>JAWNKW010000092.1:0-1200000 GCA_035041775.1 Chymomyza caudatula | reverse complement strand
TTTCCTGAACTGCTTGCATACAAATGCTAGACTTTTCCAGAGCGTCTATCGTATATTGTAATACTTATGTATCTATTACATTACTTCTTCAATAGACTGCATTAAATTTGCGCTGCTTCATAAATAAATATCACTTGATTTTCAAATAATTTTTTGCGTTTCCTTCGCTTATATAAAAACGCATAGACAGAGCAAAGTCAGTGAGTCAATAAACTAAAATGGCAACGAAGTGTGACGAATACATTTGGCTTCCTATTTTCGCTGCACTCTGAAAACAACAACTCTTCGGGCAAAACTCTTTTGCCATATGCGTCTACAAGTAGCAGCTGTTTTAAGTGGCAAATAAATGGGCCTGAAAAGGCTTTAAAAACTACTTAAAAGGCTATAACTAAAGAGTTACAAAAATAAAGTATTGTAATAGAGAGAGAACAGTGTTAAAATTGCATTTTAAGCGCCATTTATGACACTGAACAGCTAAAAGCCAAGACCAACTCGCTGACCAATGTTTGTGCCAAGTTTATGACCACACATATAATTCGCAAAGTTTCTGCCAACTGCTAGAGAAGAAGAAGCAGCCACTACAAGTTACTCTGAAAACCATTTAAAAATCATTCAACGTATTTTGCGCTTGAAATTGTATGTAGAAAAAATGGTCACAATTAAATGCATTTTTTCACGTTTTTTAACAGCCACAAAATAAATGAAATAATAGTATTTTTTTTTCTTTTGCAAAATTATCAACTATAAAAAACTACCAGTCTTTTTTCTTGCTTTCATTGAGTTTTTGTTTGATTTTTTTGGTCAGTTTTGTTTGGTTTTGTTGTACTAATTTTAATTTAGCGCACATATTGAAAACGAAAGTTTTTTTTCCTTTGTATGTTGCTGGTTTAAGCCAAGTTGAGTTGAGTTTAATTGGCCTTTTTGTAATTGATGTGGCGATTTTGTAATACGATATATATGAACAGCGACGGAGTGACCGAGCGACATACGCTTTCTACGTCAAAGAGGCGCTGCTGTTGCTGCCTTGCTAAACCTACCAAATATTTAACTCACATACGCATATTTCACATAAATACACACACATACACGAATTTGGGTCATTACAACCTGAATGAAGACAAAACCAAAAAGTGTTGGGCATTTTATGATGCCCGTCAACATCAATGAATATCGAAAAGAGAAAAAAAATATCGAAGATGCGATACACATGTGTGCATAAAATTAATGACACACTTCGAAAATATTGATGAAGATTATAGGGTATTGTTGCCGACGGGCTTTACATAAATATAACGTATACGCCATGTGTGTAATTATAAACATTTTGCAGCTTTTTTGGTGTTTCAGGAAATCACAGTGTTGGACTGCAATTGCCTTATAGCAGCGCAGTGAAAATAGTCCATTTATCAAGTAGTTTGTCAGCTTAGAAAGAGGTTTTCGATATATATACTTACTAAGGAGCGTTTGGCTTAACAAGATATATACATTAAAGATAACACTGTAGCTCAAAATTGAGCTTAATTTAATGTCCTTTGCTAATACCTAATCTGGTAAATTTGTGGTGGCCGTTATTATTGTGGTTATTGCAGGACACAATGTATAGAGAGACAGTAAAAATCCTTGCTGCCCGGTTTGCTGCGCAAAAGGTCAATGCTCAACCAAAAACATTTTTGTTCGGTTTATATTCGCTCATGTTTTCCAGGACCACTTTAAAGATAACAAACTGGCAAAAAGTCTTTTGTGTACACACATAACTTATGAGCTTGTCTGATTTCGTTCCCAATTTTTATTGTCTGAAAAGCCACATTAGAAATTATGTGTTTGATGCCTTTTTAAGAGCGTTTCTCATCTTGTCTTTGATCTACTTTTAGAGCTGCCAGAAGCAACGCAGTTCAGCCAATAGATAGGTTTAGCAGTCTCTTCACCGGTACCTTGATGAAGAAAAAATGTTTACACGTTTATCGCCTTCCTTCAACAGCCGCATTGAAGGCCTTTTTTGTAGAAGCTCTTCATTCATAGGCACAATATGACGTAGTCAGAGGAGCCGCTGGATTGACTATGACAATGGCGTCATAGAGTCCGTCGTACCAACGAATGCCGTAGTCGTTGCCAGTGCGTACGAAGTTTCTTTTCGCTCAAAGACTTCAAGGGCACTTTCATCAGAATGTGTCATCACTCTTTACTACTCATGTGCCTACTGAGACCAAAAAAGTCGCTTTATCTCCATCGCTGGCATCGTTTTTCATTGTGATGGTGGTGCCAAGGCAGACGGAAACCTTGATAAAAAGTGTAATTTACAACATCAATCTGAGAGTGCTCCACGGTGGAAACTCTCAGCTCGAAGAAAATATATACTTTTTCTTGCTCTCAATTACAACCAGACTCAACCTAGCAGATTCTCTTTAAATACCCGCAAATGCTGGCTTAGTGCGGCCAATGATATCGATATCATCTGCGTATGCGAGCAACTAGACAATGTTTCACTTCAATATTGTCCCGTTCCGATGTACTTTGGCCTTTCGCAATACATTCTCCATCATAAAGTTAAAGAGGTTGAAAGAGAGGGAATCGCCTTACCTGATGCCTCGCTCGGTATCAAAAGCTTCGCACCAACTGCGCGAGATACCAAAGTCAAATAGTGCGATCCCTCAATGGGCTATCAAATTCTACATTATAATCGACAAAGAGTTGGTGAGTGTCGATTTGGTATTCGTGAGTCTTTTCCAGGATTCGGCGTAGTGTGAATATCTGGCCAATGGTGGACTTACCAGGCCTAAAACCACACTGATAAGGTTCAATCAGTTCTTCACGAATAACTTTAGTCTTTCACACAGTACGCTCGTAGGGCCTATTTGCAATAGAAAGATGGCTAAGCCTGGGTGTTGTAAGTGGAATAGGGCGAAAGCCCTTAAGTTGGCAATAGCCAGTGTGGTAACTCTCTGCCTTAAACAAGTTGACTTCCAAGTGGTGGGCTCCCGTTAGCCGTCTGCAGCAAAGCCACCCAGGGCTTTAATAGGTTTGTGCTTAGGTTTTAGAAGGAGCCATCACGAATGTTATGTTGGATCCTAAAGAAATAAGCGTAAATATAGTCCGTGATTCAAAATTCACTGTAACACACTTATCGTATATATATGTGTATATATGCATATATGCCCCATCAGTAGGCTTTTCTTTTAAGTGGGTCAACTCTTGCACGATTTTGTGCGATCATTTATTAAAATGATGGCCCCATGCGTAGCAGACCACGCCCATGGGACACTTAAAGTTATTGGCGTAAAAAGGCGGACATAGCGTAACCGATAATAAATATTTGCATGGCAACATTGCTGCCTAAGATTTGCCTCCGTTTGGAGGCACTCTATTGACAGTTGGTAACATAAAATTTACATGTTAACGTGTTTACAATATGCGCGTATTTTATTGACTGATATGGAGACTGTCGCACACCCACACACACACATACAAATCGCACACACATTGCGTAATTGTAAAAAAAAAATACTCAAAAGTAAACAACATAAAAATTTGATGCAGACAGACGGGACGGTGCCCGACAGTGGTATACCCTGTACCCTTTTTTTCCCCATAAGCACTAAATCCAGCATACGGTAAAATGGGAACGAAAGTATTTTCTTGTATGTCTCTTTTTACAAGTTTAATTTGACTGTTAGCATTTTCCTATTGGGAATTTCCAATTGACAAGTTTTCTTATTGGGAAGAGGGGGCAATAATTACTTTTATGCCCATAACTCCAGTATTCTTAGATCAATGTCGTGAAATCAGCATATTTTTATATCTAGACGTTGATACGGAAGGACGGACATGTCTATATCGACTCTACTATTGCTCCTGACCATTTTGCACATGGTACTTATGGTCTGCCACGCCTCCTTCTGCCTGTTACATACATTGCACCAACCCATAATACCCTTTTACACTTTGTGTACAGCATCGAAGCAACATTTGAAATGTTGCAGCAACATGTTGCTAAGCCTTGTCAGCGCGTGTCAGATTTGTTGAGTCGCCAAATGTTTAGGAGCGTAGGCGGCGTGTGGCATTCGTTTGTTGTTGTTGGTGTTGCTGTTGCTGTTGTTACGGTCGTTTGTCAACGCTGTTGGCTAGGTGTCAGCAACAACAATTACAAGCAACAGCAGCAACAAGCAACACAAAAGGATTTGTGCGCACAATTGAAATTTGCGACAAGGTCAAGAGTCGACGAGGGCGCTCAAAAGTCGTTAATGCGTTCAAAAGCCAGCAAAAGCGTTAGAAAAAAATGCTCAAAATATCATAATGAACTTCAATTAGTTTGCCATTTGCTGTGCATTTACAATTTTCCAGTTATTAAATTTGTTGCCGTTTAATAATTCACCTAGCAATTTGGGTGTCAAATAAACTTGCAGCTACTTGTTTTATGGCTAAAACAACAACAACAACAACAACAACGAAACTTGTTAATTGTGCAGCTCGCAATTGAAAGTTGTTAAGTCGCTCAGAAAAGCGTTGTTAACCACTTTAAGAATTATGTAGCACTATTTGTTGTCAAAATCTCTATTATAGACTTGTTTTTTTCGCCCCTTTTTCACACTTTGCTCTTAATTGCTGCATTTTACCAACATTTATGCCTATTATACGACTATTTGTCTAACCTTTATGCCTGTTATTCTTAACCTTTTTTTGCAGCAAAACTCACACAGTGCCAATGGCAGCTGCGGTCAAAGCCCTCGCAGCAGCAGCCTAACCAAGTCCAGTAATCTGCCGTACTCCCCGTGTTCCAGGACAAATTATCGCCAGCATAGCTCGGTGCATACACAACAGCCAGCGGGACCTGTCCGAGAAATACAAATCGATCCATACATAATACTCGACGATGAGCTCAAGTATTTCTATGATGACGTGAGAGATGTAAGTGCAAAAGACCATAAAAAATAGCAAGCTATTTAAAAAATTAATTATGAGTTGCTTGTCGATGCTTCAAAAATTAGTAACACTTGGTGATTTTCAATTAGGCAAAATTGTAATTTTTTAGGATTTGCCCTCTCATTTAGAGGGCTGTTAAGCAGATCCTTTGTCTGCATTGTCTTAACCGTAACGATTATCCAAAACAACCCATTGCATTGCACATTCAGTGTGGTACCGATTACTTCGCAATAACGCAACGTTTTTAGGTGAAACCGATATCATTCGAAAGATAAAATGATTGAGGTTTCCAGAATATAAGTTTCACCTGAATATTGAATATTTTTATTTCAGTAAGTATTTCCTTACAAAATGTTAGGCGGTTGACAAATAATCCAAAAAACCAAAAGGAAATTGTTTTCCAAAGCTGGGAACTACGAAGATCGCACTAAAGATTCTAAATGTTACGTGTTTTCGATAAAAAATGCTTTTGGTTTTAAAGGTAAAGTTGCATTAAATTAAATTATATGATAATAAAACCAATGCCATATAGATACGTACACCAGGACACGGTGTTTTAATAATATACATTTAAGTTTGAAAGTTTGAAAAAAGTTTCTGAATTCTTAAAATAAACTCAAAAACTCTCGTGTTCTTCAAAAGCCTATGTCCTAAACGTACTTTTTCCGGTAAATATAGGGTCTCTGATTTCAATATGGAAACCGTTTTGAGTTTTCTAACATCCTTTTAAATTATAGCTATTTAAAAAAAGAGATTTGCGAAGTCAGGAAATCTCCATTTTCTCGAGATTATCGACTGTTTTGAATGTTTACTGTATTTTCGAAATATAATAAATTAATAATAATATAAAATGTAACATATTTATTCCATTAACAAAGTGTTTATAAACAATAATTAAATTTATATTAGTTCAAAACAAACTTCATACTGGAAACTTTGGGGAATTTTTATCGACTGAGTCAAACTCGAATAAATACTTGCTAATTAGAAAAAAGTTTAGACATATAAATCTATTATGAGCTAAAACTAATTGTAACGCTTCCTTCTGCGATCTCTCTCACACCCTCCTCCTCTCTCTCTCATCTCAGCTGCTGCAGTCGGGCACATCTCAGCCAGAATTGGATACCATCGCATGCTACTATTTTGATGGACACGGCAAGGCGTTGCGTCCCATGGTCACTCTGCTGATGGCCAAGGCAATAAACTATCATCTTAACAACGAGTCACAGTGAGTAGTAGTAATAGTAGTAACTATCGAGTGGGGTCACATTTGGCCCCCATGTGGCCAGTGTAAACACTGTCCATATCAGCCACATAATTAGCAAGCCTTTGCGAAATCTCGCCGATTGGCAAACTGCACACGCCGTCTATTGTCTATATAAAACAATCAACAAAAATTTAAGACAATTTAAAACTATTTAAAGTTTATATTTCCTTTTTAGTGTTTTTTTTTTCATAACTAATTTTTTATTTTTGGTCTTTCGCCTTGGCAGCCAATTAGTACACAAACAACGACAAATTGCGCTCTTCTCGGAGATGGTTCACTCGGCCAGTTTGGTGCACGACGACGTCATCGATCAGTCAGATTTTCGAAGGGGCAAACCCAGCGTCAATGCGCTATGGAATCATAAAAAGGTAAGTGCATATCATAGTTTGGTGGATAGTTAAACTTATAGCTATAGTATGTACTATTGATAGTAGTAGATTGTCGATTGAATGGACAAACAAAAGCGCTGCTTTAGGGCAGTTTATTATTTGAACAAAATATTGGTATACACTTGTATTACCTTAAAACCTTGCGACTTTGACATCAATTTGATTTTATAGCTTCAGGTATACATTCAGTTTTTATTGATTCGAACCATTTCTATGAAAAATTGACAAGATCTGGTAGTTATTGTTTGCTTGTTGTGGAATTATGATGATGAATATGGTTTTATGCATAGCTTTTGATTAGAGTCAGTCTGTGTCAAAGCCGCCTTTTAATTGCATTACATAGAAGATTTGCTTTTTGCTGAAGTTGCCATAATGTGTAACTACAAATACAAACTACGTTTATGGGGTACAAATAATTGCAAAATCTAATAAATTCCCACCTAAGAATGTTGAAACTTCTTCTTAACTGGCCATAGCAAACCGTTACAGCCTGATGTAAAGCTCTCCTCCAGGCGCTCTGCTATCCGCGCGCCTACTCCAATTAGTGACATTAAAAGTGGCTAGTGTATTCATCGCTTCCCTTTGACAAGTATTGCTGTTGAATGCAATGTAAGATAGTTAAACGAAGAACTAAGAACGAAGTCTTAGGCGGTGGGTCGCAAGCCAAAGGAAGACAAGGACCAGGGAGCTACACCTTGTCCTACCTTACATCTATTAGCAAGAGTCAATCTCCATGCTGACATCGTTCTTCATCGTGAAGGTGACATCGGCGTATGCAAGCAACTGGAGAATCTTATAGAATACAGTCCCGTTCCAATGTACTCTGTTTTTTCGCAACACATTCTCCATCAAAAAATTGAAGAGGTATCAGGATAAGGTATCGCCTTGTCTGAAGCTTGGTATCAAAAAGCTGGGAGAAGGCCTTTCCTACCTTGACGGAGCTGCAGGTGCTGCTCAACGTCATTCTGCATAATCGCATCAACTTTGCAGGGATACCAAACTCAGACAGCATATACGCGATCCTTCAGCGGGCTATCTAATGTCATTGCTTTTATACCGAGCGAGACGTAACCGCAGCCTTTTGAAAGAGAAATGGTCAGGGTCGGTATGGTGGTAAATTAGAGCATGATTAAGTACAAGCTTTCTTTAAGTAAAGAGAAACTCTGCGAACTCTTCTAGGCGACGAAGAAGTCGGCCGTTATAAGGGCGTAGGATTACTTTCCCAATCGGTGCTACTTTGCTAGTAGAACGACTCTCGGCAGTAACACTATACAAGACACTTATCCCTCCCGTTTTGCTTTACGGCGCTGAAGTAGGATAATTTTGCGGGTTTGAGCAGAGAGTGACAAAGAGTTTCGCAGTGGATAGACCGACGAACTCTGCGCATTCTACGGCGACATTAACAAGCGGAGTAACAACCAGCGGTTCCGTTAGTCATGTAATCTATGGCCAAAGAAGTTTCTTTCGAAAAGTTTGAAAAAGGCGACGAAGGAGTAGGCCGTTCCTCTGTTGCAAGGGCCAGCAAGACAGCGCCAATCAGAGGCGCCTGAAGGAGTGCCCCACAACAGGCCGTAACTCGGTAACTGATTGTTATGGCTAGTTAAGAAGGATAATAATATCTGCTAACGGTTACTAAATATGGTGAAATTACATACATTGAATTCACAGTTTCGGTTGTAAAAATGTATGTTGGTTATAAGTTTGAATCCGTTAATGTTTACAGTTTCGCTAAACATACGATATCTTGCTTGCCCTTTTCCGGGCTCAAAATAAGTGAAAAGTGCAGCACTCCATTGAATTCTAAGTAAAAATCTTGAAACATCTTGAAAAAAAACGAAAACAATGTTTGCCACAAAAACTCGTAACTTTTACGAGCGTATAAACTAGGCACAATTCAAACTTGGCTTTTTCCTGCTGTCATACCTTGTAAAGTAACAAAAACAAAAAAGCTCAAATTAATTTACTGTTGGCCAATTTTAATTTCATGTCTTGATTAAAACGCAGCCAACATTTGCTTAGTCATCCCGCTTGATTTGCCGAAATGTCTGCAACATCACACACAAAAATTTTGATGAAATCATTAACTATTTAGTATCTACGAATATGTAATTTGCTGGTTTTTCTTTCTTTTTTTTAACACATTTTGCTTTGTTTTGCAGGTCACAATGGCTGGTGATTACATTTTATCGATTGCTTCGATTATGATAGCGCGTTTGCGCAGCGATGATGTGACGATTGTTTTAAGTCAGGTAAGCACGTGTTATAACTACTAATTGGCAACTAATTGGAAATGTAAGTACCCAAATAGCTGGAAATTTAGTGAACCCAAGAACTTGCGGCACTAAGTATGAGGTTTACTGTTGACTCTACTGTTTCCTGTTAACAATTTTTTTCTCATTTGATAAACGATAAAACAAATTTGCACAATTCATGTTTCGTTTGTTTAAATTTGCTTAATTCATTGAGAAGCTAAGAATATTTGAAAAAAGTACCGGATTTTTTGGTTCAAAGTGTTCCATAGGGTGCCAAATTTCGCACGACTCTTGAGTCAACAGAAAGTTATGGCTCATAAAACAAGCAAGCGAAAGGGTTTTTTTGGTAATAAGACGTAAGCGTCAAGAAAAAAGTACAGTTTCAGCCTTAACGTCATTTAGCAAAAACAAAAACCTGTCCGTTTAATGGGCAAAAATCTCATGACTGTTATGTTTTTACTTCCTGTGACTATCAATTCCAAGGCAAAGGCGAAGGTTGAAATTGCAGCTGGCAGCGACTGTAACTTAAGTTCGTAAAACTTTAAAGGCAGCCTTCACTTTTAGGTAGAGCGCCTTTGCCCCAAAGTGACTCGTTTCTGCATGCAACCATTGTTCTGCCTGGCAAAATTTATGTTGCAATTCAAGTTTTTTTTTTCACTGACTGATGACGTCTCGAAGACTTCGCTTCAAAGAGCGCGCCACAAAATTACATTTTAAATTCCTGAAATATTTTAACAACGCATCAGGGTCGACTCTGTGTGTGTGTGCGTGTGTGTGCATGTGTGTGGCGCTGCGTAGTTTCTATAAATTTCAAATTAGTCACACGCCAATTTCACTTTTCGTTGTGGCATTTCGTTTAAGCGAGAAATTGGAGCTGGCAGCCAAACAGCCGCCAAGTCTATCGACAACCGCGTCCAAGTCCGACCCCGACCCCAGTTTTACACAATCGCTGGCACTTAATAGCCAAAGCAAACAATAAGCTGGCCTATGATTTTTGACTGCAATCGCTTTGACTTTCGGTGTTGACGTCTTTTTGTGTTATTTGGCCAAATCCGCAAAAGGCAATAGGCACGCATGCGCAGTGGCTCTCAAGAGTTCGGCATCTGTTTGTGCTCGTTTGTCAAAGGTGTGGCCCAGACTTTGCGCCACCGATATTTGAATAATGCTCGGAATCCGCTTACAAGATGAGCAACATGATTGTCAATGAGCAGCGAGATACCCGTCAAAGCATCAACTCTTTTATTGGCGTGCTCGCGATGAGCTTGAGCAATCTCATATGCAAATATGTTGCATGAAATAGAGTACGCAAAATGTGTGGTAGCTTCTGAGGTGCTTTTAACATGTGACGTGACCATTTAGTAGATCTTTTACACGCACCCAACTAATTACACTACACTGCGAAATTTGACATTTCGGCTTTCCACTTGCTGTATTAGCCAACTTTGGGGATTTTTCTTACGGAGTATTTTCCACTCAAACACTGCTAGAGCATTTACATCACACTGCGTCATCACCCATGCTTCAGCGTCATGAAGCAAAACGGGAAGGATGAGCGTCTTGTAGAGTGTTAGTTTCCTCTGGCGGAAATGGTTTTTACTACTCGTTTGCCTACTGCGAGCAAAGTAACATCTATTGGCAAGTGATTCTCCGCTTAATCTCCATGCCGACATCGTTTTTCATCACACTTATAGTTCAATATTGTCCCGATCCGATGTACTCCGGCTTTTCGCAACACATTCTCCATCACAAAGTTAAAGAGGTAGCAGGAGAGGGTGTCGCCTTGTCTGAGGCCTCGCTTGGTATCAAAAGGCTTGGAAAAGCACTTTCCTACCTCATTCTGCACAGTCGCTTCAACTTAGCTGGGACTCCAAACTCAGATAGAGCGCCGTATACGCGATCCCTTAACGTGGTACCAAATAGTGCTTTATAATCGGAAAAGAAATAGTGGGTGCTCAACTAGGCAGTTGATTGCAACCCTGACTTCGTCATAGGTAAGCAGCGGTAAATCTACGCCGTTGTCTATAATTGCGTACGTCGGGAAGTTTCGTTCGGGAGCGGCACTATCCTCATCATCGCCCGATAGTGATCCAGAGAAAAGTTTCCCCCACAACCTTAGTGCTCCCTGTGCATCCACTACCAGATTTCCCTCTGCTTCTCTACAGGAAGACGGTCCGATGCTAAATCCTTCTGCCAGAGTTTTAGGAAGAACTTCCTAACGCCATTCCTGCTCCTGCACAACCCGACCTCCCCCTCGCTCGCGCTTTTTCTGCTCGAGTTTTTTACGTCTGAAAAGGCGCCTCTCCATCTTCCTAATTTCCCGATAGTGGTATCGAACAGCCAATTGCAGGGTCCTTCCATATGCGCCGTTCTTCACTGCAGTGGCTTCGCGACACTCCTGATCGTACCATTGACTCCTCGCCTGTGGACGTTGGAACCAAGACCACGTTCCCCGTGGTGGTACGCAAGGAGTGGAATATGTGTTTCCAAAGTCCCTCGGCCCTATCAGGCTCTCAGGGAGATTGGGTGAGCTGCTCCGAGAGTTGAGCGGAAAAGGCTTCGGCAGTCTGCTGTGATTGCAGTTTTGCGATGTACTGCTTACGCTGTACGCAGGATCGCACGTTCTTTGCTATGCTTAGCCGCATCCGAACCTTGGCTGCAACAAGGAAATAGTCAGAGTTGATCCGGTCAAAGACAGACTCCAATCTATCGTAGAATGTAACTTTAATCGTCCTTGTCCTCGGTCGGGCCGTGCGCTTAAATCAGGCTGATGTTCAAAAATTTGCCTTAATGCGGATAGTTGCCAGCCTTTCGTTCACTGGAGTGAACCGGGAGACATGTAGTCGCTAGACGTCATTCTCAAATCATCAACCTTTCCAACGCTCTAACCTTTTTTTATTATTATTGGCTGCAACAGCAGAAGAACTGTGCAGAGCGATTTGGTGTGGTCCCTGCAGGATCTGATGTGGAAATGGTCAAAATCCTCCGATTTTCGTTTGATTCTTTTGATTAGCCTGCACTTTTGATATCCTGTGACTCACATTTATAGGTTACTGCAATGCCTGTAGAGAAATCGTGGAATAAATCACAGATTTGCAAATCTATATTTAATGCAAACAACAGGTATAGAAATTTGTATATCGCTTTCAACTCTAATCGAGAGTGTAAAATCATAAATCAAACGTCCCTTTAAATTATGCACTCAATAAATATCAAACTGTCAAAACACAGCAATCAATGATTAATCAAAGTTTAACTTGATTACTGTATGAATAAGTAAGTCTTTGCAAAAATCTGAAAGATTGCATAAACTGTGCAGTTTTTTTGACTTCCTAGCCAAAACTCCGCCACTTTCATTTCCAGAGAGGCGGCCCTATGCATCAAAATAGCCAAGTTATTTGCATATTCAGCAGACAAGTGTCAAAGTTGGGCGCAGCAGCTACTGAGCAAGTGAGCGGCCATTTTGTATGCAAATACATATGTGTGTGTGCGTGTGTGTGTGTGTGTGTGTGTGTGTGTGTGTGTGAGTTTTGCATAGTTTAGTTGATTTTATTGGCGTTGGTGGCGTTGGCATAGCAAATGCAAAATGCAAATACAATTGTGCCAAATATATCAAGTAAATAAAATTCTCATTGATAGCATATATGGCATTTATATGGCATGAATCTGTATAGTATGAAACGCTTGTCAAACATTCTATCAATTATAGACACTTTATGGTTAAAGTAGGCATTCCATTGAACATGAATAACGCGCCCTTTTCTATAGTTTCGAATTCGTACAGCGGCTTTCATTCATACAAACGGATTAGCCCAAAAGTCACAAGCAGCTGTCAAAATGTTGGACAAATATTTGCAGAAAAATGAACAAGAAGCTCTATGCTTGGATATAGTAGTACTAGCTTTAGACTTATGTAATTTGTATACTTAAGAGCGAGACATGGTTGCTAGCCTCCAAGGTGAGATCGAGCGTCTGTCCGTCTGTCCGTCTGTCGGGCAGTTGTCGTAACTCATGTGAAATAAGTTGCCAATATGGCCATAAATAATTTGGCCAAGTCAATGAGTTAGTTTATTTAACGAATTTGGCTTAAACGAGCATACATTTTGCTATTTGCTATTTGCGTTAGAAGCAAATTCAGTTTTAATGTAGACAACTTTACGACGACTGTGGCTCCTTCTCAGCTTTCAATGTTAATTAACACAACTGGCCAAAATAAGTGCGTCAAGTGCGTAAGCACACACACACACACACACACACACACACACACACACACACACACACACACACACACACACACACACACACACCCGCTAACAACCAATACAACAACAACTACAACAAACACAGCAACTAAACCAAATGCAGTTTTGCCTTCGCGCTTGATCAAAAACATTGCCAGCATTTTAAGCCAAACACAAAAAGCAACCATTTAAGCAGCTGAAAATTTAAAAAAAAAAAAGATATATTTTCAAAGCAAGTGAGTTGATACAGTTGGGTAGTACCGATTTTATGACACCCTTGACAATCGAGGTGTACGTTTTTTGAGTTTTGAGTAAAATTTTTCCTTCCTGAACCTTGAGCCGGCAAAAACATCTCTATAAGAAGATCAGGTCGCACTTTTCTTCAAGGAGATGCATTTGAAGATTATTACTTCGAAAGTTTTGATTTTATGTACTTTTTTATGCAATTTATGTAACAGGCAGAAGATGGCGTGGCAGACTATATGTTCTATGAGGAAAATGATCAGGAGCAATAGTCGAGTTGATATAGACATATCCATCATAGACTCACTACCCCTATCATACCCTATATCCTCAACGCAAAGTAAAGCGTTTTTAAGTGCAATTTTTCGGAAAGGAGATATATTTGAAGATTTTTACCTAAAAAGTTTTGATTCGATGTAATTTTTTAATGTAAGAAAAGGGCTATTTACTGGATTTTGCATAGCACAAATGCGTTATTTGCAGATAAGGGATTTTTCGTCTCAAATTTATGAGAAAAAAAAAAAAACCCCTTACCTTAGTACTTAAGATATCTTGCAGTTTTTCCAAGAAATTATACTTCTAACATATGTATTTTACCTTATTTTCTGTTCCACTCATCATTTTTTCATATTGGATGATTTGAGATGGAAAGACCCCTTCTATATAAATATTATTTGTTTAAATCTTTGTCCTTGTTCGACTTGGATTGGGAAGAAAGAAACAGTAAGGCTCAAAATTTTATGACGATAGGTAGTTCTGGTATTTTGCAATATATTATTCTCACAAATCTCACAATCTTGATCAAATTTTATGAAAAACTCTCATTTGATTTCTAATCAAATCAACATTCGAAATTCGAATGAGAAATATCATCTAATGTTATTGGGGAACAAAGCATTGCGACCTTTTAGATTTATTGTGCGCCCAACTGAGCAACAGCTCAGCAACAATTTAAAATTTTTTAAATGAAAGCCTAGTACGCAGATACGCGAAATATAAATGTCACTGTCAAAATCCATATAAAAGAAACAGCGGTGTATTTTCAACTCACAACGTTTATTTCCTCGGTACGCAGATACAAAACAAAAAAAATGCACAAAAAAGTTGCCATCTTTTATTTTGAGAATTGCCACACCTGCTATACGAAGAGTTACCATACGGATAGTAAACAGCTGAAAATTCGAGCTAATAATTCATCTCTTAAATCATCGACTTTGGAACGAAAGTATTAAAAAGGGCTGAATACTTTTAAAGGGAAGAAAAAGAAGCGCTTAGAAAAGCTGTTAATGCTAAAGAATGTGTGTTAAGTACAAGAAATATACGGCATATTGAATCAGTGCCTATAACAAGTATTTGGAAGCGTATTCGCGTGAAAATAAAGCACTTTAAAGGCATTGATATTGAAATATCACTTTTACTTTTAATTTATGCTGATCTTTTTAATGAAAACAAACATAAAAACCGACGTAAATCAGCTGACAGAATGGAGTAATCATGTCCTTATGCTCCTTTTTGCGCTTAACTGGCCACACTTCTCTTTATGCATTGCATTACCAAATACTATATTGTAGTTTTCGTCGCGAAAAAATTTGCGTATCTCCGTACTATGCAAGGGAATTACCGTATTTTAGTAAAATAAAGTTCTTCGTACCAAAACTGTACAGAAATGAAAAAACGCTTGATATCTGACTGAGTTATTGATTTATGTGTGACGAAATTACGGGTTTTTAACGTTAATTCAAAATTTTTACGATGTTATCAAAAAAAAAAAAAAATCACAACTCCTTGAAGATTTCGGTTAATAAATAAGAAGACTTTTCAAAAAGCAAACGACACAATTTACTTAAAACTTCCACTTTTGGTCTTCAAAGAGCAGTCGATAGACAAACTGATAGACATTGAAATCCACTATAGTGTATAAATTTAACATCAAATCGAACACATTTTTCATTTAACCACAAAAAAATCGTACAAATTGTGTTTAATTTGTTAGGCTTTTAGAAAATGTTAAAAAAAAAGAAACACCCAAAAAACAATTTTAAACAGCGTGTTTATTGCTCTTTTCGGAAACAATTGTTTTCGCACAATTGGCCATTTTTCGTACAGTCAGTTGAGTTTCTTGGCCTAATCTGGAGCTGTCGTTTGCCAATGACATAGAAAACAAAGTGCGCCCAAAATTGGTCTATTGAAGGTGCTTGCAAGTGCTTGCATTCAGAGTAATCAATCATTTTGTTGGGTCTCTTAGTTGACATTTGTGTTTATAGCGGTTTGGGCTTTACCACTTGCTATTGCTAAGTTCTGACCATCTGGTTTAACCCAGCATATTAAATGAACTATAAATTAAAGCTTATGTTCAGGTATTTTGTCAATTACCTCATGCAGACGGCGTCTCAGAAGCCGTTGAAAATATGCGGCAATGTGTCCGGCATATTAAGTGCTTCAAAAGTCAATCCGATAATGTGCCAAAGTGAATATAGGAAATGTCTCAATCAAAAGAGCAAACATTACAATGAGCTTAGAATTTGTTACAATAATAAAATTTATAATGCAATTGTAGGCTTTACATTGCTTTCTTTTCTATATTTTTTGTAACGATATTTTACCTGGTATCTATAAAGCTAGAAGAGAAGCGTGGTACTTCCGCTAGATAATTCTTTTCAAAAATAAACCTTTTTCTTGACTATGACTAAAACATACATTTTTCGGTAATTTTTGGGTCGCTGATTTCGAATTCGGAAACCATTTCGGATTTTGTAGCACCGTTTTCGAATTATCGCTATTTCAAAAAATTGGAGATTTCGAAAGTGGCGAAGTCAGTGAATCTCATATATCGTGGGAGCCTTCCTACCGATCGAGACAAATTGTAACTATTTTTCCTTCCTTTTTGTTCCTTCCCTTGTTTGTTCCTTGACTCAAAAAGGGCTATAAGTTGCATAGAGTATTGCAGAGTATTTTGAAAAGTTTATAACAACATTGCAACATTATTCTATGTAATTCAATTATATACAGCTTCAAAGAATTTTGTTAAAAATCGCATCGTTCTTCTTTTACATACCCAAACCCAGAGCGATTTCACTAAAAGAATGCAAACAGATGTTCTCTACACTGCCTTTAATAGAACATTTGACTCCATTAACCAGAAGCTCTTGAAACTTTCTTTGGTGGTTTCCTACTATTGGTTCTCTCTCTGCCTGCCCTTCAAACCGTCTGCAAAAACTGGTTTTCAAAGGCTATGATTAATATTTAATTAATCTTACTTTGCGGGAAATGCAGAAGTGTCAACTAGGGCCTTCACTTTATGTTCTATTGATCACTGAGCTTCCCCAGGTTATTTTGTTATCTCGTATACTTAAGTATACGATGATGTAGAACTCTGTCTGTTTCCTGGTTACACTGAGCTAACATTTATACTTAAAGTCTTTTCATGGCAGGAAGCTTTTCATGATTTGTTACTATAGTATAATGATAACTGGGTAAACCAAAGCTGCCACTCACTCACTTTCTGGAAGAAAAGAAGACGGCGCATTGCGCAGGTCCGTTATTCGAAAAGCATCATCACAAGATCAAATTTTTTGGTGTACTTCGCATTGTTGTACATGTTCTGTTCATGCTAAACTCAAGGTGCGTAGATATTATGACGTATATGCGCTGAGAGAGCCAAAAGTTGCAAATGGTAAGGCGCCTCCTCTTTAGTTTCATTACTTCATGATTTTCTCCAACCCTTATAGCAATATAAGCGTGTGTATGTGACTCCTTTTCTCGCTCTCTTTTAGTCAGACTCTCAAAAAATTTAGCAATCGTGTCGGCAGCATTGGCTTACCCTGTTATGATTATACTATGCTTGTTACTCTCTTTGCTTGTCTATTCTTGAGCGTTTTTTAACTCAATATATTTTGAGGTTGGAACTATTTTTTTGACAGTTTTCTTTGACTGCAAGTCCAGTAAGTCCAACATTTGTTGCCAGTGGTTGGCTTTTCATGTATTTGGGGATTTCCCATTTTATAATACAGCATCCGCATTTCACACCATTCCCTGGACAACTCTATCCTTGTTTTTGTTGGTGTGCTTTACTTCTCGTAAGCCCCCATAAATTAAGCCTTTTCAAGGCGTTTTCAGTTCGTTGCACACCAATTAACTGTATATTTTGAAACGTTTCACTTCCTTTACAAAAATACTGCAACAACAGCGAAAACAACAAAAAGAAGTCTCAACTAAGCATATTTATGACGCATTGTGCATAATTTTTAATTGTATCTTTTATCTTTTTTTTTTTTGTTGTAGATTTTAACCGATTTGGTTCAAGGCGAATTCATGCAGCTGGGCTCAAGGGAAACGGAGAACGAGCGCTTTGCACATTATCTGACCAAGACATACAGGAAGACGGCGTCGCTGATTGCCAACGCATTGAAGGCGGTGAGTATGCCAAAAATCAAGTCAACCGCGACAACATATAACGACCAGGGGCATATCGACATGCAACTGCAGCGCATACACTGAGAGAAAACTATAGTTAAGCAAGTGTGCCAGTCATCTCTCGACGTGTTTGTCTTAACTTTCATTTGAAATAACTTGAAAAATTGGTCGTTGAAAAGGTATCAAAGATATTGCTAGCTTATCGTTGGTTTGCCTTGAGCTAATTCTGAGATCATAAAAACCAGTCACAAATTTTGGCTGATCCTTAAAAGTATATTAGTATTTACAAAGAACATATTTTGTCGTCGAAGTGCGCAGGAATTTTGAAAAACACCAATTTTTAATTAGCAAATAACTTTTTTTGACACGAATTTTTGAATCGAAATCAGAGAATTCATTACTTTTTATACCCTGTATACAAGTGTAAAAGAGTATTAAAGATTTGTGCAATGTATGCAACAGGCAGAAGGAGGCGTGATTTATGTTCCATGGGCAAAAATGATCAAGAGCAATAGTCGACGCGATACAGCCATGTCCGTCTGTCTATCCGTGTTGGTCTCTGTTTCTCAGAGACTATAAGAGTTGCAGCAAAAAATGTTACCAAAAGATGCACATTTTCCCGCAAAATAGCAAGTTTATCGATTTATGTCGATATCTCACCGCCTCCATTATGACAGACTTAAGCGGTTTACACCCACACCATAAAGCGATTCGATTGAAACTTTGCACAGTTATGCATACTGTCATGTGCATGTGTGTTCGAAAAATTATAAAGATCGGATAGAAACTCAAAAAGATATAGCCAATTAATTGTCGAATTAACGCCTCACCCCCCGCAGTACAGTTACCTTGATGACGCTCATAACCCTTATCATATCTATACAAAAAATTGCACAGAAATTTTACGTGAAAAATGGGCACATGAGGGTATGGGTATCCCACGGTCGTGCACCATCCCGACTGTCTGCATCAAACGCTTGACGCCACAGTGCACCTGCCATATGTGAATTCAATTTTAGTTCAGTTTTTTACTCTTCTACTTAATTGTGCGCAGCTGATCGGATTATGTGAATCCCGCTTGTATAAAATCTAAATCAGTGTCGTCACGCTCTCTTATGTTTTAACATGTTTAGAACTGCGTATTGCGTGACTTCTCAGAGTTAGCTTTTGACTTTGCATAATGTGACGCCATGTAACATGCGTCTGTGTTGTCGCCAATTAAAGCGCATTGATGCCATCACGACATATACACGGCTTACGATTCTGGTTTGAAAAAAGCTTTAAAAACATTTCGCGATTGGGAATATTGAAACGAAATGTTTTATGAAATCTAAATTTAACGTAAACTAAAACGTTATACTAAGGTTTTACTTTGTACTGGATTGTGTAATAGGGAGCCTTTACTATATACTAGCCTACTCTGCTTTCGTACTCTTTCTCCTATTTCAACAGTCCTTTCTCTCTTTTAACCTCCTCTGTCGGGCATGGTACAATGGGCAAGGTGGCTTGAGAGCCATCGCACCCACAACGAGTCTAATCTAATCTAATTTAAGGTTGCACAAACACGATTTTACTGCGTTGTAAAAGTCAGTGGAAACACGCTGCAATAAGCGTCGCAAGTGTAAACGCGCTATGAACGCACCGCTTGACCTAATTCATGCACGAAATTCTTAATTTATGGGCGTTTTTTTTAAGTGTACTGCAATTGTTACTGCAATTTAGATATGGATTTATAATTTGCCAATTAATTTGCAAACATGCAATTGTCATTGAGCTCATTCGACAGCTAACAGTTTATGCCTATTGCAGCAATTGACTTTGAACTCTTTTCGAGTTCGAATTTTGTTTTTCAAAAACTTTTTATGTTTTTCTCTCATTGCAGACTGCAGTAATAGCTCAGGCCGATGATAATGTGGCCGAAGTGGCCTTCCAATATGGACGCAATATAGGCCTGGCCTTTCAACTGGTCGACGATATGCTGGACTTTGTCTCCTCCGCCGAGACTATGGGCAAGCCAACGGCAGCGGATCTAAAACTGGGCCTGGCCACGGCGCCCGTGCTCTTTGCATGCGAAAAGGTGATTAGATGATGACTTCCTTATTGTTAGGCAAATAACAACAAAGTTGTTTGATTTACTGTCTTTATTGATGCAATGTGGCGATGATATCATAAGAGCAGCCTCTAATGCACTTTGAGTGTGTATGAGTGCGTCATTAAATGCGTTTAAAAAACGGTCGGTTTTTTTTTTGTTTTTTGTGCGAATTAAGACACTTGCAGCGGTTTATTATGCAGCGCGTTTGTTTGGCACGTGCGACGCGTTTTAAACAGCGCACAAAACGCGCCCGCGGCAGCTGCAGCCAAGTAAAAGCCATAGTTTAAGTTATAAACACAGTCATAGCTAACTATGGCAGTTAATGTTGAAGGCGCGTGCCACGCCCCTCGAACACCCCAGTCAGCGTTTGAATGACAGATGGCGCTCGAGTGTGCGCTGGCAGGTATTTTGGCATGCCAGTCGCCAATTGCTTGCATAATTCATGCAGCCATTTGTCAGTTACAGTTTAAGTCACAAAATGTGTTAACTTGTAAATGTCAAAGATTTCACTTTAAGTTTTGAATGCTTTGTCTTGCAGTATCCCGAGCTGAATCCTATGGTTATGCGCCGCTTCAGCGAACCGGGCGATGTGGAGCGCGCCTTTGAGCTGGTGCACAAGTCACATGGTCTGGAGCAGACGCGTTTCTTGGCCAAGAAGCACTGCAATGAGGCGATACGCTTGGCGCAAGAGCTGACAGAATCGCCTTACCAAAAGGGTCTGCAGGTTGTTGCAGATTTAGTCATCAATCGCATGAAGTAGAGTTAAGCGTCAATACAAAACAAATAAAACAACAAAATATAAAATAAAATATTTAAACTTAAGCTAAAGACAGGCAACAGTTCTTGTGTTCGAAGTCGAAATAATGTTAGTAACGGGTAAAAAACAGTTTTATTATTTAGTTTTTAATCATTGTTGTTGACATTTTGTAAATAATGGCATTGGAATTCAATATCTAAATGGCCAATGACTGTAAAATATGTGGAAAGCACAAAAATCACTTAATTGAACATAAGGCCCAGATGAATGACGTCATACAAACATTAGCTATCTAATGATCATCAAGTGTTTTTATGTGTACTAGAAGAAGAAACTCATAGTGAGACACTAAGAAGTTACTCAATGATCATTTGGCAAATGTTCTGCTGTCAGAAGACAGCTAAGCGCATAGAGTGGGCCTAATGTTCAAGCATGAGCTTGTGCAAAGCCGTCAAAACTTTTTGTCTATATATTTTTGGTCGTTGGGAAAAGTTAGACATCATTGTATATAAAGAACAATTTGTAAATTTCAACAAATTTTATATGCAATTTTTGGAAATTTTATAAAAATTGTTTAAAAAAGAAAGGTTTAAATGCAAGCCAGTTATGAAGAATTTTTACAAGCAGTTGTACAAATATTTAGTTTAGTGAATTGTACAAAAAAATTAAACAATTAAAAAATAAAAAAAAAAATTTTAAAAATAGTTGTAAGTTTTCAGAAACGACAAAGGTTCAGTTCAATTTTGTGGCAGTAAACTTTCAAAAAGTTATAAATTTTGTGCAATCTTTTAAAATGTTAAACCTTTCCACTAACAGCTGATAAGCAAAATTGCGCTGAATCTGCTAAAAATAAAAACAAAAATTAAAAACTTTTATTGTTCATAACACACTAAACAACTACAAATGTTATTAGTCAATGCAACAAAAAAAAAAAAAAAAAAAAATATATGATATTTATAAAATGCAAAAAGGAACATCTATTATCTTAAACAAATTAATTGAACATTCTTTATTTTATATAATTTGTTTTAGCTCATTTCATGCCTAAATGGTTCAATCAATCATTTGCCAGTTGCACTTTGACGCCTTGACACAGCACAAATTATTTAAAACAAATACTTTATACACAAAATATTTAATTTATAAACAATTAAATTAAACGTTGAACCATTCGCGCATGAAATGCAAAAAACGCACTTAAATATTTTTAATTTAAGTTAAAATAAAACAAAAGGAAAACGCAACGTGCATACTTTAAAAACAAAGCTGCCCAGTCTTAATTTTAAAAAGAAAATACAATTTTTTTTTTGTTTTGCACTATATGCAAAATTAGACAAATAACAAGATCATGTTTAATGTTTTTCCACAAAAAGCATCAAAATTTACATATTTTGTATAATTAACTAGACAAAAAAAATTAAAAAAAAAAAAATTTCAATTCTGTTATTATTTAACTGGCAATTCTTAACTTGCAAAGAAACTCGTTTTTGTGTGTTTTTGGCGTAGTTTTAATGCAATGATATGAAGTAGAATAATTGGCACCTTTACAGCCCGTTATGCCAAAAGACACAAAACTCAATTTGCAAAATTTTTAACTATTTTGAAAAAGATCAATTGCTAAAAGTGTGCTTAGATGCAAAAGCCCACAGATAATTAATTTTATAACGAACAAACAAAAATGTTAAAAAAAACTGTTGATGATAATTATGCTACGATATTTGTATATTAAAAACGACAAATAAAATGCGATTTTGTAAAAAAAGGTTTCTTCTTGATTTGTGTATCGCTATTCTAAATACTCCTCCCATTTGTTGTATTGGGTAGGAAAATGTCTTACTCTCAGCACTACGCTTCTGAGATTCTGGCTGCTGGAATAAGGCTATTAGTGGTAACTCCACTACTTTTTCGAAACATGCTTTGGTCCCGCTTAAAACTGATTACTGTGTACCAAAGGAGGTTGCTAGTAAACTGTATAAAAGCCTTATCCCTAGCAGGCAAGAATGGTTCTATGGTCCCCCTTGTTCTGCTGTCGCTGCCTCCTTTTCACGGATGGATCAAAACTATATAAACAGCTTGGAGGTGGCATTTATTCAGAAAAATATAACATTAGGCAGGGCTTCAGGCTCCCGAATCACTGCAGTGTATTCCAGGCCGAGGTCTCCGCAATAAAGAGTGCATTACCTTATGTAAATATCTATATAGCCAATCAGCTATAAAACTACTCAGTTCAATGTCGTCTAACTCGATAGTGGTAACAAACTGCCGCAGATCTCTACAGGAGATGGCTCAGAAGTTCGTTATTAACCTGATATGGGTGCCGGGACACCAAGGAATAGAGGGTAACTGTATAGCTTATGAGCTTGCCAGACAGGGTACTATAGCTCCGCTTCTCCTTGATGAAGAAGGTGCAAGTATAACCCTGGCATTTTGAAAATTATTCTAAAAGTTTCCAACCAAAAGTGAAAAACGTGACTAATAGTAGAATCGCCAAGCAAACTTGGCCGGATAACGACCATAAGCGCACAAGAGAATTATGTTCCCTTGACCGGGAGCGATGCTCTGATGTCGTTTGCGCCATCACCGGACACTGGTTGGTCGGCAGCCATGCAGCTTGGCTTACAGCTGGAGCATTGACGGAGCGGCGTCAACTTGAAACCAAACTAATACTCTTAAAACTACCACCAATAATGGCAACATTTAAAAAGCCGATGTGCACGAGCTCAGCCATCTCGAAAGCGAAATCACGGAAAACGACGGAGCAGAGTCGGATGTAGCAGCCCGCATATCCAAAGCGCGTACTGCATTTCTCTATCTTTTAAGCCAGACTCAGATTGTTTAATACCTGCATGAAACCCGTTTTACCGTACGGTTCTGAGACATGACTAGTCTCAGAGCGTATACGCCGGACGCTTCAAACGTTTGTAAATAAATGCCTTAGAATTATTCTGGCCGAGAAATGTCACCAGCGAACAACTTCTGTAACTTACCGTAACAGACGTCCTGTAAACTCTAAAGTAAAGATGCGCAACTGGAACTTCTCTACGTAGAGAAGATGAAAACATAGCAAAGATGGCCTTCCGGTGGAATCCGCATGGCAGCCGACGTAAAGGTCACCAACGAAAAACATGGATACGCGCTGTATACAATGACAGTTCTACAGCCGCCTGGAGTGAATTAGGACACCTAAAGATTACTTTCGGTTTTACAATACGTCATTTGAGCCATTCTCGAGCGCTTTAAGACACTCTGTTACATGTGCAGAGCCAACTGACCTATCAAACAAACATTAAACAAAATAGTCCTCAAAGGCTGCTGCTAGGCAACGTATTTTGGCCAATTCGATAACGAATGCCATAAAGGATACCAATGCGACCCAGTGAAATAGTTTTGGACGTAGCTAAACTGCTTCATGTTGCGTCTGGCATGGCAGCCACTGATATCGGAATGGGGCCAAATAAATAACTCTCCGTGTTTGTTTGTGTATGAAAGTATTGCAACGGCAAAGCTTTATCCTTTACAGCTGTTTGTTCTCCCTGCAGCAGCATTTCAAGTGAAGCACGCGCTCAGTCAATCGAGCTGCCACGTTGCGTATGAGTAATGTGTGTGAGTGCCACTTGAGTCACGTTTGTTTAAGTGAATTTCAGCTAAAGTAAAAAGCACTATAAGAGCTTTAGGCTGTCTAGTGAAAATATCAACAAGTACGTTGAAGTTTCTTCTTAGAACCAACTAAATGCTTAAACTGGGTTAACACGCAATGCTGCAGCGTTCTGCTCAGATAAGGGTTAACTTCGACAACTTTCCATTTTAATGCAAAAATAACCGCACAAATAAGGTCAAACCAAACGTGGCACAATTTTGCCAGCCAAGCTGACATAGAAAAATACTTATAGTATGGCATATATTTATTTTATGTCCAAGCTGCGTTGTGGCACTAGACAAACAAAAGCGGCCAAAACCGTACAAGCCAACAAACTGCTAAACGGGTTAGTAGATAAACTGGCAAAATATTTAAACGCCAAACGAGCGTTACGCAAATGTAATGCAATCCTGGCCTAACTTAACAAACAACTTCAAGGACAGACGGCACTGTCTCACGTGAACTCAGTCATGCGCGCGCCTTAACCTAGGTTATACTATAAATAGCGAAGGACTACCTAGCTATAGCCTGACCAGGCTGCCTAGACAACGACCAATAAGCAAAGCAACGGTTAACAGCCGTTGGAAAAAAAAATAGAGAAAAAGTTGAACCAACTTTGGTGCCAGGCACCGATCTGGCAGTCAGTCAACGGTTTGGGTTGTGCACGAGACTTGTTCAGTAACGTGGCATTAGCTGAACGCGTCGCTACTTCCGCTTTCCAGGAGCGCAACATTGCTGCCCCAGACAAGATGACGACCAGCGATGAGATGGGCACATTCTGCCACGACCATATACAACATCCCTTGATGTGGTGCGATGAGAAGAAACGTCTGGTGGAGCGTAAGAATGCCGAGGAGAGTTTGCGTATGTGGAGACGTCGCAAGGCCGAGGAAGTGGCGCGCAAGGAGAAGGACAAACAGGAGGTACGTTAAACATAGCGAATATGGAGCGTGTGCGCTATATGCGAAAATAACTGGTAGAACACTTTTTGTGCAGTTGATAACACGGTAAAAAGCAAAAGGCACTTCTTCAGCTCTTTCAAACGAATTTCAGTCAAAAAAAGTTTACTGTTTTTGGCGGAAATATCTTTCAGAGCGTTGAAATAGACTTTATATGAAACGTAAGGCTTCTTATTTTTACAAAATTTGTTAAGGAAATTAACCAAGTTATATATACAAAACCAATGTTTCAAAGCGTTTTAAAATCATTACATAGGCAATAAAATTAAACATTTTTTGAGCTTAAGAACATCGTTACGTTTACAAATTAAAATTTTTTAAGAGATTTCGAATTATATAACGAATTCAACCTCAAGTGAATACAGTCCGCTAAATCTTGTGGGAGGGTGAAGGAAACTGTCTTCTGAACTGCAAAAATCTTTCCTAAGGTCAGAACGGCTACAAGCTCTTTAGACCAAGTTACTGTCATAGAAAATATAGTTTGCAGTTCTACTTTAAAAAGCGGAGAGAAGTTTTCTAAACTAGATAAGATATTTTCTTACTTTGTATTGCATTTTTATAAAGTTTGGTAGGTTAGAAAATTTTTAAATTGAAATATATGAAATAATATGAAAGTATGCCTTAAACCGAGATAAAAAAAGACAAGGCAACGAAAAAGAGATAGCAAAATCTTTTCAATAACAAGGTATTACTGTCATTCGGAACTATTGAAGTGTCCTTTTCTATGATGTAATTCTAGTCCAGTATTTCATAAAAAAATCTCCAAAAACTCGACTCTTCGTCTGATTTTTGGACACAATATTTCGCCATTTTTGTACTCGTGTGACTACTGATTGGCTAATATTTAGCTCTTTAGCGATTACACGAGTCGAGGATCCATTTTCGGTAAGGCTTACTATTGAACCTTATATGTTTTTCGAAAATTTTTTCATAATTAATACAATTAATGGGGAAAAAATAGTACAGCAAAATAACACCTATATATTTTATGTAATACGATAGCTACTTTCATATTTACACCATACAGTAAAAGCTTAGTGAAAACTAACGGTAAATTCTACTATTAAGGTTTAATTTTTTAAGGTTAATAACATTTGCTTAAAAGTTTCAAAAAGAGCAAAAGTGAGAATATGGGTGTAATTTTTGTTTTTCATTTTTGTACTTGAAGAACTATACATACACTTAGAAAGATTTACATTCATAACAATTTTGAAGGGAGTTTTCCTTTATCCTGCATTAAAAGATACTACGTTGGATTATTGATCAACGAAAAGCGCAGTTTTACATCGACGGCGAACATGAGAACTCAAGTATGAGAAATAACGTTAAGAAGATCATTGATTAAAAGTGTAAAAAAAACAAGTGAACGACTCGACTTTTTTGTGGGACTCCTGACGTTACATAAACTCTTTTAGAAATGGCGGTGACATTTTGTGTCCTGTCAGAAAGATATGAAGCTACCCATTTTAGAAAGTTTGGCGGTAAACCCAAATGCACAAGCTTTATAATAAGAAGTTTATTGTTTACAGAATCGAAACTAACTGAAGTCATTATATGTCAAGGGGTTCGAGTTTATAAGAAAAGCCGTTAAAAGTGAAGGGCGTAAACTTTAGGGGATTTGCCTTAGTTGAAAAACCTTAGGTAAAGCCCTGCTTATAGGGAGAGATGATAAACTTACAGAGATCAATCAGTTTAGAGTTTAAAAGCTTTAAAAGTACAAACTTAATTTAAACGTCAAAGAACAAAAAAGTACATATCAAAGGTTGCCGAAACTTCACAAATACAAAGCGGTTCTGATTTTTACTGAACGCTTCTAGAAGCACACCGAAAACGACTGTTACACCCTCGCAAAAAAGCCTACAAGTTCAAAGACCTAGCTGAAGCAACATGTAATACGCCCTCTGTGAAATGGTTCAACAAACCCTTTGACAATTCTGACTTTAGCAATCAAATCAAGTCGAAAAGCAGCCAATTTGCTGGTAAAGAATTCGGCTTGCAGCATACTCAATTGCAATTTGCGTGACTGTGCCCGAAAAATATGGGTGAAAAAATGAATGAAAAGGAAATAAATCGAATAGAAGTTGCAACTATAACAACAACCTAAAAACATGCAGCAACAATCAACAAACAAAGCGCAGACAGGGCAACAGCTAAGGGCTTTGGGGGGGACAAGAAAAAGACTGAGTGCAACTCCGTGCCATTTCTGGATTGCCAATTTCCGTAAACAAGCAGCTTGCACCACAGTGACACAAAGTTACACACACGTAGAGCGCTTGAGGGACGCCTAAAAATAGGCTGCACGTTAATCGATAAACCGTAAGATATGGTGCTATATGATTGCTTCAAAAGGTGACAGACTGACGTTCGGCTGCGAATTAACAGTAGCTTGCATTTTGCAGTATTATGACCTGTTCCTGCAGCACTGCCCATGGGGTCGTCCGGGTGGCGGTGCGCCCAACGTTGATGTACGTCGCAAAGACATCACAGCCGTGGGTCTGCACTCCACGCCTACAGTGGTAAGTGCAAAGCCAAAGCAGTGAGTGCAGCCACAGCTTGTGTCTAATGCAGCCAACGTTTCGCCATCCACAGACTACCGCACATCGCATCAATTCGCTGCAGCCTTGTCGCTACAATGACTACTTTTCCACACAGAGGAAGTGCCACAACAATCCGCTGGCTGCCTATCATCATCATTTGCATCATGCACCGGCGCCGCCGCCGGGCGCCAGACTGCCACATGCACATTCCATGCATCATCTGCAGGAAAGCGGACCGCGTAGTAGCACGGTAACCATTTGTGAGCGGGATTTGCCGCATAAGGCCAGCGTGGGTTTGGCAGCCAAGAATGGTGAGACACTACACATCGAGCTGAAAGAGCATCCCTCAATGTCGTTTCGCAATAAAGCACACGTGGACATTGAGCTGCGCTACAAGCCATCGCCGCCTTGCAAGGGCAAGCCATTGCTGGACAAGATTGTGGTCAGTGAGACGGACAGATGCCCGCTGCAAATGGCTAACCAGGAGAAATTGGTCTCACAGAAGAAGAAGCTGCAGTCCAAGCTGGAAAAGCCGGTGAGCGCAGTTATTACATGCCAGTGGGCGTCTCCTGACTAATCGATTTTGTTTTTCTTGTATGTGTAACAGCCCAGCAAAGATCCCTGGGGAAAGGCGGGGCCGGGCGGCAAACCCTGGCGCAGTCCCAAGGAAGTAGGCAACACATTTATGAAATCACTGGTGAGTAACGTTATGTTTTGGGGGTAGAGAGTGAAAACTATCATGGCATTTCAATTCCATTTCATTCCGCTACACTGAAGGGCTGGACCAACAAGGATATGCTCAAGGAGCTTGATCAGGACAATCCAGTGACACCCGCAGAGAAGCCCACTTTTCGCAAATCGCGTCCCAAACCGCCCAAGCCGCAACGCTGCTGTGAACTATGCACCTGCAACTGTCCCGCCATGAATAGCCCACAGAAGCCGCCAAAGAAAATGCCGCACTGTGCACTCAACTCACCGCCCAAACCGCAGCTGCCACTAAAGCCGCAGGAAATCAAGCACGTGAAAGTGTGTCCGCGCATGGCCGGACACTGTGCAGGCATGGCAACAAGTAGCACCAATACTGGAACACCTGATGCCAGCACGACAACAGGTGGCGGTGTGGAGCTGGTACCGCTGCTGGCCAGACGTCGTGCGCTCCACCGACCCATAAGCCTGTCCAGCACGGATGTGACCAAGCGGACACCCTCGCATGATAGGTACGCAAGCAAGCACAAGTCTCAGAACTGCAACAGCAACAACAACAACAACATCAAGAACATCATCAAGAACATCAGCCACATGAAACGGCTGCCCAAGAATTTGAACTGCAAAATGGCATGTTGCAGCTGCGCCTGTGCTGCCACAGGTTGCTGCCTCAAGCGACTCACCTTGCACATACGCTAGGCTTTCAAACTGTTCAAGTAGTGTGTGTTCTGTATGTGTGTGTGTGTGTCTGTGTGTGTGTGTGTGTGTGTGTGTGTGTGCATGTTTAGTTTATAGTTGTGCACAACATTTGACTTTGTTTCAGTTTCTCATTTGCTTGCTCTGCGAAATTTTCAAGTCTCATTTCATAATGCTCGAAAAGTAACCAAAAATTATGCAAAAATGTTGCACCTTTGTGTATGTAATTTTGTCTTTAATGGTTTCTCTATATACCACTTCTTTTGGCTCATTCTATGCGCAAAAACAGCAAGAAAATATCCATTGTAATACAAGTGAAAGTATAGCAACCAAAAGAGCAAACCCAATCACCATAACCAAATCAACTCCTTAAAAAAAAAAAAAAAAAAATCAACAACAAGCAAATACAAATCATAATACCAATCTTCTATGTATCCCCGTGCAAAATGAAACCAACCAACAAAACCAACTTTCAAACGTTTCAATTGGAAACGTAATCCCCAAACGCAACAAACGTAATGTAAAATCAAACGACTAATCAAAAACCAACCAAACAACGTTAACTGCCGCCCACGCTCTATTCATGCTGTCCACGCCCATACGCCCACTCTTGCAGGATTCAAACGGCTGCCGACATGCGCTATCTGCATGACTTGAATGTGCAAATATCCCAGAAACGTCGTTCGGTCAGCGTCTCCAAACAGCTGGACCGTGACCTTTGCAACCAGCACTTCGACACATTCGAAGCGTTTTGGGGACGTCCAGGACATGGTGCGCCCTCCGGCTATAACAGCAACAACAAACTAAAATTGGACAATTTGCTTTACGGTGCGCCCGATGCTTACGTATAAAGCGAATCAAGTGCCATATGTTATGGACGCATGCAATATGCCGGACATAGGCGAGCAACTCGCCGTGTAGCGGATCTCAGGCAGTGTTTAGTTAGTTACTTAGTTAGTGCCCGGCATTGTGCTCATGCTCATGGTTTGTCTGCCGCAAATATTTTGCTTTGAAATCAATCGTCGCCATTGGCGCAATGTCTAGGCGTTTTCATATAAATTTTGCTGCTGCCACCGATTGCAACAAATTTTGCCAACTTGCCGCGATTTGTAAGTTGCACAAAGTTCAAGTCAATCAGTCGGTCAGTCAGTCAGTGTAACTGCCAGTTATTGTTAGTTTCTGTTACATTTAGTTAGCTTGTAAATTGGCATCTTTGCATGCATATGTATAAAAATTATTAACATTTAGTTAAAAATTCCAATAAAGTGTATAAATATTAAGTGTAAATAAATTCAATTGTGCAAAAAGTGTCTGAAACCTGTCAAACAATAGATTCGCATTTCTGCACAGCTCTAGTTGCGGCACAGTTCACTCAAAACTGTGCGAAAAATTATAGCAAAAGCGAGCAATGCGCCCCAAACTGTGTGGACGCCATAAACTATAACTAGAACTTAACCTGTGCATTCTGCATGCAAAACTGTAGAAAGGTTCAATTTTACAAAATATGGTTTGTTAGGGTATTCCAGGGGACTCAAATTATGGGCTAGAACCTAGTTTTATAATAACAAGGTAAGATTGATTGACCAAAATGCCGCAACATGAACGATTGGCAGGTAGCAAGACTGATAGTTTTGCACGCATAAAGATGGCGAATGACCGATCAATCTTATCTTGCTATTATTATACTATGGTCTACAGTAAGGGGCTTTCACAACTTTAGGTAAGCTTTCCCTATAAAGTGATGTATGATTAGAAATGTAATGTAATGCATAGTTTAAATGAAATGGTAAGTGATATCGAATCTAATTCAAAATTCTGTATATGAATGATGTTATAAAAAACGGCTTAGTGTAACGTTAATCGGGTTGATTCACTTTATAGCTCTTGGATTGAGGAATTTCGTTGCTAAAGTTTGAAAAATTCTTATTTTGCTGGAGAAAAAAGCATTAATAGAACCGGGAACAAGAAGGGGAAAGGGAAGAGGATTCATTCCATCTTATAGCGTATGGAATGAGGATAAGGAACAGGATAAGCAAAAAGATGAAGATGGAGAAGAAAAAGAGGAAGGAAAACAGGAAGAGGAATATGCTCTAATTCGAGAGATTTGTAATCCCCCCTTCAACCTTGTCACAATTAGTCACATTTAGGCAACCCCCACCCCCTAATGAGACGTCACAAATCGAGCAGCCAAAAAAAAAATCAAATCAGCCTTGGGAATTACTCGAAACTTGGAATAGAATGCCAACTGAATCAGTGCGCAGAGGATGCACAGATGCGCTGCTTTTATAAAAGCGAAAGGAAGATATTTGAAGAGTCGATGTTTGAATTCGAAAGGAAAAGAATACATTTCACGAAAATATAAAGATTTTTTTTTTAATTATGACTGTGGCGTTATGTTTTCTGAACACTCTCCCTGCCCCGTCGTCACAAAAAGTCACAATTTGGTGAACACCTCACCCTAAGAGGTTTGGCGAGCGGAGCGAGAAGGGGACAGAGCCCCCTAGCTTAATTTATATACCGCTTACCTACAAGGTCCACCATATTATAGATGTGGGCAAAGCATGTCCCATTTACAAAAGTGAACCGCATTAAGCCGACTCAACATAGTCACGTTTTTAAGAGACCATAAGACACCAAATTTTACTAAAATCTGTGCATTATCCAGTCTTCGTGCATTAAACGCCACTTTACCAAAAAAAAAAAGACATTAGTCGGGAACTTTCACATTGCTTTGTTTCAATACGTAGTCCAAAATTGGTAAATAAAGTTCTCATTCGATTTTGATGATCGAGTCGATATAGCCCTGCCTGTCAGTCCCTTCGTCCCTTTGAATGAACACCTAGATCTCGATAGAGTTTATTAAAAACAACAATTTCTACTCCAAGAATTATCTAAAAAGGTGTGTATTGGTTAATAGTAAATGATTCCAACTAGGATCAAACATTTACCAGTTCAGCTTTTATATTAGCTATACAATTTTTGTTACAATGAGAACTTAATGGTAGTTATTAATTTTAAATTAGGAATGTATTGGCGTTGTACACTTGACAGTTTGTGTAAGGACCAATAACAACTCAGTTGAAACGTTGATATAAAATACGCAAATTCGAAGCAACTTCTTAAGCAAAAAGTTTAACTTAATTTAAATTACATTTTAACAATTGCCGCACAACTATTTACCGCGCTTCACTAACCGTATAGCACTGCACAGTTGCTCTCAAACTGCAATAAGCTGTCTGCAAATGGTTTGAAACCTTGTGCAGGCCGCTATAAAAGACTTTGAATACAAGCACAACTCAGTGGTTTTTTTTTCGTTGCGCTTAATACAAGTTACCGAAATTATGATTATATAGCCACTTGTGGGTTTCACACGGACAACTAAAGGCTTAGACTTATATAGCACCAGTAAAGAATATGGCGTCGCACAATGTATTTCGACTGGGGCAAGATATGTTCACATTTGTATTTGTTGCCAAGGATTAGTGCCACACGGTTTGAGGCACACATTTTAAAGGCTTCGGCTGTGCACCAATTTAAAACTACACACAAGCACACACACGCACAGACACGCACAGACACGCACATACACGCACACACAAAGCTGCCATCAAAACAAGATTTTTCATTCGCTAAAAATGACAAGTAAAACAGCTACAACAACAAAAGCAACAACTGCAGCCAGACAAATGCGTAGTCACGTTTTTGCCATTTATTATTTTAGTTGAATTACCTATGCAGATATTTTGCATACGTCACAAAAGTAACAGCAAATAGCACACGTTTTCGGGAGTTTCTATCGTTTATTTACGCATGTAAAATTCATCTATGTATATGAGCAGGTATGAGACCACACAAGGTGTGGAGGTGGCAACATTTTTAGAAACAGAAGATATCTCTTTAACCAAAATCACAAATATGTGAAATATTTGATGTTATGCTTTAAAGTTTAAATTAGAGCTTAATGACTGTGCAAATATTTGTGTTTCAAAAACGATTATGCAAATGAAAATAAGCCGGTCGAGATTTTAAGGGATTAATTCTCAAGGTGATTTTGTTATTTTTTTTAAATATAAATTATGCATAAGAACTCTACAAGCATAATGACATAGTTATGTACGCTCAATAGTAGTGTACTGTGTAATCAAGTTTATCGGATGTAGCAAGGAAATTCATTTTTCGTAAAATCTTACCGAGCAGAAATAGGCCTGATCATTTGATCTGACTCAATAGATTCAAAAAAATTTCCGCGCTTAGGTTACTGATTTAGTCTTTAGTAACAAAACAATCTTTGACCGTGACTAAAATTACTTTATTCCGGTTTTTTCTATCTAGATGCTGTCTACAGACGAGCTATCCGTGCTTAGAGTAGCGAATGCCAAAAAGTTGGATTTCGTGGAACTCAATGACTGACTTCATCTTCTCGACAAAAGTTTCATAACATTGTGGATAATAACAGAATACATTCTTCTTCTGCCAAACTGGTCATAACAGCCCGTTCCCGGGTAAAGACCTGATGTAAAGCAATGCTCCAGGCGTTTCAGCTTTAGCTAGTGTGCTTACTAACTGTTCTTTCCAGCGGAGGTATGTTCCATTCGTCGCCTCCCTATTACTGCTAATAGCGCCTGAGCCGATCATCTCTGTAATCGCGGATTATTCTACAAAGAAAATCTGTAAGGAGTAAAACTGCTTCGTAAGATTTGAGAATATCTGAGAGATGGGGTTGGGTTATTGACGGGTCATAAAGCATTTCTGTCTGAAAGAGTATCAACGGAACTCATTCTAAGCCACTGTTCAGCCTTTACCAGCAAAAGAATGCGCATTTTGGAAAGTGATGCACTTTAATTAATATCAGTCTCTCCTTTCGAAGACTGTGTTAAAGGTGGTTTTAGACTAATCTTTCCTTTTATTGTCCTATTTCAATATCAATAACGCAATGTGAATAGGGCGAAGATTCGAAGATTTGGTTATTTTTCCATTTTAAGGTGACCTCTGGTTTACTATTTATCAATTATGGGGATAACGCTGCTCCCGGAGCTAACTTTCCGACGTCCCCAATTATAGACGATTGCGTGGATATACCCGCGCTTAGCTATGACGAAGTCAGCGTCGCAATCAAGACAGCTCTTTTGCAGAATATGCCCTATTATTGGAAACTTGGTGTCCTCTGCCCTGTCCTCAAAAAGGGTGACCTCATGGCGTGAGCTTACTACCGTGGTATCAGTCTACTTTCTATTGCATATAATGTCCTATCGACCGTACTGTGTGTAAGGCTAAAAGCCTTTTGTGAAAGAACTAATTGGACCTTATCAGTGTGGTTTTAGGCGTGGTAAGTCCACCAATGACCAGATTTTCACACTACATGCAGCGCGAAATGCTGGATAAGACCCACGAATTATCCCAAATCGACTCCCACCACCTCTTTGTCGATTATAAAGCAGCATAAGAAAGCCCGTTGAGAGATGAAACGATATCATTGGTCGTACAAAGCGTGCAGTTACTGGAGCCTTTGCTTCCTATATGCTTTCTTCGACTAGAGAGTCGCCGCAACTGTACTCTCAGATTCATGGTGGAAAGTATTCTTTTAATGTTGTCAAGGAATTCATCTACCTTGGCACCACCGTCACGATGAAAAATAATGTGAGCATGGAGATCAAGCAGAGAATCACTTTTGCCAATAGGTGTTACTTTGGTGTTAGGAGGCAAATGAGTAGTAGAGACCACGATTATCCCTTTATGTGACGCAGTCCTTTGAAAATACACTTGGAGTGCTTGAGCGGAAATTGCTTCGTAAGATCTTAAGTACTTTAAGGATTGGTAACGAATACAGCATCCGATGGAACGACTAACTCTGAGTTCTAGTACGACGATATTGAAATAGTCAAGCGAATTAATATCCAGAAGCTCCGCTGGCTAGGCCGTGTTGTGCGTATGGATGAAGAAGCTCCTGCGAGAAGGGTCATAAATACGGATGTGGTAGGGAAGCGACGATGGGGCGGACCATGTCTATATGGGAAGGACCAGGTAAACAGTACCGAATGGAAAGGGCGCGCTCAAAGCATAGACGTCTGGAGGAGAGCATTACATCAGACTGTAAGTCGGTAATGGTTTTCTATGGACAGTTAAGAAGAGGAATGTGAACATTCTTGTGTTCACAAATTGGCCAGAATTAATTAGCAGAGAAAAGTTGTCAATGTGTTGCATGCATGTACATATACGAAAATTTTCGTCTTCTCTGCTCACTTTGCCGCTACCTGATCTAACTAGATGAAAGATAGTGATTATATATTCGGTTTCGAATGCAGATTTTCTAAAATGGTGATATCAAGGCTTCCTAGCCTGAAAATCTTTCTCTCTCCTGCAAAATCTGAATACGATCGGTGTACATTTATGTAAATTTGTATTGAAAATATAAATCTAGGACGAGTCATCTCTTAATAGCAATCTAATATGTTGAGCATAGTTTTTATAGGTGTCCTATTTTGTTCTTTTCTAAACGTCAAAATGGTCTCAAAGTAGCTGCACGTGCACGTAATATGTTTTAAAAACCAGGCTTCATCCAGTCAAACTGTTCTAGGAACCTTTCCAGACCTTTCTGAGGCATTCAGCTTTATTTTCTTTATTAAACAAAAGCCTACAATAATAAATTTCACTTAAAGCGCTAAACAAATTTTATGTATATGTATGTAACAGTATATTTTCTTATTTAGCTCAATTGTAAATCATTCTAAGAGCCACCCAGTCTTAACCAGTTGACTAGCCGAGTTGATTGCATCTAACAGATGCGACTGACTGTATGGCAATTGGGGCGCCTGTTGACGTTTCCTTGGAACCAACAATTTGAGACTGGCAGCGCTGCTGCTGCTGCTAATTAAATTAAATGGCTTTGAACTTTTAGAGGAAAAACTAAGGCCAGTCTCAGCTACAGTTTCTTTTAGCATTCGAATAAATAAATTATGTTTTAATTAAGAATTTGGGAAATTGTGCGCCAGCTGCAGGTAGCTGTAGTACAAATTTAAGTGCGGCAAATGGCAAATGGTATGGCTTATGAGTACTTATGAGTGAGTCCACAAGCAACTCATTGCCACGGACTTCAAGTGGCAACACGAAAATGCTAATTACACACACACAAACTCGTTTAAAACGCAGTGGCATAAAGCTAATGATGATGACTTTGGATTTCAACGAGTTGAAAAATAGACAAAAGTTAAGAAAAGCCAAAAAAATAGCAGCATAGCGAAGAAAAGTGCAAAACACATGAAAAATCCTGTGGGCCGGCTAAAGTCGGGACATGCCGAATATAATGTACTCTGTACATTCAAAATTTGTTTGCAAGCTCTTCGTTTCGCTTTCACTACGAAAACAACAGCCAAAAACAAACTTGCAACCTTCTCGCTCTTTTGTGGACGCTGCTAATACAGCGGATACAAGCGTAACTCAATTCGAGAGTAATACTACCAGAGCAAAACACGTGACGATACGGTGTTACCCACAGATGTCTCACCCTAAAAACTTCCGTGTTTCACATATAATTTTATTCGGGGAAAAGAGTGAGGCCAATAAAAAATTAACAATGACCGGCGAAGCACACTTGTCGCCAGAGGCATTTAGGATTTGTCGTCCCCCAAAATTTTTCAAAATCTATATATGTACAATACTATCTATATATAAATACGCTAAGCGAAAATTCATTCAACATTTTTAAATATATAATTTTCAAAAACCTTTAAAAATGTGCTTTAAAATTCCAACATTCCGCGAATTATTCGCCAACGGGACCCCGCTAGTGCTAAGAAACATTATCATTTAAGCCCCTATATGTTCCAAAGCAATAATCAAATCAAAAAACTGTCTATTAAAAGTTTAATCTACGCTTTAATACCTTTACAAACGTATACGACTCAACCAGATCAGACGATATAGTCAAAAATGCAAAATTACCTGTAATTTACAGCTGCACCGCTGCACGAATTACGGCTCGTAGTGATACGTAATATGATATTGCTTGTTGAAACGAAAATTGAATTTTCCCCGATCTACACATTTGTATCAAATTTGATCAAAATCGGTCAACTATGTATATCATACAGCTGCCATATAAAAAAAAAAAAGGGAAAAGTGAACCAAGTCCGAGACTGCGCATTTCGTGACCTCTTAATTGTTTGAACTTGTTATTGCATTATAAAGATCGACTCTAGCAGCAGCAAAGTTGTATAAAGAAGCTAAGAGCAAGCCATCATTAAGAATGGGTTCCATATAAGTGACCTATGGTTTGTGGTTTTGGTGGGAAAGTTTCATTACAATCAATTGGTAAGTTTTTAAAGTTATAAAAAAAAAAAAATAAAACAAATGTATATTAGCGGCAATTATTAGTTACTATTTGAGCACATGAAGCTTAAACCGTTTGGGAATTATAAGCAAGCAACTAAGAAAATGTACAAGTGTGTATTTTTTCTACTAACTGCACTAACACATAGTGCAATAGATGTGCTGGAACTATGTACGTCACTTTAGCGCAACAACATTTGAAAATCGAAAAACTAAGTACGCCTTAATTAGCCGCTAATAAGTTGCTAATTAATTGCGAAAAAGTTAGTTTAGTCATACTAAGTTTTTAATACAAAACATAAAATTATAATGTTTATTCAAATTATTTTCATAGATGGCGCCATCACTGTTACACTGCGTGACAGCGGCTCAAGTATTCGAATAGATGGCGCCTTAACAACTTTGACTAAAAATTGGAAAATAGGCATTCAAATATGAAATTTTGAGATAACTGTTTTAGCCAGAATGTTCAGACAGTTAATCTTTAAATAATTGCGAAAGAATTGATTTTGTGGTTTCATTTTTTGCTTCCTAAACGAGTTTTCGCGCTAAAGTGACATACTCCAGTTTTCGTGAATGCTCTGTAATGGTTATTATTTTTGTACAAGTGTTTATGCCACAATCAGCCGATTAATTGGAAAAGAATTAATTTCATTGTTTAAAATTTGTCATAAAAACAACAATTATTAACATTGCCGTGCCGTGAGTCAGCGGTTCACGTATTCGCATAGATCGCGCCTTGACGACATTCAATGAAAATTTTATAATGCGATCAAAATGACTATTCTTTGCTTATTTATTAACTAACTACTTATTCATTTATCAAATGCCAATACAAACTTAATTATGTTAAATACTTGTTTTACATTCAAAAGTGCTACGCAAAGGAAATGTAATGTATTATTTATTAAAAACAAAACAAATGGATCTTTCAATCTGGCAATGCCTTATGTGCTTTCTCTAATTGGTGGAATTGGCGGGAAAGTAAGATGTTTTCATTTTAGAGGACATGCAAGTAGTTGTTTCGATTTGTGCGAGTTTGCTTTTCCTAATTTTATAATTTCCAGTGTCAGATTTTCAAATTTTCGATAATTAATAAAATAGTAGGCTAGTATTTCACATTTTACAAATTTTGTTTACAACTTACAATTGTTTAGGTAATCATTTTAGTCTTAAATTCAATTTGGAGGTGTTAAAAAAAAAACCGTATCATTTCAAAATTTGCTGGACGATGGGCATAAACATCAAAAATTAGAAGATGCTACATGTAATCAGTGCATGAGAAAAAATTCCATTTACCAAACGTACGATATTATCGCGGGAAAAATTGTAATTGTCCGCTTGCTTGTAGCGAAGTATAATGCTAATACCAAGTTGGTAGAGAAAATTAAAAAATACGCTTTTAAAGCATTAAATTACGGTCACTATACAGTTATTTTTAAAAAGAATATCAAAAATAAGAACGTTTGGTACAAAATTGATGATGCCATTATCGAGAAAGTACCATATACAGGGTTTCTATTCGATGTTATAATGACCTTACCGACCCCTACCAGATAAAATAAGGAAAAAATCACGAATGGGGCAAAAAGACATGGCTCCAATCCAGTTACTTAGTCATTTTGTTATTAAGTATGCAGTACGACAGAGTAGGGTATGTATATGTATACATGACCATATTTAATTCTGCCGTCAACTCAATAAAAATTACCATTGAAACTACCACAGAATCCATGTAAAATACCGAATCTTATCAGATCAATTATTGCGAATAGAACTGAAAGACGTGGCTCTAATCCTTTGCAACTAGCACAGAATCCATGTACAGGGTGTGTATAGAATCCATGTACAGGGTGTCTACGGGGTGTTTTAATTGCCAGTCGAATTAAATTCATTTAATTACGTCTTTCTGAAATTTGAAACAAGTAATACAGAAGATGGTTGGCTCGGATAGAAACCAGCCTACGTAGGAATGTCCGAAGATGAAATCATTAAACATTTAGGACCCATTTGCTTATGATGAATTACTAATAATGATGAGACAAAAAGGAGACATCTTATCGCAACATGTTGGCCAGAATTCGTAAGGGTGTTATTGCCTCTGGCTCTTACATTATGTTTTTTGAAAAGAAGGTAACATGATGCTCTACAAAACCATGCCATTTGGGACAACTATTTTTACAAAAAATGTCAAACAAAAAGATGTGATATGACATTAAAAAACACGTTAAAAACGTTGTCGGGTCTCCACTTTTGCTACAACAAAAAGAAATTATACAAAACGAGTCGTTTAAATGCATCTTTCGTGAAACGAATGCAAAACCTGATGCGCTCCAATTTCTCAAAAACCTAATCTGTTCGGACGAACCCAAGTTTAACCGTTTCCAGTTGGATGGAAACCATTTGAGTGGCCAGCTCAAAGTCCCGACCTCAATCCGATTGAGAACCTTTTGTCAATCATGAAGCGACGGCTCGGGCAGTACCAATCAGCCCCATCCAACCTAGACGATCTTTGGAGTTGTGTCGAGGTGGAGTGGAATAAAATTCCGAAAGGAATTATTGAGAAATTGGTTGAGAATTTGCCAAACCGAATAAAAAATGTTATAAACAATAAGGGTCTTTGGACAAAATATTAATTCAGTATTATGTTTGATTTTTTCATAAGAGGTGCAAAACTGAATACATGCCTTTTGTTTTTGATTTTTAACTATTTCATTGCTTATTATATTATTTTACTTTTTTTGTAATTTACAGTTGCACCGCTTCGTCAGTGTCTCTTGCTTTCGTCACAGCACGAATTACGGCGCGTAGTGATACGTAATATGATATTGCTTGTTGAAACGAAAATTGATTGTAGTCGAATTAATCGTTTCTTGGCTTAAAAATCGTTGCCAAGTTAGTTAGACGTGTCATTGTTGTACGCAAATAATTCTCAGCTTCTGCTGAGGCCTTACTTACTGCCAACGTTAAAAATACCCTCAAAGCCGTGGTTAACTTCGTGTAGACTGGCTCTTGATCGAGCTCATGCATCTTGTTGAGGGATTCCAAAGGTGACTTTTTTCCATCATCCTTAATGAGCGCCTGGAAGCATTTGATTTCAGCAAGAAATTGAGTGCCGTCGGAGTCTTCTGAAGTCTGAAGTTAATTATTTTCAAATTTGATGGCATTCATGTGATGAATGTGAACAGAAATCCATTTTCTTTATCCTCTCCACTTAAATCTTCTATCGCTTTGTTGGGAATACGAACTGACCGCTGTTTAATCATCATGCTATAAAGTGCAATTAGATGGTGAAAAAATTTTCTTTGCAGTCGTTTGGCTCCTTCAATCCGTCTCACCCTTCTGGAATTTTTCTCCCCTTATATTTTCCGCGAAAATTTCTCGCCTTCGTATGCCTTGTGCTTTGAACGATACCGACAGAGAACTAGAGCATAAGACGTACCTGCAGACCAATTTTGGTCTTCTTACTCTTTTGGTGCTCGAAAATCAGGCATTTCTTGCAAACGGACATAACTAAACACATTCCTTTTCTTTTGATCCTTTTTCTTTTAGATGTTCAACACAGCATTTTTTTCCACTAACTTAATGTACTCCTTACCTTTTGGGTGCAGTGTATAACAAGAAAATATTTGCCTGCAACGCACACAAGCAAAGCAAAGCAGTTGGAATGTGTATTTGTGTGCATGTGTGAGTTGAGGCCAGCTCACATCCAATTGGTCTCTTAGTGTGTGTGCGTGTGTGTGTGTGTGTGTGTGTGTGTGTGTGTGTGTGTGTGTGTGTGTGTGTGTGTGTCTATGTATTAGTGTGCGTACACGCGTAAGGCACACAACATTTAGCCAAAACGAAAACAAACAAACTGTCGAAAAACGCGGGCACTTTGATGTTTTCCGGCAAGCGGGTGTTAAGGATAACCACAAACAAGCCACAGATACATTAAATTTCTATGGCTATCGACATTTGGCAACTTAAAGTGCGACAATTGGATACTTTCACATGCTCTTCTTTCATTGATAGAACGAGTTAACTTTGTTGGACTAAAGAAATGAGTAGCTTACAGAAGCTCGTTATCAAGACATATAGTAGAAAACTGTTTCCATTGCTAAATTATATATATCAAAGATTTTAAGTTTTAATGGATTGTGTGACGTCGTTAGATTTTTGTGATGTGGCATTATGACTAGTTTTATCAAATTCCATAAATTTTACTGAAAAAGTTATATGTTTTAGCTTGAAAGCTATCTTTTATGTTGTACAGAAACAAGTAGCACAATCACACTATTTAGATGCATATTTTATTGACAATCAGCAAAGCTAATCGAGTTTATGGAAAAATCAATTAATCTTTCTTTGATTCGTCCTCTTCCGCTTCAAACTAGAGAAAGTCTGTTCCTGGGTTAGATGTGGTTACCTGCAATATTTTCAGCAATATATAGTATGAATTAGTCGTTTCCCGCCACTTGTCATTTGCTTTACGCATTTCTTCTTTTCCACGTAGCTCTTTTCTTCCTCTGTGAGTTTTAGTTTTTTAAGATCACGCAATTCGCTTCGAAAGTGGTAGTAGCAAAGGCTAAAAATAAATGATTTGTGGAAAAACTTTTCTTATATGAAAGACTTCCTAAGCCTTCATCTCGAGAGCTTGTTGATTGTAGTCAATATTATCGAAGACTATATTTTTTGTTGAGGCCTGGGGATTGGTAGCAGAGGGGGAAGCTTCCTATCTCTACCATAACCAAGTTGACGTATAACCTCTATGTGGTGGGCAGTAAAGTCTGCCCAGTACTTTACACCGCCTTAATAAAGGCTGGTGGGGTTTTGGACCCACCGAGCAAAACCTCCCACCCAATGGAAGTTAGTATAAGACGCCTAGAGAAGTTGAGCCGTAACCCGATAAAGGGTTGTGATGGCCAGTTCAAAAAACAAACTTTTGGAGACTTATACGCTCTTGCTTTTTTACAAGATACAAAATGAAAAAAAAAGAATTGAAAGCATCAGTAGTGCTAAAAAAATACCGATTTTCTTTACATTTGATTTTGGGACTCAAAACACCCAATCCAAGAATTAAAGGTAGTAATGTGTTGGAACTGTTACCCGAGAAAAATAATAACAAACTAAAATTCATTTCTATCGGTAGTAAGGTTCCCGAGTAACATGAGATTTACGGACTTCGCAACTTTCGAAATCTCGAATTGAGAAATGTCGATAACTCGAATACGGTGCTAGAAAATCCAAAATGGTTTCTGGATTCGAAATCAGCGACCCAAAATTTACCGAAAACGGTATGTTTTAGCAATAGGCCTTTCATTGAGGACAAATTTGTTGCATAGTGTAATCATGCGTGTTGCGAGGAACGACAGCAGTCCCGGGCAGGTTTGAAAGACACCGTCCAGTAACTGTTCTAGCTAAGCGTGTATTTTAGCGTTTACGCAGTGGCTGCATTGCTTGGCCGATTTCTATCAGTGCTGGAAAAGCATTGTTTGAGGGCGGTCAAGGCCGCTACCGATTTTAATGGAAAGTTTGGAAGAGAGCGCATCTGCTGTCTGACAATTCAGCGAGACTATCTCGAACAACGGTGTCAGGCTAATTGACTTCGCTGCCGCGCGGAGTATGGTAGTCTGTAATACCAGATTTTAACACAAGGATATCTGCTATATCCTACCGCCAACGGGAAGGGGAAGTGGAACAAGAAAGCGAAAAGGAAGGGTAAGGGAATGGTGATGGGCATGAGGAAGGGGAAGAGGATTATGATCTATGTCTTGAGGGACACGAAGGACGAGCGGAGGCAGTAGTAATTATCTAATAATACCGATACCGTAGCCTAACTGAATAAAATACTATAGGCAACGTCGTTATCATATAAAGTTTAATTAAAGTGAAGAAATCCAATTTACTTAGTGCTAAAGCCTAACTGAATAAAATACTATAGGCAACGTCGTTATCATATAAAGTTTAATTAAAGTGAAGAAATCCAATTTACTTAGTGCTAAAGCATATAACAGAATGTCGAACTTATAGATTATAATAAAAATTAACAAAATAAATTTTACCTTGTGCGTTTGCCGTAATATAAGCGGCTAGAATATTACATTCTTTAGATGAATTTATCACCTAGTTTTTCGAATAGTCACTGTAGGTGCCCGTTATATTTACAACCGACGTTAATGTGCCCTTAAAATACCAATAAGTTCGCAATTGATAATCTCCAACATCTATGGGAAAAAGAGACAGAAATCGATCTATTTCAGGTTTCATCGAGTTTAGTAAAAAATTTTCGCCAGCCTGTAATTAAAGTAGTGCGAAAGTAAAGTATTTATGGATTTTCTTTAAGACCCCTGTGCTACAAACTTACCACATATGGACAACTATGGTTTATATTAGTGTATGGATCTAAAAAACTGAAAACTTCTTTGAAAAAAGGGAAATTCTTGCGATTTTTCAAAAAATCGCATGGTTTTAAGATAAAGTTATAAAAAAAAGGACGCCAACCACTTGCTTTCTTAAAGGTCTGAAAATTGATCTATAAAACAGTTGAAAGATAGTTCCATGATAACAATCAAAAGCCGACTACTTACGGAACCCTCTGTTATCGTCCGCTTTATTATATAACGAATGTTTATCATATTGATTTGTCGATTAAGAGCCTTAATATTACATTCATCAAAGTAACCCCAACTAGGATCATATACCTCACACTGTATATTGGTGAATTTACAAGTTCGATATCTTCTGGCCTGCATTAAATGTGTTTTTATTGATTAGTTTTTAATTTATTTAATTGAATATATTTGTACTGACATTGACATTCTCAAGCAGCAGACAAGCCATAAGAAGTTTTATGATTTTCATTGCAATCTTGCTAAACTTAAACTTAAAAGTAAACTAAACAAATATATGAAATTTGTTAGCTACTGTTTATAAATATCACAAACCGTAATGCAATTTAAATGACAGTAATTAGTTATAGCCTGAACACAAAGTGTATTATAGATTTGCGCAATGTATGTAACAGGCAGAAGGAGGCGTGGCAGACCATATGTTCCATGGGCAAAAAAGATGAGGAGCAATAGTCAAGTCGATATAGTCATGTCTGTCTGTCCGTCCTTTTGTATGAACGTCGAAATCTCGGAAGACATAAGACTTAAAGACATAAAAAATAACCACAAAATGAGCATTTCCATCAAGCGCATGGAGTTTGTCAAATCATATCGAAATCTTCCCTCGTGAAAGAATTTCGGGCTATGCAAAAGTTTACCAAAATTTGGTAAGGATCATAAACCAAACAATTGTGAACTGAATCATCCCCCTTCCCCCTTAGTTGAGTTACCCTTATTATGCCCATATCCCTTAACGCATCGCATACAAAAATGGGTAAAGGGTATCCCACTGTCGGACTCCATCACATCAAATTTATGGTTAGTTATAATCTAAATAAGTTTATAAAAAATGGGTTGATCAGTTTATAGATAAAGCATGCTCTTTACTTGTATAGTGCTGAAACATCGCGAGTCTGTTGGATAAGTCGAATTAAATGAAGTGAGAAGCTATTAACAGTAATCAACGATATTTTACCTTTTTTTGTTGATGATGGGGGAGGGGGGGGGGGGGGGGGGGGGGGAGAGAGTGTTCCGAAAACATGACGTCACAATGAAAATATTAATGAAATCTGAAAAAATCTTTATATTTTTACGCAATGTATTTATTTTTTTTTTCCAAATTTAAATATATCCACTCTTCACATATCTTCCTTTCGCTTTTATAACAGCAGCGTTTATTCTGTGGGGGGTTCCTAAATGTGACTTTTTGTGAGAAGGGGGTTCATAATCTTCAAAATTTTGGTGACGGCAATTATGAACAGCCCCAAACAGAATTGAGACGCATACACTTAAGTATAATTTGGTCGTTCAAAACCGATTAATTTGATTATATAATTTGAATTTTTTGAGGTCCAGTGACCTTAATTGATCCAGTATCAATGAGAAAAGGAATAGAAATCGATCTTTATCAGGTTTAAATGATTTTAGTGCAACTTAAACCCGTTAATCGGATTAAGAGTACCGCTACTGTAATCGTAACCTTTTCCGAAATAAGTTGTGGTTTGATACTCTGGTGGTAAATATTCAATTTATTTGATTACCATATATGGATACTAGACCGCTTATAGGCGGACTGAAAAAGTTTCGAATTGGCCTACAAAACTCAATTATAAAGTTTGGTGCCGATCGTTTAAGGTCCGCTCAATTGAAAACACACTTTAAATGGCGAAATATAGGTTTTTTAATCAAAAATCTTATGTTTAATATGTTTTGTGTTTTATTTTTTACTGTTCGATTTTTTACGAAGACAAGCTTTCTTATCGAAGTTCAAAACGAAATTGCAAAAGCGCAAGAAAAGAGGACAATAGACTCAGCGAGCCTACCATGTTAAGTATACCTTGCCTTGAGTGTTGATGTTAAGCTCACCGTGTGAGTTGCTGTTCCTAGTGGGAAATTTCCCGAGCATTCCGTTTTGTAAGCAGTCGCTCAAAACTTCATTGCTTTATCATCAGTTTTGTATAGAAGGGAACCACGAAGCTGCTATTTGAGGTTATTAATAATAACAATGTTCTTGTGGAATAGAGCACCGCGACCTGTGAGATCTATTGTGCATCTACAGCTCCCCTGCCAGAGCTATCTTTGCTATACAGTCCACGAGCAGTTTCTGGAGTGTGCATCATAAATCTGGAAATGTAACGATTCTCACACGGCAAGTTAGGGTTGGTCAAGAATCCTCATTCCTCATTTAAATGACGCGTGGCAGATCAAAAGTTCCATGGGCAAAAAGTCTTATCAATAACTTGGGTAGCGCTTGGACCATGTTCGTATGTCCGACCATCCATCCATCTGCATGAGTCGCTAGTTCTACAAGACTGTAAGATCTAGCGACACAAAATTTTACCACACATGCGCATAACCCATGTAAGATGATGTTTGGCGAATTGGGTTGATCACTGGCCCCATTTCCCCCAGCAGACTTTCCAGGTTTACAGCGCGCCGTTAAATCTTTCAAAATTGAAACTTTGCAGAGGTTTGCGTCGTGCTTTAGTACATCTATTTTATTAAATTGCTCAAAATCGGATAAATACATCAAAAGCTATAGTCAAAAATGTGATGATTTTACCCCCTTATGCCTATAAACTGCTCCAAATTTCCACTACATGTGGATGTGCATATATGTCTGCTAGGGTTACAAAATTCGGCGTGTAGGAAAATGCTTACTTATCGAACTTGTGAAAAGAGACATAAAAGTAGATATTTCCGTTCCAATGCAAAACAGCTATCACTCAATTGTTTAAGGTCTTCTTTAAGAAGACCTTCTGCTTCAAACTTACCACATACGGACAACTATTGTTTATACTGGTAAACGGATCGACAAAAGTGAATATTTGTTTTAGAAATGGAAAACGCTTGCGATTTTGCAAAAAATAGCAGGGTTTTATGACAAAGTTATAAAAAAAAGGACGCCAACCACTTGCCTTCTTAAAGGTCTGACAATTTATCTACAAAACAGTTGAAAGATAATTCCATGATAATAATCAAAAGCCGACTACTTACGGAAGTACCCTTTGTTATGGTCCGCTTTGCTACAAAGCGAATGTTGAGTACATTGACTTCTCGATTTAGAGCCTTAATATTGCATTCATCAAAGTTGCCCCAACTAAGATCGTAAAGTTAACACTGTATATTAGTAAATTTAACAGTTCGGTATTTTCTAGCCTGTATTGAAATATTTTTTTATATTTTAATGTATTTTATTAAATTCATATGTAATCACATAAACAATTTCAAGCAGCAAACAAGCCAAAATAAGTTTAAGAATCTGCATTGCGATCTTGTAATAAACTAAACAAAGCTTTGAAAGTTGTTATTAGTTTTATTTATGGTTAGTCGCAATCCAAATTGGTTTATACAAAATGGGTTGATCAGTTTATAATGAAGCGTTTAGGGTCGAAAGATCGTGGGACTGTCGGATAAGTCTAATAAATGGAAGTTAGAAGCTATTTACATTAATCGACAGTGTTTTCCATATTTTGTATGGCTATTTAATTGACATTAAATTTATCTCTCTTTTTGATTGGCCTTAATAATCCTTTACCGATTTACGGCCTGATGAAGAGCACTCATCGGATCAACTCTAATACGCGCATGTTTTCTCCACTCTGTGACAACAAAAGTAGTTGCTGCGTACTCTACCCGTTCTTTCCAACAGAGACCCCTTCGTCTTCTTTCTTCAACAATCGACAGTAGTTGATTTCTTCTTCCATACGAACAACAACTTGCTGACATCGTTATCCATTATCATGTTGCTTCCGAGGTAGAAGAAATCTATGACAACAGAGACAACAAAGCTAACCGACGCTTTTCTCATCTTAAAGAAAACATGTTTTTTGTGCTGCTCTCGTTTACCATCAGTCGCATCCTGACAGCCACTCTTTCAATAGTCCCAAAGGCTATTGTAACATGTCGCTTGATACGAATTTGGTTTGTGGTGATTAAGATGGCTCGACGAAGGATGTTGGCCCATGATTAGCACTCTGGCAGCCTTGTCCACAGTGCCAATTTGCGTAGGCACAAATGTTGAAGGTGTAGTAGATAGGGCCTTGTCACGTCACTCATAACATTATTGCTTGTATAAGAAAAACTTATTTAAAGTTACTCCACATTATATTGAAACATGTAAGTTTCATTAAAAAACTGTGCTTTTCCCAGACTTTTGCGTTTTTATATCTGCAGAGAAAAATCACTTCTAATTTCTGTCACGTCACGTATCTCGTTTTGCTTGAAAACTGCTACTAAAGTGCTTTCCAACTATGAAACATTATTTTTTGTGTTTTCCAACTATGAAACATTATTTTTCGTGTTTCTTCTTATTGCAGATGTACGAATGTCACGTGCGTAGCTATGGAAAATTGATTTCAATCAATGCAATCACTTTATGCTATTTACTGGTACTTATTTGGCTTCAAGCATATAGAATCACTCAGTCGTTGTTATGCGAACTTCCCAGAAATTTAATTTTAGTTTTCCCGCAAAGGAGCACAGTTCGATTTCATCAGAATTTCTTACGCAATCGAAAGCCTGCGTCATTGCAAAGAAATGTGCAACATTTGCATACACCCAATGAAACCTACCAGCAAGGATTATTTTGCATTATGCATTCAAATTTTGTTGTTTTTGCATTTAAACAGTATTTCAAAGTTGTAACGATATCTAAGGCTGGGGTTAACCTAGCCGGAGCACCCAGGCGATCTGTTACAGAGGTTTTGTGTTCCAGAGCCACTGGTGCACTGTTGACGCTCATAAATAAAAGATAATGTTATTAATGGCAATGTTTTTTCTTCATATTTTATTATTAGGTGGTAAGTTTTACACTTCAGTTATACTAGAGCGCGACTCAGCGCACACGTCTGAACTCTACGAGTGCCTGAGCTGAACTGGCTTCTATCGTCTTTGACGGGGCTATTGTATTATAATTCTTGGTCATTTGCCAAGAGTCTAAAGTGCGGCGGTCGCTTGGCGGCAGAGTGGCTTGACAGGATTGGAAGGAGCACATATTGCTGTTACGTTCGAACCACCCAAAGTCAGTAGCTTGTGAAACTGCGGAGATTAAGGTGGACACATGAATACTTGGTAGCTTCTCTAGCGAGCCGCTAACCAAAATCATGTGGAAGCTGGAGAGGATTAACATGAGCAAATGGTTATTTGGGTTCTTCTCTAGGCGAGCCGCTAGTCATATGGAACCTAGATATTGGAGCAGTAAACTCTTGATCCAACTCTAGCCGAGCCGCTACCAAGAGTGGGTGGAGGAGCACATGGTTACTTGGTTGCTTCTCTAAGCTGCTAACCAAGACCATGTGGAGGTACTGCTATGTGTTAAGGAGCGCTATTAGCTTTTAACTACAGCTAGTCACTAACCACTAACCCCGTGTGGTGAGCGGGTTAGAGAATGCCACCACAGCAGGTCAAAGCTTGTGGTATGAGGCGACTAACAATGACACTGGGTTCTTTCGAGACCAGTAGGCCTTAAAGGGGTTGTGCGTAGGGTTTGGGACCCACCACGTAAAACTACAATTCTAATGAAAGAATGTATTTTCATCAGGCCGTAACCCGATAACACGGGTTGTTATGGCCAGTTAAGAAGAAGAAGAAGAAGTCACTAACCACTTGATGCTGCAGACTTGGCGATGAGAAAGCAAGTGAGCCTCATGAAACAAAGAATACATGTATTCTGATCCTGTAAGCAGCAACTGTTCCGACTTTTATAGTGCTGGTTTTGGTATTGTTAACCAATCACAGCTCGCGCCTTAGCTCTGCCTTCTAAGTCCCGTTATGCTACTGTCGTCTGATGTCGGTTTGTTTGTGTTTATATTTTGTGTTTTGTTATTTTTCCTCTTTGCAGGCGAAGTAACAAAGTCTGTCGCTAGGTGGCGCAGTGAAGTTTGAAACGGAATTTGGTATCCACAACTGTATATACTAATCCATTTGGTTTAGTGCCTTCTTCAAGCTTGACCTAATTTTTAAATTACCGATATTTGGAATCTTATGTAGAATACTCTTATGTATAAAATTAAATACAGTTTGGGCTTAAATACAAATCAAATAGAAATCAGTAATTTTTTAAATCTGATTAAAACTTATAAACGATATTTTAACACCGTAACTGTGACCCAAACATCATGAATAGCTGTCTAGCTACCTTATGTTTGGATTCCCAGCTTTATTCTGCAACTTAATAGAACTCAAATTTTGGAGTAATCAGTGTAAGTACCCCTTACATTAATCGTTGCAATTAAAGTATTTTTATAATACCAAAGCGTTCGCAACGTATAGTCTCCAACATCAATGGGAAAGATAAGCAGAAACTTGTCTATATCAGGTACAAATGGTTTCAGAACAATGTACTCATCTTCCTTAAAAAAAACAGAGTTGTTTGTTTAAGCTTCTCCAAATAGAACTTGAGAGCATTTACCAAATAAGGACACGTGTGGTTTGCATTAGTGTATCGCATAACAAAGGTATCAAGCACACGAACCAAGGGATAACGTTGACGATTTTTAAAATATTCGCATGGATTTATTATAAACTGGTAGAGAAAGGGCCGCCAGCTACTTGCTTTTTTATGCAACTGTACGTGAAACTATAAGATCATGTTTAAATAAGTGTAATTGCACACATCGTATATAGCATATTTACCGAAGCTTCGGTTATGACTCGCTTTATCTTAAATCCAAGGTTAACCGAATTGAGCTCCCGATCAATAGCCTTGATGTTGCATTCCTCAAATTGACCCCATATTGGATCGTAGACTTTACATTTCACGTTCGTAAATTTGCACGTTCTGTATTTTCTGCTCTTTAAACAGAAATTCATTGAATTTTAAATTTAAAGCTTCTACAATTTTATTATTCTTACTTGTGCAGTTTTAAGCAACAGAAAAGCCAGAATAAGTTTGAAGAGCTGCATTTCAAGCTAAGAATAAAATACCTCTATAAAATTGAAACGTTTCGTGATTGCTCACTTTAAATAAAAACAAAACAAGTTTATTTAGATGGTATATTAATTGCATTTAAATAATGGAAGTTAAATTATAGTAATTAGTTCAGTTAGGTCATTAAGCCCAGTTTACACGACTTTGTCACATGCAAAAAGTGTGTTCACAATTGTGAGCCCATGGTATACGTCAGCTACCGTAGTAGTTCTCCCTTGAAGAAGCTCTCTTCGATCGCATATATGGCTCTAACCATAAGAAAGGCAACAGATCTGATATTTCGAGGTAGGATGGTTGATATTTTAAAATATATCGTATATATATATATATCTTTACAATATTGCCGTACCGATAATATCTATTTTAAAATATCGATGCATCGGTTTATATTAAAAGGGCCTTGTTTTTTTATTTACAACAGCTTCCACAGCAGATGCCACTCTTTCTGACAATGCAGACTTGACTGGTGGTGTCAAATATTTTAGTGCATGTTTTGAAATATGATTTTTATTCCGCTCAGATATCCAATTGGACTAGCCACTTTCTCTAAGTAGTTGCACCTTAGGTAAGTTCTCATCTTTACTCCGATTTGCTCCTCCATATTACTCTTTTGGTTCATGTGATTATGGACATCCCTTAATCCCACTGGCTTCCACAGTTTTTCCACACAATTTGACACAGAATTTTGAACTATTTTTTTAAAATCAATTTTTTAATGGACAATGTTTCATGTATCCAAATAAAGTACACCTTTCAATTTTTACGGCACGCTTTTGCTATTTAGGGAAATATAGTAATATGGCCCAAGAAAATATCGTTCCGATATTATAGTATCCAAAAATTAAAAATTTCGCGCATAACGATATGCGCCATGCATATGGTGGACCAGGGTTCTGGTGGAACAGGGTGAAAGCTTCTGATCTGAGGGTGATACCTGTCTCTACCTTAACCAAGCTGACGCACAACCTCCTCGTGGTGCCCCCTGGAAAGCTGCTCTAATCGCCACCCGGTGTTAGAATAGTGAGCTAATGTGCGCAGCGAAGCCCTGCCTGGGCTCTTAATGGGTTGTGCGTAGGGTTTGGGACCCACCGCGTAAAAACCTCGACCAATGAAAGATGATAAACCTGCCTCGGATAGGAACGCCCCCAAAGTTGACGACCTATGGAAATGTACAAAGGACTATGATTTGAGGGTGTATGATCTTTTCCCTTTTCTCTTAATATAAGCTGAATTTTGTACTCTTTAACTATAATTGCTTAACAAGCGCTGCATATGCACACATACATGTGTATGTCATGCTCGCTGTTATTCTCTTTAATTGCAAAGTCATACACTGTTAATAGCGCTAAGATGGCTTAACAGGCTAATTAAAAATCACTCTGGAAATTAATACTGGAGTGAAAAGTGTGTTTTTAGTCCGCTTACTCTACGTATTTATATATATAGAAATTATATATAAATCTATATATATATCGTTCGACGAACAAGTTGTCGAGTGCCTGCACCTGGCACTACCTACTCCAGCTAATTGGTTGGACAGATTGGTTTTATCATTGCTTTGTTCCTGACGTAGAAAATTATCTAAAAAAAAAGAACTTAGCATTTAAAGTTTTACTACTTTTAGATAATGCGCCATCCCATTCGCCTGACTTAAGTCATCCTAATGTTCAAATCGAATTTTTACCGCCCAACACCACATCGATATTACAGCCTTTAGATCAGGGCATAATAGCAGCATTCAAAGCTTACTACATTCGGAAATCCTTTGAGGTAATATTAGAAAAGATGGAGTCAGGAAATATTACGGTTAAAGAAGTCTGGAAACAATTTACAATTTTAAATTCCGTTGAAATTGTTGATGCGTCATTTAAAGAAATTCCTTCTTTCAACACTAAGCTTGCTGGAAAGCACTAATACCGGAAATAGACGTTCAGGGCACTGTCTCTACACCAATAGAAGATGAATATAGGAACATAGTGAGATTGGCGCATGCAGTAGAAGGTGATGGATTTCATGAAATAACAATGGCTGATATTCAAGAATTAATTGCGGACGACGAAATAAACGAAGCAGATTTAGTGGCAATGACAAATGAAGAATCAGTTGGAGATAGCTCTGATGATCTTTCCAATGTTGAAAATAAAAACTTTTCACTAAAAAATATCGAAAAAGTTTTAAATATGGTAAAGCAGTTGGAAGAATACATTTTGGAGAACGACCCTTTAAGTGACAGAGCAGAAATATTTAAACGAAAAAGTTTCGGACATTTTGTCCGCTTGGTTATTTTATGTCCGCTCGCTGGTCCACTGGGCACACCGATAGCACACACTTGCAAATGCTAGGCACACTGATAGCACACATAAACACAGAGTTCTATCGGTGCGAGATGCATCCAGTAAATAAGCCTTAGGCGAAGCGCTTGGGGAGACGACCCGACAAGCGCATTCGACCGACCGCTAAGATCGAAGACTACATTTTTTGTGTAGGCCTGGGGATTGGTAGCAGAGAGGGAAGCTCCCTGTCTCTACCATAACCAAGTTGAGGTATAACCTCTATGTGGTGCTCCCAGGTTGGCAGTATTTATCACCAATATGTGTTAGTGCAGTGCGCTAAGTAAGTAAAGTCTGTCCAGTACTTTTCACAGCCTTATTAAAGGCTGGTGGGGTTTTGGACCCACCGCCCAAAATCTCCCACCCAATGGAAGATAGTATAAGACGCCTGGAGAAGTTCAGCCGTAGCCCGATAGAGGGTTGTTATGGCCAGTTTAAAAAAAACTTTTGGAGACTTATACGCTCTTGCTTTTTTACAAGATCAAAATGAATTGAAAGCATCAGTAGTGCTAACAAAATACCGATTTTCCTCACCTTTGATCTTGGGACTCAAAACTCCCAATCCAAGAATGAAAGCTTATTTGAAAAGTTGTAATGTGTTGGAACTGTTACCCGAGAAAAATAATAAGAAGTTAAAATTCATTTCTATCGGTAGTAAGGTTTTTGAGTAACATGAGATTTACGGACTTCGCAACTTTCGAAATCTCGAATTGAGAAATGTCGATAATTTGGATACGGTGCTAGAAAATCCAAAATGGTTTCTGGACTCGAAATCAGCAATCCAAAATTTACCGAAAACGGTATGTTTTAGCAATAGGCCTTTAATTGAGGAAAAATTTGTTGAATAGTGTTATCATGCGTGTTGCGAGGAAAGACAGCAGTCCCAATTTTCCTAACGGGCAGTTTTGAAAGACACCGTCCAGTAATTAGTCTAGCTAAGCGTGTGTTTGCCTCTCTCACACTCGCACTGAAAGCGTTTACGCAGTGGCTGCATTGCTTGGCCGTTTTTTATCAGTGCTGGAAAAGCATTGTTTGAGCGCGGTCAAGGCCGCTAGCGATTTTAATGCAAAGTTTGGAAGAGAGCGCATCTGCTGTCGGACAATTCAGCCTTTACAAGACTATCTCGAATAAGGGTGTCAGGCTAATTGTCTTCGCTGCCGCGCGGAGTATGGTAGTCTGTAATACCAGATTTCAACACAAGGATATCTGCTATAGCTTTCCGCCAACGGGAAGGGGAAGTGGAACGAAAAAGAGAAAAGGAAGGGTAAGGGAATGGTGATGGGCATGAGGAAGGGGAAGAGGATTATGATCTATGTCTTGAGGGACACGAAGGACGAGCGGAGGCAGTAGTAATTATCTAATAATACCGATACCGTAGCCTAAGTGAATAAAATACTATAGGCAACGTCGTTATCATATAAAGTTTAATTAAAGTAAAGAAATCCAATTTACTTAGTACCCAAGCATATAACAGAATGTCGAACTTATAGATTATAATAAAAATTAACAAAATAAAGTTTACCTTGTGCGTTTGCCGTTATATAAGCGGCTATAATATTACATTCTATAGATAAATTTGTCACCTAATTTTTCGAATAGTCACTGTAGGTGCCCGTTATATTTACAGACGTCGTTAAGGTGCCCTTAAAATACCAATAAGTTCGCAATTGATACTCTCCAACATCTATGGGAAAAAGAGACAGAAATCGATCTATTTCAGGTTTCATCGAGTTTATTACAAGATTTTCGCCAGCCTGTAATTAAAGTAGTGCGAAAGTAAAGTGTTAAAGGATTTTCTTTAAGACCCTTCTGCTACAAACTTACCACATATGGACAACTATGGTTTATATTTGTGTATGGATCGATAAAACTGAATACTTCTTTGAAAAAAGGGAAATTCTTGCGATTTTTCAAAAAATCGCAGGGTTTTAAGACAAAGTTATAAAAAAAAGGACGCCAACCACTTGCTTTCTTAAAGGTCTGAAAATTGATCTATAAAACAGTTGAAAGATAGTTCCATGATAACAATCAAAAGCCGACTACTTACGGAACCCTCTGTTATCGTCCGCTTTATTATAAAACGAATGTTCATCATATTAATTTGTCGATTAAGAGCTTTAATATTACATTCGTCAATGTGACCCCAACTAGGATCGTATAGTTCACACTGTAAGTTGGTGAATTTACAAGTTCGATATTTTCCGGCCTGTATTAAAGAGAGGATTTTCCTTTTAATGTTTAATGTAAAGTTTCTTTGTACTCACATAGGCATTATCGAGCAGCAGATAAGTTATAATAAGTTTAATGATCTGCATTGTGAACTTACAATAAACTAAACAAAAATATTAAATTTGTTAGCTAATATTTATTGTAATGTTAATTACAACGCATAATGTGTATTTAATGACATTTTCATAAATGTATAGTTAGTTAACATCTAAATAAGTTTATACGAATATTGTTGAATGTGGGGCCTACAGATACGTCGCATAAAATGTAGTGAGAAGTTTGATTTTTCCACGTGGTCTTTGGACTTAATTGCCCGAAGTGTACCGGTAACGCTGGCCGACTTGGCCCATATTTATTTTAAGCGGGCGCGTCCACCTGAACCCAAGTTACGATCGAGACTCATTTCAGTTGCCTTGAGAATGTGCGATCCAGCGCACAGCAAAGCTGCAGTCACAGCAGAGCGCCGAAGCCTTTTCCGCTGAACTCTCAATCTCCCTCAGAACCTGCTGCGTCGACGGGCTTTGGAAACATATAACCTGACGTAACTCCGCGGAGAACGTTTTTGGTTTCCAACGCACACTTCCGAGGAACCAATAGTACGATATGATATATGATAAGATAGGAGTGTCGCGATGTCGCTGCAGTAGCCTATATAAGGACCCTTCAGCTGCTAAGCGTTCTGTGCTATACCACTAGCGCGACGAAAAAGATGAAGAGTTGCCTTTTCAGACGGAAGAGAAGCTAACAAGAGGTAAAGAATGAGACGAGCTCGAGGTGTGCAGAAGCAGGAATGACGTTTGGCTGAAGAATTTAGTATAGGTGCGCCTTCCTGTAGACATGCAGAGGGAAATCTGGTAGTGGATTTTCTTTGGTAAATTTACAAGTTCGATATCTTCTGGCCTGCATTAAATGTGTTTTTATTTATTAGTTTTTAATTTATTTAATTTAATATATTTGTACTGACATTGACATTCTCAAGCAGCAGACAAGCCATAAGAAGTTTTATGATTTTCATTGCAATCTTGCTAAACTTAAACTTAAAAGTAAACTAAACAAATATATGAAATTTGTTAGATACTGTTTATAAATGTCACAAACCGTAATGCAATTTAAATGACAGTAATTAGTTATAGCCTGAACACAAAGTGTATTATAGATTTGCGCAATGTATGTAACAGGCAGAAGGAGGCGTGGCAGACCATATGTTCCATGGGCAAAAAAGATGAGGAGCAATAGTCAAGTCGATATAGTCATGTCTGTCTGTCCGTCCTTTTGTATGAACGTCGAGATCTCGGAAAACATAAGACCTAAAGACATAAAAAATAACCACAAAATGAGCATTTCCATCAAGCGCATGGAGTTTGTCAAATCATATCGAAATCTTCCCTCGTGAAAAATTTTCGGGTTATGCAAAAGTTTACCAAAATTTGGTAAGGATCATAAACCAAACAATTGAGATTTGAATCATCCCCCTTCCCCCATAGTTGAGTTACCTTTACTATGCCCATATCCCTTAATGCGTCGCATACAAAAATGGGTAAAGGGTATCCCACTGTCGGGCTTCATCACATCAAATTTATGGTTAGTTATAATCTAAATAAGTTTATAAAAAATGGGTTGATCAGTTTATAGATAAAGCATGCTCTTTACTTGTATAGTGCTGAAACATCGCGAGTCTGTTGGATAAGTCGAATTAAATGAAGTGAGAAGCTATTAACAGTAATCAACGATATTTTACCTTTTTTTGTTGATGATGGGGGAGGGGGAGGGGGGGGAGAGAGTGTTCCGAAAACATGACGTTACAATTAAAATATTAATGAAATCTGAAAAAATCTTTATATTTTTACGCAATGTATTTATTTTTTTTTTCCAAATTTAAATATATCCACTCTTCACATATCTTCCTTTCGCTTTTATAACAGCAGCGTTTATTCTGTGGGGGGTTCCTAAATGTGACTTTTTGTGAGAAGGGGGTTCATAATCTTCAAAATTTTGGTGACGTCAATTATGAACAGCCCCAAACAGAATTGAGACGCATACACTTAAGTATAATTTGGTCGTTCAAAACCGATTAATTTGATTATATAATTTGAATTTTTTGAGGTCCAGTGACCTTAATTGATCCAGTATCAATGAAAAAAGGAATAGAAATCGATCTTTATCAGGTTTAAATGATTTTAGTGCAACTTAAACCCGTTAATCGGATTAAGAGTACCGCTAATACTGTAATCGTAACCTTTTCCGAAATAAGTTGTGGTTTGATACTCTGGTGGTAAATATTCAATTTATTTGATTACCATATATGGATACTAGACCGCTTATAGGCGGACTGAAAAAGTTTCGAATTGGCCTACAAAACTCAATTATAAAGTTTGGTGCCGATCGTTTAAGGTCCGCTCAATTGAAAACACACTTTAAATGGCGAAATATAGGTTTTTTAACCAAAAATCTTATGTGTAATATGTTTTGTGTTTTATTTTTTACTGTTCGATTTTTTACGAAGACAAGCTTCCTTATCGAAGCTCAAAACGAAATTGCAAAAGCGCAAGAAAAGAGGACAATAGACTCAGCGAGCCTACCATGTTAAGTATACCTTGCCTTGAGTGCTGATATTAAGCTCACCGTGTGAGTTGCTGTTCCTAGTGGGAAATTTCCCGAGCATTCCGTTTTGTAAGCAGTCGCTCAAAACTTTATTGCTTTATCATCAGTTTTGTATAGAAGGGAACCACGAAGCTGCTATTTGAGGTTATTAATAATAACAATATTCTTGTGGAATAAAGCACCGCGACCTTTGAGATCTATTGTGCCTCTACAGCTCCCCTGCCAGAGCTATCTTTGCTATACAGTCCACGAGCAGTTTCTGGAGTGTGCATCATAAATCTGGAAATGTAACGATTCTCATACGGCAAGTTAGGGTTGGTCAAGAATCCTCATTCCTCATTTAAATGACTCGTGGCAGATCAAAAGTTCCATGGGCAAAAAGTCTTATCAATAACTTGGGTAGCGCTTGGACCATGTTCGTATGTCCGACCATCCATCCATCTGCATGAGTCGCTAGTTCTACAAGACTGTAAGATCTAGCGACACAAAATTTTACCACAGATGCGCATGTAAGATGATGTTTGGCGAATTGGGTTGATCACTGCCCCCATTTCCCCCCAGCAGACTTTCCAGGTTTACAGCGCGCCGTTAAATCTTTCAAAATTGAAACTTTGCAGAGGTTTGCGTCGTGCTTTAGTACTTCTATTTTATTAAATTGCTCAAAATCGGATAAATACATCAAAAGCTATAGTCAAAAATGTGATGATTTTACCCCCTTATGCCTATAAACTGCTCCAAATTTCCAGTACATGTGGATGTGCAATATTGCATTCATCAAACTTGCCCCAACTAAGATCGTAAAGTTAACACTGTATATTAGTAAATTTAACAGTTCGGTATTTTCTAGCCTGTATTGAAATATTTTTTTATATTTTAAAGTATTTTATTAAATTCATATGTACTCACATAAACAATTTCAAGCAGCAAACAAGCCAAAATAAGTTTAAGAATCTGCATTGCGATCTTGTAATAAACTAAACAAAGCTCTGAAAGTTGTTATTAGTTTTATTTATGGTTAGTCGCAATCCAAATTGGTTTATACAAAATGGGTTGATCAGTTTATAATGAAGCGTTAAGGGTCGAAAGATCGTGGGACTGTCGGATAAGTCTAATAAATGGAAGTTAGAAGCTATTTACATTAATCGACAGTGTTTTCCATATTTTGTATGGCTATTTAATTGACATTAAATTTATCTCTCTTTTTGATTGGCCTTAATAATCCTTTACCCGTTTACGGCCTGATGAAGAGCACTCATCGGATCAACTCTAATACGCGCATGTTTTCTCCACTCTGTGACAACAAAAGTAGTTGCTGCGTACTCTACCTGTTCTTTCCAACAGAGACCCCTTCGTCTTCTTTCTTCAACAATCGACAGTAGTTGATTTCTTCTTCCATACGAACAACTTCTTGCTGACATCGTTATCCATTATCATGTTGCTTCCGAGGTAGAAGAAATCTATGACAACAGAGACAACAAAGCTAACCGACGCTTTTCTCATCTTAAAGAAAACATGTTTTTTGTGCTGCTCTCGTTTACCATCAGTCGCATCCTGACAGCCACTCTTTCAATAGTCCCAAAGGCTATTGTAACATGTCGCTTGATACGAATTTGGTTTGTGGTGATTAAGATGGCTCGACGAAGGATGTTGGCTCATGATTAGCACTCTGGCAGCCTTGTCCACAGTGCCAATTTGCGTAGGCACAAATGTTGAAGGTGTAGTAGATAGGGCCTTGTCACGTCACTCATAACATTATTGCTTGTATAAGAAAAACTTATTTAAAGTTACTCCACATTATATTGAAACATGTAAGTTTCATTAAAAAACTGTGCTTTTCCCAGACTTTTGCGTTTTTATATCTGCAGAGAAAAATCACTTCTAATTTCTGTCACGTCACGTATCTCGTTTTGCTTGAAAACTGCTACTAAAGTGCTTTCCAACTATGAAACATTATTTTTTGTGTTTTCCAACTATGAAACATTATTTTTTGTGTTTCTTCTTATTGCAGATGTACGAATGTCACGTGCGTAGCTATGGAAAAGCAGCAATCGGTTACGAGCAAGATACGTGCATAAAAACATTTTATTGGCTGTAATTTAATGATAAAATTTCAATTCAATTCAAATGGATTTTTCTTATCAAATATCACATGATCAACAATTACACAGGTGAACATGGTTTAGTTGTTGGAAAGCTACGTATCGTTCCCGAAGTAATTTGCTGAGAATCCGAATCCGGGGTCAAAATCCGCCCTTGACATCGAAGGTTATATTTCGTAAGTTCCAATAGCCATTACTTTGCGAAAAAATTTTTAATTGATCCCTTGAACTATTAAATTAAATTATAAGAATGGTGATGTAACTAGAGACAGTCACCAAAATTACATAACCTTAAATATTTCAAAATCCTGCCGTGATGGGCCAATTCTAAACACAGATTCGGATTTTACGCATTTTACAATTACTTCAGATATGACTCTCAGCTTGTCAACAACTGACCCCGGTATTTGTAGACCTGTGTATTTAAAGGTTAAAGATGTAGAATATAGAAAAAATTCAATTATTAAGTTTTAACAATTGTTCAAGATATCTGGAATACAGTCCATTTTTATCTTGATTTCAATCAATGCAATCACTTTATGCTATTTACTGGTACTTATTTGGCTTAAAACTACAATTCCAATGAAAGAATGTATTTACATCAGGCCGTAACCCGATAACGCGGGTTGTTATGGCCAGTTAAGAAGAAGAAGAAGAAGTCACTAACCACTTGATGCTGCAGACTTGGCGATGAGAAAGCAAGTGAGCCTCATGAAACAAAGAATACATGTATTCTGAGCCTGTAAGCAGCAACTGTTCCGACTTTTATAGTGCTGGTTTTGGTATTGTTAACCAATCACAGCTATATATTTTAAAATATCAACCATCCTACCTCGAAATGTCAGATCTGTTGCCTTTCTTATGGTTAGAGCCATATATGCGATATATATATATATATCTTTACAATATTGCCGTATCGATAATATCTATTTTAAAATATCGATGCATCGGTTTATATTAAAAGGGCCTTGTTTTTTTATTTACTACAGGTTCCACAGCAGATGCCACTCTTTCTGACAATGCAGACTTGACTGGTGGTGTCAAATATTTTAGAGCATGTTTTGAAATATGATTTTCATTCCGCTCAGATATCCAATTGGACTTGCCACTTTCTCTAAGTAGTTGCACCTTAGGTAAGTTCTCATCTTTACTCCGATTTGCTCCTCCATATTACTGTTTTGGTTCATGTGATTATGGACATCCCTTAATCCCACTGGCTTCCACAGTTTTTCCACACAATTTGACACAGAATTTTGAACTATTTTTTTAAAATCAATTTTTTAATGGTCAATGTTTCATGTATCCAAATAAAGTACACCTTTCAATTTTTACGGCACGCTTTTGCTATTTAGGGAAATATAGTAATATGGCCCAAGAAAATATCTAGTATCCAAAAATTAAAAATTTCGCGCATAACGATATGCGCCATGCATATGGTAGACCTGGGTTCTGGTGGAACAGGGTGAAAGCTTCTGATCTGAGGGTGATACCTGTCTATACCTTAACCAAGTTGACGCACAACCTCCTCGTGGTGCCCCCTGGAAAGCTGCTCTAATCGCCACCCGGTGTTAGAATAGTGAGCTAATGTGCGCAGCGAAGCCCTGCCTGGGCTCTTAATGGGTTGTGCGTAGGGTTTGGGACCCACCGCGTAAAAACCTCGACCAATGAAAGACGATAAACCTGCCTCGGATAGGAACGCCCCCAAAGTTGACGACCTATGGAAATGTACAAAGGACTATGATTTGAGGGTATGCACCTGGAATGTCCGGACCCTTAATTGGGATGGTGCCTCTAACCAACTGGCGGATGCTCTCAGGATGTGCAGAGCCGACATTACCGCCATCCAGGAGATGCGATGGACAGGACAGGGCTGCTGCGTAGGAGCTGACTGTGACATCTACTACAGCTGCCATGCGAAGCGCCACGAATTTGGGTGCGGATTTATGTTGGCCGGAGAATACGCTACCGTGTCTCCCGGTTCACACCAGTGAACGAAAGGCTGGCAACAATCCGCATCAAGTCTTAATTCTTTAACATCAGCCTAATTTGTGCGCACGCGCCTACGGAGGACAAGGACGATGTGACTAAGGATGCTTTCTATGATAGACTGGAGTCTGTCTACGACCGCCGCCCAGCCCATGATGTTAAGATCGTGCTAGGCGATTTTAATGGAAAGGTTGGAAGAGAGCGCATCTTTGGTTCTACTGTCGGACAATTCAGCCTTCACGAGACCACCTCGAACAATGGTCTCAGGCTAATTGACATCGCCGCAGCGCGTAACATGGTAGTCTGTAGTACCAGATTTCCGCATCCCGATATCCATAAGGCTACATGGCTGTCTCCTGATCAATCTACACGCAACCAGATTGATCATGTTGTGATTGATGGAAGGCATGCATCCAGCGTGCTTGATGTTCGTACGTTCAGAGGGGTCAATATCAACTCAGACCACTATCTTGTTGCAGCCAAGGTTCGCATGCGTCTAAGCATAGCGAAGAAAGTGCGCAGCGAAAGCTGGACATCACAAAGCTGCAATCACAGCAGACTGCTGAGGCCTTTTCCGCTCAACTCTCTGAGCAGCTCACTCAACCTCCCGCAGAAGCTGACGCCGGGGAACTCTGGAAGCATATATCCCAATCCTTGCGTTCCGCCGCGGAGAACGTCCTTGGATTCCAACGCCCACTGCCGAAGAACCAATGGTACGATCAGGAGTGTCGCGAAGCCACTGCAGTAAAGAACGCCGCGTATAGAAGGACCCTGCAGTCGGCTGCCACGCGATCTGTGCGAGATCACTATCGGGAAATGAGGATGGAGAGACGCCTTTTCAGACGCAAAAAAGCGAACAGGAAAAGCGTGAGCGAGAGGAGATCGAGATGTGCAGGAGCAGGAATGACGTTAGGAAGTTCTTCCAAAAAGTCAAGCGTCTGGCTGAAGGATTTAGTACCGGACCGTCTTCCTGCAAAGATGACGAGGGAAATCTGGTAGTGGATGCACAGGATGCACTGAGGTTGTGGAGGGAACACTTCTCTGGCTTGCTATCGGGCGATGATGATGACAATGCCGTCCCCGGAGCTAACTTTCCGATGTCCCCAATTATAGACGATGGCGTGGGTATACCGCCGCCTAGCTTTGACGAAGTCAGGGTCGCAATCAAGCGGCTCAAGAACAACAAAGCATCTGGTGCAGATGACCTGCCTGCTGAGCTGTTCAAGACTGGAGTCAATGAGTTGGTAATATGCATGCACCGGCTCTTTTGCAGAATATGGCTAGATGAGAGCATGCCCGATGATTGGAACCTAGGTGTCCTCTGCCCTGTCCTCAAGAAGGGTGATCCCACGGTGTGCGCTAATTACCGTGGCATCAGTCTACTTTCTATTGCATATAAGGTCCTATCAAGCGTATTGTGTGAAAGACTAAAACCGTTTGCGAAAGAACTGATTGGACCTTATCAGTGTGGTTTTAGACCTAGCAAGTCCACCATAGACCAGATATTCACACTACGCCAAATCCTGGAAAAGACCCACGAAAAACAAATCGACACCCACCATCTCTTTGTTGATTATAAAGCAGCGATTGATAGCCCGTTGAGGGATCGCGCATATGCCGCACTGTCTGAGTTTGGTATCCCTGCAAAGTTAGTACGACTATGCAGAATGACGTTGAGCAACACGCGCAGCTCCGTCAAGGTAGGAAAGAGCTTCTCCGAGCCGTTTGATACCAAGCGAGGTTTCAGACAAGGCGATGCCCTCTCCTGCGACCTCTTTAACTTTTTGATGGAGAATGTGTTGCGAAAGGCCGAAGTGAATTGGATCGGGACTGTATTCTACAAGGGTGTCCAGTTGCTTGCATACGCAGATGATATCGATATCGTCGGGCGTACAAAGCGAGCGGTTACCGGAGCCTTTGCGGCTATTGAAAGAGAATTTGCCAGGGTGGGTCTGGTGGTAAATAAGAGCAAGACGAAGTATATGCTTTCTTCGAGTAGAGATACACAGCGGTTGGACTCTCAGATTGATGTTGAGAACTATACTTTTGATGTTGTCAAGGATTTCGTCTACCTTGGCACCACCGTCACAATGAAGAGCGATGTCAGCATGGAGATTAAGCGGAGAATCACTCTTGCCAATAGGTGTTACTTTGGTCTCAGTAGGCAAATGAGTAGTAAGGACCACTCCCGCCAGACGAAACTGACACTCTATAAGACGCTCATCCTTCCCGTTTTGCTTTATGGCGCTGAAGCATGGGTGATGTCGCAGTCTGATGAAAACGCCCAAGGAGTGTTTGAGCGGAAAGTACTCCGTAAGATCTTTGGCCCTCTACGCGTTGGGAACGACTACCGCATACGATGGAATGACGAACTCTATGAGCTCTACGACGACATTGACATAGTCAAGCAAATTAAGATCCTGCGGCTACGCTGGCTAGGTCATGTTGAGCGTATGCATGAAGAAGCTCCTGCGAGAAGAGTCTTTAATACGGTTGTCGAAGGGAAGCGACGAAAGGGCAGACCATGTGTCCGTTGGAAGGACCAGGTAGAGAGTACGCTAGCTACCTTTGGTATTACCAATTGGAAAAGGCTTGCGCAAAGCAGAGACGCCTGGAGGAGAGCTTTACATCAGGCCGTAACCCGGTAACGGGTTGTTATGGCCAGTTAAGTAAGTAAGTAAGTATATCGATATAAAATCAACAACACTATATCGAGGTATAGGTATAGCTAAACTATCAGTGATAAGTCGCTCATCTCTACCTATGAGCTGTTGGCTTCACCAAAGATCGACAAATCTCCTAGAGTTTATGTCGTTACCGTTTTAATGGTTTTTCTAATAAACTCCAAGCTGTTGTGATTATGATCTTCTTAACGTGGTTTCTCATGTTGGCCGACGATGTAAAACTGTGCTTTTCATTCAATGATCCAACGTCGTATCTTTCAATGCAGGCTGATTTGAACGCCGTTCAAAATTCGTTCGTTCGTTCAAAAAATCACTTGAATTCAAATATTTCCAAGTGTATGCTAATGACTTTTCCTCGGCATAAACCACGTTTATATAGTTACTTTATTAGTGGTACTATCTTGGTTCGTATCTTTTTAGTCACTGATTTAGTTGTTATATTAGATCCCAAAGTTTGCTTTAACTCCCATATCTCCACCATTGTAAACAAGGCAAGTTTTCTCGTCTTCATCGTATAAGGAATTTAAAGACTCGTACACTAGAAAAATAAAATAAACGTCATTAATCTAGAATCTTCTAAGTAACACGGAACAACGCAGCCGAGTTGCACGTGATCCACGGGCTGAATCCCAGAGTACACCTAACTTGTTAAGTAAACCTTGGATGAGCGTGGCATGCTCTGCTGATGGTTGTTGTTGTTCTTGGGTACCAGGGCTGGCCGGAACTACTTGCTGAACATGGCTTTATTGCCTTAAGGTTACTTAAATCAATGTTTATAGTTATAAACTGTACTTTATTACAAGCATATACCGTGATTTGTTCGGATTCTGCTTTGAAACGACTAGACATAATTGAATAAAACCTTCTTCGGGTTTAGGACAAATAAACGGTGAAAACCAGTATGTGTATAATATAGTGAAGTTTATAAATATAACAGATTGTGCATCATTATAACAAAATATTATGCCTTTAAACGATTTAACGAAATTTGCCTGTCCGATTCCCTCGTATCTTTATGCTAAGATGAAACATGCAACCTAATATTTCGAGTAGTCAGTGTAAGAAGCAGTTGTATTTACAGACGCCCCTAAAGTGCCCCTAAAATAGCAATAAGTCCGCATTTGATATTCTCCAACATAAGGGAAAAAGAGACAGATATCGATCTTTATCAGGTTTGAATGAGATTATCGCAAAATTTGCACCGGCCTGTAAGTAAAATAGTGAGAAAGTAGTTAAAAAACAGCTATCGCTCAATTGTTTAAGGTCTTCTTTAAGACCTTTCTGTTACAAACTTACAAACTGGGCAACTATAATTTACGACAATGTTGTAAAAGAACGGACGCCAACCACTTACTTTCTTAAATGTCTGATAATTTATGTACAAAACAGTTGGAAGATAATTCCATGATAACAATCAAAAGCCGAGTACTTACGGAAGAACCCTCTGTTATGGTCCGCTTTACTACGAAACGAATGTTGAGTACATGGACTTCTCGATTTAGAGCCTTAATATTACATTCATCAAAGTAACCCCAACTAGGATCATATACCTTACACTGTATATTGGTAAAATTCGCAGTTCTATATTATCTGCCCTGTATTGAATTTTTTTTTTTTTTTTTAATTTTAACGAATTTTATTAAATTCATGTATATTCACATGGGCAATTTGAAGCAGCAGACATTTGCATTGCGATCTTATAATTATCTGAAAAAGAAGAAAACTCTGAAATTTGTAAGCCATTATTGTAAGTTGTATAAATGGTTAGTCGCAATCAAAATTAGTGTATAATGAAGCGTTTAGTACCGAAAGATCGTGTGGCTGTCGGATAAGTCAAATAAATCGAAGTTATAAGCTATTAACAGTAATCGACTGAGTTTTTTCTATATTTAATGGCCATTTATTTTCCATTAAATCACTAATTTTATGTGATAACAGAATTTATTCGAGTACACTTAAATATAATTTAGTTTTCAGAAACTATAAATTTGACCGACACACATCACATAGTTTTAATTCTTTGAATAGTCAGCGTAAAATTAGGATGTTTTTCTGATTCGCATAAGTTCGCAATGCATACTCTCCAGTATCAATGGAAAATAGTATTAGAAATCGATCTATATCATGTATAAATGGTTTCAGGAGAACATGTTCGCCGGCTGTAAGTAAGTAAGTATGATTATTACTTGCACGCAATTCGGAAGTAGTGGTAAATAATCAAGTTGTTTGATTAGTTTGTTGATACATAATCTTACCTTAAATGGACACGTGTGTTTTACATTGAGATAGGGTTCAGGTGTAGAAGGCGTGGCATACCATAAGTTCCATGGGCAAAAATGATCAGGAGAAATAGTATTTATGTATATTCTTCCCGTTTTATAACCTCTATTTTGGAGGTAATAAGTGTTAGAGACACAAACAAATTTTACCATAAAATGAGTATTTTTCCTACACAAGTGAAGTTTGTCACACCCCGCCATACAGTTACCTTGATCACTCATACCCTTCACCTAACTTTCTTGGAAAGAATATGTACAGGGTATCCCACAATCGGGTACTGTACCGTTTCCATTACATTTTGTTGAATAAATTGTTGACTTGCATTCAACTACTGATGCATACTTTTTCACTCTATGATACCAAAGTGTTAGTGTGCTCTCTACCTGTTCTTTCTAACGGAGACTCGGCCTACCTTGCTTCAAATAGGTACTTTTGTAGAAAATATTAAACACACTGTTCCTCACAATATTGAAGAGGTAGCAGGATGTGGCGCCCCCTTTTATGAAGCGTCACAACAAAAGTTTTGGAGAGGTGTCCTCATACTTTGACAGAGCTTCGTGTATTGCGCAATGTTATTCGGCAAAGCCGCACAAATTTTACCGGTATTCCGAAGTCAGACAAGCTCGATAGATCCTTATATAAAAAGGAAGACTGATAACACGGTAGTTTGAGTTACCCCACTTGAGGGCAGGGGTCGACGGCATTTTTCACGCCATCGTCAGATAATAAGCAAGAAAGTGCTCCTACTACCAGATTGCCATCTACATCTCTACAGAAATACCGGTACTGAATCCTTGAGTCAGACAGCACTGATATGCAAGTTATGTTACCAAAGTACCCAAGTATGGGGAAACTACATAACAAGCGCTTGAGACTGGCTACTTCCATGAAAAAGATTTGATGTAGACATGATTAGAAGCTAGCGACGATTACGATGAAGGCCGCCCCGAGAACTGACTTCTTTTCTTCCCAAAGTATATACCTATCTTTTAGCCTTATTTTAAGACATCCTATGTTCCCTAAGATAGTTTCATTGTTCTACACGGCAGTTGTATGGTATTCTGGTTTGGTCGCCTGTCCAATCTGATGCAACTGGGTAAAATACAGCGTGTTGAAGAGCTGTGCATTACAGGCGCCCTTTGCACAACGCCTAGTGATTCCATTGATGATATTCTAAATATCACTCTCCTGAAACTTATTCGGGAAGAATATGTCTTAGTGGCAGCAATACGTTTACGTGATTCAGGCTGCTGGACTAAGGCTAGCAGTGGTCACTCCACAATGCTTATGAAACATGTGTTCGTTCCAACTAAAATTGACCGAAGGAATTTGCAAATACACCTTTTAATACCCTTATTCCATATAGGCGAGATTGGCACAAGTATGCCTATGAACTCGACACCAAAAATGGTGTAGTATGATAAACAGTCGTATCGCTTAACAAACTTGGGCTGAAAACAACCATAAACGCATCTGTTCCCTTAATCTGGAGAGGTGCTCTGGTGTGGCAGCTGACACTGGCTGCTTGGTGTATATGCGGCTAGGCCATTTGCCACTTGCAATGATTTTTGCAGGAGCTCTTGGGAAGAAGAAGAGGAAGAAACGGCAGAGTACCTTATGTCCAGCTCTTTGTAGAGCATCTAGGCATTTATTTTCTGAATAGTATCTCAGATCTGTCCTTAATTAGACCTTAGCGTATGGCAGGTTTTATCTTTGCATCCCCCTTGTGATTTTGTCTACGTTTGAACGGGGAAAGGTGTTCTATCAGATCTTACGGTATCACAATGGGCCGTAATATGGCCTAAGTGTGTCAGGCAGTATATCTGATAGCCATCTTAACCTAACCTAATCTATTCCATATCAAAAAATTTGATGCAGACAGTCGGGACGGTGCCCGAAAGTGGAATACCCTGTACCCTTTTTCTTTATAAACACTAAATACGGTAAAATGGGAACGGAAGTATCAACTTTTATATCTCCTTTCATAAGAATGATATGCCTGTAAACATTTTCCTAGTGGGAAGTTCCAATTGACAAGTTTACATATTGGGAAGTTGACTATTATGGAGGCAAAAATTACTTTTATACCCTTATGATATACAGCTCGTAGCTTTTACACTAAAGGTACTTAAGTGCTATCCAAAAATCAAAACAAGAAAACTTTTTTTCCTTCATATTGCAGACGTCTGGCACGTTCGTAGCCATACAAATATAAATAAAATATCACATTATCAACAATTTAATTATGTAGTTTAAGCGATTGGTTGTTTCTGCGTTTTATGCCATCTGCTCTCCAAGGTCCAGCGGCATTTTTATTTCTAGAGAGAAAAAAATTCGTGGAGCCTGTCACAATTTCGCAAGATTTCTGTAATGAATGCATTTTTGCTTGATTTACATCAATAATTTATTCACCTTATTCCAATATGCAATATTCATTCAATCGTTGCTTAACGAAGTTCCTAGAAACTTCATATCAGTTTTTCCACAAAGAAGCACAGTTCGATTTCCTCAGAATTGTATACGCAACCTGGAGACTGCGTCATTGCAAAAGAAATGTGCAATATTTACATCCCATGAAACTTACTGTGCATATTTACACAGTATTTCAAAATCTGTCACTAGATGGCGCAGTGAAGTTTGGAAGGCTGCTGCGTAGTAGAGGAATTTGGTTTCCACAACTGTATAAACTGCACCATTGGGTTGAATCCGTCTCATCTTCCTTCAAGCTCTACCTTATTCTTGGAACGACTGATTTTTTAAGTCCTATATAAAATATTAATATATTAAAAAGTTAGTCGATACCGATCGAAAATGCGCACTCTTTCCAACTCTTGCAACCAAAAATATATTATAAATTAGAAGTTTTAAGCAATATTTCCACCTCCAAACACATATAGGATACCTCGAAACTAATTTTTTGAATAGTCAGTATATGATATCGTTAAATTAATGGAAACCATTAAAATACCCTTCCAAAACCAACGAGTTTGCATTCCATACTCTCCCACATCGACCGGCAGCAGTAATAGAAATCTTTCTACATCGAGTGTCAAATTTTTAAGTACAAGATGTTCGCCTTTCTGCAAAAAGTCAAATAATGACTATAGAACTTATTATATAATGAGTTATTGTTAGAACTTTCCTCATACGGACACGTATGATTCGCATTTGTATAGCGACGAGCAAATGTGTACACGAGATTGGCAAGAGCATATTTCTTGGGATTTTGAAAAAAGGCGCATGGATTAAAAACAAACTTATAGAGAAAAGGATGCCAGCCATTTTCCTTTTTTACGAATTGTACGTATATCTTTGGAAAAGCTAAAATAAAAATCATTATTTTAGAAACACAATCTTTCAGCTCACGTCTCCTTCCGTTATGGGTCGCATAACATGGAAGCCCATGTTGATTGAATTGGTCTCCCGGCTGATGGCCTTAATGATGCATTGGTCAAAATGTCCCCAAGATGGATCGTATAAATCACACGTCACGGTTTTAAACTTAATTATTCGAAATTTCTTGCCCTGTGTTTTGAATATAATACGATTTCTAGGGTAACACACAAGAAAACAAACAACTTACGTCCACATTTTGAAGCAACAGACATCCCAAAAGAAGTATAAATAACATCTTGACGAAACTGAAAAAGTAGCCTAGCGAAAAGCTTGGTTTATATGTGACTGTTATACAGTCGACAAATTGTTGGAGCTACTAATCTGAAATATAATTAAGGAACTATTAGCAGCTAGCGTGAAGCTATTAAATTTAAGCTCTGAGCTTATTTGAAAGATATAATTAAGCCAGGGTTGCAACCGGCATTAATGCGCACCGATTTGAGTCCAAATATTCATTTGAGATTGACTATATAAAAAAATCTTGTTGGTTTTAGTTTCATCGAGTTCCAAACAAAGGTGTTATTGCTCTATTGTTTTTGTTTATTTAGAGTCAGAAGCATGGTTATAAAAAAATGTAAGAAAACTTTGACGTCATAATTGATGGGGCTAGATTTAGAGCCGAACAAAAAAATCTTCTTTGTGGTTGATTTACTTTCTTTGGTAAAGATTGTGCCAAGAACCTTGTGAATATAGGTAACCCTTAATTATACGCTTGATAGATTGTGCGTCATTAAAAAGAAATATTTTGCCAATTTGACTTAATTGACATAAAATAATCATATTTTCAAAATTTGGTAGAGACTAATTTTTGTAGTTTTGATGATAGAACTTTGTTGATTTGTGAACAAGCCAACAGAATTAACTGCCAGTTGTCTTTAAATATTGCCCCAAAAAAAAATGCAGACCTACGGTTAAAACTTCAAAATTTTTGCAAAAATATCTTTAAATTTTACGCCGAATCGATGCTGATCGCTATGGTACAAACAAATTATGATCTGTTAAGCCTTTTTCGAAAAATTTCCAATATTTTCAGTGCATTTGCGATAACATTGCTTCGAGAATTATAACTCGTATTCCAGAGAAATGACTCTCTCGCCAGAAACTATCAAAACTTTGCACAATATGATCCCCACTTCACTTAACTTCAGATTGAGGCATCCATGGCCAGTGTTTTCGCTAGCGTACATTTGGTCATCACAAAGATAAGTTTGGATAACGCCGTATTTGACATTCACTCTCATACACTTCTTCCACTATAAGTTGCACGATAATTGCTAGCCGAAAACAATGAATTTTGTATGGCATAGTTTTCAAGGCATTTTTGGCTAGCAATTTTCGTGCAACTTCCAGTGGAAGCAGAGTAAAAAAAAGCCTCGACTGAGGCAATGAAAAGTTGAGGATATGCATTCGCGTTGCTTCAAAAGACGTTTTTAAAATCGTATTTTCGAGTATCAAGGAGTATTGTCTCGAAGTTTGACAGCAATCAAAAGCATGAATCTCTGAAGACGAATCAAATCCAACAAAAGTTGTTAACGGCCAGCTTCTTCGGAAAAACCGTAATTCATGTCGGAATGGTGCAGAAAGTTTTGAGGATAACGAAACAGCATAGTCGAATCGGACTGATTTGAGTATACAGGAGTCTTTCTAAGCGGCCAATACGTCAAGTTTATGGTTCATCCGCCTTATAGAACTGAGTTGGTACCCAATGACTTTCATCTCTGGAAAACCCGGCTAAACGTAAAAAACATGCCTACCTCTTTTTTGAGTAGCAAAAGTGTTTTCAAAACGGTTTCAAGCTTGATCTTAAAGGAGAATATTTTTTAGAAAAACGATAAAACCGTTGCTGAAGAAAAACTGGAAAGCATTTTCTTCATTCATTTTCATTTCCAACCACTGTAAATAATCGTATGTGCCAAACCTTTAACCAGTTAGCCCAAAATAGAAGCTTGTTTAAGCAGCTTCGAAAATGCCAGTCAGCATTCGAGACCCGTTGAGCTGACCAAGTGCTCCGGATCCCAATGGCTACATGTAATTTACCAAGTAAATTAATTCATTAGCTGTAGCAGTCACTGCCCACAAACGCAGTATCAAAATACTAATGCTTGTCCGGGGAATACGACGACGTATACGGCGACACAGAGCAACATTAGCCAATGCACACGTGCTTATAATTACGGAGCAATGCTCTTGGCTATGATTAAACTGAAATTAGCGTGCTCCTACGGCCCACTCGATATATAAGTGTATATTTTTGGGATTTAGATTTGGATGTGGCCCAAGGCATAAATTTATTATACATAAATTCACGAAATGACAAAATAGCTAGAAAAAAAGTGCCGCAGGCAATTTACACGTTTAACAGCACATGCTAAGGGTTGCCTAAACAAGTCGGTGTCGCTGCCGGAGTCGTAGTTACAGCCGGAATGTTGCCCAATTTTCTTTTGTTAAAAGGCGCGTCGCCTGGGATTCGGCATCATTGCTGGGCGCAGCCTGGTTGCTGTTATCTCCTTTGTTTTCTGCTGCTGTGCGTCCAAGCAATTTGTCTCCGGCAAATATTTTGTGCACATTTTTTATGTGCCATGGTTGTTTCCTGGCGCTGCTGTTGACATAGGTCAACGGGGCCCCGGTTGTTGCCAGCTATTTGGAAGCTATGTCAGCTCGAGCTGCAAATATTTTCCAAACTACGGGCATTTTGATGGCTAATGGGCAAATTATGTGGACATGTTTGGAGTGAAATTCAAGCGAGTTTTGGAGCATAGTTGGCATTACTTTTGGCTGGATTTGTTTGAGCTACAAAATCTGCTAGATAATTGTGCAGTGATTAGAGTTACGCTCGAATGCTTGTGTAACAATGCATTATTTTGGCTTTTGTTTTTGTTCGGCAAATATTTAGGAATTGTATTTTATTACGTACTGCAATTTCTTGACACGTAATCTTTCCTAAAATAGTTTATTTATTCAAGAGCAGAGCTACAAATGATTAATTATTTTCTTCTATGCACTGCAGTTAGTGCAGAGTATCATAATTTTGTTAAGAATTTTGACAGACACTGAAAAAAAACTTTAAAGATTTGGCTGAAGACTTGGATAACTACGCATTATGTCAAGGGGTTCGGGTAGCCGAAAATGAGCAAAAACATGATGAAGTAATATATGGACGCCTCATAATGCTAAATATCACGACGAACGGTAGTTTGTAGTGTGACGAAAGCAAGAGACTCTATCGAAGTGCTACAGCTCACAAGATATAAATTACGGGAAGTTTGGAGTTTTTGCCTAGAGCGGTCCGGTCTGACCCGGTAGAACCATATACCGTTGTCGAGATATTAAGGCGTAGTTTTATAAATGTTTTTTTAATTTAGCTATTGGTTTGGAAGATATAATGGTTTGAAAAAAATATTCCTAAGCTCTAGCGGGGTGCCCAACAGACATAGAGCTGCGATAAGAAGGTCTTATAGGACGTCCTACAAACTTTTCACAGCTTGCCTAAACTCTGACTTTATTTTTTATCAAATTTTTAATACATTAATTTCAAGAACCTTACAAAATGTGCTTTAAAATTCCATTATCAACGAAAAATATTGCAATTTACAGTGTTTTTTATCTCGTCTCACATAAATTATATCATATATATTATGATTTGCAAACAAGTACCCACGATTTCGTCACATGTGTGTATATGTCTATTTTAGTCTAAATTATTTAATCTTAGTATATAAAAATGACTGCCAATTCTTTGTGACTCTTCTCCTCAAAAACTACTGGACAGATTTTGATGAAATTTGGTTTCGGTGATATTGCAAAAACGATTTTACACATAAAACATACTAAATGTATTTCAACTTATATATGTTACAAGGGAAAAATTTTACAAAATTCTTTTAATATTCACAACTTTGACTAGGTAAAGAATAGAGGTAGAGGTTAAGTAAGAGTACATAAAGATATTGGTACCAATATTCGCAGCTTGACTTAGTATGAAGAAGAGAGTGAAAAAGAGTAGGAAGAGCTAGTTAAATAAAAATACATCATTATATAAACAAGGCTGAAGAGTATTTCAACTTCGACATGTCAATCACTTTTGATTTCGTTAGTTTTGTTTCGCTTTTCTGTAGATGCAAGTAGCACCACTGAAACCCAATAACGCTTAAGCTTGTCTACCATTAACAATACTGCAAAAATAAGCCTATACAAGTGTGTGTGTGTGTGTGTGTGTGTGTGTGTGTAAGTGTAGGCATAAATAAAGCTGCCGTGCTGGTGTTATACGGCAGCTGGCAGCCATTTTGACATCCTTCCCAGTGTAGCATATCCATTTACTCTTATAAGCTTTCCAATAAACCGGAGCATACTTTTAGGATGTATATTTGTCGTCATTCACATGCAAACAAAATGGTACCTAGAGGATTTATGGCAATTTCAATATGGCCGCCAAAACAGAGACAACGAAGAGCAAAAATTAAATAAAACAAAGAATAAAATCAAGCAAAAATGTAAATTCAAAGTGTAACAACAACAAAGAAAATGCGAAATCGAAAAATGAAAACGAAACGAAAATCGAATTTATTGAAATGCTATAGATACAACAGCTAAAGTTGTTAAAGGTTGTCTCCTTTCTGCCAGTGTGTCGAGTGTGTGTCAAGTGTGTTTCATGTATGTGTGTGTGAGAGTGAGTGTGTGAGTGTGTGTGTGTGTGTGTGAGTGAGTGTGTGTGTGTGAGTGTGTTTGTGTGTGTGAGTGTGTTTGTGTGTGTGAGTGTGTTTGTGTGTGTGAGTGTGTTTGTGTGTGTGTGTGTGAGTGTGTGTGTGTGTGTGTGTGTGTGTGTGTGTGTGTGTGTGTGTGTGTGTGTGCGCATGCAACATGCTGTTTTGTACCATTGTTTCCTGTCCCTTTAACGCACGCATATAATTTGCATGGCAATTTTTAACAATCGCAAACAATGCCTGAAATGTATGTGAGTGAAAATGTGTTTGTTTGTGTGTTTGCACTGTATTTATTGAATTAATATCAATGGCATATCAGACGCTACAGAATGTGTAAGTGTGAGTGCGTATCTGTGTGTGCGCGAAGCATACAAAACCCATTCAATATGGAACACAATGGAGGCTTTCGATATGCCTACTGTTCAGTAAATTGTTTGGCAACACTTTTGAGCGCCATTTTGTTATGGATGTGCGGGGCGTGTAATGCTTAGTGGATAAACAATAGATGATGTGAGCTCCACAAAACCATTTATTACATAAACATTTACGCAAGATTTACAAATTATTTCAATTTATGAGGAACGCAGGCAAGCAGGTTCAAGGTTCAAGTTAAGAAAGCTTTCGAGCATAAGCGCAAGTTACAATGTGGTCTATACATAATCTACATGCCATAATAATAACACCTTTAAATTATGTAGTTTCTTGTATTGTATTTGTTTTTTTGTATTTTTTTCTTAAATAAATTGGCACACACGCTCACACTTCACAACGATACAGCTCTCTGCTCTATCAGCGACTGATTGACTCTAGCTCTTCTATATTATGTAATGTTATCGAAAGGTAGGTTTAAAAGGGAACTTTTCGCTGTGTGAGCAGTGTACAAATTTGGACGTTATAGATACACCGAGCATAACGGAATATGAGAGTAACACTATCCAAGCGTAACACCATCCGGACGTTATATCTGCTTGTTGCTTAGAGTAATAGTATAAGAATTATAAGGTAAGAGTCGCCTGCCGATCTCGCTCTTTTCGGTTCAGTAATTTTCATTCTGCTGCCAATGCCATTTAGGAAGGTTGTCATCACGCATGATATTTTTTGGTGAACTAACACTTATTAATATAGGTAGGACTGTGATATAAGAGTGTGTATGTACTTTTGTTTTTGTGTGAGCAACCATACCTTGCAATTCTTATACAATGCGCAGAACTGAACTGAACTAACACTCGGAGAACATATCAATCATTCGATTTGAGAACCGATTTACTTCAATCAAAATTCCTATTTCAATTGCTCAATTTCAACTGCTCCCTTTGGATTCGTCTACATAATTGGAAAGACTTTCACAGGAAGAAAGTGACATTTTAGAAGAATTCAATCGAACCTACGGCTTGTGTGTTGTAAGTATGACACATATACAAGTCATTATGAGTTTTTTAAGCTTGATCAAAGTTGATTTTATTCATTTAAAGTATTTTTTTCTCTTGCTATAGGAAATGTTGTACTTGATTTTATATTGAGTACTTCATTACCAAATGGTAGGCAACAATCCTCGACTGAACTCTCCCCGAGGGTGTTGACTGCTGATGATGCATTCCACATAAGCTAAATGGGAAATTTGGTAAAGTGCAGTATATTCTTTTGACCTAAGCTTCGTTTGCAATATTGTTTTTTTTTTAATATCTTTAAAATTGTTGACCTGTTTTATTAATATAGATAGAGCATTGAGCTTCATGTTCTGCAAACATTTGCTGGCAAATTGATATGCATGTTTGCTGCAAAACCAACTTGTTATTTTTCTTAATTTTATGGTTAAAGCTTTAACATGTTTTCTTTTCAGAGCTGTCTGGCTGCTCATGAAAGTCTGGGGAATTCCCAATTCAGCTGGTCTGCGATTAAAAAGCCAAATCCCAGATCAAACTCATCAGGCGGAACTCTCGCAACAGACACGGCTATGGAAATAAATTACATTACACCGCACTACACACATTTACACTTACGAATAAACGACAACAAAAGCCACAATGAACACAACAACAACAAGATAAGGCAACACATGACAAGAAGCAGCACATCAGCATTCCCTTCTATTTAATTATTTATATGAATTACTTTACAGCTTGTGGCATGCGGCATGTGGCATGTGGCAGGTGGTTATTGTGGTTGCTCATCTGCTTTGAACGAATTTGTGCCCTATTTAAGTAGTAATTCGCACTTGTTCGCTTGGGTCCTTTTTTTGGCCAAAATTCAATTGAGACATCTGCTTAAAATGTAGACATGTGTGCATCTATTAAGAGTGTGTACCTTTAAAGCCCAACTGTCTGCATTTGAGTTCCTTTAAGACAAGCAACTTCGAGCGTGTCCTTTGTTTAAAATGCATGTTGTACGTTATTTCATGTTACCTACAAAATACGCACGCCACAAATAAAGCTATGCATTTTATGTTATCCTTTAAATGTGTCATTCTACACATGTTTACACGTCCCGAAACTGTTTTCTAACCAAATAATATTGCTCATGCTGCGTTTGCGTCATTGACAGCGGACAGACAGCCACAGCAAGTCCTTATGCCGTGTTTACACTGGGGCACACAGCGTCACACTTTGCTGTCATACGGGCATGCCTCAGTGTGAACAGCCAACACGTAGGCACATTTTCTAAATGTCACACGAACGAATACATTCTCAGTGTGAAAAGACAATTTAGACAGCATACTGGTTCTTTTTTACACAGTGACAATAACAACAACGCTTGTGTGTTGAATTTAAAAAAAAAATTTTGGTTATTTAAATACAGTTTAAAAAAAATGGATTGAAAGAATATTTATGGTCTTGCGCGCCGTGTAGTAATTAATTGGTCGAGTCAAATTAATTTTTTGGACCCAGCAAGATCTCTTTGCCCAAGGCTCATCATTATCATCGTCGTCGTCAAGCAAGCATGCTCCAAAAAACGGCACACACAGCCAGTTGCAATTTTTTTTGTTTCATTTATCCCGCCAATAGTGACTTTAAATGACATTAAATGTTCGCTCTCGTATGACTCTTTTCGTAGTTCTTGTTCACGAACTTGTTCATTGTTTACATTTTACGAACTTCTGGCCGCCGCGTCATACTGTCATAATGTAAAAAGGTGTTAACACCTAAACATATTCATTTACTATGTCACAGCCGTGTGACTCATAATTTGTGTGCCCCAAATGTAAACACTTTCCACGTGTGACAGCCATTGGCGCACACGTCACACTGTCATAGTGTCATACAGTGTAAACCCGACATTAGCCTGAGCGCCACAAGCTCACACACACACACACACACACACGAACACACTCACATTATATATGTATGCATGTGTAGAAATGCATATACTTGTGCAAGAAACATAACAGGGCCTCAGCTCTGTCACTCAGCCATTTTGCCGGTCTCAAGGTTTTGCACTTTGCATGCTCTCCGTGCACACACATGCACTTCCATGCGTGTCTGTGTGTGTGTGTGTGTGTGTGTGTGTGTGTGTGTGTGTGTAGGTGTGTACATCTTGCTTTGTTACTTTCACATGCATTTGTAAACATAGCAAAATGAAAATGGCGCGCCCCACAACTGCCGTTGACATATTGCTCTCTTTTAACTTTTTGTGCTCTTTTGTACTCTTCGCACAGTAAATAATACAACAAGTTTGTTGAAAAGTTTGTAGCACGGTAAAGAGTCAAATCGACATTCCTTTAACTGTATGCTGTGTTTTCAAATGAAATTGAATTCAGCATCTCTAACTGTTCTACCTGTTCTCCTGTCTCCGTCAAGTTAGAATTTAAAAAATAAAGTATTAGACATTTGGTGGAATCGGCTACTGCTAATTGCTTAAAAGGGTCAGGTTTATATACCCTATAAAAGTATATAATGGTTTGAAGGACGCTAAGTTCCATGGGCAAATATCATCAGTAACAAGAGTCGAGACGATATAGCCATGTCCGTCTGTCGAATCAGACCTCGGAGACCGCAAGAGTTAGAGGTGAAGTACCAGAATAGTGTTGATACCTTACTTCCTTCCACGGCGAGGTTTACACCATCAGAATAAAAGCCACATAACTGTCCATATCTATAGATGTATACATGCAGTGCTATTTTGGAGCAGTTTATTGGCGCGGAGGGGGGGGGGAATAGCATATTTTTGACTATAACTTTTGATGTATTTATCCGATTTCGATAATTTTTGAAATTTAGATCCAAAAAAGGGTACAGGGTCGGTCACCGTCTATCTCCATTCAATTTTTTTTTTTTTTGATATTAAAAACATTAATCAATCAAATTAATGATTATAAAACATTTTTATGACAAATGACAAGAATATGGCATGAGACATCCCGTTCAGGACGAAATAATGAACATTTCAACCCAAATTTTTGAGTTATTTAACAAACAAACTAACGACGCCACCTTCGAAGCCAAATATCGCTATGATGGATTCGCCTCCACCTCCTTCTGCATGTATTAGTGGCCAATGCCCCTGTCAAAGGGGCATTCAACCGGTCATTATACCGGCATGCGTAAATAACGACGAATTGTGGAGTTACGCACCTACCACGGCGCACCAGTATTGCACCTAAGAGCCCAGTTTTGCATCACTAGCTTAGAGTAGCAAGCATCTGTGGTCATTGCTATACGATATGACCTAATGCATACCCACTTATCGGAGACAAGCCACTATACCACAGGTACGAATTATAATTATATATATTATATATTTTCGATTGTGACATTTTTTGATTCTCCATTTCGATACCGATTTTGCTCAAATTGGTGTTGAAGTATTTGCAAAGAATATATTCAAATGAAACTTTAGAGATTTTTGGAACACCCCTGATTAAATGAAAATTGTCAAAATGCTGACTTTTTGTCTTATTAAAAATTTCAAAGACAACGCCTAAAGGCTATATTTTTATTTTTTTCTTCATGTTTTGTATGCCAGCCAAGTTCTCCGAGTCTAACATTCACATCCAGTCTTATGCAGTACGCAGCATTCAAAACACATTTTAAATAACACAACGATAACGCGTTATGTTTACAACTTAATGTTTGCCTTAAGTTATCGATTGCAGCATATTTCCGGGCTGCCAACTATGTTCAAACTTTTCGCCTTGTTGACTGCCATTTACTTACATACATAACATATACCGCATTTGACTTTAGACACTTCTATTTGTGTTTATGCTATATGTAAATGTATGTACACACTTATATACGTGCTAAATGTGCTCGACTTTTTCGCCTTGGCAGCCAATTTGAACTGTGAATTATTAATTTGTTTTCAAAATGGGCCGTGCCATATGTGCACAGTGGCTCGAAAGTCGTTTGCAGAACCGCAGTAAAAAGACGGAGTACTGACTTGTCGCCAGTTATGCGAGTGTTAATTTGCGTGAGAAAGAAATAACTTGCACTTCAAGTTAATTTTTGTTAACAATGGAAAGTTTGTTGGCCAAGTCAAGTTGGCGAATTATTTGCACACGCACCGCAACCGCATTGGGCATGGGCTGTGACCAGGCCAAGTAAATTTCCAACAGTTTTGTTTGAGTTAATTTGTAGAGCACGTAAAAACTTTTCCCCGCTTTGTATGAAAATAATTAAAAGCAAATTATTGAGGGAAATGCGCAAACTGTAATAAGTCAAAGAGCGAGCAGTTGTTTTAAAGCAATTATGAGAGCTGAAAAATATGCTTAAGTCTTCTTTAGTTAGTTTAAAGCTTAGAAATCGACAATTTAAGAAATTTCTGATTTTGAACGAGCTCGTTAATTGGCAAACCGAATGCCAACCCCAGGCAAATGATAAAAAATTTATTTAACCCAACATGAACATAACCATTGACAAGTTAATCGGGGTTAAAATAATGACAACAAATTGGGGAGAAAGAAAAAACGCAAGATAAAGGCGAAAAAAGTCCAAAGTAAAACATGAAAAGTAATTTTTATCGCTCACGAAATTTGTTTTTCCCTTTTCGCTAAGCAATTGTTAGTTGTTTGCTCTTAATTATAATAACGGAAAAGGAACTTAAATTAAAGCAGGCAGAAGATTTAATACACTTACCATTTAATATATATTGTTTTTGTTTTCAGAAGTTATAGATTGTTTCTTAGTTATATCATGTCAGTGTATAACTTTTACGTAAAGATGGTCAAAAATTAAATGTTTTAAAAACTAATTTTTTTCAACCAAAGTATAAGAAGAAGATGACGATGAAGATCAAGAGCATTATGATCCAACTCGAGACGGTCACGAGGTTGAGCGTCCGAAGCGCCCCTGCTCGCCAAAGACTCCTAGCTTTTCATAAAAATTCGCCAAAACAAAGCAAGATTAAACAACCTTTAATTTTATTTACAAACTATCCTGATCGGAGGTAAAGTGCACTATACGTCTTTTTCAATTTACCGAAATCGTGTAGTTTTTCAAGCAAATATTTGAAAACTGTGATGGTGAGCGGGCTAGAGAATACGACGTCAGCAGATCAATGACACTGGGTTCTTTCGAGACCAGTGGAGCCACCCCAGGCTTTAAAAGGGTTGTGCATAGGATTTTGGACCCACCACGTAAAACCACAATTCCAACGATCGAATGTATTTACATCAGGCCGTAACTCGATAACACGGCTGTTATGGCCAGTTAAGAAGAAGAATCACTATAAAAGAGTTCTAGATACTGAAACCATGCTTTTAAATTCTTTTAAAAACGAGTCTCTATAATATTCGTGTAACTATTAGTCATTGAAAATGGCAAAATTTAGAAATCAAATATATGACATGGTTATTCTAGAATTCAATTATTTATAGTCTTTAGTAAAGAGCTCGCTCATTACTTTGAGCCTTTTTGCTGTCTTGTTGTTTGTGCTTGCTTTCCATTTGATTTCTCATTGTGTATTTTCCGATTAAATGCACAATCATTTCTCTAGCTCGCAGTATGTGAAAGGAAAATGCGTCGATTGTAATGTAAATGTGCAAAAGTCACAGTCGAAAGGGTATTACATGATTATGCTTAATATGCATTAAACTAGAAGCTTACACTTATAGATACAGATACAAAAATAGTTTAATTTCTTGGTTCAATGCAATTGCTCTTAAGTGTCAGCAATTTATCTGGCGTTCAACATTGAGATAACTTGCTCTAAGCCATGTGATACATAAATAAGTTTGATTTGAGGCTAAGAAGAAGAAGAAGCGGTTGCCTCAGCAGCGTCATTTGCATGCGCAACTCGAGTAGTTTACAGTAACCTGCAACTGACGCATGGCACGTGTTTCTCGTAGCTTTATTTTCCAGATATATTGCTATGACGTACATGCAGACATATCTATAAGTGTGCCACGTGACATTGCCTGCTGAACGTATATGAAAAAGTAAACCTACGTGTTGCCACTCTTCTATTACGGCGGATGAAGAAGAACAAAATCTAAAGGAACTTGCATGTGTGTGGGTTTTACTTTGAATATGTACCTAGTTTTGACGGCATTTGTGGCACAGTCAAAGCTGACTTTTGTGCCACATGTTTCAGTACTGAGCTTGTGTTCATACAGGAAGTGCATTAGTGTATCCATATGTGTCGCTTGGCTGTGTGTGTGCTCAGTAGCTTTACCTGCATGGGACTCCTCGAATGCGTTTATATAAAACTAAGACTGGCTTTGACTTGTTTGTACAATTCCAAGGAATATCAGCTTTTCTGTTATAACGATTTCGAAGAGTTTAGCATGGTTTCTTGTGTTTCGAACGAATCAATTCTCTAGAAGTTTGAATTTTCTTCGTACCTACGATTGCGTTGCAGCAATGTGCTGATTAACTCCTCTACTACGTATTTGTGCGTCAAAGGTTTCGATGAATTCTTATGGGTGCTTGCTTAGCAAACAATATGGCAAAGACCCTCATAGTTAAGTGTTCTTTAAGCTCTAGCCAACACTCTTTAAAGCCAGGAGCTTGATTAAGCGAGTGCTTCACTCTTCCACTAAACTAGTGCCAATAAAATTTACCAAGCACAATCATGCACTTTAATAAAATTTTATGTCTAGCTTGAAAAATACCACAAACTAAGCTCATGGGGCAAATTCAATTTTGGCCATGTAGCCAACGAGGCGTATGCGCGTTATTACTCATGCTGCTCGAAAGCGGGCACAAGGCATGACAAACGTGGCAAATAACTAATGCAACTGGCAACTGGTCCTTTTGGTCGTTCTGGTCGTGTTTGCTCTTTTTTTTTTTTTTTGACTTGATTGCCGAGGCAGCAAACAGCCAACAATGGCTGGCACGATTACTAGCCAGGCCAACAACTGCAGCTGCTAATTTTCGCTACAGTAGTGCAACAATTTCGTAACAGCTAGAACAACAAAAAAAAAAAAATAACTATAATAATGGCTATAATGAAAATGCGCGCCAAGTCGCGGCAACGAGAAAACAAGTAGCCGAGCTGTTGGCTGGCTGGTCGGTCGAGAGCGGAACTTTAATTGGAAGCTGTTTTGTGCAAAATCATAAACATTTGCTGGATCGTTGCCAACCGCACAACAGCAGCAACTGTAAAAAAAAAACACAAAATTATGAATACTTAAAATGACAAAAAGAAAATAGTGCAGAAGTAAAAATGAAAATGAAAGCGAAGCGGCAAGTACCAATGGATAATGGCAAAAAGATTGATGTTAGTTTGGGCATACATTTTGTTAATCAAGCAGACAGACAGACTAAGACACACACACACACACACACACACACACACACACACACACACACACACACACACACACATAAAGCCACTTACAGTAAGACAACAGCTTAAAAGAGTGGCAGCCAAAAAGTATGCTACATTTTTTTTTCATTAGGCACTAACTAGGCCAAAAGGCAGTGCCCGAAGTATCTAGAAGGTTTTTGCCCCAATTTTTCTTAAAAATCTCTAATAAAATCACTAGCTTAAAGCATTTCGTCAACAGACGCTTGGAGTTTCACAGGGACACTTCATTTTAAAACCTTTTCACATACGATAAGCCCGATGGCTACAAAATCGGACCCACAGGAACTGCTTCTCGGCAATTATGATGACGCCATCCATTAAGCAACGGGTGTTCTGTAGCAGTAGGATAGGCTTTAATGCAAGCAAGTACACACTGCGTAAGGATACCTACTCTGGTGTTTTGTTACAGGTCCAGTTGGAGCAATGCAACAGTTACAAATACTTGGGCGTGCACTTGGACAGGCAACTGACCTTCGGCAAGCATATCTAAAGCGTCAAAGGAGAGGCGCCTGACTTTAAAAGCAGAATATGCAGAGATGCCTGCAGAGTTATTCAAGACTGGTGGCAATGAGTTGTCTATCGTGGGATCAGTCTTCTTTCTATTGCATATAAGGCCATATTTATCGTAAAGTGTGCAAGACTAAAGCCATTAGTGAAAATACTGAGTGGAGCTTCTCAGTGTGGTTTTAGGCCTGCTAAGTCTACCATCGACCAGATATTCACACTATTCCAATATAAATACCAAATCAACACCCACCATCACTTTGTCGATTTTAAAGCAGCAGTTGATAGTCCATTGAGGGATCGCGTATATGCCGCACTGTCTGAGTTTGGAATCCCTGCAAAATGGACAGACCATGTCTCCGTTGGAGTATCAGAGAGAGAGTACACTAGCTACCTTTGGTATCACCAATTGGAGAAGGCGAGCTCAAACCAGAGGCGCCTGGAGGAGACCTTTACAACAGGCCATAGCCCAGTAACGTGTTGTTATATCCAGTCAAGAAGAAGAAGTATACTTAAATGTATAAAGTCTTACACTAGCAATAACTAGTAATAGAAGGTTTAATATTAAATATAATAGAAAATAAAAAAAAAAGTCTGATTTTCAATCAATTCAAGACGAATAGATTACTGACCCACCACTGTCATTTTCGGTATTACATATTTCAGCTTTAAAATAGATTTGAAATATTACCGGGGCATTGCTCGCCCCTACGACTTAAGAATAAATAGTCTATCGATGTTTCTTTCTGATGGCATCAACAGGAAAAATGCTTTTAATTGTTAAGTCAATGGATAAATTCAGCGTTTTTGAAGGCTTTTCTAGACACATCGGCATCGATTGTGTATCCAAGCGATTAGGGACTATGCCAGAAATATTTGAAGCCAACTTGTTGATAAGGCGTGAGACTGCAGTTCTCGAATCACTTTTGCTCGAGACCAAAAAGCTATATTAATAAAAAGATAACACAATCATAACGTTAGTGTTGAAATCAAAACCAACAAAATGAGGCAAATCGGAGAAAAACATCTTTAAAACTAGCAGAGTTCACTGGCATTAAACTGTAACTAGTAATTTACTAAGTATATAGTATTTAAAAAGAAAGCAAATACTAATCACTTTGTGTGTCGTGAACCCAAAATTTTATGTTGAAGCTGTAATATTTAACTACTTGCTGTTATGCTTCACGGAAAGATACTGCAAAGATATTCAAAGTTTTTTGGCCGTAATCAACTTAACACCGTTTTTAACCGCATTCTGAACCAGTGTGCATTACTCAAAAGCCACATCTTCACTTGTAGTCCATTGCACGCATCCGGTCTGGCCAACGGCTTCCGACAAATTACATTAATGCTTTCACTCTCTAACCTCTTGTTTCACTTGAATGCAGTGCCAGCGCACTCTAGACGACCTGTCCTCCATTTGCATAAGTGAGCTCAGCGAGTCTAGTGACGTCATAGCGTTATGTTACCATTTTCCTTTGGCTCCCTGCAACGACCTTCGGCATATTTGCAAAAACAGAAAGAAAAAAAATCCAAAATAATACACAAAATAACGCGCTCACATAGAGCGGAATATATGTTCTTTTTCGCTTTTTGACAATAATATAGGCGACGGCAGGGGCAGCGGCAGCTGTTTTCTCATTTTCTTAGTTGGTTTGCTCTTTATACCCTGTACACATAGTGTACATAAGTTCCATGGGCAAAAATTCTGATCATTGACTCGGGTAGCGATTGGACCACGTCCGTCTGTCCGTATGAGGGGATAGATCTCCGAGACCATAAGAGCCAGAGAAACAAAATTTTACCAAAACATGCGCGTAGTCTAATGTAAGATGAAGTTTGTCGAATCAAGTCGATATCTTACGCCTTTCTCACATGACAGATTTGCGCGGTTTACAATCGCTTCATTGAGTCTATCAACTCGAAACTTCTCAGAGATATGCGTCGTGTCAATGTGCATCTTTGTCCAAAAATAATCGACATCGGATAAATACATCAAAAGTTATAAAGCCTATAAACTGCTTCAAAATTCCACTACATGAAGATATGGATACATGTGAGCTAGAGTTACAAAATTTGGTAATTCGTTAAATCGTTAAAACTGTATCCATCTTTTTTCAATAGAACCCCCTTCCCCCGCAACCGATTTAGCTTAATTACTTCCACACCCCCAAATATATTGATTGCCAGAGACATTTATAAATGTATTTTTGATCTATGTTACAAAATTCAACGATATTGACCCAAGAATACTGGAGTTTTGGGTATAAAAGTCATTTTTGCCCCATACTAGCCAACTTCCCCATAGGAAAACTTGTCAATTGGAACTTCCCAATAGGAAAATTTTTACAGGCATGTTGATATTATCAAAGAGATATAAAAGTGGATACTTCCGTTCCCATTTTACCGTATTTAGTGTTTATAAAGAAAAAGTGTACAGAGTATTCCACTGTCGGGCACCGTTCCGACTGTCTGCATCAAATTTTTTTTTACCCATAATTTGTTTGCCTTGACTATTTGCCTTGTTGCACATTTGGCAAGTGTGTGTGTGTGTGTGTGTGTGTGTGTGTGTGTGTGTTGGTGTGTGTGTGTGTGTGTGTGTGTGTGTGTGTGTGTGTGTCTCTTTGTGGCATAGCATATGTTTGTCGCTGACTAACTCATCATGAAAGCAGCTAGCATAGTTAAGGGCAAAGGCAACTGAGTTAAAGTGGGCTGAGCAACAGTAATGTGGGCGTGGCTGTCGGCTGTTTAATGGTTTGATGTCTGCTTAGTTGCAATTGTACAACATTTTTATGTTATTACTACATTTGAAGAGCCTTCGGCTCAGTGCAAGCGTCTTGTAGCTTGCAACATAAATTGTTTGTCTAAACAAATGTCAACATTTAATTGCTTACTCGCCAAAGGCTGTCATTAATTATATTTACCTATGCTTGAGCACCTTTTTGGATAAACATACACAACAAACGCAACAACACATAAATACATTGTTGTACCTGTTTTGAAATATATGAGTCTCATTTATACGTGCTGCATCTTTAATTGCCTAAGTTGCTTTTCAAACAGCAAAGGATTGTTAGTACAGTGAACTTCCATGAACAAGGGCTTATAAAAAATTAAATTTTCACATCACATGTATCTACGACGAAGTATATGTGAAGTCTTACATATTAATAAGTATCATTAAAGTTAATCTTATGCGTTCTAATGCCCTTCTGGGATCCAGATGAAGCTTGACCTTTGAAGCAAAGACTTTCGAATATGTTCGCAGGAAATTAACTTCTTCTAACTACTATTATTGTAGCAAAAAAGTTAGAGCTTCCTTTTGATTTCTACTTGCAAGTCGTACAATAGCAGTACTACGGAGTTTAGCTCATAGTATATGTCTAACAAACGATTTTTTACACCAAATTGGTTAGAAAGAGTATACTTAATCAGCAATCGAATGGAGCTCCTTTCTCCGCTACTGGCTTCACTACTATTCAGATGATCGCTACCTCTTTCCATGGCATTGAAATGCCTGAGTCTCAGCAAAAACTATCTACGACCAACTATTTCCTTTCTTTATGGACAGTTCGTAAAAAGCCAGTAGTCAAAGAGTTGAAGTGAAGCTACCTTTGAAATAAGTGAGTTGTAGTGAAATCCAATTTTGTTAATTTGTTTGTCAAGGCTTATGATTGATTTTCTGGATATTCTGTTTAAATGATCGTGTTATTATTATGGTTTAGTTGAGCTAAACACTCAAGTTGTCCGTGGGTTTCAATAAAAAAGGGCTTTTAGTCTCCCAAACCACTGAAACGCGTGCTAGGCGGACATCTTAGCCATAAAGAGGCTTTCATGCTTTGGAGGCTCTGGAAACGTTTCATGCAACGTGACCATCTATAGCACAATTGCTTTCAAATCCTTAACGTGAATATCATTAAATTCGATATCGGTAACAAGCTGTTACAAATCTATACACAAGCTGGCTCAACAGTTCGTTTTTAATCTGATATGGGTTCCGGGTTAAGCTGTTGCCCAGGTTACCAACGTTACCCTTAAAAGGATAGTGGAAACATCGAAAAGAATAATACCTGGTGATGGATGGCCAGGTGTTTACACGTTTCGTCTGAATCTCAGTATTCCAACTGTTAATAAAAAAGGTATTCATCATTTCAAATTCCACGCCGAACTAACTCTACCAAACTGGCGTTGTGTATGGATAGGCGTTGCAACAAACCACAACAAAAGATATGGCCAAAACTTAAACTGTTATGTTTTCCTAATTCAAACACGGCGCTTGACAACAAACAAATTAAGCTGCTTATTAAACTACAAGCATTACCTACTGTGCATAGTAGAGAGTTCTCATTCTCCTACCTGTACATATTTCTACTCTCTCCTACGCACTGCCATTAATGTCCGCAATGTAGTCACTCTGTCTCTAGTTTACTGCAAGTCTTTACCACATCACCTACTACGTACTTGTATATGTGCACCCCAAGGACTATTTGCGCGTCCACTTCTGAGCGCCTGGTCATAATACCGTTCTAATTGTCCTTGTGCGTTTGAGTGTTCGCCGTTACACTTTTACCGCTATTTGCAATAACACACTCTACTTCTATTGGCTGTCTACGATTCTATAAATGGGAATGATTCTATGCACATTCTAGGTTCTCTTTGCACCCAATTAGAAAACTGAGAGAAGGCTGTGAGCTATCAAAATGGATGCCTCACAAGTTGAGGGCACAAAATAATAATTTAAATAAAAAACGACGGGAGACGGGGCCTACTAAAATTAAGAAAAATCTCGTGCAGGCAAAATCGCCCTAAGCCAAAAAAAAAAATGTTTTGCTGATTATAACTTAAGAATATTTTCATGAAAACCTTTCTAAATTAAATTAAAAATTGGTAATGAAGTCAGTCGGGATAGTACCCGACAGTAGGATACTCTATACTAGCTGTGCGGAAACATCGATGACCCTATCGGTCTCATCTATGTTTTCACATTTTTGCAACTGTGAATTTTTTTTTGCTAAATGTTCCTTCACTGTTTGGTGTAAAGGAAACTGAAATTTTAAAGGAATTAACAGAATTGCTGCCACCTTTTGACACAGCAACTTGATCGGTTTCCTCAATCAGAGGAAGGAATGTTTGGCTTTGAGTTTATAAAAAAGCCGCGCAAAATTCAACGTATCGCAACACTTCTTCATACGTGCTTTAAAAATGGTGAAATCTTGACTAATTTAAATGGCAAATCAAGCGGCTAATGCTGTGGAGCAAGAACGTGCCCGCAAAATACCAATGGGCTCTAAATAAACAAGGACGATGCAACCAAAGATACGTTTTACGATAGACTGGAGTCTATCCTATCTATGACCGCTGTCCAGCCCATGACTTCTAAAATGATTTGAATGGAAAGGTTGGAAGAGAGTGCATCTTTGGTCCTACTGTCGGGAATTCAGCCTTCACGAGCCCACCTCGAACAACGGTCTAAGGCTAAATGACTTCGCCGCGGCGCGAAACTTGGTCGTCTGTAGTACCATATTTCATCATACCGATATCCACAAGGCTACATGGCTGTCTCTTGATCAATCTATACGTAAGCAGATTAATCACGTTGTGATTGATGTTCGTACGTTCAGAGAGGTCGACAGCAACTCTGAGCATAACCTTGTTGCTCAGCTGCTATCACAGCGGGCTGCCGATCCCATTTCCGCTCAACTCTCTAAGCAGCTCACTCAACCTCACTCAGGGCCTGATAGCACCGCGGGACTCTGGAAACATAAATCCCACTCCTTGCGTATTACGGCGGAGAAAGTCCTTGGTGTCCAACGCCCACTACCGATGAGCCAATGGTACGATCGGGAGTGTCGCTTAGCCACTCCATTAAAAAACGCCGCCTATAGAAGGACCCTGCGTGAGGACTATCGGGAGATGAAAAAGATGGAGAGGCGCCTTTTCAGACGCGAAAAATGCGAGCCGGAAAAGCGCGAGCGAGAGGAGATCAAGATGTGCAGGAGCAGGAATGACGTTAGGAAGTTCTTCCAAAAAGTCAAGCGTCTGGCCGAAGGATTTAGTATCGGAAGACCTTCCTGTACAGATACAGATGGAAATCTAGGGGTACACTGAGGTTGTAGAGGAAACATTTCTCTGGCTTAATATCTGGCTATTAACTTATGTAGATATACCGCCGTCTAACTATAACGCAGTCATTTGCGAAAGATCTGATTGGGCCTTATCAGTGTGGTTTTAGCATGGTAAGTCCACCATGGATCAGATAATCACACTACGCTAAATCCTGAAAATCACGAATACCAAATCAACACCCACGATCTCTTTTTGAGGATTATGAACTACTATTCGATAGTTCATTGAGGGATCACTTAAATTCCGCATTGTCTATTGATGCGTTAAGGGGTATCAGCGGCCTGTTGAGGGACTGATTTACTAAAAGTTCAGCAAGGAAAGCCTAGCATAAGTCTACAAACTTGATCTGCCCCCGAAAAATGCCCCCATTAAAGTAAAAATTCTGTTTATTTTGATTGTAATAGTTTCTTAGAAACAGATACCAAAACACAGACATGGCAATATAGACTCGACACTTGCTCCTGATTACTTTTACCCATGGAACTTATGGTCTGCCACGCCTTCATCTGCCCAAATCTATAATACCCTTTTACACTTTATGTGGTGGGTATAAAAAGAAAGCTCTGGCCTTTTGTCAAAGCTATTAAACTTGAATAAAGGGTTTAAATTAAGCGTCGAAAAATACAAAAAATTTAGTTGGAAAAGCGTGAAGAGTTAAATTTTGGACTTCAAAATAAATGCAGCATTAAAGGAAATAATTTCAATCTAATGTTGATGCGCACGCTAGATGGCGCCACAATATGCCAAGTTAGCGAAAACTTACAGCTTATTGTGCAACTTTATATTTCTGGTCTTTTTTTGAATCGATTTCATTACCAGCTGCTGCACAGCACTAGTACTGAAGCTCCTATTTTGACCTGTGCCACTTATGTGTTTTAGGTGACAACTTTTGGTTTGGCTTGATTTTATATTCCACAAGGTTTTCTTCTTCAAAAATTTCGATTACCGTGTATGACTTGGGAGCGTCTTCTGTGCACATTTTTGTTTGAATTTTAATTACCAAGTGAGCCTGGCCTTTATTTGACTTTCTTACACATTTCATGGACTTTTGTTGCAAGATTCTAGAAATTTATACTTTTATTTGAAATTGCTTTTTCTTTATTTGCATTTCTTATCAGAATACCATTTGAATTGTTACCCATTACTTTAATATAAGCACGTAACAGTCGTTGGCGGCAACTTTCGTGTCGTATTTTAAATTATTAATGCCGCCGGAGTCAAGCAGGTCATGTGGGTCGCAGGTTCCGCCTCGTCTGTGCCACAGTGGCCGCTTTGCACTGCTCCGGAGACGCAATTATTAACACTTGCCTGCCTCTACGCGGCTTGCAATTGCAATGATGGCGGCACACACACTCGCACACACACACACACACTCACACACACACACTTAAGCACACACACGCACTTGCTGCGATTGCCTGACAAATATAAAGTCGTTTGCTGCTCGTTATTCGCGTCTCGATTTTGTGTGTTTTTCGGACTGTTAACTTTGAGTGTTCTATAAAAAAAATAAAATTAAAACTTAACAACCAGTGTGTTGCAGCTGGTTGCTTATATATAATTTATAGACGAAAACGCTACCGGTTCACTTTAGAATCTTGAGAAAAGTTTGCCAATTGTGATTCCCACGATTTAACAAACCTATTTAAAGCAGCATTTATAATTTCACAATTTTTAAACCAAATCGCAGCTTCGTTTCAAAGTTTATCTTGGTTCATGTTCACTTTTAAATGTTATTTTGGGAATAATCGTACACTGCACATTGGTCGAAAAGTTCTTTTCTTTTTGTCAAAAAATCCTTAAACCAATCAGTGTTCAAATGTCCATTTCAAATCACGAATAAACATTTTCTACGTACAATATCTGTTGTCGGCGTTAGCAGTGGGAGCGAAAAGAAGGGCATGCAGCTTATGTTGGGCTCATGTTAGATGGAAGCAAATTATGTCCAGTTGGAGAGAACTCTTCTTTTGCATAATACTTAAGTCGAACGGCAGACACTCTAAGGTTTGCTAAGCACATTATTGCCTAACGTTACAGACTAGACGCACCTGTTCAGCTTTGAGTGAGGCTCTATCACTGATAGTGAAGAACCAGGTCAGCACCAAGTCAGCTTTCGCACATTAAACCACTAGTGTACACAAAGGACGGCCTAAGCTGGGCAATACATCCTAATTGCAGGATTTCCATAATGTTGCACCTATGGTTTGTCTTATATAGGCACCGCCATCACCAACTCGGCAAAAACCGCGCCAAAACTAACTGTGTTTCTAAAAAAAATTCATTTTCTCCAAACTAAATGAATCTTTTACACTACACTCTCACGCACCAACCATCAACGCAAAACTAACTGCATACGCACATAAGTTATCCCAATCTTCGATCCCTTAACTCCTACACATTTCAGGAGAGGCACTTGCTTTATTATAATCACTGCTCTTGAGAAACTTAACATGGCAAATGTAATTAGTTTCTCTCTTTTTCTCAAGCTGGCTCCAGTGCTGTACAGTGTTGTGGGTCGTACCATACCTTGAGGGGTCTATCGAAAACTATGCATGGGAAATACAAATTGATTCTCAAAGTTGACTAACTTTATTTCCGTTTCAGTTTTCCACACTCAAACCTTTTTAAAGTAACTTCACTCAGAGAAATTCCTGTCTAAAACTTGAGTATAAATGCTCTTAAAACAAATTTAGCGTCAATATCGTAAAATCAATAAAAATTTCTAACTCTTTTTAAGTTTGTTTAAATCTTAACATAAATTTGCTTAAATCTTGATTTCTTGAATTTTGCCAACAACTATGTTTTTTTCGGAAAACAGTACGCTATGATTATGCTCAGTGTATTGAAACAGCGTATATTCTATGGATATTACATTACTTAACTTGCTTATAGACCATTTGCTATCACACAACAATGTGCAGCGTGTCCCTTAGCGTATACGCAACGTATACTGTTTTTTTATGGCATACTACAATATATTTTTGTACAATGATTTCGAAATCATGCCCATTGAGAAAGTCAACACGTTTAATTAACAGTTGCAAACAGTGAATCGAATTAAAACCAAATAACAATAAAGTTGATAAAACGAGTGAAATTACGCTGCAAACTACATATTAAGTATACGCATGGTGAAACAGCAAATGTTACGTTTTTGTATGCCATTTGTTCGAGTCAGTAAAATTGCGCAAGAAAAAAGTAATTCAATTACAACTGCAAAAAGTTTGGGATGTTGCACCAATCAATCAAGCTGGAATTAGCAGCAATGTTTGTAACAGTAGATGAAACTAAAGCAGAAGCTCTGCCAATAGTTGGGCATCAATCAAAGTCACGAAACTAAAAAGCAATTTCTATTTCGTTAGTTGCCAAAAGGTGTGAGGTTAAGTAGGTATTAAGCAGAAAGTGTTATATGACCGCATTTTGGTGTAACGCCATCGCTTTTACCTTTTACATGGCTGCCATATAAACCAAGCTGCGGACCCTAATGCCATGCATAAATTACCAATAAAACGCCTGACAAAATGAGGCCCAGAATACGGCATTTTTGAGCACAGGCCGTGTAACGTGGCGTATGCGCAACACAACATTTGCATCACAACAGGACACATAGTGCATTTGAAATTAAACAAAAGCTCTCGTTTTTGTTTTTCCCCGAATACTGCTAACGTTACAGGTTCCAAATGGAGCAAAACAAACTATTGCTGACCCAGCGCTATCTAACTGTACATCTGTCTGCATGTCAGTGTTTATGTGTCTGTGTGTTGCCTTATTTGCGTTTTGCCGCTTGTGCAAATATTTAGCCTGAATACAAGTGAAAACAGAAAAAAAAAACCAATTTTTTGGCAACACAGAATACGAAATACTCTTAGGGACACTTCCACTCATCGTATAGTCCGGTCAGTTTCTTCTTGCCAGAATGAGTTAAAGTTAGAAGAAATAGTTATACAATAATGGCTATGAATGAAACGCCTGGCCTAGTTTCTTCAGCTTTATTCTCCGAAAAAATAAAAAAAAATTTTGCGCATGGGGCACTAACATTATGTAAGGAACTTTTTCAGTTAATGATGTGCAACGGAAGTTACCATCCCGTAGTTCCCAATCATAGATGACGACCTGGTTGTGCGAATTGCAACAATGCTGCTGTCGCTAGCGGCCTGCATGTGAAAGACTGGCAATAGTCTGTATCAAGGGGTGGTTCATTAATGACGTCACCATCGAAGTGGGGAGGAGTGGTTCACCATATGGTTCCGAAAACGTGACGTTTCAATCAAAATGTTACTCAAATCTAAAAAAAACCATTAACTCAATGTTTTCATTTCATTTCGAATTCAAACATCGACTAAAGATCTTGAAATAAATTTAAATTTTTTGACGAAGAAGAGTAGCTTGTACTATGTGTATTCTATTCCAAGATTCTACTAATGCCCAAAACTGACTTTATTTTGTTTTTTTTTGTTGACGTCACGTTAGGTGGAGGGGGGTTACCAAAATGTGACTATTTGCGACAAGGGGGAGGGGGGCTCCATATATTCAAAATGTTGGTAACGCCATTTATGAACAGACCCTCATCTCTTTTGCAGAATATGTCTGGGGCGAAAAATCTCGATGATTCAAACCACGGAGGCGTTCGACAAGTTCTTAATAAAGTTGACCTGACGATACGGATTACCTATCATGATATCAATGCTCTTTTTGTTAGATATAACATTATCCAATTCCTGAAAAAAAAAAAACAAAAATAGTAAATCGACTAGCACCACTTCTTGGTTGAATTGAAGACAGCATATGATTGCCCTGCTAGGGATTTTTATGAATAGATACTTCAACAAGCCTCTGAACATACCTCCGAGTAGCTTCTAATGACATTAGACGCATAAATCCCGCTTCTTGCGTAATACCGCAGATAACGCACTTGGTTACTAATGCAAGCGACTTGAAGCCAATGGTAATATTAGGAGTGGTGCAAAATTATTGAAGAGAATAAAATCGCCTTTAGGAGAATAGTGCAGCCGGCACTGCGCGAACTAGAGGAGATTACGCATTAAGATAGTGCTGGGAACACTTCTTTCGTTTATAGTTGGGTGGTGACAGGAGCAATGCCGCTTTCGGGGTCAACTTCCTGATACCCCCAATCAGAGTCGACGCCGTGGATATACCGCCGCCTAGCCATGACGAATTTTGTGTCGCAATCAAGCGGTTCAAGAACAGATGCAGATGAATTACTTTCAGACTTATTCACGACTGATGATAATAAGTTTGTAAGGTGTGCAACAGCTCTTTCGCAGAATATGGCTAAATGAAAGTATGACCGATAATTGGAGCCGTGGTGTCCTCTTCTGCTTCTTCTTAACTGGACATTACAAACCGGTATCGAGTTATGGCCTGATGTAAATAAATTGTTTTATTGGAATCGCGGTTTTACGTAGTGGCTCCCAAGCTCATCGCACAAACCTTTTAAGGCATGGGGTGGCTCTAAAGGTCTCGAAAGAACCCAAAACCCAACTTTGTTGTGGAGAGTGTGTTGCGAAAGTTGCTGTTGAAAATATACTTTTGATGATGTCAATGATTTAGGCAACTGGTCATGTTGTGCGTATGGCCGATGAAGCTCTTCTCAGAAAGGTCTTCCATACAATACAAAACATTACTAACCAATTACATATTTTCAAAATTGATTTTTTTGTCCATATACATAAATAATGAGCAAAGTTACTAAGAAAAAGTAACGGTAGTCACGAGAAAACCATCGATGTTGGCGGAAATTGGAAAATATCTATACTATCGATAGTTCTATCAGTATTTCTATCGAAAGTTTTGTAGCTACAGTACACAGAGCTACTTTGGTAGCCAATTATTGCATCTCTTTCGCTCATTAAAAACTTTGGCTATTGGAAATAGGAGAGTACGTTGTACTTATTGTATCCTGTATCTTACTTTTGGTTAAAATAGACATGCACATGCACATACATCGCTGTATTTGCCAATTTTTATGACATTCTACATTACAATCTGTTTAACAAATTCATACCACAATAAGCTGCACAAAGAGTATTTGTTATAGACACGTTAGAAGAAAACAAAAAAAAGTATTTTTTCAATTCGCGTCCTATCGTCCCTCAGAGCATTGCGAATCATTGAATGCATTTGCTAACCTGGAAATTGCATAGCAAACAAAAACAAGGCAGGCGCTCGGTTAGCTGTGCCAAGAGTCAGCTTAGTCGCCACGGACGCACAGCTCGACCTCAGCACACTTGCCGTGACACTGTGCCACCCCTTTCGCCCTAATGATGTTAAGCTCCGCTGCTAATGTCGATGTCGAAGCTGCCCGTTGCCGCATTTTGCGGTCAAATGACTGCCGTTGAACTGGGAAAACGCCGAATCGGAGCTGGCTCATTGCTGCGTGAATGTGTTAGTGTATTTATGTGTTTGTGCTTCCGATGAGCTGAAAATTTGCGCGTGCTGCGCCATTTGCATTTGGCATTAGAAGCGACGCTGCGACTAAGCCAAATGGCTTCGCGTAAAATTGAATTCAATGGTTGCCCAAAACAAGACTTCTTCTGCAACCTTCAGTTCATTTCTTTTTTAAGATTTCAAGGGATTGACTGCTGTCGGTTTTGCTTTTCGTGCTCTTTTAATTGAATAAGCTCGCGTTGACTTTGTCTGTGTGTGTATGGTTTTTTTTTCAGCATAAAATGTTAACTAAAGAGTTGGGCATAAAAATAAAGGCTCCGTGACTTAAGTACGTACCAACACAATAACAAACGAAACGAGCTTAAAACAAGTTAAGCACTAGAGGGCTAAAAACGCGGTCAGTCGGTCTTTTTCATCTCATTTTTGTTTGTATTATACATTTTTGGCTGCGGCGAATGCAAAATTTCCACAATTTTAATGAAACCTGAAGAGGTAAACACAGTTTACCTTTTTACAGAGCTCACACACACACACACAGACCACACCAACGAACACTGACTGATGACCGTGCTGGTTAATTGCATGAAAAACTCAACAGTTCGCTGCCATGCGAAAAACTCGACTCGATTCGCTTACCTAGCCGCAGGCGAAAATCACGCCCTCTATGTGAGTGGGAGACAGCCACTCTCTATGCGTGTGTATGGGTTAGCATTATCGGCCGCCATGTTGTTTCCATTGTTGTTGACGTGTTAACAGAGCGCGTTAACGCTTAAAGGCCTTGGACTGTCGTGCATAATGAGATTTTAGAACAGTTCTACAGTTAGATATAACTTGCATAAAACAACATTTTCATGGAATACTTGTGCTGTTTTGCCGGACGGAGACCACGTTGTATCAGATTACATTCAAACTGGCACTTTTATAACTAACTAGTTGCGCTCTACCTCAATTCAAATTCTTTATCTAGTTAAATTTATTGCTTGCCTACTATATAAGTAGAAACACATTTAGTATGTTTTATATGGAAAACCGTTTTTGTCGATATCTTTGGCGTCATCCATTGGAATTCGTGCAAACTTCACAAAAACCTTTTCCCTAATACTGTCTACAATGTGTGAAAATTTTGTTAAAATCGGTCCACACGTTTTCGAGTTTAGCGAGCACATCACTTTTTGAGGCTTAATATTTATATACTACATATAGATTTCAAATCAAGAGTTCCTGGCGAGCAAATAAAACACACATAGAACGCTGTACTGTATATAACAAGTATCCCTTTAGCTCTAAAACATTCTGAAGCTTCATAACTGATTTTGAAAACTGTCGTGACCTTTGGTCCGGTGGCCTACCTCTCTTTACATAAGAATTAAATTGAACAGAACAGGGCATCTAACGTTCGTACTAATCACTCCTTTCACAAATAATAAATTTAATATGTTTGTAAGTTCCATGAAAAATGCAATTCGAAAGATTTTCTCCAAACTTTTAGCTGTTTATTGATGCATTTCTCCGAAATCAAAGCGTTTGTTAACAAAAATAAGATGAAATTTCGTTGACGCGAATGTTACACAAAGTTTTCCATCAAAATCTGAGGGGGTAAACACAGCTTACCTCTTGACTGAGCTCATACATACACACATATGCAGTCACACGTACAAGGACGAAGCTATACCAATGCACGTTGGATGATGACCGTGCTGGTTAATTACATACAAGTCTCACAAAACACAACTCGATTCGCTTACCTAGCCGCTGGCGAAATTCACGCTATGCATTTCCAAGTATCTCTGTGTAAGTGAGAGAGCCCTTGTCTATCTGCATATTTGTAAGCATCATCGGCCGCCATGTTGTTTTCATTGTCATTGAGGTGTTAAAAGAGTGCGCTAAAGCGTAACGGCAATGTGATTCCTGACCACGCTAAGTCCTTCATCTGCCTAGCACAATACGATTCACAATTCTATATAACTTGCATAAAGAAACTTTCTAGAATACTCGTGTTTTAACGTTGTATCGGATTGGATTTAAATCCGTGTAAAGAGTAAAATGACACATTTTCAGCTTATTTCAAATTTTAAGTTCCATTGAAATCTAAGCTTAGAAGAGCAGTTACTGTTACAGTTTACCTACAATGATGTTACGACAAATACAATTCATTAGAATTCACCAAATATCGTTCCGCAACCACCATATTCGCCGGAGTTGGCTCCGTGTAACATCTGGTTATTCAGCAAATTCAAAAGACCGCAAAACCGTTGAATTCAGTTTTAGTACTTCACGAAACGAAACGCATCTCAAACACTAATGAATATTTTGATGTGAAATTTGGCACGGATGCCACTAACAGTATTGCCAACTTAAATAAAAATGTATCGATTCTAAAATCCCGGGATTTGTAAATTTATTTTCTAACCTTTCAATTTGATCACAGTATTTTGTTCTTCTGTATCAGAAAAGTATCAAAACTGAAAAAATTGCATTGCGAGTTATGGTCGACAATTCATGTAAACTTCTCCCCAGTAACATAATTTTCTGACCAAACTTGGACTTAGGCTGATCATGAAAACTCTGTTGTCAAAACAAACCACTTCACACACCGCAAACGAATAACATTCATTGTATTAAATTTTTGTTATTTGACTAGCGCAACCCTTTATTTGGGCTAAAACTCATAGCAACTTTCGTGACTACGCCTAAAAATATTGTTTACCATATCGCTCAATCTCTCAGTTTTCCAATTGAATACAACGGAATCTTGGACCTGATGATATTATGCTCGTTAGACGTTCATCAATTCATAGTAGCTTGCATATCAGATGACGATAGATAGAGGAATCTTAAGTATGACCTTGATAACTCCTTGAAGTTAATGACTTCAATCTAAATTGCGATTTGTGGTAAAATTCTTCTCTAACCTATAAGAGCTATTCGCATTCATTGTTCGATCGGCCTTGGAATATGCGTCAACTGTTTGGAAACTTCCATATGCTATAAGAGCCAACAATTCCACCCCTTGAGCAAAGTATGAAAGTGGTCTGTTCTGCGGACACGATGCTTTTTTAGGTATATCATTGATTTCGAATGTTGACCCTACGTTTCTTGTGGGATGGATCAATTTCAGCAATCCTCATCAACTGCGTTATTTTGAGTCTTTTCAACTGAGGAACTACGAAACTTTGGAGCGTATTAGAGTTTTGTGTTAGAAAAATACATACAACAAAACGTTCCAATCTCAAATATTTACAGACTTCATCTAAATAGTTGAAACTGAATTATCCATTGAGTTCATGATTGACGAGTTTTTGTGTGTATTAATCAAAACTGTCTCGATATTTGCAATCATGATGTGATCCCCCGTGTGGTGAGCGGGTTAGAGAACACCACCTCACCAGGTCAAAGCTTGTCGTATGAGGCAACTAACAATGACACTGGGTTACTTCTAGGCCAGTGGAGCAACCCTAGGCCTTAAAAGGGTTGTGCGTAGGGTTTGGGACCCACTACGTTAAACCACAATTTCAATGAAAGAATGTTACATCAGGCCGTTACCTGGTATGGTCAGTTAAGAAGAAGAAGAAGAATCATGATGCGCGGAACGGAATGGAAACGTAACGTTCGATTCTATGTATGTGTATGTTCGGAATTCCAATGTTTAGTTGCAAAGAAACAATGAAGTGAACAGGTCAGTTGCTGACAAGCGCGAATTTTGGTGCCTTGTTTTTTTTTGAAAGTGGAGAAATCAATGCAGGAGCTTTTAAAAATTTGGAGTTTTCATTGTAGCCCATTGGCGACGACAGTTGCAGCTCATTGAGCTAATTTTGTTGAGTAAAGTTCTACCGCATTTTGTACCAATTCTTCAAATCGACAGACTGATTGACGATCATGATATGGTGGATGGCATCTTCTTGTTTGATTAGAATAATGTCAATAACCCATCATCCAAATGCTGACATTTCGTTAATAATGCATGAAATTAAATTTCTACATTGAGTACATATTATTTTTAGTGTGAAAACCGTAAATGTAATTCTAGGCGCAATTAAACCAAATGAGTTTGGCCATTTGTATAATTAGTAAATTTTAAAACTATTCAATTAAACGCGTTTCAGTTGTTGAGTATTTCTCGCTTAGGAATTCGCTCTGAAGCATCTCGACATGAGGGGACATGAAAATGTAAAAGATATAAAGCTATTTCAGTTTTTGCGGAAATGCTGCTCATTTTTACATGCCAAAAAGTTGCAGGGAATTTGTTCGACTTAACAAAAACTTTTTGCAACAAAATGTGCTGCAACATTTTAAGAAGTGGAAATTCAGTGACCAACTTGCCAGCCAGACAAACAAAACAAACAAGCGTAGAGACATTCATTTCAAATAATAATACACTTGGAAAAACGAATTTAAAAGTTTATATTCATTTTTTTTTTGAAGAGCATGAGCTGTGGTTATATTTGCTCAAATTGTTGTATGTAACATACTTCTTCTAAGTTATGCTAGGTCGAACAAACATATCGTTAATCGCACTCACCAAATCGATCAATCGTGAAGTTAAATACTTTGTAGCTGCTAAATGATGCAGCACTATGCAACTTTGAGCTCAAAGAAAAGGTCTTGGCTATGACATTCATTATACACATGTAGGAAGATAGCAGGAAAGTCATGAAGAAACGCTCCCATTATGCTATACCTGATGGTAATAAGACCTATGCTCAGCAATCGTCTGAGGAACAACAGTGAATGTAGCCTCAGATAAAAACGATCTTACGAAGATACAGGGGCTAGCCATAAGAAGTTCTAATGGATCTAACACCACTCCATATGGCAACATTGTTAAGAATGTCAATGGAAAGAGGTGGCACGAGCGACTTAATCAAGGCGCAGAACGCTGAAAACCTGAGAAGGAAAATTCCATTCCAACCCAGAGATGAAATGACAACTGAGTACCACTTCAAGCGGAGCTTTGTCAGCATCATAAACAACAAACGAGCCTGGACAATGTTAGGGAAGATGCAATCTATAGCAAAGCACACCATAGTTTGGTACACACGGACCGCGGACTTGTTTGTCAAAATTTATGGGCACGTACACCAGCGTGTTGCAGGCTGAAGTTTGCGCCATAGGCCAATGCGCAGATATTAACTTAGGTAGGAGCCACCAGATTAGGGAAAAAGCTATACTATCGGACAGTCAGGACGCCATAAGAGCGATTGCAGAAACTAGAATGAACTCCAAGCTGGTTTTGGCAAGCCACAGTCAAGTTGGAGCTTCTGGGAAGGCGGAACAGGCTCTCGCACCAATGGGTCCCTGGCCCCACCAATATTTTTGAGAATGAAATTGCAGACAGACTAGCAAGAAATGGGAAAAAACCCTGATAGAGCCGGAAACTCTACGTGGGATTGGTAAACATACCATTAAACAGCTATTAAGAGATGAGGAGAGAGAAAGAATAACCTCGAACTGGTTTTGTACTCCAGGTCTCCGACTACCTTTCGGCGCCTATAATTTAACTAGGTACAAGAAAATGTCACAAGTAGGTAAGAACTCCGTTAGGATTCTAACTGGTCTGCTTACTGGACAATGTAGGACGAATCGACATTGGAATAAGCTAGGGCTCACCCGTTACAAGACTTCTGGGAACTAGAAGATAGTTCCGCGCCGCACATACTAGCTGAGTGTGATGCCCTTGCGTAGAAAAAAATGTCTCACTTAGATGGATATAAAATATTGATGACCGGAGTGACCCGTTGAGAAACATTTCAGATAATTAGGTTTGTCTCAAAAATAGGAAAGGCAGAGGCTCAGTAGGGAGCACAATAGATCTTAAGGTCATGGTGCAATACTCCCTAATAACATGATTATTAACATACCTTTTACGTTTTGGGTTTCTAAATCGAATTAAGCAAACGTTGGACGGTTTTCGCTATATTTCTCAAAAGTTTAGATTTAAAAGTTGTTGATGAATCTGTAATCATTTGAGTCGATTTTGAATATCACTTTGAGGTAATTCGTATAACTTTCTTATTTACACGCACTTTTCGTTGAGTGTAGACATTTGCATTGTACGTACTTGACTCTGACTCGGTAAACAGTAATCTGCTGCTGCTCTATAAACTCTTCTGTGCCTGCTGAGTTAATGCACACACATAAAAAGCGCCGCCATATACATTACACTTACACTAAAGGAAACCCACAATCTCACAGGAAATGCTCAACTATCAAGCCCAAAAACTGACAGTTTGTAGCCTATTTTTGAGCTGAACTTAAGCTATGCTCTCTGAAATTTGTCGACTATTTCGTTATACGCATCATAAACGCTGCTGCCAAACCGAAGGACTCGAAGGCTGTGTAAATAAAATTTATATGCAAACGCCAGACGCAGATAGACAGTAACAGGCAAGCAGCTGGCAAGAAGTTTTATATGCCGACACACTAATACACTGACAAAGTCAAGCACACGGACAGACACACGCACACAAAATGGCTGCCTGACGCAAGCGTTGACGCCTTTATTGAGTTTAAAATGTGCATGGCTTGACTTGGCATGGCTTTCAAGCTTGTCCTAAGTAGTTGACATTGCCAAAAACACGTTTACCAGCTTTATGGACCAAGACCGAGGGCCAGGTGGGGCGGAGTGGGTGTTGGATACGGCTGTTTGTTTGCTGTTGTTGCTGCTGCCACACCAGTCTACAACACAAAATGCCAATTAGCAGTCACACAGTGCGCACAGTGGAACAGCACAACAACAAGATGGCCCACAATAACTGACAAAACATTTTTTGGCTTTTATGAAATTTGCTGCGTTGTTCAGTTTGTGGTACACTTTTCATTTTTGGCCAGTGACCAACGATATATATCCATGATGCTCGTCCTTTATCGTCCGTTATCGTCAACATGGCAGACAGTTAATATACTGCACAGAACTAGCACATTGTGTGTTTAAAATTTCGCTGTCGTTTTCAATTCAAATTTGTTGAATTTACGCGCAGTCAAATTTTTAAAATGAAACGTTTTCTAGTTCCACTTTTCAATTTTCACTTTGTAAATTTACTGTTTACTCATTGGTGGTTACAGCGGCGCCAAACTGTACTTTACACAATTCTGTCCGGCTTTTGGTGTCGCTAGACAACGTGACAGTTTTGGCGCCATTTTTAAAAACTCATTGACAAGCAGTCAGCAGCTGCTGCTGTGTGTGTTTGTATATATGTGTGAGTGTGTGTGTCTGTGTGTGTGTGTGTGTGTGCGTGTGTGTGTGTGTGTGTGTGTGTGTGTTTAGTTTGTTGGCAGTTTGCAGCGCCACTTGACGAGTTGCCACAACTGTAACAGTGGCAGCAGCTGCTGCTACCACCAAGGCCAATAGTTGGCCAGTTGAATCGAGTTGAATATTTGGCTGACAAGTCAGTGATATGCGTCAGTTGGACATTCAATTTCAATGGCTGAATACATATATATATATATATATATATATATATGTATATGTATATCTGTCTTGTTTGCTTGCAACAATAAAATTCATTTTTAATTCATTACTTTGTTTGCAGAAAATGGAAAATATAAAACAGGCGAGATCTCAGATAGATGGAAAGTTTATTAAAGCTGGTAGAAATTTGGGTTTTCAAAATGAGACACATTAAACCAAAGTTTACACAAAAATTACAAGTTGCCTCTTTTTGGAGTAAAACTTTGAGCTACACAAAATGTAGAAAACTTCGTTTTCAATATTAATAAGTTAATAATAATAATAAGTTACTATTCAGTGTACCGAGTTGATCAATTTCCGAATGAATTTACACCTTGGCTTGGGGAATCCGAAGAGCATCGATCGGAAGCGGCTTATTTGCGATCTTTGGAAACTCCAAAAGGCTAGTATGGGCGAATCGCACAATCTTGGTGGCCAATCACGTCACATTGTTTCCGCTGTGTGTATCGTCACGCCGTCCTGATGGTACCACATGTCGTCTATGATCTGCATTCGTTTAATTTTAGGTACAATAAATCAGTTATAATTGTTTTTCAGTATTCGCCTCACAAACGCCGTTTATACAAAATTTGCATTAATGGTACAAAATCCGCACCAAACAGCATCTATTCCTGGGAGCATTGCCACCTGGTGAACTTTGAATGGCTTGGCGTCGTTCCATATACGGCACATTCCTAACAAAATGTAGCCTCGTCGCTAAAGATGATTTTTCGGGAAAAATTGGTGTCCTCTTCTAAACACTCCGGAGCCCAGTCAGCGAGCACACGGCATTGTATCCAGATAAAGGCCCAACGCAACATTCGCAACGTTGAAGTCTCCGAAATGTCGAGTTCTCAGAGACTCTGCGTAAAATAGGCACAATTGTATAATTTTGATTGGTAAATTTTGTCCATTAAATTATTTGCCTGTGAACAGATCTTTTAATCAAACGTCTGGCCAAGGGATTAGGTGATGGTGCGCCTTACTGTTGAGATGCAGAAGAAAATCTGGTTCTGGATGAGCACGGTACGCTGAGGTTATGGAGGGAACGCTTCTCCGGCTTGTTATCGGGCGATGACAGAAATATTGCCGCTTCTGTAGTTATCTTCCCTAAACCCCCAACCGCAAACGTCGGCGTGTATTCTAGCTATGAGGAACATAGGATCGGTGGCGCAGCTACCCTGCCTGCAGAGTAGTTCAAGGTTGGCGGCAATGAGTTGGTAAGGTGCATGCACCAGACCTTCTGCAGAATATGGCCAGATGCAAGTCTGGACGGAACGGAACTGTATCCTATAAAGTGTCCACTTGCTTGCATGAAATCGATATCGTTGGGCGTACTAAGCGAGCAGTTACCGGAGCCTTTGCGGCCATTGAAGGAGAATCTGCCAGGGTGGTCTAGTGGTAAATCAGAGCAATACAAAGCTTAAGCTTTCTTCGAATAGAGATACACAGCGGTTGGATTCCCGAATTGATGTTGAGAACTATACTTTTGATGTTATCAAGGATTTCGTCGACATCAACACTACCGTCAAAATGAAGAACGATGTCAGCATGGAGATCAAGCGGAGAATAACTCTTGCCAATATATGTTACTTTGGTCTCAGTAGGCAACTAGACACCACTTTTGTCAGACGAAACTAGCACTCTATAACACGCACATTCTTCCCGTTTTGCTTTATGGTTGCTGAAGCATGGGTGATGGTGCAGTCTGATGAAAATGCCCTAGGATTGTTTGAGCAGAAACTACTCCGTAATATCTATGGCCCTTTACGCGTTGGCAACGACAAGCTCTGTGGAACTCATTTGAAATTTATGAACACCCAAACATAATGGAACACATCAAAATAAACCGAGTTCAACATGCAAACAAGGAAACAATTCAGAAAAGTTGCTATTCACTTTAATGAATTGTCATAACTCAACCCATTCAAGTTATTCTACTATGCAGATGACAAGCATTTTGTCAAACTAAACACTCCCCAGAGAAGCTTCCAACTTTTGCCCTTATACAGTTTCACTTCTGATTAACATTTGATAATACGGTAACCTAACTAAGCCGGAACCCTAAAATGTAATCCACATCTTAGTCTACGCTTCATTTTGCCATACTTTTAAGTGTGTTTTGTAGCTTGTTTACATAATTGCAAAGCAGACTAGCTAGAATATCAATTACAGTTGCATAATCGCTGTCTGCTAACGGAGCTTATGAATATGAAACAAAACATACCAATTTAAACATTGCAAATGTTGCAAATGTACACGAAAACCAACAAATATACAAATATGATTCCGCTCAGCGTTTGCACAAGTGCCACAGATGCAGCAGCTGCCACAAACAACAACAACAACAACATGGTCAGTCAGTGCAACGTTGTTATTGATGGTCGAGTACATGCCGCGTTTTCATTTCATTGCGTTTTTTATATTTTTTAATAAACTCACCAAGGGGAAAACAACAACAAACTTCTGGCAGTTACCCAAAATGACTTCTACCAAAAAAAAATAATAAACTGCAACAATAACAAAAAATACGGCAACTGCAGCGTCGCTCCAATGATGCGGCACTACTCTCCGGACCCGATCTAATTTATGCCGAAACAAATTGCGACAGCAAACGGAACATATTAAATTTTTAAGAGACTTCCCAAAATGAAAGCACTTAGGAGAGTTTGGGATAAAACTTATACATACATATATCATAAAGAAATAAATCAAAACATTTGTCAGTGTTGGACGCAGACAAAGGCAGCGCTTGCCACTGACCAAAGATTAATGTAATGAGAGCGTGCGGTGACCACGCCCACTGGGCATTACATATTAATGATATGGCATAGCATATACCAAAGTTCTGTATTTAATACACTTGGAGTTAGTGGCTACTGGGAAACAAAGACCAAAAACATAACTGTGCAAATACGATACACTTAGAGAAAAAATGCACTTAATGATAGATAAAACAAGCAGATACTTAAGGCACACACATTAAAGACATAGATAGTTTACCTTAAAGTTAATTAAGCTCTAAACGAGAGTAGGAAGTCTATTGATTTAAAGTGGAGCACGACTCCACACCTATTTAACCGTATGGCATCTCAGCATGGTAGCCGGAACCCTCGTAAAAAACCTCACTAGCAAAGCTCCCCTGGGTTAGAGAATACGACCTCAGCAGGTCAAACAATGACACTGAGTTCTTTTCGAGACCAGTAGAACCACCCCAAGCCTTAAAAGGGTTTCGCGCCGTAACCCAATAACTGGTTGTTATGACCAGCTAAGAAGAAGCAAAGCTGACTAAAGTGCATCGAGCAGATGAATAGTGTTCTCCACATGAGCCTTAACGATGCCCTTATGTTTAATTTAAAGCTGAACAGAAGAAAATGGCGTTACTTGTGACGGTTCGAATAGTCCACCACATTTCAGCATTACGAACGGGTAGACATCTTATTAAGTTTCAGTGATTTCTTTTCAAGCTTCCGGACTATTACAGCATTTTCTATGGATCCACGCAGTACATCTATCTAAAAACAATTTTGTTACACCAACTCACATGTGACTAACACTTCTGTCGTCCCAGGAAGAAGAACCAAAGTGCACTTGCAGTCTCCTACCATCATGAGGCTTATGCAAAATTGCATAGTTCTAAGTCGTTTTCGACTAAATGATGCCGGTTTCCGCTATAAAGAATGATTTTTCAAACTGACACTATTTAATTTAGTGAAGAAACCATATACTAGTGGTATATCCCGACTGCAAATTAAAATCATAAATTTTTTAATTCAAAATCATTTAGCATTTCAGAATTCTCTCCCTCTTTGTCATTTATATGAGCAACTGAGCTGTGAGTCACAAATACATATAAAACAGTCATGTTTTTCCATAGCCCGCACGGGCCGAACACTTGTCAGCTATTTACACAGACAGAGGCCGTCGCTCACTGCTTTTACGAGAGTTATGAAAATATCAACTGAGAAAACGTTCGTGAACAGTGACCAATACATGCAGACATCTCTCATCTATGATTTGGCAAAATGTATGAATAAAACGTATATTCTGCACTTCTTTTAAAAAGTCCCTACACAATGACATAAGTTTCATACATATTTGTTTCCATATAGTTGGTGAAAAAGGGGTCCACACATTTTTCCTTAGCCTATTCATATAACAGATTTTTTTATTTTTTTATATTCCTTTAGATGTACGAGGGAATGTAATAAAGTAATTCCCTCACAGGCGGCAATAGCTTCTTCTTCTCCTTGACTGTCATATCACAGGTTTGGAATGCACCGCTCGAAAAAACTACCCTACTAAAGAACATAGAAAAAGCCTCAAAATCCTTTAAAGATTACGACCCCATGGAAAATGAGAATATGCTGGGAAATACGTCTATATAGCAGCCTAGATGCATATCTAAGATTCGTTAAATAGTCGTGACACAGAAATTTGATTAGCAAAATTAAGCTGGTAGACAAACGATACCCAAGCCGTTAAAGGAATTTCATTTCGCACAGCACAGGACATTGGTAATGACTAGACAGCAAATTACGTCTAGACCAATCATTACATTGCACATTGCTCGAAAAAAAATGTTTAGTTCATGGCCCAGGAACTCTGAATCGAATCAAGGTTAACTTAAACCGTCTGCGGAACCTTAAACCAATATGTTATTACCTTCAATTCGAATTGCTGTCAGTTCGATCGATAGTAAGGCTTCTGAGTAACATGAGGCTTCGTGCCTCTCCGAATATCGAATTTGTTAAAATTGCCATAGTTCGAAAACGGTGCTGAAAAATCCAAAATGGATTGTACCGGAAAATATATGCTTTAGCCATAGGCCTTTCATTGAGGTCAAATTTGTTGCATAGTGTTATCAAGCTGGATGAGGAAGTCAACTATCCCATCTACACAATTTGCTATTGGAAAAAGGCTCAGCAATTAATGATTGCTGCGTGGCCATCCATCAACATCGACAGTGCAATAGAAAAAGACTGGCTATGAAAAACCTAACTCCGCACATCCCAATGATTCCAACGGACTTGCCAATCAAGCTGATGCAGCTGCAATTCCCCGATCATATGCTTTCCCGATGACTATCAACAAATTACAAGGTAAGTCAATGGAAGATGGCGGTAAAAGCTTGGACTTTGAACAACTGTATGTCGCGTGTCGGAAAGCCTTTACACGCCGGAAAACAAAATACTTTTTTTACCATAAGGCTTTGCTGGAATCTATCCGTTAGATTCGTTTTTTTTTTTTTTTTTTTGAATTGCTGGCACTTTAAAGCCGGATCCAAAAACCCTTTCTCGTTTAAAGAAAACATGGACAAGGCGAGGTCTATCCAAATATAGAGATAAGCTCTGCACTCCGTTTGGGACATATTACGGAGAGTTACGAGATGCTTTCCTTAAAGTAACTACCAATAAGTTTGAGCCTTCTGCTACAGGAAGGCGGACATGAACAGTGGAGATGTTCCACCGTTTCCTCGGTTTTGCCATTTAAAGTAGGCTTTGCGCTTTTGTACCCTCTGAAGGAGATAAAAAGCGGTAGTGCCATATAAGCCGTGAAGTATTTAAAGGATGTGTTCAGAAAAAAATTGTGTCTGTAAGAATCGGCAGCTACCCGCCCCCTATACTAGCCTCATAGCTGTTATGCCATCTCATTAAGGATTATTCATTCCATGAGTTATAAGGTAAAGCAACCCGATTTACGTTTCAACCCGCCCCTTCTTGCTACGCTCAAAAACCCCCGTTCCCCTCTCGAGGTGCATAATATTCCTCTTTCTCTTTCTCTAGTTTTAACTTTCCGTTAGCTGGCCTAATATGCATAGACCTCAGTTGTCAGATGACTCACCTATAGCATAAGAATAGAAGGTTCACTTATTCTGCTGACGTAGTACCAAAACATTTTTTTGCTGTTTCTTATCGCTCAGGATATTTGCTGTACCGAGGACACAAGCGCAGCGAGAAAAAGTCTTCGGCTCATAGCGAAACCGAGTGCAGCGAGCAGACCGCATTGAAAATAAGTTTTGACTGTTATTCGGGCACTCTGCGAAAAAAATGCAATGTTTATTGAGTCGAGAATTTTGAGAGTAAATTTTATTTTAAAACAAGCTATTTGACTTGACAAAGATTTACCCGAAGGAGTCAACGATATAGTATGCCTTTTAAGAAATATTATTTTGGAAACAACAACGCTGAATAACGCTTTTGCTATTGAGACTAAAGAATTTTACTTTCAGGTACCAATATATCAATTTGCTGGAGTCCTACTTCATTGATGTTGAAAAGAGAAGCGCCACACATACTATGCTAGCACCATCTCAAGCTCATTGATGCGCTACCATCACGGCATGTATGCGTAGATGCCACTGACAACGAGTTTGTTTATCCCTTATATAAGCATTAAGTCTATATGGAAATCAAACATTTAGTTCTCAACGCTGGCTTTTATGACTGAACCATTGGAAATATATGTACGAAGTTCCTTCTTGCTTCTCAAACAAATACTTAACGGTGGCTTGTCATATTTCTGTCAGTGTATACTGGTCAGCTAAAACAATTTATCATACGTGCGGTGCGAGTTTGAAGCTGGTCAGTTCTGCTAGAGAAACAAAAACATCGAACATCAACAACTCAACAGCTCAGTGGTTCAGTAGCTGAACAGTTCAGGAGTTCAGGAATTCAGTAGCTCATGAGCTTAGTTGTTTTAGTTGGCTCATCGTGCGGTGAAATGGCGAAAGCCATTCGCCTCAAGCTGTCAAACGCAAATGTTTTGGTTGATGTTCAGATTAGCATAGAACATGCCAAGGACATGCAAATATAGCCACTAAGAGTCACACGTGTGTGAATATATCATATCCCAGCTGATATATGAATGTGCGTGCATGTGATTGTGTTGCTTTGTGTGCTTTTGTTGAATGTGTGAATAATTTTTCTGCTTTCATTTGGCATGTCAAAATGAATGTTTTGAAATAATTCGAAATGCTTGCTTTCAGAATATTTTAAATAATTTAAGTTTTAATTAAAAAATACCAACAAAAAAGGCATTTATACGAGTTATATATAGATGTGTTTAAAATGCTATTAAATTTAGCCCACAGCTTAAATTAATTTGGTGCTTAAAAAGGCAATTTGACAGCACACCAAATGGCCAAAAAGCCATTAAATTTGGCTTAGTTCTGTGTGAAATCGCTGCAAGTTGCAGCAAAAGCCAATGGGGACCAGCTTTAAACACATTGTTTACCACATAAGCTAAATTATATTTCAATTTTCGTGAACTCTGCTGTAACCAGCGCCTTGCGGGTATGCAACACTTTTTTGCAGCTTCCGGTTTGCTGGCTGCCGCACATGGCCCTAAGGCTGCGCGTGTATGTGACATATTTAGAGACCCATATGTGTGTGTGTGTGTGTGTATGAGTGTGTGTGTGCATAGCGGTTAGCCACTGCAAAGCTCTGCACTTGTTTCTTTGTTTTTAAACCTAGCTGCCGCCTAGCGGTCTTATAGGCAAAATTTATGTGGCCAACGTTGCTGCCACAATGGTTATTAATAGCCCATGCGATACTTTTCTAGTCCGGCAGCTTTCATATTTCCGCATATAAATTTTGATTTCGTTGACATTCCGAGCCATAAAAACAAATCTTTTTATGCCTGATTTGCAATCAGGTACGCCTGGAAATACATTTTCAAAAATAAATTCAAATTCAATAGTTCGGCACTTTTTTTCCAAGCTCACAACAAAAATGGATGAAAAAAATGGCCAAAGCTGCAAGGCTAAATGCAAGGCCACTTGTCAGTTGCATCAGGAGGTGGTCGAGCTGCGCAGTAAGTTGATTTAAAAATCTTTCATAACATATGCATATCTTACCAATGTAGCCAAATTAGCCATGGTCATACAACAAGGCAATCAGTTAGGGCGTATATTGGAAATTCAGGAACGATGCTGTGCGAAGGTGGAAAACACGGTGCAGCCAATCGAAACTGACAGTGACCAGGATAAACCTGATGTGCTCTACCACTTGGGGCTGACCACAAAAACAACGAATTTCCCAGAGCTATACGGTGATGTACGGGTAAGTGAATATATTTAGATAACAACAGTGTTTTACACTTTTTAAGCAGGATAGCAGCTCGAAAATATGTTGGAAAAGCTTATACAATGCTATGAAATAAGATGTCCACAAATGTATAGGCGATTTGTCATGCTTAAAATAGCGTTAGTTTGGGTAGGAGCAAAACTGCTCAACGAGACCTGTAATGGTGACTTCTGAGCCTATTGACAATTGCGATTCCGATTTCCATTAACAGGTTTCATAATAATAACACTTGATATAGTCACTTCGATCTGTTGGAATCATAATTAAAAACCGGAAACATGTTTTTTCGGAGAGAGTTTCGATCAATTGAGAGAGGGTATCGGTACTATTGATCCGGTAAACGGTTTTACTTCAATTTTCATTTTTTAATAATATTGTGTTCAATTCGATTCACCGATATTTCTTAGCGTTAGCAATTGAAAATTTTTGCTGTAAAGCTATTATTTCCATTGTGTTGCTTTCTCTGTTAGACCAAATCACTCGTAGTCCAAATTGAGAAAAGGAAAGTGCAAAAAAACGCAAATGTATGAACTGTCTTGCGAATGGTCGCTTTTCAGCAAGTCGACTGAATCCAACGGCCACGAATTCCACTCTCCTACTTTTATGCTCCTACTACAAATAAAGAAAAGGCAACGAGAAACAGATTGTGTTGTCTAGTGTTTCCCCAGTATGTTGAGCGGGTTAGAGAATACCACCTCAGCAGGTCAAAGCTAACAATGACACTAGGCCTTAAAAGGGTTGTGCGTAGGTTTTGATACCCACCACAATTCCAACGAAAGAATGTATTTACATCAGGCCGTAACCCGATAACGGGTTGTTATGGCCAGTTAAGAAGAAGAAGAAGTGTTTCAATTTTAGTGGCAGCAACGTTATTATTATGCGGCCCATAGACATATCAATAGCAGTGCATTGAAGAAACTTAAACAATTCTCTATAACATGTATTTTAAATTGTGAAAATATCTTTATTCGTTCAAAAGTTATAAATTTTGCCAAGAACAAGTGAGATAGCTCCACTATGCGAAGTAGATGAAAATACTTCACAGAATGACGGAAAGTAAAACATAAATTTGTATGCTTGCAGAAAAAAAAATATCGGTTTCAATTCGCTTATTTCGGAGAAATAATAAAGGTTTCAATAAAATCAATTTTTGGATAACGGTTACGAATACGGTTTGAATCCCTGTTCTTTTATGATTTCAAATAGACTCAAAGTAACCACATATTCCACATATATAGTGTAACGACGCTTGCCTTGCAAAGAGCAAACGGCCGTTCCAAATTAACATAAGTTCAAACATAAAGCATAAACATATCGACCTCGAACCCCGGTACAGCGCATCACACAAGATGTAAAGAAGTCCCCGTTATACGCCTCATAACAAGCACTACAATAACAAAACACAACCAAACCGAGAACAGACCACGGTAGGACAACGGCACTTAGAAGGCAGAGCTAAAATGCGAGATACTATTGGCTGACAATATCATATAGCGAGCACTATAAAAGTTGGACCAGTTGCTGCATATAGGCTCACTTTTTTCTGATCACTAATCCTGCAGCATCAACTTGTAATTGCCTAGAAGTCTTTAGAAGTAGTAACCTTCCTTAACCAGTAATTAGTAGCAGTCCTACATTCATTCTCCACACAATCTTGGGAGCGGCTCGCCTAGAGTAGCGTTAAGAATTGGGTGTTCCTCAACCCATCTTTCCCATGGTCTTCATGTACGGCTCGCCTAGAGAAGCATGCAAATAACCATATGCTCCTCCACGCAATCTTGGGAGCGGCTCGCTTAGAGAAGCGTCAAGAATTTGGTTTTCCTCTAAATAAAAATTTTCTTGGTTCTCATTATACGTACGAAACAACCCACTTCTGGAAGTGTCCTTCCATCACTCTTATAAATCGTTAGGACTGTCTGTTCCATTTAATTTTAGGTTCGATTATACTCCTTTTTGCCACTCGCTTTGGTACCCACGAGTGTTTTCATTTCACCTTTTGAGAGGTCGGTCATGACCCAGAGTATTAATGGTTCCCATTATGATGGTGTATCTTCGACCAGCCTAAACAACATTGTACAAGATTTCAGATTATGAGCACCACTTAGCTGTCCGACAAAAATGATTTGATATGCAAAAATCGCTCAGAAAGATGGTGGGAAATGAGAGTTGTTCGCGTTATGCCGATTTTCTAGTTCTAACTCTTTTGTGGGTTTATTTTGGAACTCACCAGGTGTGAATTTCAAGTGAGCAGAGAATAGGGAAATGAATTCCACTCGGAGAATATCAGTTTTCGATGTGTTGATTGATGTCTTTGTTCATGTACAAAATTCGCTTAAAAAAACGATGGTGAATGAGCGAATTTCGCTCGTTATGCCGATGTTTTACATCTAATGGTCCGAGCTAAAACGAACTACTGCATATTTCATGCTCCAAGTGCAATCTGCCGAGTTCTTAATTCCTTCTTAGTTATAGTCGCTTGAGCTATAGTTTGAGATGCATTAGGGAAACCTACTTTTCTGCCTAAGACAGACGAACTAACGTACCCTTTGGTCCAGCAAATTTAACAGACTGAATCTTATATTAAGTGCCACGCATCTCTTATGGAGTGTTGTTCTGCTTATGATTGAGTGGTATTCCTGGGTTAGAAATCCTCTTTCGACAGTCAACTGCATTGTCTAGTTTTCATGTAACATTTTTTCATTTTGTTAAGCGTTTCTGCTCTAATAATGCTTTTTTCACAGTTTGTTTGCCTGGGCGCCACTGAACAAGGCATGGAAAAGTTTGCCAAGATAATAAACAAAGACCTTCATAGATCAAGTATAAATTTTGAAAATTTAGCCAGTTCGGGCAATCAATTTGCCATGTACAAAATAGGACCCGTGCTCTGTGTTAATCATGGTATTGGCACATCTTCTATGAGCACGCTGCTCAATGAGCTCATCCGACTGATACATCATGCTGGATGTAAAGATCCGGTCTTTATACGTATAGGCACTTGTAGTGGCTTAAACGTGCCACCCGGTACGGTGGTTATCTCTGAGGAAGCTCTGGACGGACAAGCACGCAGCACATACGAAGCGGTAGTTCCAAGCCATACCAAAGCTCTCGGTTTAGTTATTAACATGCCTCCAACTTACAAACAGGTGGTACTGGGCAAGGCCCAACCGATTCCCACCAATCTTGATAAGCAGCTGGCCGAGGAGTTATATGCAATGGCCACAAGCGATGATGGCTTTGAGACAGTCAAAGGTAACACCTTGTCCATAGATAGTTTCTATGAGGCCCAGGGTCGTATGGATGGTGCTTTTGTGGACTACAGTGAAGAAGATAAAAAGCGTTATCTCGGCCAGCTGAGCGACCAGGGCGTGCGTAGCATAGACATGGAAAGTGCAGTCCTAGCGGCGCTTGCATATAAGGCCAACATACGCTGCGCAATCGTATGTGTGACTATAATGGATCGCATGAAAGATGATCAGGTAAGCGAATGAGCACGAATGATGATTTTACTTAGTTTTTGTGTTTTCTTTTACAGATTGACTTCGATGGAGTGAAGGACTGGGAGGAGCGTCCCCAGCTGCTAGTCTTACGCTATATTAGTCAAACTCTCAAGATGTCCAACAGCACGCCGCGAGCCTCGTCTTCCTCTCGGAAATCTCAGTGAGCAGTGAACAACAACAACGAGTGCAGTTCAGCTAAAACTTAAAACACATGCAGTAAACTTTTGAATGACCCCAAAAAACAATCCATGAGATAAAATTCTTAGACAGAAAAAAAAACTAAAAAAATATTGCACCAAACAAATTGCGTCTATGTACACAAGGCAATGTCTTTGGGGGTTCCCCGCACAGCAAATACTTGAACCAAAACCTCAAATAGCAAGAAACAATAGACGACAAAAGCAAAACACTAAAAGAAACAAAAGCAGACAAAGACAATAGTAACCAGAGTTATACTACCACTTGAATTATTTACGCTGGAATAATTTAGCAAAATTTCTTCATTTGGCTTGGCCTTATGGGTTCTGGCCATTTGGCCATGTTGCTTGGCGCCATTTTTAGCACACAATTTATGGGTAGTGCTCTTTGCGTAGGATTATTGAGCTCTTGTTTCTTTTTCTGTTTAAGCTGGCGACATATGAGCTGCGCAAGGTGAGCTGTAAGTTGATTTCTTTACTTTAAGAATAGAACTCAATGAATTCGAACTTTGTTTGCAATACTTTTTTCTTGGTGTATTGTGTTGTTAGGCTTGCAAAATTGCAGAATATGAACTTAGACAGGAGACAAAAATGAATTGTACAGTGGATGCTTAGCATACAGTTACACAAGGTTTTAGAACTGTTTCTAGTTTTAAGTTATTGTTTGATTAAAACTACGATCAGATGGGCCAACAATTGCAAATAAGTCTGCAACATGTCTGACCGTCCAAGAACTTGCGCGATAACGTCTGCAAAAGGAATTAGCTGTGTCGGCATTGTGCAGTTGTGATTGGTTTTACTACAAAAAAGTCGGCTTCCGCATCTGCCAAAATGAAAAATTCAATTTTTGCCGATTGTCGGCTACAGTATGACCAACTAATTTTGTGTAAGTAAAAACAAAATGTTTGTGACAGACTCAGAGCACGAGTCGGCATGCAAATTGTCGGTCTGTCTGACCGCAGCTTAACGGATCTGCTCAGTTCCGTGACACACCACCTCGAAATAATTGATATTTGGAACAATATTTATAGTAACATATCCATATTAATCCATATGTTAATGGCGGCTCTATAAAACCTCACATGATGAGATGGTGTAAGAATAAAATAAACAAGAAACATAAAGTTGTTTGCCATCAGCATGACGCCTAATCAAGCTTCGATCTGTTGTAATAAAGTGGGACGTTGCATAAGTCACGTAGCCTTCTGGACTTCGAAGAGAATCATATACCGTCTGGCCCAAGTCCAAAAGACCAAAGTCGAGAACCAATGGAAAACTCCATTGATTGGATTACTAGACAAAGACTGCCACCGAAGTCAATGCTGCTCTTTGTCCGGAATCAACAGCGACACCGAAACCGAGGTTTCGTTAACGATGCAGCATTAGTGTTTAAGCAGTTAAGTTTAAGACTCGATATTGTAAAGTATCTTAGAGTTGGTGGATTCACTTATTGTCAGAGTATTAAAATAAAAGTTTTTTTTATTCTGACTTAGAGTTGTACATCCCAGTACATTCAGTCAGGTAACCAAGTATCCATTAGCGTTCTTGACGGAAGAATGCCAGAGGGCCAGATATAACACAACAACTACTTATCTGCACTATAGTTAAAGCAGGATAAATGTTCTTTCAAGACTATCTTTAACACATCCCGAATTCTCTCATTTTTTTAGTCTGCTTCGATTTTTTCTCCCTTGTATTATTACGTTCGGATAATGTCATGTTTATGGTGTGTTAGCAGCGTCCACTAGAGAGCGAGAAGGTTGCAAGTTTGTTTTTGGTTGCTGTTAGCAGCGAGAGCAAAAAGAAGAGATGAAAGGTTCTTGTTGTTTTAGAGAGGTGGTGCTAGCCTATGTGTACGCTAGATGGCGCCACAGTACAGGAAGTTGGAGAGAACTCTCAGCTGAATGTCTCACATCTGCCAAGCGTCCCGATAGTGAATAAGGTTTTTTTTTGTTATTTTACAACTGTTTCTGATTTTCTTTAGTTTCTCAGTTTCTGAATCAGTTTTTTTTAATGAAAAAGCTTAATTAAACTCCTCATTCAATACAAGTATAGTAGTATTTTCCTTAAACTTAAGAAATAGATACAATTGAACGGCAGTTTGTGCTGCGAAACACCGAAATTGTTACACAGTATTATTAGCTTTAAAAAGCGTGTATCTATATTCATATTTCTTTCTTTTCTGCAAAGCTACTAAGCTCTTATCCTAAAATATTAATAATTAATCTACAAAATTTATTTATATTTTTTATTTTTATTAAGTTTGCGTTATGGATATCGAGTGAAATTTCGCTTATTGCTATACATAGAAAGACTTCTATTTCTTGAAATGCAGTATTCATTTCATCATTAATGTTTGTCTTTTGTTTTTTAATGACAGCTGCTCAACTTTCGTCTGCTGCTATCTCAACTAAGGTTCAAATTTCTGTCATTTTCAAATGTTCATTGTTTTATTTTTTAAGTGTTTACTGTATTGTCTTACACATACAGAGATACATCCGAACATTGGAGCAATTGTTGTATAGAAATGGGCTGCGAAGCATGTCAACTTATAGTTTGCTTTGTGGCGCGGAAATGGAAGTAATACAACAGACACAGAGACACTCACTCACACTCACTCACACTCGCACACATAGACACGTCGATGTGCGCACACCCACACATATGCACGAGCGCGCCGACTTGCTTGCTGTGTCAGCCCCAAAAAGTAGGCAACGATTTTTTGTAAGAAAAAAAGAACAAAGTTCCGCCTTCGCCATGCTTGTTCACTTGTAAGCTATCGTTTTATATATGTAAGTTCTAGATGTTGTGCATGTGCCAACATCATTCAATGGCTTTGCTACCTTGTCAAGCGTCCTTGTGCCGCTTTTTGCTCCGACTGCTGGTGTCCTGCCAATGCCAACTGTCTGCCGTCAGCTGACCCCAGCACACACACCAGCACAGATTTGTTGTCTGTTCTTATATACATGTGTGAGTGGGTCTTAGTCGCTCTCTAATATGAGGCAAACAAACAGCCATGCGAACTTTATTACACTGTGCAGAAAGGTGTGAAATTCAATTTTTTGCTCAGCCATTGTTACTAGCGTTACAATCTTTCAATCTCGCCCGTTTATTTTTACTCACTATTCGTTGATGTTGTTGTTTTTTTTTACCTGGCATTATCGACATTCATTATTATAGCCATTCGCTGTGACTTTTCTGGCCAAACAAAACTATTGACTGGCAGACATATTGCGGGCCCTGCTTTGAACTTGACCAACAGCACAAATTAAATTCCAGTTCAAGTTAAAAGCACAAGCAAATAATTGAATTGTGTGCATGTCAATGTCAGTGTGTGTGTGTGTGTGTGTGTGTTTCTCTGAGCTTAAACACTCGTTACAAGGCTGCAAAGATGTGCAAGTCCAGTCAGTGGGCAGCCTAATAAAAGTTCCGCCAAGGCAAAAGGACAAGAGCTGTCTGCAGCAGGAGCGGCATCCACCAAATGCAAATCAAATCAATGCCCGACTCTCGACTGGCGAGTGACTGCCCGGGCGGCAATAAATTTCAAATGAAACCATTCGTTGGCATAAATTATAAAATAGGTTTACCAAGGCGTTGCAATATTCCTCATTTCGCAGAGGGCTTTGTGGTCGGACTGGCTATTGTGACCGCAGCTCTCTGGGCCTCCCACTTCAAATCAGCTGACAGAGTGAAGTAGTAAATAAATCCAATGGTTTATTGGAAATTGGTGAAAAAAGAATTGGATATAAAAGCTAATTTTGAGCACAGCGAAGATAAAATGCTCTTTGAGCTATAAATGTGTAATGTGGAGCGTTTGAAATGTGCTTTGTGGTTTGAAGCAAAAAGCTTAAAGTTCGGTTTACAAATAACAGTTACAGAATAGCGGAAAATAAGCCAATGTTTACAAATAAGTAATTATTAAGTTTTTCAAGTATCTGTCTTTTCTCCTGGGGGTTACCTTTCATATTTGTATCCTAATTAAGAGAGAACGATAAAGGAGCATTTAATGCGGTTTTAATGTTTTTCAAACATGCAGACGAATACACTTGGGCGTGCACTTAAACCAAGTTTTGAAGCACTTTTGCCAATTCAAAGGTTGTACCTCTAAAATGAGTTCTTTAAATGCTTCAACAGCCTCTTCTGGTAACAGAAAACTTTGAGCTAGCAATTTACGTTAGCAGGGCTATAATTCGGTTTTTTGAGTATGCCAAATTGTTCCAGATGTGAAAGTGTTGTCAGTGTCGTAACGAAGGACATTTCATGTTTGGAGATTGGTTGCATACCCATTAGAATTCACCGTCCTACACTGTTTCAGCGGAGTTTTCCATTTTCCTTGCTCTGAAGTGCTGCGTTTCGAACAACTCACATGAATATTATAAAATTCATAGGAAAGTAAATACAATATGGATACAATACGGCTTAGGTAATATTTTCCGCTCTACGAGACGATGCTTACGGCTGATCGCACGCCACTAACTGACGCTCTCTCTCTCTCTCTCTCGGTGCTCTAGTTCTTATGCTGCATACAAAAGCGTATGTTGGCAGGACTTGTGGGTTACCACCTTACATGGATATATTCAAATTAGGCGCCATTCAACCCAAACAAATCTTGACGCACAAATGTGCATATAAAGTTAAATGTGTTCTGGTCACACAATTGCTCAACGATGCTTTAATCTCACGGTTTGTAACATGTTGATCTTTGCTCTATCAATTCAGGCAAAGCATCAAAATTTCAGGCACAACTAATTTTAGATGACCTTCACGGCAATGAGTGACAACGCTATAAGTTTTCCGCTTCATCGCCGAAAGTCAAATTAAGTTGCACAAATATTTTCGCGAGTCAGTTCCAATTTTCTTCCGAGATTATACCAAGTCAATGTAAGTAAGAAACAGAGTGGCCGTACAATTAAATGAACTATGCAAGTTTGTGCCAAAAAATAGCCAACTTTTAAACGGAAATGACAATTGGGAGCTAATGAGTGGTGACAGGCTCAAAGTGACTGCAAAATAAACCACTCTAAGTCAACTCAACAAAATACAACGGGTTGCGGAACTGTGCATTACAAGGGCGGCTCGTACCAAACCAAACGCTGTACTATTTTAAATATTCAACCTTTAACTCTTGCCGGAGAGAAATCTGCTTTGTTGTCAGCAATACGCTTGACTCAAACTGCTGGAACAATTGTAGCTTCGGTCACTCTTCTATAGTAACGAAACATAGTTTCGTCCCACTCAAAACTGACTACTGTTTACTTTTAGAATTATTCCGTACACATTTCAACACACTCAACCCATGTAGGCACTAGAATGCTACCTTGGTCCTCCAGGACTCCAGTTAAATGATCGGATTGGAGTTGTTGTCTTTTCAGACGAACACAAGATATGGCATAGTTTTAGACTTCTGGAGCAAAGTGTTCATCAAATCAATAAGCTCAATGTCGTCAAACTTGATATCTGTAACAAACTGTCGCAGATCTCTACATGAGATGGCTCAACAGTTCAGAATAAGCCTGATTGGGTACCAGGACACCGGGGTAATTGCATAGCTGCCGAGCTTGCCAGACCAGGTACTGCCGCTCACTCTATCTTCGAAAGAGACGGCACAAGTATACCTATGGCCACTTGCAAGCTTCATACTAAGAATAGCTTCGATTATAAAGCTACAAAAAATTGGAAAAACGTTGCAAATTGCCGTATAACCAAACAAACTTGGCCTAAAATAAACAAAAAAGGGACAGCGGAGCTGTGCTCTCTGAACAGGGAGAGATGTTCTGTAGTTATACGTGCCATCACAGGACATTGGCTGATTGGCGCTCGTGCGGCCCGGCCTCGGATCCCTTGCAATTATTTTTGCTTTTGAAACGAGCTGTTGAGACGATGAGGAGGCTAAAAAAGTAGAGCATTTCTTCTGCTCATGTCCGGCTCTCTGTTAGCGAATACACAAACATCTAGGCAGATACTTCCTTGGTCTCTGCTTTGATTTTGTAACTATAATGGCAAACGGGGGAGGAGTGAGCTGGATATCCTATGGTAACAAAACGGGCCAAAATACGGCTTAAGTGTGGCAGGCAGATACCCTGGCAGCCGTTCCCTACCTAACCTAAGTGCGCCCATAAAATCTACTGTAACATTGTTTCAATATGTGTACTTGTTTATAGAAAATATTTTATAGCCAATTCAACTCTTTGAGTATTCTACCAGCGGCTTAATTAGGCTTCAACTAATCAAATGACAAACACAAGCAAATGTGGCCTAAGTAGTAGAATCGGAATATTCATATATTGTGGGGCACCAGTTCGAGCCGGCTTATAGACCTTATTAAAACAGCTAACAGGGCCAACCAATGGCAACCGTAATGAATTGAAGTTTCTGTTTTATTTCTTAAATGACAGCATTTTCTCACTCACGCTGCATAAGTGTAGGTTGCTGGATGCTGCAGTGCATCTGTTCGAACACCGAAAGCACTGTTCAGCCGGTTGCTCAGCACACACACACACATACAGTGATACCGGCTATCATGGCTGTTTGCCTTTCCTTTTAATTGCATGGCGTATCAACGTCAGCATTGTCGGGGGATTTCCCAGCTAGAGCTTTTCCGTTTGTTGACTCACGCGCAAAGGATTTTTCTGTCATTAACACGGCTTACACAAGCGCGCACAGACGCATACACATACACACACACACATACAGGGACACTGTCCAACACGTTTCATTTTGCGATCTGAGCTTTATTCCCTGCTCATTGGCTGCATCTTGGTGAACCTTCGCCAGATTAAAGCAGTTGCCATTGCTGCCACTTGCAATTACATTTTAATTTAATTCATTTTTATGCCCTTTTCATTGGGGGTCTTGCAAGGGTATTGCAGTTTCAAGGCATAAAGGACCAAAAGGCAACCTTCGTCCGGTTTATTTTTAATTACATAACACATTTGCAGCAGTCTTGGGTGTGTGTGTGTTTAATTAAGCAAATGACGCCAATACTACACGCGATAGGCCATTTAATTAATCAAACACACATTACGCATACGCCGTGTGGTCTATATATAGTAGTTGCTAAGTGAGACCTAAATAAATTACAACAAATGGCCGCTCAATTAATCAAACTCAGCTGCGTATCATGCATACGCCATGTTGCACAGCTCAAGAATTGACCGTTGTCAGTGTAACTCATTACTTTTGCAGTTGTTCATGTGCAAATTTTTATAGCTCAATGTACGCAAAGAGCTTTCTATAAGATTGAACAAAGTTTTTAGAAGTGCACCTTAATTAGCCAGCCAATTGTATGGAAATTTTAATGGTACATTTGCAGTCAGTCATCGTTGATTGCTGGTGCAAATTTCTAATTAAAAATTCACTTTTACATTACATCAAATGTCGAACTTTTTCAAGTTAAATAAAGCAAAATGTCAAATGTATTACTAACTCTTCTTTCAATTAAGGCTAGACATCTTGCATGGTAATTAAAGCCAAGATGAAGCTAAAAACTGATCAACCTTCCAGCTGCGAAGAGAGAAGGAAAACACTCTACCTGAAGCCAAAGTAAGAAAATGCCGGCACATATATTAAGTTCGTTGCTTTATATTACACTATGCAACAACTTTAACCTCAATGAAAGGCTTATGACAAAAATATATCTTTTCCGGTAAATTTTAGATTGCTGATTTCGAATCCGGAAACCATTTTGGATTTTCTAGCACCGTTTTCGAATTAGCCCTATTAAAAACAATTAGATATTTCGAAAGTTGCGAAGTTAGCAAATCTACATAAATATCTTTTCGAAATTAGTTTTTTTTTCTCAAATTACAAGTAGCGAGTATTCTGGTGGCAACTCTTCACTACAAAAGCAAGTTACTACGATAAATTGTATACGTAGCACTTCCGCCCCAACGACAGATTTCATTTTAGAAACTTCAAAATCAACAAACCGTCAAAGTCGTCTAGTTTCTGTCACAACGGTTCCATTAGCCAAATGAATGATGCTTAGCTGCGTCTGCCATACGATTCTGGTATCGCTTACGCAAAGCGTTGAGTTCATTTCCGTTCATGCTTCCGCTGCGGTTCTAGTTTCAGTTTCATTCCTTGCCATTACTTTTAAGTCAGAAAAGCAAGAACTTTCGCATACTTTCAAAATAGCTAAGCCTTAAATGTCCCTCACACTTCAATCGATTTAACAGCTTAGTTTTTCTTTCCACTTACACTTGCTGCAGTTATCTTTTTCGGTCAATAGCTTTGCCAAACTGCTCTATCTGCGCTTAACTGCAAATTTCAAGTGTAGATTCGTAAAACCGGAAGCAGCTTGGGAGCATTTAACATGACCGCACAGACAGCTGGCACTCGTTGCCACTTAACCAACTCAGGCGCTGCGATGCACTCGTCACAACTCAATCTCATCTGGCGCATCCTTATCAAAGCGTCATCAAGCGAGTTGGCAACAATATGGTTACTGCGCAACTCTGGCAGAGGGTTTATGTCATTGATGTTGTTCCTCTGAATGCTTGTTGGCCAGTATTTTGGTAAAGAACGTTGTGACAGCTGACGTTGCGGGCTTAAACCAGCTGTAGGTAACGGGGTTTGTTTATGTACGGGCATTACTGACATTTCTCATTATGTTCTGCATTTTATTTTAGGCACTCTGTTTGCTCAGCCTCCCTGCCAGTTGCAGTTCTGTCTCCCTCACTCACTAACTCTCTCTCTATCTGGCTTTTTGCTCTTCTACTCATTCAGTTTGTTTGGCTTTTTGTTGGTCAACAACAGCACAGGGTCATTCATTATGGTTTTGTTTTCTTTGGCATTTTCCTACTCGGCTGCATTTGTTATTTTGTGCTCAAGGACACACAACTAAGGCGGCAGCACGCCCACAAAAATGCCGCTTGAAGTTGTTGTAATACTCTTCCAGCTTGCTTGTTTGTTGCACAAAGTGTTATAAATTATTTTGTATATGTATTTTATTATACAGCAAACTGCATTTAATGTTATTTGCTGTTTCTGTTTGAGCCTTAAAGAATGTCAGCCATATTTTACTCCAAGCTTCAGTAGTCACTGCAGCATTTCCTAAAATTAATTAACGAATATTTGTAGAACAAGTCTGCTCATGCACAGATTTTTCTTGCTTAAAGCAACTATACAACTAGCTTTAAGACAAATTTGCCTGAACTAAAAAATCGCCAAAACTAAGTCCAGAGCAAGGGCTCGGAGTATTGGCTTTTATGTCAGCACCAATGCACACAAAATGGAGTCCCAACAGGCAGCTAAACTAAATGAAACGAAACTTTGCACAGTGCCAGAGAGCAGGTTAGCAAAGGCAGCTGGGACGACGTCACTTGGCTGCTTGGCCAGCACGTCAAGAGCGCTGCAAGCTGATATACTCAGTCTACACACACACACACACACACAAACACACACACACACACACGCGTGTGGCAGGAGTAATGCAGCTTCCGTTTCCTGTGCGCTTGATGAACCATGAAGAAATGCTGCCATCTTGCAGCAGCCTTGAAATGATTTTATTGGCGCTGAGCGTGTTTATGTGCGTGTTTTTGTTGTTGTGTGTAATAGTTGAACTGCTTCGAAGTATTTTGAAATGCACACTTAAGTTTAGAGTGACCGTAGGCCATTTTATGTTGCCTCTCGCTCTTTCTTACTCAACAGCTCTCAGGCGGCGGCGTTAGACAAGAATCTGCTGCAGCACTTAAATTTATGTTGCATACTTTTGGGCTGCTGCGTAAATTATGCCTTTGATTGCAAGGCCAGCTAGTACTTTGAGCGCTCCTTTGACTGCTCCTTGGCTTATCCTCGGGGCATATTATTCTTTTTAAATTTCAAGCGTCATAAAATCTGCTGTTTTGTTCAAGTTTCTTTACGCCTTACTTTTAAAAAAATTTAATTTTTTTCATTTTTATTCCGCAACTACTGAAGGGAGCATTTGATTGCCTTAAATATTTCTTCGAATTATGCGTTCATGTTCAAATTATTTCCATAAATTGTTCATTGGACAAAGCAAATCGAAATGTTAGCATACATTGGGAACTTAAGTAATTACCTACGCTAATAATGTGCTTTTATAAGGCTGTTGGGTGTGTTAGATGCATCGTCACTAAAGTTTTGATTACACTGGGCGACAAGGACTTCAATTTGCCTGTAAGTTTGGTTTTGCCGAATCCGGCAATCGATTCTTTTCCTATAAACGTATGTAACTCGACAAAAATAAAGCCCCATCTGCATAAACCATAACTAAAATTTAAAGAGTTTGAATGCCCTTGCTTTTTGAGTTGATACGAGCTACAGAGAAAGAAATAGAACAATTTTTACTAAGACCAAAGTAACATTCATTGGCAAGAGTGATCCTCCACCTCCATGCTGATATCGTTCTTCATTTTGACGGTAAAGTAAGAAAGTTGAAGAAATCCTTCACAGCATGAAAAGCATAGTTTTCAACATCAATCTGAAAGTCAAACCGCTTTGTACCTCTACTCGAAGCATATACTTTGTCTTGCTCTCATTAACAGCCGGACCCATCCTTATAGATTCTCTTTCATCCCCCCTGGTACTGGACACACTTATAAAACATAGTCTTTATCACAAAGAAATTACAGCAGAGGTCATCGCCTTGTCTAAAACTTCGCTTGGTATCAAAAGTCTCGGGGAAGCTGTTTGCTACCTTGACGGAGATGCGTGTGTTGCTCAACGTCATTCTGCACAGTCGTACCAACTTTGCAGGTATTGCAAATACAGACAAAGCGGCATAAGTGCTGCTTTATAATCGACAAAGACGCAGGATTTGGCGTAGTGTGATTATCTGAGCAATGGTGGACTTACCATTCCTAAAGCCACACTGATAAGTTCCAATCAGTTTTTTTGCAAATGGCCTTCGGCTTTTACACAATACGCTCGATAGCAACTTATTTGCAATAGAAGCTTCTTCCTGAAGCATTACGGATAAGTGCCTAAAAGTAGTTAGAAGTATAAGTAGTAGTGCTCCCTAACCCCTTGTAGCACCCCATATTCCCCTTCTTTTACTTCCACATGATCTTGGATAGCGCCACACTGGGTAGCATCCAGACCATGTGCTCCTCCACATAATCTTGGTAGCGGTCCGCTTGGAAGCATCAAGACTGGATGCTCTGCCCATTCTCTTCCACATGATTTTGGATAGATCTTGGAGTGCTCCTCCACTTAGCTGCGCGTAACAAAACGATGGAAGGCATTTTGACCTGGTGCATCTCTCAATCCTCTCCAGCCTCCCTGCCACCACGTGACCTACGAACTTCAGACTTGTTTTAAACTGACCAAAACAGCATAAATAGCCCCATATAAAACGGAAGATTCATCCTTTTCGTCTCAACACGTTATTTATTTTGTTTAAAATTTAAAAAAATTTCGCAATTTTCATTTGAAAATTATTAATTCCCAGTATTCGTTTCAAAATGCGTTTAATAGATTTTCCTTTGCTCAACTTTTCTCTTGCTTTTTCGTTGCCTACTTTTGGGCTGTAGGATAAATTATGCTCTTTGATTGGTCAGCTCAACTCCTTTGGGTTGCTGCTTCTCTTCTTTCATTATTTTCTTTCTTTTTCCTTCTCATGGCATATTAATCCCTTTGACAGTTCAAGGCAAAATTTATTTGTACATACTTTTGGATCAAGCTGTACTAACCATTATTTTGCGCCCTCTTCTTCTTCGGCAAATCCTTTGCTGACAAACGGCATTTATTCGTCGTTTAGAGTTGCATTCAATTTTTATGCTGGGAATTTGTTAGCCAAGCTTTTGGCCAGCGTTCACTTCTATCGCCGGCACTCATCAAGCCCTAAATCCAAAACGAACCCCTCTTTGGGTGTATGAGTTTGGATGTGTGTTGCGATATGTAAAATGGCCGGCTTATCTGGCTTACGCAATGCTAAGCGCACAAACATTAGCACAACCCGACACTTTTCTATGTTGTTTGGTTTTTGTTTCAAATGCCAACAGTTATGTGTCTACTTACTGACAAACTTATATAAATCGGAAGAGATAGAGCGTATTAAAACCGCTTTAAACTGTAACCAAGGCAGCACAGTAAAAACTATAAATTAGACAGACTGCAAAGTTGCAAAAATAAGTATAATGTAAGAGTTATTATGCAATTGTCGCTTATAATGATTGTTATAAAACAAAGTAAGGAGGATGCAGACACGCGGTTTCGAATGCAAGATACACTACACTCTCGACGTGCAGCAACAGTTTTATGGAAGTCTGTTGCAATTTTCTGTTCATAACGTACTGGATAACCAAATGGCTTATAGTAAGAGAACCATTATCTTTCATTGTTGAACCAATAAAATATTAGTGTCAACTATCAAATGTTATTTAAAATTCTAGAAGTAAGTAGCAACTAGTGGGTTACACTCACTTTTTGACAAATGCCTACGCTTTAAGCACTTTTGGTCTGCAAACAGCAGACCCAGAGAGGCTGCGAACGGCTTTGCAAAGCAAATTCCCAACGATGCTTGGAAAATTTTGACATTTTTAGTGATTACTACTCTTCGGTAGTCGGTAACATATCAAATAGTAGGCAGATTTCTGCTTAAAATTAGAAGCAAGAACATGGACTCATTGCTAAAGTTTTTCACGCGTTTCCACTCAGCGAATTACAATCACCAAAGTGTTACAATTTGTTAACCATTTCTTTTTTTCGAGCCCACTATATTTCTTAACTTTTAAACGTTACTGCCGCCTACAAGTCAGAGCCGTAGATTTCCCGTGGTGAACGTGCACCAATAAAGGCCAGGGTTGTTCTCTCGGCCTAGTCCAAGGTCATCAGCCGAGCACTCCCGCAAGTTTCGCGTGGCAATCGTTTGGCACTTTCGCTACTTGCGCCCCGATTAACCAGTCCCGTGCTACTTTCCACCGACGCAAGACCTTCTTGGGGTTGCGGACTTGTTGGAGTATCGTACATGGAGAGAGCCACATCCATTGGCGTCACAGCAGCAGGCATTGTTACTTTAAACAACACGCAGTCCAAGTAGCAGGTGAGACAGTTTGTGCTCGATAAGGCTCCAGAAGAGTACTCATCTACATTCGAAGTCCCAGATACCAACTTTGGTCATATAAGGGAATTCGCCGCCATAAAAGCGGGGGGATTACCAACAGTGTAGGTACCCTGTGCAGAGTTATCTAGTTTTAACTCCATTGAAGAAAAATATTCTAGTACAACTATAGCGTGACCAAGGCCAAAGAGAATATTTTTTCTGACTTCCCATTCTGGGGGGGACGTCCACCCAAGACTCTCCCCATAGCAGCCCGCCGCTACCACCACAAGAGTGAATGGCAAACAGGAGACACTAAGCTCAGGCCACTGACAAATCGGCAGGACACTGCTAGACGGGTTCCCATGCCGCTAGGCGTGAATTACTCAGGATTGTGGGGGTGCGAAGCCACGGTTTTCTGATACGCACGACCTAAATGTCGTCTTGAGATGACTATCATACCCAACATTCCTCCGTTATATGGCATACTGACAAATCGCTATTGGGTTGAAATTCGGTCGAAAGAGATTTGTAGCACATTCCTGACTATGTCGCTTCAAGCAATTCAGGCTCTCAAATCAGGAGATTACCATAAGCAGAAAAGAAAACATGAAATAGCAACGTTTGTGTGTACATTGTATTTTGCTGTTGTCTTTTTTTTGTTGTAGCATACTTTTTACTTTAAATAAATTTTTACCTGACTTAGACGCCACGTATCCAGGTGAAACCTATATTGTGCAAACCCCAAGCACTTTGTATTTCGAATGGTATCAGTTTCACCAGAAAACGTTGCGTTAGTGCGAATTAATCGGTACCACACTGAATTTTTGCTCACCGTATTTATATATACATAGATGGAATATATTTATTACAAAAGTAAAATTTCTAAGAAATAACTGCATTTGTTTCGGCAAAACTTTTAATAAATTGCTTGCGGCGAATCAGCTTTTAAACTAAATGCGAAGGTAAAAGCAACGTAAAGGAACCACAAAATAGTACTATGCGCATTTTAATAAAAATCTAATGACAAAAAGTCTTCGACTCACTAAACTGTCATGACTCAAAAATCCGTTTTTGTAGAAAACGCGCTTAAAGTTTATAATATGAATCAGTATATAGCCAATATTTCTGCATCAATAACTCTAAAATAATTATTTTTTTTACTTATGACAGTCTTCTAGTAAATGAGCGATATGTGAACGAACTCATATTTGCCATTGTGTAAGTTTTTATAACTGGTTTATGCGATAAGCACAATATGTGTTTCTATATTGTGCCCACTCGCCAAGTTTTTGGAATAAAGTCGAAAATTTTGTGGAAATAAAACTCAATGTTATCTATATACTAAATAATCGATAAATACTTTCGATTTAACTGAAGTCCTGAAAGCACTATTAAAGTGGTTCAAAATGAGATGTCCAGCTAGGTGAATGTTGTGATAAAATTGGTACGACCTTTTTTGCTAGCTTTAATGGATATTGACACCCCTGTCCTTCACAATGTGTAACATGTGTAAGCCGAAAAATATTTCGTTCATATTTGTTACATGTTATTTGTGAATATTGCTTTGTTTTGTTCAAAAAAGAGAGAAAACTCAACTAAGGTGCTCATCTTTTGTGGAGTAGAAACTGAGATTATAACTGTATAAGCATGATAGGAGACGCTCGTCATCATTCGCGAACTAACAATACGATGGATGTTAGTGATCAATTGACTTAAGACTCAGATTTTAATAAAAGATTGGTCAATTAACTAAATTATTGTTGCTAAATGACGTCATTTCGCTTTTATAAATACCAGTGAATGCAAATCAACACATATTTTCAATACACTGCTCAATGAAAACCCGAAAAAAAAATTATGTTAACTCGTTTCGCACATTTCGCAGCAAAAATTCTGGCCGGTTTTGTAGAAACAGCTTAACAGAAACCATTTGGTCACGTGCACAAAAATTATGTGTTCCTAAAAGACCGAAAAGAACAATCATGTAGGCGAAAAGGTCCTTCCTTTGTTGTTGTTGTTGTGTCGCGTAAAGAAATAGTTGTGCGCATAAGGCATATGAGACGAGGCACGTTTGTATGCATACAGACATATATGTATGTAGCTTGTGTTCTTATATCATGTTCCTGATTATCTACTCTCCAAATGTAACCCTTTTCCACAAGGCAAAGGGTATAAGTATAAAAACCGAGCAGCACAAAAACCAAGTGCTGTGTTCAACGCCTTGAGAGAGTTATTTATTACTTGCTCGGCATTGCACTACTCCTCAACTGTACTTACAGTAGCGACTGGCGTCGCTATAGCTGTCTCTTTCTATCTTCTATTGTATCGCTTGCATTAAATTAAAAGCGCTTTTGCCGTCGAGAGACTCGAATGAATGGAGTGAAGAATGGCGCCTCATTTATTCATTCGGATTTTGAATTGCATTGAAGGAAAAAGGCAAATGCAAACAATTGTTATACTCGAATTTTTTTGTGTTTTTGTTTTTTATTGAAGTTTATTACTAAAATTTAAATTAAAATTCTTTGGAAATACATATTTGCTTTTCGTATTTGTGTTTTATGTTGTTTACATACATTTTTCAATTAGTAATTGTAATTTACTTGCAGTTTTTGCACATTTATGTTTATTATTAACTTGCAACAAAATAATGCAATGCATTTTTTATTATGTTGTCTTATTTGGTTTAACGCCTGCAATTTTTTGTATAAGCCTTTTAAATCAAAATTTAAGATTTATGCAAACAATTTGAGATTCAGCAAAATATTGTCACTTAAGTTTTGGGCTGCAAAATTTGTAGTTTTTAGTAAAAAAAAAAAAAATATGCATATAAATATGTGTTTAAATCGCTGGGACTTAAAATGGATTTTGTTTAATCAAAATGCACAACATTAAAAAGTAATAAATTAAGTATAAAAAGCGTAAATATGGTTTAAGCAACAATTTTAATTGAAATTAAAATGTTAAACATTGGTTTTTATAAGTATATATATTAAATAATATATGCAAACGGCTTTTATGTTTAATTTGCAAGGAACTAATTTTTTTTTTCAACATTTTAATATATTTTTTTTTTAAATTTATGTGACTTTTTCGTTGCTTTCTATTTGTTGTTAATATTGTGAAAGCCTTAGAACTAGTTACGTGTCAATTTTTATATAAATACTTTAATATATATTATGCATATATTATTAAATAAATAAAAACGTAATTACGTAAGTGCGCTATAAGAATTTTTAGAACTTTTTTTTAGTAGTTTAATTTTACTACCAATGCTTTTTACTAATTAATTTTTTTTTTTGTGTTTTTAATGATAGCGATTTTTTTTTTTTTAACAATAATTTAGAATTTCATGTACAGTTGAGTTGAAAATTTTGTGAATTTTCTTTAGAGTATAATTAGTGCGCTTGAATTCACACCACCTTAAAATTACACATAATTGTTGCTCGACTTTATTTATTAGTTATTTTTACTAATAGTTACATGTGAATTTGTGTGTGTTTGTGTGGTTTTCTTTTAAGTTTCGTCTGTAAATAGAAAGTGTATAAAAGCATAAGGTTTACATTATTTCGTTGCTTGGCTTTTAAATATAGTTGCCAGATCTGGCCAGAATATAAGAAGAAGAAGAAAGTAAAAAGTTGACTATTACCATCAAAGTGCAAAATCACAGACCCCAAAGTTATCTCACTGTGACATCGACGTTTGTGTAATAGTTTGCGGCGGAAAATTGCAAAAACGGAATCTTATTTAACATTAAACTTGTTTATAAAGCATAAAAATTTGCCGTGCTACTTTTGTTTTAATTACTACATTTAGTTACTGTCTAATGTGTGCTTTTAAGTGCAACTCTAATTAGTTGCATCTTAGTTAGTTTTTTTTTCTTGTTTAAGACTAATTGAAAATGTTTGCAGTTTAATTTTTGACAGCAGGCAAAATTGTACACACACTTTTGTGTTTTTAAATAACGTTAAGTTTATATAAATCTCTAAATAATTAAGCATACAATTTTTAGTTTGAAGACTATTAAATTTTCAAGTTTTTTATATATTTATTGTATACATATTTAATAATGTTTAGAATTTTCACATTGAACTATTCCCAGCTTCTTTTTTTTTGGGTTTTAACTTTGCTGCAACTTTCCATCAGGCATTCATAAAACGTTTATAAAGTGTTTTATTTATTTAGTTTACTTTTATTACTCATAATTTGTTACAATTTGCTTTTGGGAAGACTGTTAAAATTACAAAATATACCAGTTAGAAATAGTTAATAGACATTAAACTTCAAATAAGAAAAAAAAAATTGCTTAAAAAAAAATTTTAATTGTTTAATTTTAGCTTGTTTAGGTCCCATTCTTGGTTTTTTTTTCGAAAATTATGTCAACACATAACATAAAGTATTCATTGATTTTAAATACCAAACTGCGCTTTTTTTGTAAAACCAATATTCATCAACTTAACAAAACTATTACATAACACAATAAGCTTAAAATAAGAATACAACAATTGCATTTGAAGTATAAAGCAACTTAACGCCGCACCTTGAATAGGCCTCTGCATGTTGACCAAACCGCATAGCAAAGCGGCATGGCTAACAAAATGGCGGAATAACCAAAATGGCTGCCAGCATTGCAGCCGTCTTCATTGCAGCAATAAGTTTGAGTCTCCCAAATTTCTGTAAATGCAAATATAAACATTGTGATGCGTTAAAATTGATCGAATTCTTATAAATCTAATCTGCTATCAAGGAAAAACTCTAACTATTGTTAGCATACCAAAGAAAAGAAACCTTAAGAAATGCAATAACGCGGTACGGTATTAGAGATTTGTCTGTTTTCCCAAAAATAAAAGCAACTTTCATTCTCGAACAGACAGGAACAGAAGTGAAAAGACGCTCAAGAGGGATGCAGCATCCTTTCGTAGTCATCAGTCCGTCTTGTGGCGATCAAGATCTAAAAAATGGACACCTCTGCGAATCTTACGAAATACAACAGGCAGTGAAACAAGGGGACATTTTGTTGCTTCTTCCGATTCTTTCTTTACTGGTCATTTACTGCCACCGTAGGTATAATTGAGAGACATGGTATACATTGAGAGGAACAGCTAACTGAATTCTGCCGACAATATCCGTTTTCTAGCAATTTTTTCCGAATGTTGTCACAGTATGCCATATATGGCATTCCAGTCATAGTTAATCCACTAAGAGGCTGTTAATAAATGATGTCACTAAAATTTCAAATAATTTAAGCCCCTCCCCCATCACCCTAATTTAAATCTCTTCGAATGCAATGTCGGCTGTTAAGCTATCTGTGCAAGATCGCAAGCGAGAGACGAGCAGGGAAACCGCGAGCAAGAGGAGATCGAGATGTGCAGAAGCAGGAATGACGTTGGGAATTAGTCCGAGAGCGTTTTTACCTATCGTCTGCAGAGATTCAGAGGGAAATCTGGTAGTAGATGTACTGGGTGCACTAAGGTTGTGAAGGGAACACTTATCCGGCTTATTATCGTGTCGTTATAATGTCGTTCACGAAGTTAACGAGTCCCCAATGAGTAAGGAGCATGCACCAGCTCCTTGACATAGTCAATCGAGTTAACATCTAGAATGGATGAAGAAGCTACTGCGCGAAAGATATTCAATGCGTCTGTTGAAGGAAGGCGACGAAGGGGCTGACCATGTTTCCATTGGAAGGACCAAGTAAAGTGCACACAAACTTCCTTTATTATAATCAATTGGAGAAGGCTCGTTCAATGCAGAGGCGCCTGAAGGAGTGCTTTACAAGAGGCCGTAACCCGTTGACGGACTGTTATGGTCAGTTAAGAAGAAGATGACCTTCGTCAAGTTTCCTGTTAATTAAGCCAAGTCCCAAAATTCTGCTGAGTGGTAATAGAAGCAAATATCGCCCCAATTCACGAAACTCCAACTCAGCCCTCAATACGCGCATCTCTTTTTAAGTTTTGGTTGCTCCTTTGTGTCTCCAAGATCCTGAGAGTCACACAGAAGGGCTGACGGACGGACAATACTAAGCCTTTGCGCTCATTTAGCTTATGGTCTGCCACGCCTCCTTTATGGTGCAAACATTACACAAAACTATAATACCCAATCTAAAGTGTGCATGTGTTCTGGCTATACAAATAACCAGTTTTCCAACTGTAAATAGTTACCATAACCAACAACTTTCATGTTTCATATTAGTTTGGAATTATATGTTACAGTTTCGTGTAGCCACTTTTTGTGGTTTGCTGAAACTTAACACATTTAAATTACTAGTCGAGTTGGCCACCAAATGAAATGTATTAAAATTAGTGAATAACCACACAATTTACGCTGCCAATTTTGATATAGCAGTTGTTTCGGTATTTTATATAATGCAAATAAACTAAAATTAATGTATATCTTAATTGATTGCATAGCAAAAGTTTGCGGATTGGTTATTTTTTGGTACTCACCCTTCTCAACGCATTCTGTGGCACAATCGCGCACAGTTGACAATTCACTAACATATTTCTGTAATTAAAATAAAACAAATTATTATTATTTATTCAACCATAAGTAAAATATTTAAATATAAACTTAATTAAATATTGTTTAAACAGAATGTGCAGCTTGGCGGATGGATTTAAAGAGTGCGTTTAAGTCCGCTGGTCAACAGTGCGTATGAACGCTTTACTTTACTAGCTAAACCCGCGCGCTCCACTGCGCATTGATAAAGCCGTCAATAAATTCATTATATAAATTAATTAATACACAGACAGAGAACTATCTATCGAGCCCATGGCATATCGATATCTATCGATCATACGATGTTCGGTAGATTCCCGATAACCAAGGCCAGCTGATTTGCGATAGAGACTGACAGTGTGTAGGTTGCCGGTTAATACAATTACTTAATTAATTTGCTTATTGTTAAATATTAATAATAGTTGAAACTAAATAAACGTATGAAATCACAACATTAATTCTTACCATTCCCCTTCCCGTCCCTCTTCCTTCTCTTTCGCTCTCTCTTCTTCATACCAAGTCAAGCTGCGGATATTGGTATCAATATCTTTATATCCTCTACCTTAACCTCTACCTCTAACTCAATTCAAAAGAATTATTTACCTCATCAAAGTTAATGCTTGCCTACCATATAAATAGAAACACATAAAGTATGTTTTATATAGAAAATTATTTTTGTCGATATCTTTGGCGTCATCTATCGGAGTTCGTCCAAACTTCACAAAAACCTTCTCCCTAATACTGTCTACAATGTGTGCAAATTTGGTTGAAATCGGTCCACGCGTTTTTGAGTTTATCGAGCACATCCCTTTTTTGGGGCTTAATTTTTATATATATAAATAAGTAACATATTTAAATATAAGCTTAATTAAATATTATTTAAACAAAATGAGCAGGATGGCGAATGGATTTAAAGAGTGCGTTTTTGGTCCGCACTGGTCAACAGTGCGTATGAACGATTTACTAGTTTGTTTAGTTTTTGGCTGTTCTACTTCAGCAATAATGATGGTCGCACACAAAGTACCAACTGCGATATAAGCACTTAAAACAAATAAACAGAAAATGTCATAGATTTGTGTTTATTGCACATTTTTCAATTTATTTGTACAACAAAATGGATTCAGTTTGTGTTTTCAGAGCACACTTTATAGCATAAAGCTCACTGTGTGTGTTGTGTGTGTGTGTGCGTGTGGTGTGTGTGTGTGTGTGTGTGTGTGTGTGTGTGTGTGTGTGTGTGTGTGTGTGTGTGTGTGTGTGTGTGTGGCAATCATCTATTTAACTGCAATAACCACACAGCTCAGCAACCGCACGCACACTCACACCAATGCACTTGTTACATGTTTGCGTGATGTCAGCCGCAATTTGGAATTGACTAACTCTTTCTCTCTCCCACAAACACACATACATTCTCCTCTGACAAGCTATCAATTGCAATTACAAAAATTTGATGCAGACAGTCGGAACGGTGCCCGACAGTGGAATACCCTGTAAATTTTTGTGTCGATGCGTTGAAGGGTATGGGCGTAATAACGGAAACTGTACTACGGGGGTAGGAGGGATAGTGCAGGAAAAGGCCAAAATTGTTTGGTTTATAAGTTTAACGTACCACATTTGGTTAACATAAATGTTAACTTAAACATTTCTGTAAAAAGTGAAATTCAGTTACAGTTCTTAGGAGAGGGGGCCTAAAATTGGCACATTATTAGCTTTATCTTCTAAAGTTCTTACTCGATTTGAATAATTTTTACACTACACATGCACAGTAATAGTGTGCATAACTGTGCTAAGTTTCAATTGGCTAGCTTTTATGGTGTGTGTTAAAACAAACTTGCACTGAATAGTTACAATGCGCTTCTTTTCGTAAACAACTTTTTGATCTAGCTCTTATAGTCTCCGAGAACGGGGCGACAACACGGACATATCTATATCGACTCGACTATTGCTCCTGATAATTTTTGCCCATGGAACATATAGTTTGCCACGCCTCCTTCTGCCTTTTACATAAATTTGCACAAATCTATAATACCCTTTTACACTCTGTGTGCAGGGTATATATAACTGTTACACACAGACACACAAATACAGTTAGTTGCTTTAACGAACAACAGAAGCGCATTTTGCGGTTTATTCATTTCCATTTCATTTTAAAATTTAATTTTCCCTTTGTTGCTTTTATAATTAATTTTGCACTTAATTTGTGCACGATATTCGCAATTGAAATTAATTGCAATTAATGACAAATTTAAATAATGAATTGCAATAGCAGCATAAGATGTATAGCCACGCCCTCACACTATCTGCCTCTCAAAATCAGCTTGACAATTCTCTAGTTTTCACAAATTTATGAAACCTTCAGACGAACTTAATGCATTTCTTGTGTCATGTGCAATTCCCCAAAGATAAGTGATGCTGAAATTAAATTGGAGCTACACAAGTGTCAGGTTTTGATTGCATTTTTACGCTAGCTTAGTTTGGGACCCAGAAACACACAATCGCACACATATATACAAACATATTTTAAATGACCTTCCTCTGGGTTTATGTTGGCAACAACACAACAGGTTACAGGCTTAAAAAACATCGCCATAAAATCTGACCAACATAGCACTAACCATATATAGTGTGTGGCATCCTAATGCTCTTGATTATATTCACAATGAGATTCACACACAAACACATGCGCTCACATGGAGTGTGAACAATTTGTGGCCTACAGATGACATTAAACTTTACGAGGACAATGGGAGAAAGGCGGCATGGAGCAGAAGGAAACAGTTGTGCAGTTAGGTCGAGGTTAGAGATGGTTATGTGATTAGGTTTGAAGACACGTTTCACTCTCCCGAACTGTATCTACTGGAATATGAGCTTTTCGCTTGGGAAAGCAAACTAAAATAACTTACAAAGGTTTGACAATTATTTCATTAAGCAATCAATCTTTTTTATGCACCTGGATTTTGATCTTGATGTGAATCCTGATGTGAAGCGTGATGTGGATCTTGATCTCCATCTACATCTCCCCACCAGCATCCTCAGCATCAACCTCATTTGCATCTGTAGCCTCAATCACTCTCTGTCTCTTCTTAATCTTCATCCTCATCTTCATCTTGATTGTGATCTTGATGTGGATCTTGATCTTGACCTTCATTCTCATCTTGGTTTTTTTTTAATCTTGATTTTCATCAGCATCATCATCAACTTCATCTTCCTAACTCTAGATTCACTCCATTTTTCGCACTCACCTCTTCCCCTCTCCTTTCTCCCTTTCCCCTTATGCTTCTCCAACAACCTGTCACGCACAATTCCGCCATCGACTTCGATCTATTACATGTCAATCATTTGTATGATGATGTTTGGTTTTGAGTTCTCCGTGTCGAATTCTGCAATCCACCTCACATATTAAAGACACCAAGATTAATTTGTTTATTCAAATTACTAAAAAAAAAAAAAGTTAAAAAGCAACATTTTTTTGCTAGAATGTATTTCTTTGCCAGAATATGACATGACGAGCCCAGTTCTCAACATATGATATTTATTTTCACTTAAACGAAAATTTTTTTAATAATATGCTCAATCAACTAAGTATATTTGCTTTAGTAATAATCTTCGTGAGGACTGAGGGAAATGGCTAAATTGAATCTAATTCTATACCACTCGGAGGGGCGTTCTATAGATATGTATACTTTTGTTATATATTGCTTTGTTTTTGCACTCGAATGATTGTTTTTTGTCAGTTGTCCAAAAAGGTTAAGATAGTACTTTGTGTCACGATAAAGCCACATTTCACTGCCATCTCTAGTCCAGAGCATGTAACTTGTTGGCAGTAAGTGAAGACCAAGGTACTATGGAGTGCTTAAGAGCCGCTGACACATAAGCACAATGCCAACTTAAATCTGTTGTGCTTAACTCTAAAGCAAATTGAAAAATAATGTGTTTTGAAGGTAGTTTCCAGCGCTCATGAGTAGGCAACACTTGAGTACTGCTGCAGTTGGCAACCACTTCCAGAGCACAGCACTGCTCCACACTGGTTAAGGGCAGCACAAACTGTGCGGTCCATTAAGTAAATAATAAACTGGCTCAATAATTGCCTAGCAACCAACTAAGCGAGTAACCCGGCAAGTGCCAAATGGTTGCCACCCGCATGTGTGTGAGCGTGTGTGTGTGTGTGTGTGTGGGGTGTATAGTGTTAGTTGTTGTGTAGGTGCCTCATTTGTGTTATTATTTAAGCGCTGCACGACAACAATGCACCTGCAGCTGCCACACGCCAACGCGTTAAAAGCGCCGCAGGATAGGCAACATTAAACACATGTTTCTCGCTGCAACACCCTGTGGCAGCTATGAAAGCCAACCAGTGTGGCATGCAACCATTCAGCTAGTGTTGCGTTAGCAGCTTATGCAGCACTTAAAGCGCTTAATCGATTGAGTCCAAGTGCTAGTACAGACATTATGCAACGTTGCCACTTGGCCAAGGCGAGAGGTCAGTGCAGGCAAGAGAGCAACATCAAGCCATTTGGTAACACTTAACGGCTTTGCGTGCTCTTTGGTTGGTTTCCCGGCTGTTTGCCGGCTAGCAGCAGTTTCATGACATCTGCAGCGGCCATTGCCGCATTGGCAGCTCATTGTTTATGTAGAGCCAGCGGTTGCTGTTTTTATGGCCCATTGCACTTTGGCCGGAGTCAAAGCCGTAACCGCCCCAAGACGTAATCATAATGTTGGCTTACTTATTAATATTGTAAGTCAGACAGACACTTTACTTGGCCATTACTTAAATATGCACACTTGGCGTATTGTTGGCATTGTTAAAGCATAATTTTAAAGCGTTTATACCCAAAAAAGGTAGCTGCTCATTTGCATACTTTTATGAGCTATAAATTTTGGAATCTTTTGCCTCTAGTAGCAACTTTCTTTGGCAGCAGTATCAAGTGCTCTTAACCTTTCAACTCTCTTAACTTTGCAATTAAATGTTTTCCTTTACCAACTTGTCAGACAACTTAGCAGATAAAACATCTAAAAGTTGCCACTACCATAACTCAACAACTGGATTTGTGTGATGCTGTTGTGGTTGTTGTTGTTGTTGGTGCTTTTGGCCTAGTTTAAGGCAAAATGCAACACGCACTGGGCGTGGCCTGCAACGACGGCAGCGAAGTCGACATGCTACATGGGACGTTATTTGGTTGTTAGGCCGAAAGTTAGCCAAAAGACAAAAAAAGATACCTAAGCCCACAGACGATTTCATACACTTAAAAAAACGGGTTTCACTGTCAAATTGAACTTGAATACGAAGCACAAATAAGCTTAGTTTATCAATTATATATAAATGTGCCCTTATATTCGGAACTGGAAGAGAAACTTAATTTCAGTCTTACAAGCTATAGATTATCATCTAAAATGCATATTTGTGGAGAGCTAAAAACTAAAGTAATCGCCGCCACAACCGAAAGCTATCTATCCGGCTTTCGATAATCCCTGTCATCTCTAGTAAGGATATCTCTACAAACAAAGCATTTTCTTTCATGGCAATCGTGTTCATCCCATCCCCAAGAAGAAGAAAGTATGCATAGGCATGCCAACATGTAAACGTTCCAACTAGTTAATATGCCCTCTGTAAGGGCATTAAAACGCCAAAAAGCGTCGAGCTGAGCAATAATCTAGCTGCTGCCAGCCGCAGTTGCGGCAACTGAAACCCATTGTTGTTGCTGTTGCATTTCCTTAAGCTAGTTATGCCGCTGCTTAGCTCTGATTTCGTGCTCTGTTTCAAAAACAGTCTGGCAACCATACGCAGTCTGGCAACCACAAGCACCAACAAAGCAACCAAGCGACTGATGACGACGTTGATGATTTCAATTTTGCATGCGAACGCTTGCAACGAGCTGCAAAAATGAAAGGCACACAGGGCAAAATAAAAATGGGGAAAAAAATGAAGGAGAAATGTAAAAATGTAGAAATGTGGAAAAGTGGTAATGACAGGAAAACTACTGTCATTGTAAAAACCGCATGGAGAGCGGGTGAGGGCAATATGGCCAAGTTTGAGGCAACATTACATGGGCGAGGAGCTTCCTACGAGGGTTGTTACCCTCCATGCACAGCATCATGGCGTCATTCTCAAGCTATTTATGAAAAATTGAAGCGTTTGTGCGCCGAGGGTGTAGACAGTTACCCACAAAGGGGTGAGACTATCAAGTTAAGAAAAAGTTGATTTGCTTGAAATATTAAGATGTGCTGAAAGCATCATGTGTGGGTGATGCTAATGTAAAATGCTCATTTTATAGTATTCTCGCTATGCGTCATTTCTTCATCATGAATTCTTGAAATTGCACTTTAATAACTCAATTTGCGTTTTGCTGCTGACAGCTGTGAAAAAGTCAAAATGGAAACAGTAAATTGCAAATACTTTGCATACTTGGAAAATTCCAAAACAAAAATTCTTAATGTGACCCATTGCAAAGCAGTAAAAACTAATCTAAGCTAATCAAGGTAACAGCTGACAGAGCTCTAAAAAGGTTACTTTGCGTGCAGGCCTGAAGATAAATGCTGCTTTTGACAACTTTTGAACTATGCATACATTGTACCCTGGCTGGGATTACATTCAGTGGGGAGTGACGTTTTAACAGTAAAAAAAAGTAAAGTCACAAAGCTACTGTTATTAGCAAGATATGTTTATAAACAGCACTATGAGCTGTATCTGTAAGGCCTATATAGACGAATACGTCTAATAGACATAACGGTTATTAAGGATGTGCTTGATGTCATGAAAGATTTCCTATCCCCTAAACAGACGGTTTTCGATTGAAAGAGATATCTGTCATACTGACGGATTTCTGCACTTTATCTTACAGCAGCAACCGATACCATTAATGTCAAGAAGAACAGCAAAAACTGTCCGTTAAATGGGATTTTACCAAATGAAACTAAGACTTCTCAGCTCAAAAGACAATACATGTGATTTTAACGCATCTGTCCCTTCTACAGCTGTCGAAAATCATTAGACTTGCAATTGTTTCTTGAAAACGTGCCAAATCGGTATTGAATTCCAGATCATCCATTATTTCGAAGTTTTGGGTGCTCAAAAAGACTTCGCGTTGAGGGATGATCTGTGTTTGGCGGTAAGTTTTCCTTAATTCTCAGAAAACTTATAGCAAACAAATATGGTTGTATACCATTCAGAATAGACTACCCTTAGTATCTCTAATGCTATGATGTCTACATGTTCGGTTTTTATGAACACGGGGGCTTAGCACCCAAGTCTCATATACATAAGTAAAACGTTAACCTGAATCGAATTCAATATTTTTGTTAGCCATGCTTTAAATGTGACACATTACTTAGGCAAACAAGTTCCATATTAACAAACTATCCCAAGAGTATACGAGTGCGAAATAACCTTCATTCCTTTTCTATTCTATTATATCGATAGAGATTGTTTGAAAGTATACAATGTTATAAACGAATCGAGTCATCGAGCGCCTTCAATTGGCCATTTTGTCTAATTGGAAAGTGTATGGCCAATGACCAAAGCTCGTTTAAATATTTTGATGAAGCGCCATATTTGCATAAAGTGGACAATAACGTTTTATGAACAGCCATTTTATATGGTAACAAGTGATGTTGCAAAGTAATAAAAAGGCACTGGAACTGGGCAACACTTAAAAAAAAAAAGCCAAGCCAGCAAATTCTATAAATATAAAGGCAGCAGCTGTTTGACAAGCACATATATGTGTTTGTGCTTTTTTGTTTTTGCAGTGTGACCGCAGTGCATAAATTTGCTTTTACTGTGCGCAACTGTACTTTATGTCAGGCCTTATAGACAGTGTAGTGCATGTATTTCTAGCCTGTGGCAATGTTGATAAAAAGAGTGACTGTTGCAGCTGAATTCACTGCCACAAACACACATATGTGTGAGTACGTCGTTTCAAATTTAAATAAATCTCCTTTTGATTGTTGGCTACCAGATAAGTGCAAAAAATGTTGCATACTTTTGTGGGCAGCAGCAGGCAAATCAGTTTATTGCATTGCGTCATAGTATCCACATAGACTCTCATATTGCCAAAGGCAGGAAGGCTTTTGAAATGTTCGGCAATCATATTACGACCATATATATGCATGGTAGTAAAGAGTGTAACCGGAAGAGGAAGAGCAAAGGCCAAATGCGAGCTAAGTGCGGCGCAGCATTTTATTTAACTTGCTACATGTCCGTGTGTTTGTGTGTGTGTGTGTATGTGTGTGTGTGTGTGTGTGTGTGTGTGTGTGTGTTTGTGTGTGTGCTGGTAAGGTTTAGTGTTATAGTGCGTGGACTGTGGGCGTGGCAAGTCAGCCTGCTTAGCATGTTACAACAAATTGCACTTGCAAAATATTTGCTGTGGCAACCCACTGTCTGCCTGTCGGTTTAGGTTGCTTTGCCTGCATCTTTTTACTGCTACCACAAGGCGAAGCAACTAACTTGCCATTGAAAGCTTCCATGAAAATGCATTTCGACACAAGCACACATACAAAATCAAATTTCAGTCGTTTTTTGTGGGGGACGAGCTAAGGGTCGCTGCTACTGCCAACATTGATGAAATTGCATTTTGATAATGGAGCGGCAGGCAGCAGTAACAGCAGCAGCCGTTTTTACTGTGTATATATTGTAGATACCTTTATGTGCGCAGTGAATGCACCAACTGAAGCGTGAGTCCTTGTGCCCAAGGCTGTCGAGGCCATTGCCAAACATATTCGCCTAGCTCTATGCTACATGCTGCACGTTGGCTTTCCAACCAAGATTTTTTCTTTAATAATTGAAAGAGACTCGACACCCTAAATACTAGAGCTGCACGCGTGAGTCATTCTTCACAGACTCCATCTTATGAGGTTTACTTACAAGCACGGTAAAATTACTACATTGTGCACCTTTCAATATGGTAGTACAGCAAAAAGTGGAACTTCCCTATCATCATTATATTTAAATGGAGATATTTTGTGGTACGGCACTCAGCCTCATATATTAAAACTCATACAATAGGTTTTTTGAAGTATATGTGCCGAAAAAGAACGGTTTTCCCAATATTTCTTTATTAATTGCAAAAAACATGCAAGAAAATTAAAAGGGTGCGGCAGAAAAAGGTGACGTGGGCGAACGTGTGAGGGTGCTTGGCCAGGGATAGGAGAGATAGATTTGGGAGTGGAGGACAATGATGTGTGACAGGAGAGGATAGGATGGAAAGAATTGGATAGCATAGGATAGGATAGAATATAAGATGAGATGAGATGACATTAGATGACACGACATGAGAGAGCATAAGATGACTTTAGATGACATGAGATGACTTGAGATGAAGGCAGAGCCACCTACTAGGGGTTGGCACTCGTACCGATCAAGGGTCGGACACCCCTCTTCTTCTTTTTGTTCCCACTGCATTTCCTTTCACTTGAAATTTTTGTTATTTTCCTTATTTTAACTTTGGCTCGTGAAGGCTGATTCGGTTCACCCTAATAAAAATTTTGCTTTAAAATACTTTTCTTTTCACTCTCACTCTACCAAAGCAAATAAAATGAAATACACAAACTTCTTGCTCTTTTATAGATGCTGCTTACATAGCACACGCAAACGAAATACCACCCTAGCATATCACCATAATAAGATATTAAGATATCTTCGTGACCGCATAAGACTCGGTCGTACCCCCAAAAGAGCACAAGTTACAGATACAAACAGAGAGCTACCTTTGAATGAGAGCCACAAAAATATTCGCGACATTCAAAGAGCATTCAGTATCATAGTTTCAGTCTTCCCCAATAGTGTAAGGAAAGTGTAGATAGTGTTCGATGCATATAAAATATATCGTTTTGTTTTGAGAATTTAGAATCACGCACGACACAAGATTAACACAAGACCGGGACTTATCTCATCACTATAACACATTCATTTCCTCACACTCGAACACTCTCACACCTTTTTAAATTCAATGTAGCATTTTGCCTGTCGAATTTCTGTCTATTTAGCATACCAAGTCTCTGCATTTATACACCTAAAACACAAAGGAATTCCCCCAAAACACTTTTAAAGCCATCTAAAAGAAAGATAGAAAGAAAATCAACAATTGAGTTTAATTTTCTTGCATGCCATTCTTAACAAAGTTTTTGGATTTGGTTGCACTTTTTCCGCACTTGTTTCATTCTGACGGGGGATCATTTTCTTTATTGAATTGCAAACGATTTGCTTTTTGTTACTCTGTGTGTCTCAGTCTCATTTACCTTACTCTGCATTCACACTTTGCAACTTTGTTAAGGAAACTTGAAATAGTTTTGCTGATTTTAAATGGAAAATTTCCACGTAAGTATTTTCACACTTGCCTAACTGCATTTAAGCTTAAAAATTGATTTCGCCAATGCAGCAAATTATGCATGGCAAGCAATTTCCCTTTGGAAAAGCGAAGCCATCGTGATAAATCACGAAATTGTAATTAATGCTCATTGAGCGGAAAGAGAGAAACAAAAAAACAAAATGGCGTCTTGCTGTGTCTGTTATTAAGTGAAACTCAAATTGAGTTCGTGACCAGTTTGGTAGATGATTTGTGTGCTGCGTAAACGCGTTCAACGGATAGACAGATAGATGGTTATAGCCAAAAAGACGAGTTGATTTTATGGCCATACATAAAAGATACATTTGGCTTATTTAAAAAGATTTATTGAACCAGCGTATGCGTAATGTTGAAGAGGGTCATAAAATCTATTTATTTAGGTCAGCTTGCAGCTGCGCTCTAAGGGCGCAGTCTATTTTTATTTATTAAAAGCCGGTGACTAGGGTTTATAGCAACTAAGGTGTCTCTCTATCAAGAAATCAAAGTAAAAGGTCTCCCTCGGCAAAGTTCAACGACTGTTAAGCCGCTTTGTTTTGTGCCACATCAGGCAAGAACTGCCAGTTGCTCCAACTTAAACTGACAGCTCGTGTCAATTTGAGCTTTGACCACCAACATTATTTTCAATTATCTAGCAACTTGACAGCCCGAGACGCTTTATCATTGTTTGTGCACCTTGAGCTAACAATTGACCCGCATATTGTACTTGTAGTAGTAGCCTTATCCTTTGTTTTGGCCAAAGTGTTGTCTTACACCATGGCACGCTTACTGCCATACACATGGAGCAATATCCGTTTAAGACAAAAATGCAAAATATATCTCTATCATAGATCAAGTTCTGTTCACTACTGTTGTGGTCTGACAGCAAACTGACCAAAAACATGCAATAAGTTTTGCCTCACTGGCATTAGCTTGCAGCCCAAATAACATGGCCAGTAACAACGACAACAGCAGCAACTATGGTGACTGCAACAGCTGCCATTGAGCTGGCAACAGTACATAATGGCCAAAACGGAAGCCGGATGTATTGTCATTTATTTACAATGGCAACGCCAAGAAGTGTCCAAAGCCGTGCACAGCAAACACATTGCATTGCACTTTATCGCATTGCTTTCATGTCAATACTTCAATGATTCAAGTATTTGGCAAACAAAGGCAGCTGCACTCACTGCGTTTATGCGTCTTGTTTATCATGGGAAATCACATGTTTTTTGACATTCATATTTTCAAGGTAAGACAGATATAAAACGGCATTTTATTGTGTACTTTTAAAAACAGCTAGCAGTTTCGAGTTGACATATGGTAGAGGTAGAGGTAGAGGTAGAGGTAGAGGTAGAGGTAGAGGTAGAGGTAGAGGTAGAGGTAGAGGTAGAGGTAGAGGTAGAGGTAGAGGTAGAGGTAGAGGTAGAGGTAGAGGTAGAGGTAGAGGTAGAGGTAGAGGTAGAGGTAGAGGTAGAGGTAGAGGTAGAGGTAGACAGGTAGAGGTATCTCATGATATCATGTCACGAAACAAAATCGAACCACGACCAGAACATGCTAAAGATTGGATCAATGTTAGTCGTGTAAACATATCAACAAACTTTCCTTGCCTTACTGCACTTAAGTAGGCAACACTTTTCGAGTAAGGTCTTTGAGAGGCGATTACTAAACATAATGAAGCATAAAAGCGATAAGAACTGTACACTATGACTTCAGATACACAGTTATATTTGTGCATGGATATCCGTGTGCAGGGGGCATAAGCCATAACCACTTAACGCTGCAACTTGGTCTAGAGGCATTTGTTATGCCAGAGCTTGCCTTAGCCTTTGTTTGCGTCTTAACAACTGCTAGCTAACATCTTGCAATATACGTATACTATATGCATTTGTGGCCATAGTTTATCGATTAGAAGGCAGCAGGCAGCACTTGAGTAGACAAGAAGAAGCAAGTAAGCAGCTGTTAGCTAGCTTTGGCCAAGATTTATTGAGACTGCTGGCCACAAGTTGGCGGTTTGCTTTCAGCTGCTGGAAACTAGCTGCATTTGAAATTGAGCTGAAGCATGTGGGGTCTGTTTTTCAATTAAATGCAGCCTCCATGGAGTCAGGCAGAGATCTAGGCAGCAAGTGCAGCACAACAAATTGCTACATATTACGTATACGCCGCTTTGTTGTGGTACAACAAATTTAAAATTTAATGCACAGCTTTGCTGTGATTTGTGCAAGAATACGTATATGTGTGGTTGTGTCTCTATGTGTGTGTATGTTGGTCAAATGGCGCTACACAGGATGATGACATGTCAACATGCAATTGACACACAAAATGACAACGACGGCAAGCACCCAACCATGATGTTGTTGAGGATGCTGATGACGTACGTACTACCCGCATAGGTTTTCTACTTGGCAGCATGGTAAGCCATTAGTGGCAAGTCAAAAGCATGGTTGAGCTCATGATTTCAAGAAACATGATGATGCATGTACATGTTGATGGGGTCATACAGACACTCACAAAGATACAGCCAGACTTGACAGATAAATGTTGCCTACAATGCTTTGGCCGCATGCCCAAGCATTCAACGCATTGCCATACATCCAAGTCCATAATCAGCAGAATGATTCACTTGAACGCTGCAAATGCATTTAGCAGCATTTCATTGGAATGATTTATTTTCGTGATTCACGAGCATATAGAGTGCTTTAAAGTTACTCGTACTTAGTTATACTTATAGAAGATTTAGTGTAAATTATAAAGGTTAGGTTGATCCATTTATTTGTTGATTGAGATGATACTTAGTGTTAGCGAATACTTTAAATAGCTACCATAGCAGTATTTCACAATTTGTGAGCCGGAGCATGCCTTTTTATGCTAAATCTTTTCTTTTCGCATTTTGCGAGTGTGTGATATATAGTGATAATCTGTATTTGTAGTATTGCATTCAATGTATACTTAACAAGGTAACGTCGTCGTTGCGACGTCAGCAGCGCTATTTCTTAGTTTTCATTCCCTTGCGAATTTCAATAAGAGGGTTGTGTGTCGCGCATGTCAGTTTATATTATATTTATATGTGTATGCATTGCTTTATGTTTACAACTGTATGTGCGTATATGTAAATTTTTCAGCAACGAGAGTAAATTCCGCCACTTTTTTTTCACTATTTCAGCCTATCACAAAGTTTTAAGAATGTTCGCTCAACGACAACGTTACCTTGTTAAGTATACATTGATTGCATTCACTTCTGTTCTGCCAGCGCCTCTGCTGCCCGTATATGCGCAGCACAAAGCCTCAATCAGTCGGCCGCAGAAGCACTGGCTGAAAATGAGAATGAATCTGAAAGAGCGGCTTAGTCAATCCAACCAAAGCATGAAGGAACGTCGGGATATGATTGGCCTGTTAAAAGAGCTTCAGACAACAGCAGCGGTAACTTCCTCATAGAAGTCACTCCTAGAGCGCTTAAACTGGCATTCGCCAATCAACAGTAATGACAGGTGCCAGCGTAGCAACAGAAGAAGCTTTGAGACGTTACATCAACACGGATCGAGCGCTGAGCTATAAAGTTTTTGGGATCTTTTAGTGTAGTTATTCTATGTAGAAGTAACCAAATGTTAAAAAATCTAAGCCTACCGGCAGCCTAGTCTAAACTCTCATAGTTTCCGAAGTTTTGCGAGAGTGCGCTTGAGCTAAGAATTACCGCCTAAGTACAGGTAAGCGCTTCGCTTAGAAAAATCGGCGTCACAATTGGTGGATGACGTGACGGATATTACATCAAGGCACAATGTCTCATTATTATGTTTGATGTGCGTTCCATTGTCAATTATAAGAATGTACCCAATTGCGTCAAGATTTGGTGCTCGTTTGCGAAAATATACCGACTGTGTTGAGCGGTAGCATAAATGAGTTTGAGGACAGAACGGTAGCACTCATTGGATTCCATATCGAAAACTATTTAGACAGTACAGTATTACGATATATCAATCAATTCAATGTCAATTAAAGCTACAAAATATCATGTGTCGCAAACTGTTTTACAATCCAAATCTATAGTTTGTTGAAATACTAGCACCGATGCCTCCCAATGTTGAATCCTGTTTCCCAAAAGAGCGTAGTTTTCACGAGGTGAGTTACATGAATGAGTTGATAGTTTAAGTCGGTAACTAAAGTGTTTACTTCATCAGCGAAAAAGCGTATTAAGACATATAGGAACGATATTTTGCTTCAATTTCAATACAATAACAATTTATCGATTTCGTTTTTCTTTTTGCGAACAATTTCGACCCCGATTTGGCTGCGCTTAAGCTCTCGCTTGAGACCGTTTCTCATAGACGACTTAAACACTTTGTACAAGTTCTGACTGTATATTAAAGCGGTTCCGAATTCATATGCAAAAGCCACAAGAAAAGAAAAAAAAAAGTTTAATTAAAGTGCAAACAATTTATAGCTCGACTTGGCCTCTATGGGGCAGAAAGACGCCACTCAGCGCCATAGGCAAATTCAATAAACACATTAACTTTTTCATAAGCAGCAGAAGTTTGCCTACGTGAGCAAAAATGCCAAAAATTTTCCGTGCATTAATTTGCGTTAATTTCTACGCCAGTATTTGGCGGACGTGCGCCGGGTCCAGATATACGTATTTGGCTGGCAACGCCAAGTGCTCCCACTCGACGCGATGCGCGATGCTGCTCGAGTTGGTAAGTGTAATTAAATTTGATAAATGATGACCAGGCCAGCAACCGACTAGTCCAAGGCTTAGAGCAGAGCATCCTTATAGCCAACCGTGCAGCTAGTGGCTCAGCAAAACTGCTCATGTGTAAACTATATGCGATTGGTTTGAATTGCCTTTGGATTGTGCTAATTTCAGTTGTTCATGTCAGCAACGACAATTTGTAGCTGCCACATGCATACTTTATATCTCATGCCACGCCCCTAGTTAAGCATTAACCACTTTAGAAGCTCGTTAAACGTGTCAAAAAGGCTGCGATTGATTGCAAGTGTGTGCTAAGTAGTATATTGCTGTTAATTTATTGACAATGACTAAGCCTGAAGGCAATGCAGCATGAGATAAAGCCATTTTCCAATTAATTTGCAACAAAACTTGATTAATGTTGCATACTTAAGCGTACAAAAACGGGTTAAAGCAGCCAAGGGTTAAAGCAATGCTAAAAGGCAAAAGCCAAGACATTTTTGCGCTTGAATTGCAAGCAAATCGGTAATTAATTACCGTTGCCGTCGTCATTTAATCGGTAATTAATTACCGTTGCCGCCACAATTATGTAAAGAAGAAGAGAGTAAAAGCGGAGTGAGAGCATAAGAAAACAGCTGTTTTGTACTTGCATGAGCAATTATACGCCAGCAAGTTGCGTATACGTCATGTGACCCAGCTCAAAAGCCACAACATTTATCAGCACACATTTGGGTTTGTGTGTGTGTGTGTGTGTGTGTGTGTGTGTGTGTGTGTGTGTGTGTGTGTGTGTGTGTGTGTGTGTGTGTGTGTGTGTGTGTGTGTGTGTGTGTGTGTGTGTGTGTGTGTGTGTGTGTGTGTGTGTGTGTGTGGGCATTTGTGGATGATATATATGCATGTTTATACTGTTTTATAGCGCATTTAATTATGTACGTCATTTAAGTGTTTTTTAATTGCGACGTTTAAACAAAAGCAGATTATTATAAAACTAGGCTTACAAACAAATCCCCCATTTGCATAAGCTCATGCAAATAAGCAACAAATGCAAAGCTTATTTCATTTATCTTTATAATTAATTCGTTAAAGCAGCGTGATAAAAATAAAAGTCTTGTTAACTTTAAATATATGAAAATATGCATATTTATCGATTGATTTTTTTTTTTAACCATTCAAATATAAGGCTGCGGCCTATAATGACTAAAGCAGAAGTCGCAGGTAAGCAAAGGTGCCGGATATGCTCTTCCAACTCCTGCAATCGATGGAGGTCTGTCAAGCAAACACTTAAATTAATTGAAAAATTAACTGATTATAAAATTGATTAATTTATTATACTCTTCAATGTTAGAACTGAGCCAACAGCAATAAAAACAAAAACTGGATTCATATATTGTCCCAAAAATACACATTTCATGACTCTGTGAATGAAGCATCCTCAAGGGTGGACGTAAATGTGACACAATTTGGTTGGAATCACACACAAATCAAGACAAGGTTCGTCACAGCAGCAGCAGGAGACAGCCTTGTTAATGTTGCTACAATGAGTAGTTCTATAACCACTTCTATGAAGGCTGCTTGAAATCGTCCTTATTGCGCTAAGACAGAGAGGATTGAATTTCACATGAGATTATTGCAGGGAAGCAAGTCTTCAACTGAACCCGACAAACACTGTAAGAGTGTCATTTACCAGACGATACAAACTACGATACATTAATATGGCAGCTTCGCCTCAGGGGCTTTCCTATTGGCACAATTAAACAGGTCAAGTACCTCGAAGTCACGTTTGACAGCAAACTCAAATTTGGCACTCATATCGCAACCACCCAGTCGTAAGGAATTTTCTCTCAATCAGATGCTAACAAAATTGGATGTAACCTCATTTAAGAACGACTTCATGTTAGTATGAAAGAAGCAATGAGAGCCTGTCATACGGCGGCTCTGAAAGTTCCTATGGATTCAACAACGCTCTACGTATATAGTCAAAGTGCAGCATATGAAAGCAACGCTGTTGTCATATGAGTTTTTAACCAAATTTCGTGTTCGAATGTTGGAAAAGGTTTATGTTGAGTTTTGTCGAAAACCCAAGCCTACGGCCTTTAAGGATTGTCGAGAGACCGTCGAAGACCTCGTTCCGGACGCTCTTCGTGGTCTATCACTGACTTGAGCAGGTCTCTTTAGACATGCTGGATCGTGCTAATTCCAACCCCACATTCATGGAACTCATAAAAACCGGTGAAGAGACTTGGCATGTTTTAGTGATTGGATAAAGAGGTGGAATATGTGTATCACTTCAAAATAGTCATATTTTAAAGGAGACAAAATTAATATTGATGAAGATTAAAAATTTTGCGTTTTATTTATAATTTCCGGAAACTTTCTGGTCAAAGTGCAGCAAATGAAAGCAACTCTGTTGAGAATGTCAGTGCAAGGGAATGCCATATAATCAGTGCTGAAGGCGCCGACCAACTGGGAAAGACAATTCCACCACTTCTACAACACAGAGATGAAATGATTACTGAGCATCATTTCACACGTCAATTCAGTACTATTAGGAGCAAAAACCTTTCTTATAGCGTAATTCCTTTTTAGGTTTATATCTTCACATCTTCCTATAGCGCAAACTTCAGCCTGGATGACACTGGTATAAATACCCTGGATGAGACGTGACTCCTAATCAGGTGCCTTTATTTGTCAAAGACCCGTAGGATGCATCTCCTCAAACCCCTAAAATTTGCATGAAGGGTTCGGTGAGTGCCACCAGCGTGAAAGTAGCAGAGCATTTAATCAAGCTTCTCATTTCAAAAATATTATCAGAAATTGAAATTTTTAAAAATTTTGCCTGATAGTAGTTTGGCGTTAATTGACCTTAACTTGTGTATGTGAATTAAATTATAATGAGTGTAATTCTAACCAAACTGCAATATTGTATTGCTTTCATTACGCATTTATTCTAACCATCGTGCATTATTTCAAGGCTCGTAATTTATGAGGGGATAACATATCTAATATATTGCCATAATCAAACAGCAAATTCAAAGCTCCAATGATGCGCAAAATTACCAACTGAGGAAGCACAAATAACTAATCTAAATCTTAGTTTACCAATTACTGTTTAGATATTGGTTATGGTTATTAATAAACATAATAGGAAATTGCTAGTGTAATAAGTAGCAGATGAGCAATAAGAAATTTGCTGACGATAGCAGTAGTATTTGTGAATAGGGAAAACTAATGGAAAAAAGGAAAATATTTAATAAATATTTTATGTTCTCAGTCGCACTTGAGCCAATTTATTCACAAGCAAAAACAAATACATTCAAATGTTAAGTAATGGAAAAAAAAAACGCTAATAAATAAGTAAGAGTTAGAGGTGGAAAGCACTTGAAGCACCGACAGCAAACAAATAAATGTGAATGAGTCGAAATCGCAATGAATTACGCGAATGATTGGCAGCCATAAGCAATAAATACATAAAGATTATCGAGGGTTTGCCAGAAGTATCTGAACGGATTTGAATTTAACTTTATTTATAAAGATGTAGATTTGGATAAACCACCGTCACACAAAAGTAATCTTTTATACTTTGAACCCTGAAAGGTTCGCACGATTTTTCTGTTTGCCGACAACTTCTCTTGTTTCGAAACTTTTTTTTTCGATTTCAGAAATCGCACCTTGTTTTGAGTTCTTCGTGTAAGTATTTTGCACGATCTATAGATTTTACGAAATATAAATTTGCCTTTTGAATTTCGAGATTTAAAGACAACGGAAATTTATAACCAGATTAATTGTCGAATTGTAAAGCATTAGCTTTTTTCTCATTTGTTTCAGAGTTTCAAAAATGAATGAAAATAATTCTTGCATATCGTCTAAAGCTAAGTATTTTGAAATCCATCGAATCAGCTTAAATTAATTTATTTTGGTTCTCAAAACTTTATCTTAGCACTCGGTAATGCTTTCCAAAAGGGTTCCAATGGTGACATGGAGTCCTGTCATGTTAGCAGGAGAATGTGTAAAAAAGTACAAAAATGTTAGGATTCTTAGTAGTAGACGGAAGGTTCTGGAGCTTTTCCGCGTGGGAAGAAGAATTGTAAATAGCCAAAAATGTTCATTAACGAAAAGAGGCGAGAGCCAAGGAGCAAGATCGCTACCCAACACCGAAGCTACCGTAAACTATTTTTCCGTTCTATCAATCAAATAAGGCTTAATACAGTTAAGGAAATATGAAGAAAATCTAATGATAGAACTTATTACTTCTCTTAATGAGAAGAAGATTAAAGTGAACAGAATCAAATTCTATGCTAATAATCAATGAAGATAACTTTATTTACTTTTATGATATTTTTAGGCGCATTTATTTTGGTCGCCAAATAGTTTATGTTTTTCAAAGAACTGAAAGTGATATTACAAATTATTCCATATCGTTTATTATTCACGGGCTTGTTCAAGGCCATTCTCTTTATGCCTGCAAATGGACTTTACAGAATGCTATCTTTTCACATCGCAGCATCAGTATTAATGCAAAGGCGAAGGCAAAAACAGGACATTCTCGATTTACATAAGCAGAACACAAATATTTAGCATAAATGGACATTAACACACCCAAATGTTAGCCTAACGGTAACTTTGTTTTGGTTAGTTGCTTTTTTTTTCTTCTTGTCATTATGCAATCAATCAATTAGACAATCAATCACCCAAACTGTCAGTCAACAAAAAAGTCCTTTAAAAAGGGATACAAAAGTTGGCAAGTTAAGTTTAGTGTTCTGCTTAAATATTATTTGAATAGTTTTTATTTTTGACAAAAGTTCCCAAAAAAAAAGTTAATATAAATGAACGCCTTGATTGATTGTTGAGTGGAATCAAAGTGAATTCTAGTTGGTAATTAAAAACTCTTAACTTTTATTTGCCGTTAGCTGCAGCAAACGGTAGTCAACTTTTGGCCAAGTAACCTCAGCAAAGCTCGCACACTAATGAACCTACAGACACACAGACATACATATATATACATATATAGTATGTGCAGGGTCGGATTTAAGCTTGGGCCACCGTTTTACAATGGCGTCAGGGCCAGTGCCAACACATGAACAAAAAAGAGATAACAATGATTTCAGTTTGCAAACACTTCTTAAGAAGATAATGTGCCCTGAAATAGCTGGTGTTTGTAAGTCTCGAAATATACAATTTGTGTAGCAAATGTTTGCAAGTTATCTAAGAATAACTATTGACTGTCAGAAATTCAAAAAAGAATCCAAAAAACAGCACGAAAATTATTTTGTCTATCGACGGTACAATCATTTAGGGTAAACATTTAGGTGATAGGCAGATTCATAGCAGCACTTAGTAACATAATTTCGTCTCACGAGTGTATCGAAGATCGTTTCATATTAACGGATATTTAGTATGGAACGACTCTAAATCGAGCCCAACGCACAACAAATCACAAAGGAACAATGCCAGAACAATGTAGAAGGCCCTTTATCCAATCAACAGTGACTGCTTATCGGCGAAAATCAGAGCTATTGGAGGAGTAAAGATATTTTCAAAATTTCTCCGATACACTACAATAATTTTTTTCTGAATAGAGGATGTTTTAAAGAACGGTCTTAAAGGTGTTTAAAGTAAATATCCTTATACCTAATGAATCGTCAAATATTGAAAATCTGTCGAACACACTTACCTAATATGAGGAACTTTCACTTCTTTTAAAAATAAGCAAAATTAAGTACATATATGGAATTTCTACATAGTATGTAACATGTTTGAAGTATATAATATCGAACTTCACCAAAGTTTTTTGAAGATCTCTCTAGGAAGTTCTCATGCATTTAAAATTTCTTTCAAAAGTAAGAAAGTAATAAGATGTCAGATGGCGATTTCGACGGTGGTAACGTAATGTAAAGCGAAAGATCATACTGAAATAGGCTTTAGCTTGTTTCCTTCCCAGACTTTGTTTCGGGTATATGAAAAATAAAATTATTACCAAAGAAACCTATTTGACAATAACAAGTTATAAGCAATATTTTAAGATCATTGTAAGGCAAAATGCTCAATAACTTCTAGGCGGTCTTTCTCTACACATGGCAGAGGGTGTGTTTCCTTAAAATGAACGTAACTTTGCTATTTATACATGAGGTTTCTTCAGTAATTTATGACTTTCTAAAGCGATAAAAAGTGAAAAGAACGAAACAACCACACCTATATTAAATGGGAACTTAAACGATTCATTTCTAATGTCATTGGATGAGTGGAACTCGAAATGATCAAGATCTCCTTTATTCCCGCACACTGACTTAATATTAATAAAAGTAGTCTCCTTCTGTGTTCATATAACGATTTACTCAATCGAGAAGCATTTTGTTGGCCAGTATGTTCCTCAGGTCATCTGTCGACGCCGTTCGGATGGCCTCCTCGAATGCATAGCTCTTTCCTTTCATGGCCAAGTTTAGTCTACCGAAACGAAAATGATCACACGCTGCCATATCATGAGTATATAAGGAGTGGTTGAAGGTTAGAATGTCATTTTTGGTCAAATTTCAGTGATTAGCTACGAACGATTTTCACAAAATTTTTGTATACTTTGAAGCAGTCCTTTTGTTCGAATGTTGTAAGCCTAAAGTTCCCCCAACATTCGATAAATCTCCCTCTCCTCACCATAAATTGGTTTCAATGATTGGTAAGTTTCGTTAATCGTTTAACCAAGTTTAAAACAAAATTTAATGCTTTCTTTTTGTTAGATTTTCTTTTTTCGATCGATGCTGAAAAGGTACCGTTACTCGTTATTTTGGAATTCTGTTCATTTTGTGAATAAGTGAAGGAATAATGCTTAATCTAATTTTACGATACAGTCCGCAGAATTCAAAAGGGCCATTGGGCCCCACATAGTAAATAAATCCTGCACTGCACTGCATATGAGGCATGCTTTGGCCTGAACTTTGTTGACATTTGGCTCGTTTAAGGAATTTTCTAGTGAATTGCGAAGCATTGTGGTTTCTTTTGCAACAATTGTTTGTTGTTGTTTTGCTACAATTTACGTGAAGACAGCCAAAGCGCACAATTTTCATTAGTTCGGAAAATGAAAGAGCGCAAAGCACAGTTGCCATAGCATACAACTTGTCACTAATTAAATGGGCAAGTGTGTGTGACAGTGTGTATGTGTGTGTGTGTGTGTACAGGTGTGGAGCATAATGAGTGAACATATGTGAGAGTGGCTGCTGAAAGTCCCGTGGCAAGCGATGGAGCTCTGCAACTTCCAATTTATTTTTGTTTCAAAACTTGGAAAATCTGCATTAGTTGCCAGAGTTTCGTTAAATATCTTTGTTTCCAAACAACATTCTTTATGTGTGATGGAACGTTTTTGCGTGTTTGTGTCATTAGCATATAATGTTATTTTAAACGTGTCAATTAAAACACACAAAATGTTAGAGATTAGTTTTAATAACGCACATTAGCAACAAGGCCCCAAAATAGGTTCGAAATAAAGCGAAAACGAGACACATTCAATTTAAAATACAACCCAAACACAACAGACTATAAATGCACGAGTTGCAATAGACGACGTTGCTCGGGTGAAGAGGGGCGCACGTGAAAGTCATCTACACAAAGAAACCGATTTTTGATGTGAAACATCTATTGGCGCGCCTAAACGGGTGAGACCAACTAGTGTGCCGTCACGTTCGTATGGTTACCACTAACGGTATTAATACGATACAATATATAAATGTAAGACCGCTCTAGCATATAAAGTGGAATCGGGCCAAACAGCTGTCATCTTTTCCCATCGCTTTAAGCGAGCGAAAGTATATACATATACAAAAAATAAAAAAATTTTATAATAAAATTGCCAACTTTATCAAATTCATAAATTGAAAGTTCTTTACGAAATCGTTAGCAATATCGGTGAATTTATTAGGGAACATCGAAAAAACACTCCCTTGAACAGCCTTTGTCTAGCTTGACTCGATTACAATTCCGAATTCGAAATCAGTGACCCAAAATTTACCAAAAATAGGTATTTTTAGCCGAAAGCTTTCTTTTTGTTTCCTAGTGTTACCAGAAACGCTTTAATATTCGGTAAATACTTGGAATTCAGACATTTTTTAATATTTGATTTTCAATCAAATTACACTATGCAACAAATTTGGCCTCAATTAAAGGCCTATGGCTAAAATATACATTTTCCGGTAAATTTTAGGTCGCTGATTTCAAAAAATTTGATATTTCCTGTAACTTGCAATCGAATGAAGTTAGTCTAACTTCAACAATCTGAAAAACATTGACTTTATATTACCTTTAATTTGAGATAAAATTCATCTCGATCGGTAGTAAGGTTCCCGAGTAATATGAGATATGCAGACTTCGCAACTCTCAAAATCTCGAATTTTTTTAAATAGCGATAATTCAAAATGGTTTCCGGATTCGAATTCATCGTTCCAAAGCTTACCGGAAAAGGTTTATGGTTACCCGAGAGCGGCGCTCCGTATACAACGAAATTATAATTCATTGCATTACTAAAATTTACCGTGCAACAAAAAGAGAAAAAGTTTCTAGAGTGTGTCAACTGCCGTACTTGCTTTCTCGCAGCTGCTCTCGTAAGTGTGACCGTGTGTGATTTACGACAACAAATTCCAACGCCGGCTGGCAGCCATTTTTTGCTTTTTGTTTACGAGGCCAAAATCAGGCATGAAAGACCACTAGACATTAACCAGCTACCGCCTTTTATCACTTACCTACTTCCCCCATTCTCTCTCTCACTCACTCACTTACACGCTGGCGCACAAAACATTTTTATTACTTAATGTTATTGTTGTCATTTGTCGTTGTCGTTGCCGCTGCCACGCCTCACGCCCCTCTTAAGTCGCATAATAATTAATTAACCTTGCATAAATTTCTTCATTAACCAAGAAAATGAATGTCATGTGGCACACAGCAAACAAAGCCAATGAGAGTGTGAAGTTGAAAGTATACAAAGGAGTTTACATTTATCACAATGTGTCCTTGGCAATTATTAATGCACTTTAAAGCTGTGAGATTTATGTGCATTTTGACATTTCAAATGGTTTCAAAAAAGACCCGTAAAATGGGTGCAAACAAAGCTTGGGACTGTACTTTTATGCAGCACTCAGCTAATTGAACCAAAACATCGGCCACTTTTGCGATTGATTGGGACAGTTACACTACACAGTATAATCTATAGTTTTATTTCACAAAAAATACAAGAATTCACTTTGATTTGGGCAAAATTTGGTTTTCTTGTTATATATATTTTAAAGTTTATCTCTTTCAAAGGTTGGCCGCAACTATGATTATGATGGTTCATCCATCAGGATCAAACTTTCGATGACGCGTTCGAGCATTTCGATCGGTAACTGGCGAATAGCATGCACTGTACTACAGTGATAAATTTGAAAAGTGAATTTTGTTTGCTTTTAAATTCTTTATTTATTCTTCCAAATCTATTTGATCCCCTTCAAAGTCAACGAATTTTCCAGTCATCATAACACTTGGCAAAGCCTTTTTTTGGAATGGTCTTCAGCGCTTTCTGCGATTTATCTCCTCGATCGGCCTCTGTTTGTGAATAGCTCCACGCAAACGACGCATAACACATTTGGCACGATATTTGCTTGATTGGTTGTCTGTTTTTACGTCGTATACATAATCCAAGCTTCATCCCCAGTTATGATGATAGTCTGAAAGCATTTCTTCACGGATGCGCAGATGTCACTAACAGTACTACCAGTTTACAGAAAATTTTACCAATTCGAAAAGCCCGAGAAGTTTCCAATTTGAAAGGTACATTTGCATTCAGAAAGCTGCAACTCTCGTCAATGTTTGTTATTTACTTTGCTATTAGCAACTAGTATTCACCGCAAGCTTCAAGTTTGACGAATTTACGATAAAGCCCGCTATGGTTTAGGGGGCTCGTCTCGGTCGCCAATCCCCTTGACGCTCTCGAGGTAGATCATATTCCTGTTCCGCTTTCTCTTCTTCCTTCGCCTCATCTTCCTCTTCCCCCTCCTCTTCCTCTTCGCCTTCTTCTTCTTCCTCATTCCAAAAGCTGTAAAATGAAACAAAACGATTAACGTCTCACTCAGGTCCCTTCACCGACCCCCGTGCCACTGTCGAGGTAGATCATGTTCCTATTCATATTTCTATTTCTATGCTTATTTCTGTTCCTATTCCAATGCATATTCATATTCCTTTTCCTGTTCCTTTGCTATTCCTATTCTTATTCTTATTCGTATTCGTATTCGTATTCGTATTCCTATTCCTTTTCCTGTCCCTATTCCTTTTCCTCTACCTATTCCTCTTTCTCATCCAAATTCTCATTCCAAAATCTTTTACATGAAAAAACCCAATTCACGATTCACTCCGACCCCTTCTCGCTTCACTCACAGCCCTCTTGCCTCTACCGAGATAAATCATATTCCTCTGACTTTTCTATTTCCCTTCATCGTCCTTTGCCGTTCATTTTCCTGTTGAGCACATGCGGTAATGAGCATTACTTTTTGCTTTTCAAAATTGAAATAAATGTCCGCTTTTTGGCAAGCCCATTTACTATCCAATTAACGTTTCAAAGTTTTCATTAGGGTGCAAAACTCTCATTGAGCATAACAGATAAAACCACATTTGCCAACGTCTAAGCTCAGATTTGACCAAAAAGCATAATAAATGACAGCTGTGAAACGCACACTCATACATCCAGTCAGCAATTAGGCAACGTGCAAGACACACACATAAGCACACAGACGTATCCGCTACAGCTCAGAACTTAACCCCTTGTTCACCGCAGCCGCAATGCAGCATCCATGCATCAACTGTGCAAGCCCTGACCCAGCAGGCGAAAGGCATCACGGCGTCAAGGCGTCAGTTTGATGCATGTTCCTTCCGTCTACCACTTTTACTCATTCACCATTGGCCAAGGCAACACAAGGAAGCTGCAGCTGTCGCAATCACACAGCTGGCCTTGAATCAAATGCAATCATTGAGCCACATCAAAATTATGACCAAGATTTTACGACGTTATTAACGACAGGCAAACTGTGCGTATACGCAATATGCAATTTATTGCCATATTAAGTAGCATACTTTCAGGCACACACTTGTCAGACAATGCGCGAGCTTACACACACACTCACACACACACACACACACTCACACACACACACACACACACACACACACACTGAAAAACAGCTTGATATTTATGTATTTTCTGCTTATGCATGACAGCAGACAAAGCCAAACGATATGACTATAAAGCGATGCATGACAGTTGACAGCTAATATGCGCTCATATATAAATATATATATATATATATATATGTGTGTATGTGTGTGTGTGTGTGTGACACATATTCATACACGACTGGAATTTGAATTTTATATGCAAAATACTCAAAATTGCTGTCAATTATTTATATCCTTCTCTTTCACACACAAGCAAAGCAAAGGCAATCGTATTCCTAGTACAATGCCTGCAACGTTTATGCGTTGCCTTTTTTTACAACATGATTTTGACATGTCAAAAAATATTAAAAATTTTTTGATTTATATGTACAAACTTGTTTATGCTCATCAATATAAACTGTTAAACACAATTTTAACAAAATTTCACCTCAATTTGTACACAAATTGACAAGTTTCGTAGAGTTTTCCAAAAATTCATTAATTAAGGTAATTTAATTATAAACTTATTTATAAATAAGTCAAGTTTAAAATATAAAAAACAAATCAGTGATGTATTAACATCAGACGGGAAACATCAAAATTGACATTACATTTATTTATTTGTTCTTTTATTTGTATCAAACCATCTAGCGCCATCTAGCGTGTTTGAAAGCACCAACACCCAAAACAAAAAACCTTCAATAAGCATGCATGCATGAGGAACGGAAAGGGCAGCGGAAGGGGGGATTGGAACGAGAAGAAGAATATGATCTACTTCGAGTGGGGAACAGCAGCGAGCACATGGCGGAGCCCCTAAGTATATATGTATATAAAAGAGCCTGAAAGGGCTTTGCTTACCATTGCGCTACATAGGTGTGAAAGCAGGTCCGTAATATTTACTAGCAACTTAGCGTGCTGCATAGAAATAATCAAAGTCCTGAACCAGCACGCTCGTCTTGCATTGCTGCAGTATATCAAGGGTTAAGCAGCTGGCACAAGCAGCAGGAGTACGCTGGTTCAATCACCAGGCATGTCGTTTGTCTTTATTATTTTCACTCTAAATGTTACTATACCACGAAAACAGCGAATGAGAAACTACTTGTAGAGAGCGGGTTGCGCCAACGACCTAACACAAACAAGATAGCTTGTAAAGATGCATATACTCCTATAGCCAAAACAGGCCGAATTTTCATCGTGTTGTCACACAGACGGCCGAAGTGCAAGCCGAATGCTTGACTCATTGCTTACAACAGATTAATAGCGGCATTGAAGCAGGTTCATTTCGCTCATTGCACTAACACATTCACTTTTTCGAGTGCTCTCTTTCTGAATATGACTGCCTAAAAACTCGTTTTTTAAATATGTTTAACACTTTGATGACTCTCCTCAACTGATACAAGAATACTATTGCCAAAGTCTTTACTAACGTTGCTGCTGCCTGATAAAAATACTTGTACCGTTGTACGAGCTGACGTTTTTATCACTTTTAAATATAAACTGTTAGCTATTCTTCTTGACCTTTGCAGCTAGGAGCACCGCTCCAGATGCATCTAATCTCTAATCGATACCAAAGTTAGTGCTAACCGCAATTAAACGTAATGAGTGAATATTTGGATTGATTTGACCGACTTTAAAGTCTGTTGCCTTATAAAACAAAGCAGAGAAAAATATCATAGCTTGTTGTTAGCTTTTGCAATTTACCTTTATGAAAACGCTATCATTCTGTACCACTGGGAGCGGTAGCTCCTAGATGTGACGTAAAACGCGCTACTAACTATATAATTATAATATTTACAAACTATATAATTACGTCAACTTTTGTACTTTTCGTTGGAGCCTCCGATCTGGTCGAGCCATATACCGCTGTAAAGGTATTAATTCGTAGTTTAACCTTTTCATATACGGTTTTTTGGCTATTGGTTTGGACGATATATGGGTTTGAAAAAAATGTTAGACGTCAATCATAGATCTATAATCTAGGAGTGAATACAAGTTTATTTATCTGATATGTTGATCAGAAGTTATAGTCTTTTAAAAATTTTGGCAAAATCTGACATATAGTTTGATTGATAACTGAAAAGCGTTTCATACATTGTTTTCCCCACTTTCCCCCTTTTTAGACGCTATGAGTAAAATAATGGAATTCTATAAAATAATTGTAGAATTATAATGTTTTTTTGCATTACTAACTTTGTTATTATAATTATAATTATTTTTTGCATTACTAACTTTGTTATATTGCTTAAATTTATGCACCAAATCTTCAAATTCATAGAACGACGTATCCAAAAACTTTCGGAGTCAATTAATTTGGCTCATTATTTGTCGAGATATATTACATTAAACACAAAATTTTGATGAATACGTCACGCTGGTCGTACACAAATGCCTTGATAATAGGCCAGCTTAAGAAGTGCTTAATTTTTAGCGTATTGATTATTGGGAGTTTTAAATGCTATTGTGCAATCCCCAATAAGTATGCTTGCTGACACTCGAAGTTTCCACCTGTTTTTAATAGAAAAAGCGGTAGTAGTTTTTTACTATCTAGCTAATAGATAGATAAGAAAATGAATAGATTGAATTTGAACTAGTTTTGATGTAAAACATCTATTGGTGCTCCTAACGCGCCGATGGTTTTACGTCCTGGTGGTGTTACGCTGGGCTTATGTTCCACCAGGGTGTGCTATGTTAGTGTCGTTAGTGTCAACCAGTATGGTAGGTTGTTGTTGTTGTTTTCGCGTTGTCATATGCTCACGCTATATGGAACCATATTATTCCGAGCCATGTTTCCTGTCTCAATTCCTTAAGTATTTGTTTCTTTATATGCGATTTTGACATTATCACGAAGTGCCACCTAAAAAACATAACTATTTTTTCATTCTTCACTGTAAAGCAGCAAAAGCGATATTGATTAGGCGGCACCCAAAATACCCAAAGTGTAAAGCATAAACCAAAAAGCAATCACTATCCTTGGTTTCGACAACTGCAATACACTCGCACACACACACACACAGACACACACACTTATACTGGTAACCATTGTGCGTTAGACCGCCATTGAAATTATCTGGCGTTAAGCGTTTTTGCATTTTCTCTAGCGCTTTCAGAGCATAAATCATGTGAAGTGTGGCAACGGCAACACCAACGACTACTGCAAATATACTGCAGTTCATGCATGTGTGTGTGTGTGTGTGTGTGTGTGTGTGTGTGTGTGTGTGTGTGTGTGTGTGTGTGTGTGTGTGTGTGTGTGTGTGTGTGTGTGTGTGTGTGTGTGTGTGTGTGTGTGTGTGTGTGTGTGTGTTTGTTTGTGTCTCTCACCCTGCATATGACTGCGGCTAGAACTACGATTTTTGTGGCTTGTTGTTCAACTGCAACTTCAGCACAAAGGAAAAAGTATTCCCACAGTTGAAATATTTGAACATAATTTAAATGCTGCGCTTACTTTTTGCGCCATTTTGTTGTTTTCTGTCTGCATTTTCTTTTATTAGTGTTACCAGCTCTTTGAATTTGTGTCTTTTTTTGAGCCGCGTCAGCATTTTTTGCATTTGCCAGCGTTTAGCTTGTGTTTTTTTCTTACACTCAAATCTTCTGGCCAATATTTTAATGTGCTTTGCTTAGATTTATAGTGAGTATGGCCATAATATTTTGTATTAACTGGAACACTGAGCCGATGGCTGCAGATAATGCGCTGTGGTTTATGTTACTTCACTTCCGAGCAAGGCAGTTGCCTATTATCAAGGCAAAATGATTGGTGATTGGTGTTAGTGGGCTGGGTCTTAAGTGGCTTTACTTGCAGCTGATAAATGGCAGCTGTATGCGATATAACTGGCAAAGCTATTAACATAAACACAATGAAATATGAAAGCTGCAAAGTTCATAATGTGCTTTTAAGGATCTAAGCTAAAAGATTCAAGATAAGCAATCAGTGGAAAGGGCAAACAAATCATCATAAAATATGATTGAGCAGCAATGCATCATTATGCCTTATACCCATCAAAATCAATCAATGCTACGCTTTGCACAGCTAAACAAAAGACGTACAGTAAACACTCGCCAAGTTGTTTTCCGAAGTTGGCATTAAAACTGACACTTTCCATGAGTAAGACAAACAAGTTGTACCAAAAAGCATTTATTTTGTCTAATAAAAGAGAATAACTCTTATAGTTAGAGCTTGAGTTGGCAAAATGTGACGCCATATACTGTGCGCAGAAGACAGCGCCACTTTCCATGCATCTATATGAATATAAGATGTTTCACATTGAAAATTGCATACCGTTCTACCCTGCTTTTGCAACGGCTTTTAATAAAACAAATATGCTGAATACAACTTTCAGATTTTTCGCCCATTTTATGACCAGCAGGTCAAAGCTTGTCTTATGGGGCGACTTATAATAACATTGGATTTTTTCGAGACCAATAGCGCCACCCCAGACATTAAAAGGACTGTGCGTAGGGTTTGGGACCCACCATGTAAAACCCCAATTCCAATGAAAGAAATACATCAGGCCGTAAACCGGTAACGGGTTGTTATGGCCAGTTAAGAAGAAGAAGAAGACTCCGAAAGTTTACAACGAAATGATAGGTTTTGATAATTGCTCCCTATAGAACTTGTCAAAATATGCAGAAAATACAAATAATAACTGTTGTCAAGCTGTTCAAAGATAAACATTCTTTAAAATCATTTTTTCACTAAAATAGTATGAATAGTATTCTTTTCACAATTTCCAAAATATTGGCATTTATAAATATTTAAGTTTTTAAATTGAAACACTAGACAACACAATATGTTTTTCGCTCCCATTTCTTATTGTGTAGTTCTCTTTGGCATTGTTTTTGTATAGGAACCGAAACAAATAACGGTGAATCGAATAGAAAACGATATTGTTGAAAAAGAAAATAGATATAAAACCGTACCGGTACTACCGTAATCTTTACCTTATCCGAAATAAATGTCGGTTTAAATATTTAGCTTCACTTTTGACGTCCCATATGCCAACTCATCATAGTATTATCTGAACAGCTAACATTATAAGATGTTAAAGAAGAAACACTCCACGTGAAACAGTACTTTTGGTTAGTTTTTTTCAACACAGAACATGAACAAAGCATTGGACCAGAAAGTACAACTCTTGTGTGTTTTCTTCTTCATACCTGACCATAATAACTCGTTACCTGGTTATGGTCTGGTATAGATCAATCCTACAGACAACGCTGCTTTGCGTCTTCTCCAATTAATACCAAAGTAAGTGTGCTATCTACGATTCCGTTCAACTCTAGTGTGACTATTTTCGGAAAATTTGACCAAATTTGTTTTCTCGTAAGTATTCAGTCTCATGTACATTTACCAAGAAATCGCTGACAAAGTGCAACAGTGTATTCCTCGCAAAACTTCAACAGTTGCTAAGGAATCGTTTTGCTGGGAGATACTACTGTCAATCCCGAAGAGCTCTTCCATAGACTGGTAAAAGGATTTACATATATATATATAAATGTATACCACCCAAAAGTAGTTAATTAAACTTTAAAGCTGCTAGGTTATTCAAAACTAAAGTCACTACTTTCAATTTGTGACTATACAAAGTCAAAAACTGTTTTATATAACGATTTGTGACCTTGTCTTCGACATTTGACTACTTAATACACGCTATCTTAACAGCTGATTACGAAGAAGAAGAAGGAAAACACGAAATTACGTTTGTGTGTACAATGCATTTCGTTGTTGTTTTTTTATTTCAAATCAATTTTTACCTGACTAAAACGCAACGTACCCATCTGACACTTATAGTCTGCAAACCGCAAGCCTTTTATCTTTCGAATTGTATAGGTCTTGCCTGAAAACGTTGCATTATTGCGAAGTAATCGGTACCACACTGAGTTTTTGCTTGGCGCATACTACTTATAGAGAAATATAGTATTTAAGAACTTAAGCAAGCCTGGCTTAAAACATTGTCAAAGAGTTGCTCTACATTCAAATGCAGTTTCTTTTATATTTATCGGCACTTTGTTAGCTTCAGTCAATTACAGACAGTACTGAAAGTTTCATATCTTAGTACACATTTGGCTGGTAGTCAAATGTGCGGAGGGGCAAAAGTTGGGGGTGTTGAGGGTGCTGCCAAGGCAAACTGTTTGTCGCTTAATTAAAAACCAAGCGAACGCATTTTACAAGTATTGCATGTCTGCATGCTGCAAGCAAAGAGAAGCGCCACTTTAACTGTAAAACTGCGCGTCACTAAGTAAATTAAGGCCCCAAAGCGGCAACAGTCAGTACCAAATAGCGGCCCCCAGCGATGCGAGTGATGCCTCGAGGGACGCAGCAGTGCATGACAACCCGATATAAAACAACTAAAAGTCGAAAAATTACAAAAAGGCAAACATATTTACAGTTGGCTGGGAGCACTTTCACTATCTCTCTCTCTCTGTGTTGCTCTCACACAGACACACACATAAAGAAACATATTCTCAAGGGTCGCTTAAAAGTAGGCTACAATTGCGGCTGCCTTGACGCTCTGTCAGACCTAAAACACTTTAAGTCTTCAAAAGGGAATCTCAGATGAGTTATTGCATGCCAAGAAAGGTGTTGACGGTCTGTGAGAGAGTGTATCTATGCGTGTGCGTGTGTGTGGCATTTAGAGAGCAAGCTGCCTTGCACATGACATTTTGGCATATTTTTAGAATTTATGCGCTTGACAGCTTTAAGTTCACAGTCAGCTAGTCAGTCAGTCATTCATCGAGTCGGCGAAACGAACGAATGACCTTCCGAAATGGCGTCTGGCATTGCCTTCGTTTCAACTAGGATGTAAGCCTGTTGTGGTTGTAGCTTTGAAAATTTGTAGAAAAAAAGTTAACTATGTGTTGATGGATATCTGTGTGTATCTGACGCTATTTATCTACCTATGTGAGTGTTTGTTTGCGCTTCGTTGTATTTCATTTTGTTTGTTCTGTGCTTACGTAAGAGTATATGCAGTTTAATCATCTGTTTGTAACGCACAAAAACAAGCTAAGAGTATATGACGCATATAGTCATCAGCATGAAGAGACTTGTGTGTCTGTATATGTATGTGGAAGTATCTTTAGGTTAGGAGCGCTATGCTGATGTATCTTTTATGCGAAACATATCATTTTTATCATTTAACTAGCTAAGAGTGGAAATAAGCTTTTTCTGTTTATTTAGTTGTGCATGCCTTAACATGTCCGTGCATGTTACCATCTGTGTGGATTTAGCTTTTTACATTGTTAAGGCAAATACATGTACATTATAATCCTAATCTTTTATTTATTAGTAACTTAATAAGTAATTCTTTGGAAGTCGCATAATAAAGAAGCTTTTATGTGAATTTTTTCAAGTTTATTAAACCAAGTTTTGGGCAAGTTAATGTATTTTTTTAACGGAATAAACACAGTTAAATGCGTATGATATTTTATTTGTCAGAATTATACACTGTTATCAAAAAAGTATTTAGGGTTTTTTTGAAACCTATATAATAAGAGGAATATTCCGTAGTAGATTGACTCAACTTTCGAAAAATAACTTATTTTCTCCATTTAAACATATTGGCTTTTGTTTTAGGTTTCAAAAGCTTGATTTTCTTAATTTTTTAGAGAAATTAGCATACATTTTTTTAAAATATTTTTTATATTTCGTTTTCTTATTTAAGCCCATGAGGTGACGTAGACAATATTTCTTGAAATTTGAACTTAAACTTTAAACATGGCATTAATCGTAAATATTCCCACGTTAGGCCTGTTCTCGATTTATATTTCAATTCCGATTGAACGAAATAATTGCATCAACTATTGTATTGTTAAATCGACCTATCGAAAAAGGAAACAGTACTTCTTTTTAAAATTTGTACGAAATCGGTTGGGTGGATTTTGTTATATTGTATGATAAAAGACAGTCACTGGGGCTGCAGATATCCAGCTTGCTAAAGTGTCCTTTAAGTCTACAATGTTCGGTAAGCAGACTTGTTCCAATTATAATAGAGTTCTTTCAAAACTGTGATAGTTTCTTGAACCTGTTTGGGTTATAAGAACCGAGGAAGTGTTTGACCCGTCTGAGGCCTGGAGTGCTTACCCAGCTCGTGGTTCGTCTTAGTCTTTCCTCTTCTCTTAAAAGTTGTTTGACGGTATGTCTTTCAATGCGATGGGTTCGCAGCACCATCTCTTGCCAGCTTGTGCGCAAGTTCTGGGTCCCAGGGACTCATCGAAGTGAGAGTGAGTTTCGTATACTAAATTTGGCTTGACATTGGATTAAATGAGATTTCTGGCACACAACCGATTTTGACGGTTTTTAGGGTGGTTCAAAAAATAAACTTTTTTCATATAAGTACGCACTGAACAGAATCTTTCAAAGCGGTGTAGTTTTTTCAATAATTTTTTTCAGCGAAGCACTCTAGCTCTTTTTAGCTTGTAAGCTGCGTCATCCGGTATCTGCCTTTTCATTTAAAGTGCTGCTCAACCGCTGCAATTTATAAACAGTGATGGATATTCATGGCTACGTTCTCACACACACATACACACACACACACACACAAACACGCACACACACACATACACACAACAATCAAAGCCACGTTGACGTTCAATTTAGCTGCTGTTGACTTGTGTCCAATGGCCGCTTGGCCTGTCAAGGCTAACTCATCTCAGATCATCTCTGTATCATCCATCTATCCATCCATAACTTTGCTTGTTTTTGCTCCAAGTGCCTGTCGCTGATTATACATGGTACACACTGCCAGTTATGCAACTATTTTGTAGAACCTTTTTTCTGTCAGATGTTTTTGTACCTTGCCTCAGTGTCTAGGCAACAGAATAACCAAAAAATGTTTACCGTGATTTATGGCGCGGAATTTAAGCTTACGTGGCGCTTTCCTATTTTCCGTTTTTTTTTCCCGCCATTGGCAGCGACGGCGACTGCAGCTGCTGCTTTTACTCGTTCGTCGTACCTTTCGCTCGGTTTTGTAGTGTTAAAAAAATTCGAGCACTTTACAAACCCAACTAAGCCCCGGCATGCTGCGTCGCATCTTGGCTGCCAAAAATTTGCTGCTACTTCTCTATGGATTTTTAAAGCTTTTGGCTTTTTTGAATGGTTTTATAAAGAAAAACTGCTGCCGTTGGCAAGATTTTGATATATTCATGCACTTCCGGCGGCTGCTTTGCTCATAAACGCCGGCGACTTTAAAAGCCTCCGGTGGTAATTTGTTTTGCTTTTCATGTTGTCGTAGTTGTTGTTGTTTTTTTTTCTGTCGAGCCTAAACCTTCAAGCTTATTCATCTCATTATTTGTAATGCAAATGTGCAGACATACATAACTTTGGCTTGGCATTCATTGAAATTCTTTACAAGGATTTTCCGGATCCAGTTAAGGTAATCAGGTCGTGCGACCTTAATTTTGTGCTTTGTTTGATGTGCTGATAATTAAAACAAGCAGCGTTGTTGGAATAGGAGATGCGACATTGAAATGCTATACAAATTCCAACATATCTATTTTTATCAGCGATGTACTGGCTAAAGACAGTCGGAAAATTACGCATACGCCTCGTTATGTTTTGAACAACTGCACACTCTGCTTTCTCCAAAGTAATTTGAATTGATGTAGCGCTTGTTTGAAGTAATCAGTTTTCAAATGTTCAAATAAGTTGTGGGAACTAAAGATTTAACATAAATTAGCTTAAATCAGGGATCGGCAGCGGCAGCAGAAAAGTTGCCCATGTCAATTCCAATTCACGGTTTCGCATTCGTTTTATGTGTACTTTACTTAATCAATTTGTTCAAAGTTCGATACATCTTTGAACCACAATTTCAAGACGGCTCGTTTGGAAAGCTTTAAACATGCTCTCTAAATACAAGAACCTCTCTAAAATATCCAGGTACAGATGCATCGCGCTTATTTTTCAGAATCAAGCAGAACAGCGATCACAAAATACTAAATACATATACAAAAATAATATATACATTAGCATTATTTTTACAAATAAGCTCGTTAGAAGACTACTTATGGGATTTTCATAAATGACGTCAATACTTGTATATATATACTATATGATGATATCGCATCGGTTCGGTGCATATATTTGACTCGCAAAGTTCAAAACTGCGTATTGCATGAGCTCTTATAGTCGGATCGCCATCAACTAAGCTTAATAAAGTGCTACCATCACGGCATATACGCAGCATACGAATCTGACTTAGCCCCAATATTTTAAAAACCTTCACACCTTAGAAGTTTCTCTTAAAACGAAATCCTCTTTTCATCACTGCATATCGGCTCTTAACTAAGATAACTTTTTGTAGCTTCTTCGTCATGAGATTTATAGCAGCTTTAAAATGTCAATCAAACGTTATAAATTAATTTCTTGTAATGATGACGTAGCCCAAGTTAAAGCCAATTGCTTGTCATTGGCAGCTGTAACTGTAACCGATACCGACGCTGAGATTGCCATCAAAGAAGCTTGCCAAGCCATTACGGCTAATGAACGAGCGTCGTTTTTATGCCACTGCCACACACTGAGGCAGCAAGACAATGCCCCAAATTGCAATATGGCCGTTTGCTTACATAAAAAACTGCAACAATGCTGTTCACACACACAGAAACACACATGAACATACATTTCTCAATTTACGCAGATGCTTTTTATGCGGTTTTATTGGAGCTTTTCATTGTGCCCACTTTTATGACTCACAAGCCACATTCATTTGACCGCGAGTGTGTGTCTTTGTGTGTTGATCAAAGAGCGCTTAAATTTATATGTTAGCTTTATGTATGCAACTTGTAAATTTTTACAACTTTTCGCAAATATGTAGCTTAATTGTAAGACAAGGCAAAATAAGCACAGAGACTTTTACTTCTTAAGCGAATTATACGCAAGGGTCAAATATAAGAAAATTGCTTGGAGACCTCAGAGCTGACCAACAAGCTGCTGCTCTGTCGGGGCAATTGTCAAATTTATGACTTTATCAACTTTCATAACGCACACAGAATTTCATATTTTGTCGCTTGCTGTCGGAATGAAAAATTATGTGTATTGAAAACTTTAGGAAAAAGTTGTTATTTGTTGGAAAACATTTTTTGCCTTCAGGGCAGCTCCAAAACAAGCAAGCAACACACATTGTTTAGTTTAAAGTTTTTAGTTTAAACTTTATATGTCACTTTTTTTTATTTTTGAGCGCTGATTGATTGTGTTCCAAACGAGCCAACAACAAGTTTTCATTTGTCAGCTTCGCATTAATATTAATGGCCCGGTAGAGCAGCTTACTCAAAGACCCAAACCCATTAGGGTCAAATCAACGTAATGCGCTTTAAGTGTCTGTCTCACAAGCGCACCTACAATTAATAATCCAAATATTGGTAACGTTGCCATACGCCATGATTTCCGACGGAAATGCGACTAACGGCGGAAGCAAGCAATTTGCCGGCGGCAAGACGAGCGCTGACAAGCGCAAATAACCAAAAAAAATTTGATGCAGACAGTCGGGACGGTGCCCGACAGTGGAATACCCTGTACACTTTTTCTTCATACACACTAAATACGGTAAAATGCGAACGGCAGTATCCACTTTTATATTTATTTTCATAAGATCGATATGCCTGTAAACATTTCCTATTGGGAAGTTCCAATTGACAAGTTTTCCTATTGGAAAGTTGGCTATTATGAGGGCTTTACTCTTATACCCATAGCTTCAGTATTCTTGGGCTAATCTTGTTGAATTTTGTAACACAGATTAAAAATACATACATATATTAATGTGGCAGTAATTAAGGTAAATTGATTGCGGGGGAAGGTGGGGTTCCATTGAAAACGTGGATGCAGTTTTATTGACAATTATTTATTGTCACACGAGTCTCCACACCAAATTTTGTAACTCTAGCTCACATGTATCCATATCGACACGTAGTAGAATTTTGGCACAGTTCATTGGCGGGGGGGAATTAGCATATTTTTGACTATAACTTTTGATGTATTTATCTGATTCGATCATTTTTGCAACATCTTCTTCTTCTTAACTGGTCATAACAACCCGTTATCGGGTTACGGCCTGATGTAAATACATTCTTTCATTGGAATTGTGGTTTTACGCGGTGGGCCCCAAAACCCTACGCACAACCATTTTAGGGCCTGGGGTGCCTCAACGGAGCGATTGTAAACCGCTCAAAACTGTCACGGGGAAAGGCGGTAAGATAAAGACTTCATTCGACAAACTCCCTCAGCCTTGAGAAAATGCGCATCTTGTGGTAAAATTTTTTTGCTCTAACTCTTATAGTGTCGAAAAAAGCTGGCCCAACATGGACAGACCGACAGACGGACATGTCTATATCGACTCGACTATTGCTCCTGATCATTTTTGCCCATGGAACTTATGGTCTGCCACGCCTCCTTCTGCCTGTTTCATACACTGCACAAACCTATAATACCCTTTTACACTTTGTGTACAGGGTATAAAAAAAGTGCACTAATAAAATTCGTCTTTTCCAATCTGCGTGGCAGTCAGTAAGTAGATGGCTGACTGAGCGAGTCAGTGACTTGAGACAGACGAAAGTTTCTTGCTACGAAAGCCACTGCCATAAGGAAACTAAGCATTTCCGTTTGGCTTATTTATGCCGTTAGCTCAGACCTACATTTATTATACCAAAAATAAAAAAGAATAAAATATTTTAGAAAAAATGAAAATATTTTAGTAACTGTTGTGACAAAAAATTATGTAAAAAGTTTTTGCTTTCATTTGCCACGCACGTTGCCTCGCAGCCTGGCTTCACTTGGTCCTTGCGCTGGTCTTATGAGCTGGCAACAGCTGCGAGTATTGCCTTTGGGGAGCAGCCACGGCAAATATTTTAGCAACACGTCGACCGAGTTTTTTCCGAATGTGTTTTCTGGACGGTGTCAGCTCTTTACTTTGGGGACTACGACAGAATGTATGTTGTGGCATCATTTTTCATTAAGTTTTATGCCATATTGCGCTGCCCAAGGACGAGCACGACGCAGACAGCGACTGCGACGCATAGGTTATATGGTAAAAATATATTTTATTAGCCACCATTTGCAATTGTCTGGCTGTCTATCGTATTGCTGCCATCGCATGCTGCACATGTGTCAGGCAAATTATATAAATTTCAGGCAGTAAACTATGAATTCTTGGCCAGAAATGTCAAATCTTTAATACCCTTTATGCTGTTTTAAATACAGTTGGCGTTCAAAATCAATAACTCAAAGTATTAAAAAGTTGATGTTTTTTGATTTAGGTGACTAGACGAAAGTGTACGGCACTTGCATGCTAAGAGCCGTAAAATAAACGCCTTTATTTTTGTGTTGATGTTGGTAGATAGACATGCTGTCAAACATGCTTTAAAAAGACCTAATAAGTCATTTTGTCTTATTACATAGGTCTACAAATACCTGGGTCATGTCTGTTGTTGGAAAGTTTTTTGGTACATAACCTCCTCATAACACCAATTCTCTCCCCGGACTCGGATTCTACGCAGCAAAATACTTCGGAAAATACCCTAACCTTTTTTTGTCTTTAAGGCTTAATGCTAATGTATAATTACACTAGTCTACAAAATTCAAACTTTTCTAATATTCGAGAACTCTGATAGGTGATCTTGTTTAAACTACCTTCTCTAAATATCGCTCCGTACTCAGTTTTTTCCGGTCACCCTCAGAGAGTTTCGCGAATATTGTCGGCTGAGGTACCAACTTTTTTATTACAGAAGATATTCGCGAATGGCGAAAATGCAGCTCTGTTTTACCAACTAAGCGATTATTTCATATAAGCGATAATTGTATATATGCAAATTATTTCAAAAAAAAAAATATAATCGATATCGTTTATACAATTTGATATTAATATAATATAATATAATTATATTTGTACATTGCAACGTGCACAATTTAAATCTTGTTGTGCAGGAGGCACAAGGATATCATCAGGACTGATGCGAAAAAAAATCCTTCCTATCGTCGCTTTTTGTATAACTAGGTACAAATTTTGTTGATGGATTTTTTGTTATAATAAATTGATATGTTGTTACAGGCGGATGATGAAAATCCCTTCTCTGAGTACTGTTTCTGTCAAGTACCGATGACAGCCACTGTCTCGGCCAAAGCAAGTAAATTTTTAAAACAAATGGAAACATTCCAGTTCATGTTGACAATGCTCATTGATATTTTATGAAAAATTTAAAATTTAAATGAAGCTTTGCAAAGCTCTCAACTTCGCTTCATAGATTCCTTCGTGAAAGTTGATGCTGTCTCGTTCTTTCTGTCATTATATCTTTATGAAGTATATGGAATGAAACAAATGAAATGAAAAAAGGATTCCCCATAGAGCTGCAAAACTATCCATATTCACGCCTTTCGATATTTTCGATACTTTCAAGAAAAAGATTTGATTGTAAAGATGGTACCATCGATTTTTTTTCTTTTTACCATCCTGAGATTAACCGCCAAGCGTGTTTTTGAACTAACGATAGTGAACAAAAAACACAAAGAAAGCAATCGATATTACCATCGATAGTTTTGGAGCTCTCCTTCCCAAGCGCTTGAATAACAATTCCGATGTTGAAAACCATGTTTTCCATGTCCAAAAGTTATGTACAAAAAAATGTATTACGAAGCGTACGATCAAGTTCTCTCATCTCTCTTTGTGCTTGGTTCTCTTATAGATGAAATAGTCGCAACCTATAAGAATGATTTGAAAAAAGAACCTCGGGTTGGCGATCGAAACATTTTTTTAGTTTTGGATCGTAGAAAAGAAGTGAAATTGAAAAGTCTGGAAGGCATCGTGGCATTTCTGCAAAAAAAATCTATTCAATTTGTGAACATACTGATAAAGATACCAGCGGGTTTAAAACGGCTGAAAACTTATTAGCGTTCTGCCATGGGTCGAAAACGGTCAATATATGACAGTTTTGAATATTTATCTTGAATCTGCTGATAAAATTGATAGAACTGATGCATGTATCTCGGCTTGAACTAGTCAACACCCGGTTTTTAAGAGTTTCGCCGAGTCATAACAAAAAACAAAACATATTTATAAGGCTATGACATGAAAACCGAAGACCAATCATTCCAATGGCAGCGACCACATAAGTCAAGACCGGAATCGAAAACTCGTTTTCCTGTTACTAATAACTATTTAACATTAAGCAAAGTAACAAAAAGTACCAACTACTTAGCGTATCTTGCAGTGACCTCCATTCAATGCTACAAACTTTCACTACTCTTTACTGCGTGAAGAGTATAACAAGCAAGAGCAAAACCCATTTGCATTTCCAATATCAAGGCTACTCTCATTTTCCTGCTTTTCCGCGTGCTCAATGAACTGGCAAAGTGGCTGTGGCTTAATCTAATAAGTTGCTTTGATATTTGTTGTAGTTGCAGTTATTCTTGTTGTTGTCTAGAAACTGCTACCGGCTAAGTCCACGAACTTGGCCCATGTCACGCTTGATCAGGAACCTTTATCAACTACGGTTAGATAAGATGAGTTAATTTGACAGGCTGACAGCATAAACAAACAAACAGAAAACAAATAGCACATGGGTAATTCTTGTACAAACCAAACACATATTTTGACGGCACAGTTTTTCTTTTAAAATTTTTTTTAATTCTATGATACAGCAGTTTTGTTAGGGTGTTGCAAGAAGAATTTAAGAGCTCTAATAATTTAGTGGAACCTTGTCGAAAATACCAATATTCGCGAAATTCTGGAAGGATCGATAGTTTAAAAATGATCACCCATTATAGTTCTTGAATATGAACTCGTGTTGAGTAGTGTAATCTTATTCAGAAAAGAAAAATTGTTATCGTTTTGAGTACATTCAAGCTTTTTATTAATCAGTCAATAAAAAAGTTATCGTAAGCCCAATATTATGCTACATTTAAACATCCGGCATTTAGAAGCCGATTGAAAAGTCATCGAAAATTAAGTGCGAAGTTAACTCCTGCTCCTCCTCGTCGTCCTTAGCAACTCTCGTCAATAATCCAAAATGTTTGCGCTTAAGTCTTCTAATGGGCACACTGACACACTGGTAACACCTAATAACAGGAAAGCGAACCGGAAGCAGAACGGGAAGAGGAATATGAATATGAAGAGGAATAGTTAGAGGAATAGTTAGTGAAATAGTTAGAGGAATATGATTTACCAGTAGGTTGTGAGCGAAACGAGAAGTGGGCTGAGTTAAAAGTAAATCTAGCGTATATTCTATCTGCATATATATAAAAATGAATGTCTGTATGTATGTCTGAATCCAGTGATCCGAAAAAGGCTGGACTGATTAGCGTGAAATTTGTTTTAACATCTTCGTTGAAGTTCAGGGAAAGTTTATGCTGGAAATATGCATAATTTTTAGGTAAAGGTAGAAGATGAAAAAGAGGATAGGAAGATATTGACACCAATATCAGCAGCTGGAATTAGTATGTGAAAGAGAGAGAGAAAGAGAAGGAAGGAAAACGGAAAGGGGAACGGGAAGAAGAATTTGATCTACCGCGAACGGGGTACGGTAGTTAGCGAGCGGAGCGAGCAGACAGCAGAGCCCCCTATTTTCGACAAAACGAATTTCGGGTGAAATCGTGAACGCTTCAATCTGTTTTGAGCAAAGCGAAGTTTTCCGGATTCGCTAGTCTGAATATAAATTAGACTCTCAGGTCAATGTTAAGTTTAGAGATGGTGGAAAGGAGCCATCCTAACTTTCTCTTCTAACCTGGCTTGCACAGTGGCAATCTTCCCAGCAATATGTTGAGCGAAAGTAAACCCTTTGTCTTAAACTAGACCCACATAACTAATGAAATAGTTATTAAAACTGAATTAGGGTGGAACGTCAAGGCAAAACATATGTTGAGGCAATAACCAACATTGTTCTTAATGTTCTAACGCTATGTCCAATCTTCACGACTTCATAAAATTAATTGCAGTTCCAAACAAGTAGTTGTTTCGTCTGGTGACGAACAAAAAACAGCCTTGTCATTTGTATAAGTATAAATACTAGTACCAAAAACGCTGGGATCAGAAATATAATTTTTATTCTTGACACTACAACTTCTGCCTTCCAAATACATTTTTAAGAAAGTGAAGAAAACAAAAACAGCTGTCGACCCACGCAGTACACACATGGAGATTGTGTATGGCATATATTCATCCCTTTCTTCTTGTTTGTTTTTAATGTTGAAATAATTTACGGAGCGTTACAATAGACCTTAACAAAGCTCCAACGGATGAAATCGAGCGGTATAGACTTTATGTAGTCTCAAGATGCTGACACATGTATCAATGACACGGCTCTATCGTCGATATTTTTGAAAAAAAAAACACAGCTCTATGAAGAAACTGCCACACAGAACACACTAAACTGTTGCTACTCATTGTAAAAGTATGGTCATCTCCTGTGGAGATGTTTGGCGTTTTCGGCAAAAAACACGATTTTAAGTAAAAAACTAAATTCAAACAAAATTCATGGTAAATTTCCAGCTATCAAATAATAGGCTCTTCCAACCCTGCAACTCTTCGAAGCTCCGAACGACATCGTTTATCAATAAACGCTACAATCATTTTCTTTCAGTTTGTTAAAGAATTACCCATATGCGTTTTGTGTGTGTGTATGCATGCATATGTGTGTGTGCGTCCTTGTGTGTGTTATCTCTAAGGCTAATACAAATAATTGTTGTATCTGTCTGTAGTAGCAGCATCCTGACCTAGTTTACAGCGCTGCATATCAAAGCCAGCAACAATAAAAGCAACTACAACTGCAACATCAACAACAATAACAATAACAGCACCAACAACCAACACCAAAAACCAACTGATCCATTGTCCATGTGACCAACTTTGCCGCACTGCAGCTTTGTTCGTCTCCGTCCGGCGCTCTGTAAATAATTTGAATTTTAAATAATGAAGTCGAAAGATGTCAGTCCGCGTTATCAAAATCATTTATATGCGAGCTGGCGAAACAGCTTTTGTTGTCGTTGTTGTTGCTTTGCAGTCGTTGTTTTTGTTGTTGTTGTTGTCGTCGGGACTCCCTTGTGTCAGCTGCGCCAGCTGCCATTTTGGTAGAAAATTTTAAAGCGCTTCCAAAAGCATGAAATGTGTAGAGGATGATACTAGTTTGCAGCTCGTTACAAGTTTTGGCCCGGCTCGGAATTAGTTTGTCTCCGTGTGTGTGTGCGTCTGCAATGCGCACATCTGTTACTGTTCGTATGTCCATGTGTGTTTTGGCCAAATTCTACTGAATTATTATTTCTTTCCTCAAAACTTGATAGCTTTAAAGAGTTGACACTTTAAGCTGGAAGCACGTTGAGGGATTTACTTTAGTTTGTTGGGCAATTTTGTGTAAATTTAAGAGTCAAACGTTAAGTTGCGTATTATTAAAATTAAAATTTCTTTTGTGCCACGGTACTTGTGTTCGAGCCTATGTAAACCTTTAACTTAGTTTTGAGAGAATAAGGCTAAAAAACGCTACACGTATGCGCATTCTATGTACAGCTTACCATATACTCAATAACCGTCAACCTTTTTAGCTTGTCTGCAAAAAAACGGGCAACATGAATAGAAGGACGGTAAAACTCAATACAGCCCGGTATGCTACGGAAAAGGTCAACGCTCAACCAAAAACATTTTTTTTCTGACAGACCGATATTTAATCACTTTTAAATTCAATTCGCATTACAACTCATCGCGATCGGTAGTAAGATTACTAAGTAACAATGTGAGCTAAAAATTTTGTGTGAAGACTTGTGGGAGTCTTATCATCAAAACTGTGTTTACCTTTTGTCAATTAAAGGGCACCCGCAAATCAGTACAAAATATTTCGTTTGGTTGATAAATGGACACATTTATAGAATAAATTCCGTTAAACAATACATCCAGAGGTCAGCATATTTTCTTTCCAAACCTGTCGTCCCTCAGTTGTAGTGCTATATGTTAAATATTGGACGAAGAGGAGCTGCTTAGGTGGCTAAGCGTGAACTGCTTTGATAGCCCTTGCGCCCCACTTCATGTAGTAGGGTGGGTCTAATTACACTATGCAACAAATTCGACCTAAATTGACTTTCCTTGGGCTAAAACATACCTTTTCCGGTCAAAATGGAATATCTGGTTTCGAGTCCGATCCCCTTTTTTTTCTAACAATGCAAAAAAGGTAGGTTGCTCGGGAACCTTTCTTCTGAAGAGATGAATTCTATCTTCTTCAAATAGATTTTGCAAACACTCACTAGAATGTAGCTGACAAGGCAATCCATTAAATAATTGTTTAAAATTCATTTTTTTTCCTAAAGTAATTAAATCTAAAGTTATAAAGTTTATATTCGATGTTCCATTTGTGTTCGGTTAATTGATTACACTATGCAACAAATTTGACCTCAACGAAAGTCCTGGCCCGGTAAATTTTAGGATGCTAATTTCAAATCCGAAAACCATTTTGGATTTTTTAGCACCGTTTTCGAATCAACGCTATTTCAATAAATTCGAGATTTCGAAAGTTGCGAAGTCAGCAAATCTCATATATCTTGGAAGCCCTCCATCTGCGCATGCGATGTACTTTGCCCTTTCAAAACACATTCTCCATCACAATGTTGAAGAGATTGCAGTAGTTGACATCGCCTTGTCTAAAGATTCGATCAGTATTAAAAAAAAAAATAAATAAAATGGCTTAGGAGAAAATAGGACAAATTTCCAGCTTTTCCAAGAAGCCAAGTTCCCTTCCCGTTTGAGTATGTACTGTAGCGCCTTCGGTCATATAGTGTAGACCTCACATAAACTTGATTGATTGTACTCTAATATGGAAGCTCAGGTGCTCGGTGGAAGCTCCAAATATCGGTGGGAACGAAGTTTATGAAAAACTCTTACAGCCACACAAGTTGTCATTTTTAGTCGGTTTCGTAACCCACTAGCTGAACCGCACGCAAATATACTCTAATTATTTCTTCTTAATTTCATTAAAACTCGAACTGCACACACTTATGTCGTCGACTTACAAGGAAACCTACTTAAGACTTCAAAAGATGTACCCTAATTTGATTGCCCATTGTTATCATATTTAATATTCAAAGCTAAGAACTTGCTGCTTAAGGAGAACAAAACAAAGTCATGATAATTATAACTATGAGCGCATAAAAGTAAAAACTAGAGAAAATATGTTAAGCAATCGAAACTTTTCGACAAAAGCTCGCCAAAAAATTGTTTGAAGACGCCAACTAATGAGCAAATGTTGAGTGGAAATATATAGCGCGAAGGGTAAGTTGGAGGCAGCTTGTCATAAAAGTTTTTATAGATGGCTAAGAGTAGATAGCGCAAGTATACGAGAAATAGAAACCAGCTAAATGTACAAAAGCAAATCAATTTACAAGACAACAAACATGATATAGGGGCATGTGGCAAGGCCATAAAAAGCGGGTTTCGGGTTTTTGGTGGCATATAATCGAAGGCGAAAACAAAAAGGCGATTGACGCAAAAACTGTGTCGTCATTGTTTTCTGAATTGAGTGCCGAGTGTTGGCTATGTGTGTGTGTGTGTGTGTGTGTGTGTGTGTGTGTGTGTGTGTGTGTGTGTGTGTGTGTGTGTGTTTGTTTGCTTTGCAAGTTAGGAGTTAGTTGAGGATACACAACATTATGGCCGCTGCCTGACGCTGCTTATCAATTAGGTCTTATTTTGAGGCCCGACATTTTGCAATCAGATGATTTTTTTGCAGAAAGCTGCTCAAGCGTTATATGTTACACACACATGCACACACACACACACACACACACACACACTTAACGCACACTGCTCATTTAAGTGCTGCCACTTGGCATTTACTATGTCAATCAATGGCTGCCGGAAATGATGGCATAGCAGCCACTTCCGCGCTCCAATTGCAGTCGGCAATGTCGTGATAGACGTCGCCAAGTTCCCTGCACGGAAATTGCCAACCTTATTTATGGCTCGACTAAATGCCAGCCTACCCAAAGAGTACTCACAGTCGTATTGCAGCGAATGCTTAGCATTTTATTGTGCAAATATTTGCATATGCTCCAATGAGCTACTCCCGGACTTAACCCCAATGATTTATGCCGTGCACGTTGCGCTGCTACGTTGACGTTACACTTCAACTTCAGTCGCAATGTCCATACGCATAATTGAGCCTCTAATTTGGAGTTATAAAACTGTGCCCTACACTTCCACCCAAAATTCGCTACTTTATAATGGAAATGTGTTTCGCACGAAAAACAATGCCAACTTAATATCCAGCCATAAGGCTTTTTCTGCTTTAAAGCGCTCCTAACAACATTGGGCCAAGTTTCCCCCCAAGTTTATGCATAATTTTTGACGATATTTTAGCGCGCTGCTTTGGCGCTTACGTTACGCATATAAGTCGGAAAATATTTTATGGGGCAGCAACCAAACCAACTATGTAAAATATGCGTTTCAGATAACTTCATTCAATTTGCTGCCTTTTTATATTGAAATTCTATTTTGTTAATTTTGCTTGCCAACGCAGCAAAGTTGCAATGCGCCAAAAGTGTCTTTAAATAGTACATTTTCCTGACAACTTTAAAGCCAGAAAATAGTTGTTTGAACTTTTTTAAAAGCAAAACACTAGACAATACACCTGCCACATCTACTACTTGCGTGCCATATTTTCGTTTTTATGTTAAGAGAGTTTTCAAATATTTGAGCAGTTTTCAAGCTAAAACTTTTAAAAATGTTGCCAATTTCGTTTGCATTGCGCCAAACGAAAACAAAGCGTTATCTATAAAAGAATGAAAACTTTTTCGCGTAAAAAATGTCATACTATAAAATACATAAAATGATATAGCAAGTCAGCAAGTAAAGTTGCCAAAATTATTGGTAACGAGGTACAAACTGTATATGGTGAGCGTTCAATAACAGATTACAATCCAGTAAATAGTTTTTGAAGCAACTGTGAAGATATACCTGAAAACTTTGGATAGTTTTGAGTATAGATAGTTAGCGAGAATGAACATATGCGGAGCGAATTCAATGAATCCATTTCCGGGTTGATTTGTTCCGACGAGTGCCCCTGGTTAGTGTTCAAAAATTCAATGTATAGAGACTTATAAGGTAGATTTTATTTAATACTAGCGGGTTTCACACCCTGCTCACACCGCTCGCTAAGCCCCTATCGAGATAGATTCCTTTTCTTTACCTCTTCCCTTTTTCTACCATCTTATACCTCTTCCCCCTATCATTTTCGGTTGCCTCTCACAAATAGATTTTATGCTTGAATTAATTTCAAGTATTTACGATTCTTTTTTATCGAAAATTAGCCATCTCTAACGGATGACACAATAGGGTAATTTCAATTATGGATAAAATAAAACATTTTTATACTTAAATTTAATTCAATATCCCATATTTATACGGAAAGCTGCTTCAAATTAAGGCTGCATGATACATAACATTTTTTGTTTGCTCTCGGAGAATGAGTGAACACACCACTTATAACTGACCGATGCCAGATTTATATCTATATGAAATGATTGCGTTTGAGCTGGAACAGCCAATCGTTTGCTGACAAGGGAATTAGCGGCATTTGGCCTTCTTCTCCTTTGAACGGACCATTTAAAAGACTTGCTACTATCAAATTGTTAATTAGTTTTGTCACAATCAGTCTGGTCAGCTGATTCGTGCCCAAAGATTTCTCATCTCTTATATCATCCCATCTGTCATCTCTAATCTCATCTCATCTCTCATCTCAACACTCATCTCATCTCTCATCACATCTCTCATCTCATCTTTCATCTCATCTCTCATATCTCATCGCATCTCATATCCTCTCTCATCTCTCATCTTATCTCTTCTCTCATCTCATATCGCATCTCATCACACATCTTATCTCTCATCTTATCTCTCATCTCATCTTATCTCTCATCTCATCTTATCTCTCATCTAACCTCTCATCTCATCTCTCATATCATCTCATCTGTCATCTCATTTCTCATCTCTCATATCATATCATCTCATCTATTATCTCATCTCTCATCTTATCTCTCATCTTATCTCTCATCTCATCTCTCATCTAATCTTTCATCTCATCTCTCATCTCATCTTCTTATTCTATTTAAAGTTTATGAATGCTTTTTTGGGAAAAGACTTTAAAAGTCGCTCGTGCCTTAAATTGAGCCAAAAGAGGACTTTTCTGGAATCAGGATACTACTCGAGAACAACAAAGTGAGCCATGTTTCGAGCAAAGCGGTCCGAAAATGAAAAAGTTATAATGGTTTACAAGGATATGCAAAAAATCACACAAATTTATTGAAAGCTTTTATTTAAGCTAGCTTTATGTAAAGTGAATGTGAATACATATTCGATTTTCTCTAAAAATTTAATTGGCATTTGTGAAGTAGCATTTAACATTTTAATGAATTTAGGCTTAACCTCATTTTAGTGTGAAGTAGTATTTTCATTGATTACCTTGAAGTGACAGCACGCCCTAAGCTAATAATTTGCAATTATGTTTCAGCGCAGCAGGAGTTAAACAGTGTTTGACGTAAGTACATGTGAAGCATATTCGATTAATCAGAGGAACTCGCTCGATACAATCTTCCTCGTACGTCGTCCAATTTTAGCCTCATTCATTTGCAGTGTATCACTTCGATTGACAACCTCGAAGGATTTAGCGTGTTATTCATAGATTCATAATTAGAGACTTCCGTGGAGCTGACTCTCAAATATATCGGATATGCTTAAAGCTAAGTTGTTTACAGGAACACAAATGTTGCTTAAACTTTAAACAGCTACCTATTTTTTCCTCTTTTTTTTGAGAAAAAGCTTTTGTGCTCTGCTAACCAAGACTAATTGCAACAAAAAAGCTATAATCAAAATGGCGTCCACGGAAGTCAAATCTTAAAATGGCAGCACATTCTGGCATATGCATGAAAAATGGCGCAGAGCCTGACCAAAAGTGAAAAGTGAGCGAAACTGAAAATGAAGACAATATTTACATAGCTTTTGGCTGTATCTTTGTAGAGTATTCTATTTGGGATGCTTTTCATTGTGACTGACTTTTGAGAAGCGCCATTTGCAGCTGGCAAATGCGAGAGGGTCGCGCTTTGTTTGTTGCAAAAGCTGATAACCTTTTTGATTGTTTCTGTTGTTGCCGCCATGTTTTTGTTGTTGAAGCAGTTGATTTTTACACATTTCTGTTGATATTGTTTTACAGCGATGAAACGCGTGCTGGCTCGGTTTCACTTTGGTTTGGCAGTAGAAATTGGAAAAGGGCTAAAAAAAAAAAATTAATTACGTGCCTAGCCGCGAAAAAGCATTGCCTGGCGCCTCTTGCCATATTTCTTGTTGTTGCGCAGTGAGGTCAAGGGTTAAACACACACACAAGCAAACACACATTGACATGCAGCATTTGTTGTAAACTTTCTTGTTTTACTTTTATTTGTTTACGTGCTTGAGCCTCAACACAAAAGCCATTGTTTCGCAAATACTATAAGGACAAACACAGGGCGTGCACTCAGAAAAAAGAAATGTTTTCTTAAAACTTTGTTGATGTGAAACATCTATTGGCGGGAAGACTGTCTAGCATGACGTGACGAAATTCTGTTGCTAAGCACGGTTGATGTTACGCTCGGATGGTGTTACGTTGAATGATCTTACGCTCAGATGATGTCACGCTCAGCTGGTGTTACGTTCAGCCGGTATTACACTTGTGTGTACTGTGCTTGCAGCGTCCAGAGAAGAGCGAGAAGATGCATGTTTGAAAAGAAAAGCTTGCATGCTTATGTTAAGTTGTTGTTGTTGTTTTTGCACAAAGTTGTAGAAAACTCACAGCTGAATGTTTCATTTCTGTTTTTTAAATAAAGAAATGAAGGTGCTCAAAAACTCTCAAAGTTAAAAAACTGCACAAGTAAAATTTTTGCTTAAATTAGCTCGATTCGCCACAAAGGAATTGCCTCATTTTCAGTGCGAAATCTAACAGCGCCGTTAATTCGTGAGTAGTTTGTTTTGGCGGAAATTGGAGATAATTTTGAAAATGCTTGTAGTTAAGGAGTTACATTTCTAATAAGAGGCATTTTTGAGAGCATTTGTTTTAAGAGCAGGGCAATGTAATGCACGTGCATATGTATGTAGGGGCGGGTTGTTTGCTCCAATTTTCCTACCCTGAACTCCAGGCATTTTGGACAATGACCTCCGGTTTTTCTACCCTTAGCTCAACAAAACACATTATTCTCACCGTTTGAGGCGATATAATTTTAGAGCGGACTTTCAGTTTCTGCCTGGAGTAAATTTCAACATATAGACATTTTTGAGAGCATGTGTTTTAAGAGCAGGTCACTGTATGCAGATCGCTCATTGCATTTTGTTTCCGGTGCTTTTTATGGCGTTTCCGATAACTGGAGTAAATTGTAGACACGGTATCAACAATGTCTATATTTAGAGATTTTCTCCAGGCATTTCGAGGATTTACTAGTTAAATGGAAGACTAACCAACTGCTGAATTTAAATCTGCGATCTGTTTAAGTCTAATTTTGGAAATTTCAGATATTTATGCTGTTTAGGAGGTAATCAGTCTTGTACTTAAGCCATAAGGCCTTACTTGAACAAGAGAACGTTTCGTTCTCTTCTTCGTGACCGCAGCGCTTATAGAGGTCGTTCTAAGAGTCATAGAGCTTAACTGCATGGAAGCCAACCAGCCAGTTTCCACAACGCACAACGGCTAAGTCATGGGAGCCCATCTGCGCTTTTAGTAACTATTTCTGGCCAAGCTTGTCGTGCAGTGTGTTTGGCACATTGTGGCATTTCAGATTGTTCTTGGAGCTAACTTGTAGTCATAGAACTGTCGCAAGTAGTAGGGTAGCAGCAGTACCTTGTCTGGAACGCTCATCAACTATATTGTTGCCTGCAGTGTTCCGTGGACTCCGACTCGTATCGGGCTAGAAACGAACTGTTGGGCCTCATCTTGTAAACATTTACGACTCTTTGCTAACAATAACAAATTAGCTGATATTGAACTTATGTATTTGATAACTGCGTTACATTGGCCAACACGTTACTTGAGTCTCAAAGGCAGGATAAAGTTTCATTTATGGCTATATTCTTCGCCTGAAGCTATATGGGATACTTAAATTCATTTTGTATTGAGCTGTCCAAACAGACTTTAAGTCTACCGTTGAGCTTTGTGCCGCTCGTAAAGAATATAATCACCCATAGGTTTTAGGGCAGCGAGATAATGTGCGAAGTGAAGTCTGCCCAAGACGTTAACAGGATTGTGCGTAGGGTTTGGGACCCACCGCGTCAAACTCTCCTCTCTATGGAAAATAGTATGGACTGCCTGAAGATTAATAAGGCCGTAACCCAGTAACGTGTTGTTATGGCCTGTCAAGAATAAGAAGGAATAACAAGATAATGCTGAGATACTCAACTGGTAGACCGTTGTTTGTTTTGTTGGAACAAAACGGTGTGATCAGATTCGGAGCATATTCAGCTATTTGAATCTCTCAGTTATATGACTGCTAAAAGATAAAGTTCCTTTCTTACAGGGTTGAGCATGGAATCGGGAGCTGTACTTGGCATGATACGAAGGACACCTGTGATGCATAGTTGAGCTGCTCACTGTACTTTACTGAGTTTCTTTAAGGAGGTGGGTATCTTCAGAGCTGACCACCTTGGCAATACTTTATACTTGTGCACTTTAAAACTTCTTTCAAAGAACTCAGTGTATTAAGTCAAAATTGTCGACTTTGAGTAAAGGTTTTGATTATTTTTATTGATTTCGATCTTACTTCTCTTTACCTTGATCATCTGTCAATGATTTTGAATCAATACTCGTCAAAATAAGACGAAAATACTAGTAAAAACCTTTTAAAGTTTTCGCTTAGTTTTAACGATATTTGCTTTAAAAGCAAGTGGCTTTTTGGGCAGTATGTTTCCCTGTGTGTATGTGTGAGTGTGTGTGTGTGTGTGTGTGTGTGCAACTCATTATTGAAATAACAAATTATGCATTCATTGTATGTACATAAACAAGTGAGTACACATAAACTAGTACTCGCACATAAGTAGTTGGTTACTTTCTGACATTTGTTGCTAAAAACTCGACCCGACTGCCTTATTTGAATATAAATCTTGCTCATAAATATATATAAGCCAAATTTTTCTTTTGCTGTTGTGCACTTAATGGTGGCACAACTCGTAACTTTTGCCAAATTATGTAGCCTACCAACAGTACTTTTTGGCCAGGTCAAGCCACAAAGCCAGCAGCAAAACGCTTTAGCTTTTTGTGTACTACCGTCGGAATTAAGGCAGACTCTTGTTTTAGGCTGTCCGTCTGTCTGTCCGTCTGCCGTTTGTTAATATTTAAACAAAAGTTCTGCTGTCTTACAGCATAGCTATTTTTGCAGCAGCCTGCTTTATTTTTTTATACTCTTTCAACTGTTTGGGGTACTCCGCCATTTTCTTGCCCCACTTTGCGGCTGGCTTTGTGCGCATATAAATTATGCCGCTAATTAAGTGGGTGCCATGCTGTTAATAACAAAATGAATAGCAATTATCCCACCAGACGCCGGGTCCAAGTGAAGTGACTCCGGCCGTAGCGAATCAACGCGAAGCACTAAGTACGGGCAGCAGAAAGAAGGTCTTGGGTTACTGTTTAGCCGCAGACACCTTGGCGTCCTTCAAACAACTTGTAAAGATTTGCCATAAGCCAAGTGACCGTTTTTATGGCCATTCTAATCATTTAAATGGCCCTCAGAGTTAAACAAGATGTTGTTCCTTGAACTTTACTAAAGGAGATCTGGTTGGTTTTAGGATCCGGACTAAATTGTGGTGCACATTTGTCTTTGAAGTTGTAAGAAAAATATGTAAACAATATGTAAATGTTGAGATAAGCATCGAGTTACATCAAAGTTATTAAGCAGCTTGAAATCGGAGAAGCAGAACCAAGGAGCTGAACGAAGAATTGTGTTTTACTTTTTGTTTGAAATCTTAGAAAAATTTAAACCAAATTCAGATGAGAGTTCAGAAGTTTAAAAAAATTGATTTTCTCAATTTCCGCAAAAGTAATCAAAATTCCGAAATCGAAATCTTTAAAGTTAATAAGAGTATAAATATAAATATAATAAAAATTACATGGTAGGACTATTCTGCCGACGCAATTGCCCAAATTTTTTGAGAGCCTAAGAGAGCGAGAAAGAGGCACAAATCAAGCAATACTTACAAATGTACTCGTAAATAAGACAAGGCAATAACATGCGCGACACAACCTTTCTCTGTGACATTCGCAGCAGAATGAATATTTGGCAAGCGTATAGTGTAAGAGCAACAGAATAGTCCTTTCTTGTAGTTATTATTCCTTGGTCTAGACTCTAGAGCAGGTATCGGCAATAGCTTGACTGACAACTGCGACTATTGGAATGTTTTAGTAGAGAGACGTACCGGTTGGACCCGCAGACTGATACTATACTTTTGATGTTGTCAAGGATTTCGACTACCTTACCCACCACTTTCACGATGAAAAAAATCACTTTTGCCAATAAATGTTACTTTAGTCTTAGAAGGTAAATGAGTAGTAGAGAACACTCTCGGTAGACTAAAACTCATTAAGATGCTCATCCTTTACTTTTTGCTTTATGGTGCTGAAGCGTGGCTGATGACGCAGTCTGATGAAAATGGCATGGCAGTGTTTCAGCGGGAAGTATTCCATAGAATATTTGGCCTTTTATGCGTGGCAAACGACTTCAGCATCCAATGGAACGAGGAACTCTATGAGCTCTACGACGACATTGGCATAGTCAAGCGACTAGCGGTTCAGCTTACTGTAAGTAAAATCTCCAATACGACTATAGAAGGGAAGCGACGAAGGAGCAGACCAAGTCTCCATCGAAAGGACTAGGTAGAGAGTATACTAGCTACCATTGGTATCACCGATTGGAAAAGACGCACGCAAAGGCGCCTGGAGGATTGCTCTATATTGCTATGGCCATGAGACGAGTTTTTGAAGCGAGGCCATGTGATTTGTATCTCGCATCGTTTGTTACCATTTGGTAATACCGTTCGTAAGTTGTTTCGGCTGCAACCCTATGCGACTTGCTTCATATTAGCATGCATTCTGTGAGAGATTCTCACATGAAATTCTCGCTTTGCGTAACAAGCACATCGCCAAATCGAAGCAATCTAGATTTTATGATATTAGAAACACTTGGAATTTCGAAATAACTTTGAAACGCCACCCCATACACACAATACTTTTGGGTCGCAGGTTGGCGGCCAACCGATTGCTGTGTGTGTGGGTGGCAAATTCCAGAATGATTGGTCAATTCGTCACTCTTTTAATCAACGAGTTTTTGTTCGCTGTTGAATTTCATATCATTTTATACTTATGCTCTCTTGATTTTCCACAAATTGTATCCAATTGCTTTTGGCAGTTTTTGTGCCACCAACACTTTTCCTCACATATGTATTTCTTATTTTTTTCATGTTTCGGTTGCAATACTTTATTCCAATTTTACGTTAGCTTTTGGGCATATTTAATACCAGCAACATTTTGCCACTGTTTGTTGTTGTTATTGTATTTGTTGCCTTAACCATTTGCATATAAATTTTGAACATGTCAAAAAAATGGCTCACAAATTGCGCTTTGCATGTAAAACTTTTTGTTGCATAACAAACTGCACATTTGCATGTGGAAAAACGCTTTTATGCATATAAATAACAATTAAATGGAGGTTTAATTTACATTTTTTTAATTAATCAATGACTTAAATCACAATTAAGCACAATTAATATGCTGTCAAAAAGTTAACGACTTTATGTTACGAATAATATCAAATTTATAAATTAATTGGAAATTATCAGACACATAATATGGCATAAATATTTTTAAGAAATAACCTTGAACTTCTTGGTTATAAAATAAGGTTAAGGCGTTTAGTGAAGCAAAAAATAACTTAGACGTAATCGAAAATAATATGCCTTAATTTTTAAACCCTCTACCCAAAGTGTATGGGATCTGTAGAAGGAAACGAGTAAGAACCCTAAGTGTATATATCAAAGTGATCAGCACCACAAAGAAAATGGATTTTTATCCGTAACTATCTGTCTGTTTTTATGTCCGAGACACGGACACCAAGGTATCCAGGGCAATGAAATGGCAGAAGGACAAAATTCATAAGGAACACGCTGGGAATCTAACACAAGAAGTGGCGTAATAAAACACTTTGTGAATGACCCCAACCCAAAGGCTCTCACATATCTTCTTTGTCAGAAAACGAAAGAAGAATCACGGGTCAAAATACTTGTAAAGGCCATGCGCTGTTGTCTTGAAAAAGCCAACTCCATGGAACACTTTCTGTGGCCCAGTGCGGCCTTTGTAAGGACACGAATACGTATTTTGGGAAGTGATACACCCCAGTCTTCATCAACGGGAGTCACATATGGTACCTCTATGTAAGCCTGCTCTGTTTTCGAACTCTTTTTCTCATGTCATACTCTCTTAACTTTTTCATTTTGGCATAGCACATTTAACAAGGCTGCTAGGTATGGGTCAACCTTCTCTAATGAGCCATCGCGCTCACTACAAATCTAATCGAATCTAAACTAGTTCAATATAATCCAATGTGCGAGATGTCTGTGCTTCAAAAAGCAAAAGATAAAGTACGCCTTTTTCTTCAGTTCTAACTTGCATTCAGTTATTGTTTCTCATTAAACACGCTAATACAAAAACTGGATATTTTTACCACATATTATGTAACCACGTATGGGTTAACTTTCTTTAAAATCGATTGGCATCTGCAAAAACTTTCATCTTTGAAACTTACACTACAGTTCCTAATATTGAAATTTACTGTAGACTGAAAAAACAAGGGGACAAAAGCATGCTTTTATCATAGAAAGATGAAACTTGACACGTGGAATTTGAAGACAAATTCAATTTGCTCCTAATTCTGCTGAAAACTGTAGGAATTAAGTTCAATTTTGTGCAGTGGTGGTTAGTGTTTTCAGGTTATATTATAATCGTACTCTCACGACACTGGCCGGCCCATTTGTTCAGTTGGATCTGTGTACCAGACGCGACATCTATTGGGCACGCAGATTACCCCTTGGGTTTTCCCTACTGTACAGCTCTGCAGTAAAGATCCTATTGATGATTGATTATGAATAGTTGTTGATCTTCTGACAAATTCAGGAGAAATTCATTATATAATTCTCACAAAAATAACTTTGAAAGCTCAGAAGCCGATAAGATATAAAGATTCAGTAATAATCTCTTCTTTCCAATCTTGTGACAAATTCAGGAGAAATTCATAATATAAGTCTCACAAAAATAATTTTGAAAGCTCAGAATTTGATAAGATATAAAGATTCAGTAATAATCTCTTCTATCCAATCATCATCATCATACTATACAACAAGATATACACCACTTGGACTGAGTTTCCAACATCTTGAATCGTGCTGAAACAGACTTTTGTTCAGATATGCATGGGCACATCTCTCAAGCCGCTTTAAAATCCCTCGAATCTACTTAAAGAATTAAGTAGCGAGCTGCCACTTTTTTTAATGAACTAAGGAAACGCCTTCAATTAAGATCAAACTGCTTAAACCTCTAGTCTTTACGACTGTCAAGTTACGATATGAACTTAAATCCAAGACTTATTGTCGAGAGCTTAGTTCATGCAATGTCATTAAAGTTATGCCTAGTTCGCTGCTCTTATGCATTTGTATGCGAGTGAATGTACCTACATCTGCAATTTGCTTATGCAAAACAGTTACTCATAGGCACACTCTATGCACTTATAATAAGTATAAGCAAATAATTGTCTCATTGTCGCAGCAGCAAAAGCAGCTCGGTTCTTTGTCATGCACGGCGTATGCGCAATGTTTATGTTTGCCAAGACACAAAACTGTAAACTTATCCCAGATGCTTGCTGCTGTTGCCAATTTCAATTAGTTTTGTGGCAACTCTGCTCCAGCCACCAACGGCAGCCCCAAGCCGCCCCTTCGCCCCACCCATTGCATGTCTGTTTGTTGTGGCTGTTTTTGCTGCCAAATTTGCGCATAAATTTTGTAGCAATGTGTACATGTGTGTCGGGCACTTAACCAATTGCAGCGTTTGGCTCTTTGATGCCGCCGGCTGCTGTTTGCGCTTTGGTAATCATTAAATATTTAACACCTACTTGCCATGCACAACTGCATATAATCGCCTGTAACTGTGTCTCTATGAGGGAGGTTGTCCTACTGTGTGTGTGAGTTTGCCACAAATTGTTATTTTGTGGCAACACGTCTCGCTCTGGGCCACGCCCGACTAATTTGCCATTTCGGGTAATTTGTTTGCAAACACTTTTGGCGGGTCCAAATCCCAGAGAGATGTTACAAAAATTCAACTTCCAGCGTTAGTTTGGTTTCTCTGCAAAGCCAAAGCTGACCGTGATTCTTAATTTAACTCATAATTGCAGTGTTTGTACACCATTTAAGTATCTACATATTATAACAGTAGAGCATTTGTTGCAGTACACATTGTGACCTTACTACGTCACGCAATAATATATGTTTTTGCTCTAGGCAAAATCTACGTGGATCTCGTAAAAAGATATGGGACAAGTTTGTGACTCACATGGTTAAACATGAAGACAAGGTTAAAAAGGAGCAGCTGTACAAAGCTATTAATTGGATCATAAGAGTAGGGGAGGGGAGAAGGGAAACGCAATAGAAGTGTTATTTGGTTCTTGTCGATATTTCACCCAAATTTCGCTCGAAGAAGGATGCAAAGAGGCCGTGCAGTAGATTTTCAGATAGTTTAGAATTGTTTTCAGATGCCAGTGATTGTGTTCGCCTTCACATTATATTACCAAATCGATACCCACCATCTGTTTGCCGATTATAAAGCAGCATTTGATAGCCCGTTGAGGGATCGCGTATATGTCGTGATGTCTGAGTTTGGAATTTCTGCAAACTTGGTGCGACAATGCAGAATGACGTTGAACAACACACACAGCTCCGTCAAAGTAGGAAAACCCTTTTTCAGGACGATGTACATCGGAGCGGAACAATATTGAACTATGAAAGTGTCCAGTTGCTCGCTTACGCAGATGACAGAGCAAAACAAAGTATACGTTTTCTTCGATTAGAGAGACACAGCAGTTGGACTCTCAAATTGACGTTGAAAACTTTACTTGAAATGTTGTCCCGGATTTAAACTACCTTGGCATCACCATCGCAGTGAAGAACGAAATCAGCATTGAGATGAAGCGGGGAATCACTCTTATCAATAGTTGTTATTTTGATCTCACTAGGGAAATGAGTAGTAGAGACAACTCTTGCCAGACGAAATTACCACTCTATAAGACGCTCATTCTTCCCATTTTAGTGGGTGATGACGAAGACTGATGAAAATAACCTTGGAGTGTTTGAGCGGATAGTACTGAGTAAGATCTTTGCCTTCTTAGGCATTAGCAACGACTATCGCATCCGAAGGACAAACTCTATGAGCTCTATATTGGAATAGTCAAGGGAGTGTTGTACGTACTGCGAGAAAGGTCAATGCGGCTGCTGAAGGGAGGCCACGAAGGGGTAGAACATATCTCCGTTGGAAGGACCAGGTAGAGAGCACAATGGATACCTTTGGTATCACCGATTGGAGAAGGCGTGTACAAGGCAGAGGTACCTGGAGGAGCGCTCTACATCAGACCGTATGGCCAGTTAAGTTATGTTCTATAACTGATACTAGCAATATGCGAAGTGCGGCGGCAGAGTAATCTTACTTTATCATGTATACCTTGGTAGCAAGCCAACTTTCGGTATAATAGCATTTCATAAAGATATAAACCGATACACGGCACTAACTTCTTGCAGCTGCATGGTTCAAGGAATTTAAAAATGTTGCCCGTATGATGCTAACTCGGGTATTCAAGTCGATTCTGTCGCTGTATTTTTACTGCATGGGCCCTTCTGAAATAAAACTGATTGACAGTTCACACATGCATTGAGATGTACTCAAGCTACATGACTTTAGTATGATTGCTAAAAAAAGCAAAATGAAGATGTTTTTCATGGTTCTGGTTAAGCTTGCTAAACTTGAGTCAAAAAGGCAAGTACAATAATTGAAGAAGAGCTTGAGAATTCAAATTCTGTGCTCAGTGTTTTTGGATGAATGGTCCCTTTTACGTATATGTCAAACACTTGAAAAGCGACAAGATTTGGCAACTAAATTTTTAGAACTGTTTTCGGATTACTTAAACTATGCTCAACTTTCCTTTCACGCCAAATCTATGAGACGTTTGAGAAATACAGAGTAATGGACCTGGACTTTGCAGGAGCATGGCTTGAAATAATGCTTATCTAGTCTATTCTAGCTCTATCCCAAACTCTTGTGCTACAATCACGGCATGTACGTGCGGTTTTACTCCCAAAGCACGCCATTAGATGTTTCACAACAAAATTATTTATGGATCAAGTGTTGTGACATTCACCACGTTAGTAGTTCAATTGGTTGAATTGATGTGTGCAGCAAATTTTTCTCAGTACTTTAACATGTCTGGGCGTAGGATTAGGGAGCCACCGCTTTAAGCCCCCCTCGTAATGAAAGATGTTATGAGGCGCCCGGTGGAGTGCTCTATATCAGGCTATGTCTCGGTAACTGGTTGTTATGCCCTTTTTCAAGCTTCGGTTAATAGATAAGCTAAGACTATAATAATAATAATAATGTATTGGAGAATAAAGCACCGTGACCTATAAGATCTATTACTAAGCTTATAGCTCCCCGGTTAGTCCTATATCAGTTACAAACTTATTTAAAAGTGATGTTTCCAAACGGGTCATTTCGGTCATCGAGAGCAGAACCTGCAAGTAGTGGATGATGCCCAGCTTGCTCAGGTGATCTTTAAGTTTACAATGTCCAGTAACCAGACCTTTCAGAATTCCAATGGAATTTTTTGACTGTGACAGTTTCTTGAACCTGCTTAGCTTATAAGAGCCGAGGAACTGTTTGGCCTGTCTAAGGCCTGGAGTATTTATCCAGTTCGCGGCTCGTTCATGCCTTCCATCTCTTAGAAGCTGCTTGATGGTGTGTCTGCCAAACCTACAAAAAGGCTCTAGTCCTATCAATCGGCTCGCATCACCATCTCTCGCCAGCTTATCCGCGAGTTCGTTTCGGGTAAGGTTAGTATGTTCAGGGATCCATCTAAGTGAGAGTGAGTTACGTCGTGCCAGATGGTCTAGCTTCAGTCGGGCTTCCCGGATCAGCTTGGAGTTTATTCTTGTTCCTGCAACCGCCCTTAATGCGGCCTGACTGCCGGATAGTATCGCTATTGTCATATTCCTATAGTTTCGATTTAGGTTAATATCTGTACCAAACTATGGTGTGCTTTTCCATGGGATGTATCTCCTTTAGGGTTGTCCACTCCCATTTGTTACAACCTAAGACTATAGTACTCTTAAAAATGATGTTCCAAAAAGGATTCCAGTCACATAATTATGATTGATACTTGCGCAATCATCGACTTGCGAACCATCCTTATGTGCTTATGCTCACTTCTTTACTCATATACACATTGATCATTGATACTTGGTTACAAATCTTAAAAACAACGCTTTTATGTCTATAAAATGTATTTGTAAAATTTTTTTTTTTATATTTAATGGCCATGCCATAAATTTAAGTGCGAGAACTTTATATGTTTAAGCACATCCTTAAAACCTTTGACTAGACAACAGCTAAGCAAATCATTTACTTTGTTTTTACAACCAATTTATCTTTGAGTTGGCTAAAATAAACAAAAAGTGGCAAAACAAAACTGCCAACTAGTCAAGTTTGAGCAGGACAAGTTCAGACAGGACATATGACCAATACAAAGTTAGGAGCAGACCTGCACACAAACATATGTGCTTAGCCTGGTCATAACAATAAAACGAAAACATAAACTCAAAAAGTCATTGATGAGGCCAGAACGGACAAGTAAGCCAGTTAGCCACTTGGTCAGCGGTTTCTATGCTCTGCTGCTTCGTGTAACGGGGGATTGGGTTCAAGAGGACAAATACAACAACAACAATGAAGGACAATCAAATACAAATGAATGAGTGTATGAATATACGAATGCAACGTATCAATTTCAGTATACACTGTAACCAAGAGTTGCGCAATGTTTCGTATGTAAGATTGTACAGATGAAGTTGCAGTATCACGATTCTTCTTCTTCTTAACTGGCCATATCAAAATAAATGCATTCTTTCATTGGAATTGTGGTTTTACGTGGTGGGTCCCAAACTCTACGCACAACCCCTTTAAGGCCTGGGGTAGCTCTTTTGGTCTCGAAAGAGCCCAGTCTCATTGCTAGTCGCCTCATACGACAAGCTTTGACCTGCTGAGATGGTATTCCCTACCCGCTCACCACACGGGGCAGTATCACGATTAGATCTAGAATATATAAGATATAGTGACTAATTTTCGTTTCTAGACGCACGTGCGCCTATTTAGCAAATCAAACAGCAAGAACTCCCAAGGCTTTGCACCTTTGGCTACAGGGTATTCCACTGTCGGACATTGCCTCGCCAATTTCACAACATATTTTTTTTCCTGTTTTGCCATGTTTGCTTGCTACGTTTTCGTTGAAATTTGTGACACGTCGCTAGGTTGCTGGAAGAGATCCCCCAGCTGAAAATATGTTTCTAGAATAGTATGTTTTTACACTTACCACGCAGAACTTCTCGCTCTTCTTCTTGCACTCCTTCAGATACAGATGCGCAATGTCTTTGGTGTAGTTCAAGCAAGGCGTTATGGAGCCCACACCCTCATTATACTGGCCACACATATGACATTTGAGGCCTTCGGCTACGCCAAACCAGCCGCTGGACAGCAAGATGAAAGCCGTGACCAGCATAAGCAGCTGATGACCACCAATGCCACCACCGCCAAGTCGAGCTGGAGCTGCAACTGTTGCTCTGCTGGCGCTTGATGGCGGCTGTGTTTGTGCTGCGGCGACTTTTGTTGTTGGCATCTGCTCTTGGTTAGCGCGCGACATTTTCATTTGAATTTTGACCTCGCTTGCTCACAGATACACACACACACTTGCGCTTACTGAAATCGCAATTTCAATTCAATTTGTATTTTTTAGTCGAGGTTCGCCGTTTTTGTCTACTTTTTTGCCTTTTGTTTCTTATTTGCGGTTATTTGATTTAGTTTTTTTAAATAACTTTTATTTATTTAATTTATTTTTTAACGACCTTATTTGTTTTGGCCAGAATGTTGCCTGCTGCTTCTAACGTTCAAGGTTTTTGTTTTTTATTTGAGTTGGTTTTGTTTTTTAACTGCAATTAAAATTTCATATTTTTAAAATATTCAAAAGCAAATAAAATCAAAAAGAAGGATTTCGATGCTGTTGTATGTTTTTGTGTGTTTTGAACAATTATACAAGGTATTGCATGTACCTACTCAATATTATATTATAATAAAATGCAGTAATCTAAAGCAAACCAAATCCATTTTGTATATATGTGAGTATAAGTATACTTACATATAAGAAGCACTAGCTGTGCACATAAGATGTAGGTTTTGTTGAAAAAATATAAGAAGTCTGTTTTCAACTCTATCTGACTCAATCAGTCAATACAAAACAATTACATATCATACTTAAAGTATATTCCCAACCGAAAAAACTTTTCGTATAATAGTTTTGAATTAAAAATTTGTTTAGTATCTTAGAGCTCAGAGGCACTGAAACCACTAAAAACTGATCAAGACTGCCATAAAACTGAAACCTGGCCAGCAAACCTTATATATATCTTCTACGGTTCTCTCAAAGGCTTTATACTCTTCAAGTGGTTCTGCTATAGGTTCATAACGGTTCGGACGGATGTCTAATGTAAAATTTGGGCTAAAACTAGGCTTACTAAAACAGTACACATCAAAAGTACTCTTTCATAGGTTTTGTTTGTTGTCCGGTCACAAGCAAAACTTCGTAGTACTGAACCTTGGGCGGCAATAAGCCCTGGTTCCAAAGAATCGTTAAGCCTAGGAAATCGCACACTGCATTGCAGAGATTTGAAGTATTTCTCCATTTATCTTAGAGAGCAAATCCTTCTCCTCTAACTTCTAAATGCTGATTTATACAACAAAAAAAGTATTATACATTTTTTTAAATCATTAACTCTGTAACCATACTCTGTCAGAAATAATACAGACATTAAATATTTTCGCCAAAAAACGTTATGTGTTTGTTTTTTATTCATCTTGAATTCTCGAAGCTCATACTCATAAATGGAAAAAGTAAAGCTTCGATTTCACTATATGGGAGCTCATATGAGTTTTGGCTAAAGCTTTGCATTTTGTGCCTGAAAATTTGGTACCTAGACTTATAACTAAACTTCTCCACAAAAAGCTGTTTCTTCAGCGTAAAAGCATCCGAGCCGCTCAAGAACAACAGCGCAGATGAATGCTCAATGAATGGAACGTTGGTCTCCTCTTCCCTGTCCTCAAGAAGGATGACCCTACGACATGTGTTAGCTTCCGTTGTATCAGTCTATCGCATCGCGCTTATTGTGTGAAAGACTGCGTGTGGCTTAAGGCCTGGTAAGTCCACCTTTGAGCAGATATTCACACGACGCCAAAATCCAAGAAAAGACCCATGAATACCAAATTGACACCAGCCATCTATTTGTCGGCAAAATATTGAACTATAAAGCTTGCTTACGCAGATGATATCGATATCATTGGGCGTACTTAGTCAGCAGTTACCGGAGCCTCTGTGGCTATTGAAAGAGAATCTGCTAGGTTTGGTCTGGTTGTAATTGAGAGCAAGACAAAATATAGTTGAGAGGTTCCACCGTGGAGGATTCTCAGATTGATGTTAAAAATTATATTTTTTATCAAGGTGTTCGTCTACCATGGAACCACCGACACAATGAAAAACGCTGTGAGAAGGGAGTTTAAGCGAAGAATCACTCTTGCCAATAGATGCTACTTTGGTGTCAGTAGGCAAATGAGAAATACTTTCGACCTTGGAGTGTTTGAGCGGAAAATACTCCGTAAGATCAACGGCTGCCACACTCGATGGAACAATGAAATTTATGAGCTCTAGGACGACATTGATATAGTCAAGTGAATTAATGACAGGGCCAGCTAAAGAGCATACTCGCTACCTTTGGTATCACCGATTGGAGAAGCGGAGGCGCTGTAGAAATGCTTTATACCAGACCGTAATTCGGTAACGGGTTGATACAGCCAGTTAAGAAAAAGAAGATGAATTGCTTGGAGCCCTTTATAAAAGATATTTATGTATAAGGCAAAAGTTACTTGATTAACCGAATCAAAACTCAGCGCACTTCTCAGATAATAAAATCAAGGCTTTAGTCGAATTTTTAGTTACAATCACTTAAAACCTGCAATACAGTCCTAAAGTGTGATAGAAGGTGAGTTAACCGCTTAAAGCATATACATAATCTTTAATTGGGTCAAATGGAAGCTATGGAAGCTTTATATGCTGTAGACCTTAAATTTTTAATTTTAACTAACTTTGCTTATGCACCTTTAAGATAGCGAGTTGAAGCAGGCATTTTTATTACATACAAAGCGTAAAATATCGCATAGTTGGGATCCCAATTTGGTTTCTTACTGTGTTGTATATTTCAAAAATATCACAGGGTTTTGCCAAATAACACAGCTTTCAATCTTATTAAATTTTGATTGACAGTTCTGTGTAGCTCAATCGGACTTTGAGATTAGAAAAAAATTGCATTGTACTTTGCTGACTGAACATTTCACTCGCTATTGTTCGCCAATTTCAAAACACAAGTTTTAACTCAATACTACGCACGGCTTTCGCCTAGGGCCTAAGTTTTTTTTTTATTTTGTTTTCAATCCATCTCAATGGATTGTTGTCAATATTGCTGGCACAATATTGTTGAAAACTTTTTTCATTCAAATGCTTTAGCACCTTTTGTGCGTTTTTTCATCTCTGATTTTTGCTTGCCCCAGAAATACACACACACAAGTGCCGCTTACTGAGCTACCATAAGTAGTTGCAATACCCCAGCTGCCCCTTGACGCACACAACCACAGCACATGTTTGAAATTCCCAAAAATTGTTTTCAAATTGCTTTTGTTGTTGAACCAAAAGTTTTCCTATATACGCGCATTCAGTTTCAACTAAATTTCAGGCAATTTGGCTGTACAGTTTTCAAATTGCATTACATCCTTTTGCTGCTTTCAAGAGTGTTGCCTACTTTTGAGCTTGAATTTGATTTCGATTTTGAAAATAAATGGCCCGAGTTTTGGTTGTGTGCAATTCAAGTGTGCACAGGTATTTAGGTTATGTTGTTGCTATTAGTTTGACTTTTGATTTCATTTCATTTGATTTCAGTAGTTACGCATACGCCCCGTGGTTGTGCTGCTGCTGCTACTGTTATTGCCCCTGCTGCTGTTTATGCAGCCAATTAAAAGGTTGCAATGAAATATTCTGTAATTAAAACAAAGCTTGGCCTTCCGCATATTGCAGCAATTATGCCAATGGCAATCGAAATAATAACAGAAAGACAAAAAAAACACTGCAAAAAATTAACAAAAAGCGGCTGCAACTGGATTGAATGCATTTCGGGAGATAATGCATGGTTTTTAATCAAAGGCATATGTTTTGAGCATATTGTGTTTCATTGCATGTCAGCGGCTGTTGTTTTCACAAAAGTATCGAGTTTGTTGCGTGTTTATTAAAAAGAGCTTTTGATTTTATCTCCAATTTCAATATTTCGTTTTTTCATACTGTGTACACATCTAAAAACTCTGAAAACTTTTCTTTCACATAGCTTTTCAATAACTGTCTGTTTTTGCATGCAGTGCAAAGTTTTTAATTTAGAATTTGTTGCTTAGTTTTTATTGTATTAAAAATCATCGCTGAAGTCTCGCTTTTGAAGATATCAAGTTTAAGATATAGTATTTTTCGCTGAATTGTCGCTTGCCTTACTTGGAAAACTGTCACTTTCTTTTAAGCTAAACGCACTTTTTTGTTACTATATTACAATATTACTCTCATGTAAAAATTCCGCATCTCTTTCAAACGAATTTCAACACAACTGAAAACCAACTGAATTTCTACCAAAACACGCCTTTGAGATCGTTGGAAATCTATGCAAAAAGCTATTGACTTACAGCTATTTCAAGAAATTATAATTGAAAATTTTGGCAAAACCCGTTACAACGCTATATGTGATGGAATAGTATATTCAAGGCAGCGAAATAACGTATCATAGATAGTAACTTTCAGAATTTATAGTAAATTATTATTATGTTCAAACAAGGCCAAGGCTGTTGGAAACCAGTTCAGCCTGATTTGGGCGAATCGAAGTCCGCGACTAAAATTCATTATCATTTTTTGCATAGTTTTAATAGCTGATGTCCTTAAAGTTTCTCAAAAATAGTCACACTTGGAGAAATCGAAAGTAGCGAAACTCTTTTTCATCTTAGTATTGCAATTCTTTCGCTTTCTTTCAAAACAACAAAAACAACAACAACATGAGCCGCAACCACAACAAGAGGCACAACACTTAAACGCACTGCGACACTGACCGTTACTCGAGTTGAAACAGTTATACTCGATACTTAACAGTTATCCGCTTGATGCGTACGTCGCGTTTGAATGGAATTCGTTGACTGCAGCGCAGCATCGCACTTCGGCGTCGGCGTCGTCATCATTGCCAGCATCGTTGTCGTCGTCGTTATTGTTGCTCTTCGGCTTGGCCTTGCCTTCGTATTGGTTTGGCTTTGCATTCCTCTGCAACTTCGTGTCTTTGCGTGTGTGTGTGTGTGTGTGTGTGTGCTAGTGTGCGTGTGTGTGTGTGTGTGTGTGTGTGTGTGTGTGTGTTAGTGTGCGTGTGTGTGTGTGAGGGGGTGGCTGCGTTTCAACGTGGTTAATGCTGCTGCGTCACTTTAATTTTGTGGTTCTCTAGAAGAAAACGGCGCTAAATTTTGGACTTATCATTTTGCATATAATTTAAATTTAGAATTTAGAATTATGAAATATAATATATTTGCATAGATTTTTAAAACTTAACTTCCAACGAAGCAAAAAAAAGTGCAACACGTACGTTTTAAATTGATCATTATGTAGTTTACATATTTAAATTATTTATTTAAGTTTATTTTAATTTGAAGTCTTCAAAATGCTACTCTTTGCCCATGACAGCTAATGGTTGTTTTTATAGCAGTTCTCTTGCACACATTTCCGTTAATTTGAAAACTGTGCTGCCATCAGTTATTTTGCCGCTTGTTCTTTGCGGTACTGCTAGTACAGTTTGACAAGCATTGTGCACTTTAACCAAACTACGCACAATGGCTGTCAAAAGTTTTGTGCTGCAAATGGGTTGGAATGTTTTAAGGCCGGGTTTTCGGCTTTCTGTTAGACTTAAAACGAACTTTTAAGCCAAAATGAAATTTAAGAAAAATTTTCAATGCTGAAGGACGCTACTAACGGCTAGAGTCCAGAATGGAAGGCATATACTTTTCAAGAGATTTCAAAGTAAGCTTTGTAGATTTCAGAGATTTCTGGGACACACTTGATTATGTTAGTTGTTTTGAGAATTCTAAACGGAATTCTAACACATTGACGAGGAAAATTGTACATAGCAGAAAAACGGCTAAACAGAAAATTGTCCACAATTCTTTAGGTATTCTTGGCTTTATAAGCAACAAAAGGAAGTTTAGCAAAAAAGCATTAGACGCCTGTTACACGAATGATGATTTGTATCTCGCACAGTCTAGGTCTGTCTTCAGAATGCATTCTTATATCCACCGAGATTTTGTTAGAGATTTTTTCACTTTCTCAACATAATAATAAAATATGAAAAAAAATATTTGTAGAATCAAAATAATGCCCATTTCCATCGGTTGGTGCCTTATTTAGCAGGTATTTTCTAAGTAACGAACTATTCAAGATCCAAAAAGCATTTGCACCATTTTTGTCGCTACAATTTCATAAGTTTGTATTTGCCTCTATTGCTCACTGATAAGCTCATTTCGTGGTGGATCCCAAAATGTACGCACTACATTGTTAAGTTTTCAAACTGGTATTACGAGATGGTATTACTACCCATACAGAGAGCAACAATTAGATCTGATAATCAAAGGGCGAATGTCTTCTTCTTCTTTTTCACTAGCCATAACAACCTGTTGCCGACTTACGGCCGGATAGAGAGTATACCTCCAGGCACATATTCAAGATCAACCATAGCCGCATTGAAGACCTTTCTCGTAATAGCTTCTGCATCCATTCGCACAACATGACCCAGCCATCGGAACCGCTGTATGTTAATTCGTTTCACTATGTCAATCTCGACGTAGAGCTCATAGAGTGCGTTGTTCCGTCGAGTGCAGTAGTCGTCAAAGATCTTACGGAATATCTTCCGCTCAAAACCTGCAATGGTGTGTGCATCATACTTTGTCTTCAGCTACATAAAGCAAGACTGGAAGGATGAACGTATTGAAGAGCGTTGGTTTCGTCTAGCGGGAGTTGTGTCTACTACTCCTACTAAGGCAAAAGTAGCATCTGTTAGCAAGAGTGAGGTCCGATCAGTTCTTTGCGAATGTCTTTAGTCTTTTCCACATTAAGCTTACTACCTTTTATGCGATAGAAAGAAGAGTGATACCTCGGTAGTTGGCGCATCCTGTGTGGCCTTTCTTGAGGATAGGGCAGAGGACACCAATGTTCCATTTTCCATATTCTGCAAAAGAGCTACTGCATTCACCCTACCAACTCATTGCCGCCAATTTTGATCAACTCTGTAGGTAGACCCGCTGCGTCAGAAGCTTTGCGACCCTAACTTCTACATGACTAGGCGGCTGTATATCCACGCCGTTGTCTGTGATTGGGAACGTCTGAAAGTTAACGTCAGAATGTGCGACAACTTTATTCAGCTCGAAATAGTGATCTCTCCAAGTAAATATCAATCAGAATATCATTCCTATTCTAGGGTAGAACTTCTACCACAAATCACACTAACGGAACGGTATTATTCTTTGCAAAAGTGTCCGATTGCTGGCGTATTGATGATTAAAAATATTTATGATTCGAAGAACTCGCTTAAAAGAAAACCTTACAAACCTGAATGTCTTCTGATTCCGGTTCAAAGACATATCATTAATGTTGGTTCCAATGTTATTCTTTCTTTAAATTTTATTTCGCATATCATCTCTCGCCTTCTATCTCGGCTACGGGCAAGTGCATGTCCAATATAACCTGACAGACTACCATCATTTCACTATAACGTTAAAAATATCCTATTGAATTTAAGTTTTTCTATCAAATTCCATATATGGTTTTTTTAAACTTCGTTCGGGGGGATAATAAGAGCACAACAAAAATTTTCTAACTTTCAAACAGAACAAAGCCCAACAGAAAGAAAAAGTTGTTTTGGATTTAGTTGTGATCTTTCAGTAAGTCGCAATTAGAAAGATTCATTCACTAAAACCTCTTGAGAAATTTCATAGTTTTTCAACCTTAGTTGTAACGTCACTAAAAGGCGCTATCAGTGCAGTAAATTAAAATCAAATACATACTCGCTTATCGTTCCACCCGAGACTGTAAACTTAAGATTAGCAAAGCGCCATAGACAACTTACTGAGTGGGATTTTCACATACATAGCTTTAACTACACCTAAAACCTATGCAGTAATTTACAACGTTCAAATGGGTTTATACGTTTAATTCCACCTCTTTGCTCTAGGCCAATATGATTTGATTTCGTGCAATCCAATCGGAATACGATGCAACTTTGCAGTAAACACCCGGATAGGGCGCCACTGTGCAGGGCTTAATGCTCCAGGAGACGATGCCCACTTGCACGCCATCAAATATCAGTGGTCCGCCGGAATCACCGCTGCATTGCCCCTTGCCGCCTTCATCTACGCCGCCACAAATGTGATATTCAGGAATAGTTTGACCCTCATGTCGCGCTACACACTCCTCATCCGAGTAGATCTTCAGTTGCACCTGCTGCAGCGTCGTTTGTACTTTGCCGCCAGTCTGTGGAGTAGTTAAGCAATTGTAGCTACATATTTTCCATAGTGTTTTGTTGTTAAATTACCGCATTCAAACCCCAACCAACAAGCACACCTGCACCTCCCTCTAGCGTTTGCGGTGTGGCATAGTGCAGCTTAGGCAGCGTTACAGGCGCCACTGTTTTACCATCGAAAACAAAGGGTTCAGCCACCTCCAACAATGATATGTCATTGGCATAGCTGTTGTAGGGATTGTACGCTTCATGTTGTATGACACGTTTAATGCGCACCACATTGGGACCACTGGCATTTATATTAGTTACTCCATATTGCACAGACATATCCTTGGCAGCGCGTCCATCCGTGCAGTGAGCCGCAGTCATAACAAACTTTTCGGAGATGATGGAGCCACCGCAAGAGTGTGAACCCGTTGAACCGCGCAGCGAGATCTGAGTAAAATCTTTTAGAAAATCTGCATGAAAGGAGTGTGGAGCAGCTTAATTTACCACGAAGGGATAGTGTTCCACACTGGCATCGGTGCCATTGACAACACGCCCGCCAGGTGTGGGCGCACCATGAACGACGACTACGAGCAACACGCTTACGGCCAGTTTAAGTTTCCACATGTCTGATAAGTTGTACTAAAGGTACTTAAGCGTAGAGCACGGTCTTTTATAGCCGATTGCTAAACAACTTAGCTAATTTTATCAACTTGAAGGCGCGAATTTATGGCCAGAGATTGCAATTTAGGTGAACTCATTCCTTGTACAAAGCGTGCGCTTGGAGTTTTTGCTGACTGTATTAGATTTGTATATATGTTTGTGTCATAAGAAAGGAGGCTTGTCGGACTTCAGGAGATATACTAAGTGTTCTGCAAATAGCTGTACTGAAAATGTGAGAGTGCATCATAGTTCGGTCCATATGTAAGTAACACACAGCAGGAGGTGAGGCGGTGAGTGTACATATCTGTTCAGGCACGTGCACGTCTATCATTCGGCATTGCAACGATCCCCATTGTCATTTCTCAATCTGTTTAAAAACAACCCTCTTCGACCTCAGAACCTTCCTATTCGTAACATGCAGTCAATACAACTTCTTTAAGTTGACACACACCCTTCTTCTACTGGAAGTTGCACGACAATTGCTGGCCAAGAAGCCTTTGAAAACAAAAACACCAATGCTAACAACCGATTACTATGCCACTCAAAAGTCATTGTTATCGGATAGCAATTGTTTTGCAAATTCCTGTAGGAGAAGGTTTAAACCGAACATTTAAAAAAATGTATATAATCCCTAAAGACAAGCTGCTCCACACATAAGAACGCATCATCAGAAACCGCTAACACAGTCTGAATCGACTTCTTTGCCGGGTTAGGGCACTTGTGCGTCAAGGCGCCTCACCCTGTGCTAACAGAACCCAGGCCCACCTCACCCTGAAGAAAATCACAGGTGGCGCTCTAAGATTTCGAAATAATATTTCAGTTTTTTTTTTATCCCAAAAAGTTTGCATTTCTTCACTGAAATACTTAATTGCTAGGTTATAGAAGATACTTAATGCTAGCAGACTTTCTAATTCCGAAACTTCAAAATGACAAGATCGGCAAATAATGATGCGCAGATTTTAAGCAATCTTAACTGTTCAAGATTCGATAAACATATCATCAAATTTGTTGATTTGTTAGAGATGATTTCTGGCAAATGTAGTTTATGGAAGATGAGGAAAGTTATAAAATTTACAAACTTTTAAACATAATACCACTACAATAGTGGTTCGAATACATGAAGTTGAAAAGCCAATTGAACAGTGAATCGATTAGAAGTTCCCGACTTTAACTGTTTTATTCCAACTAATTGTATTTCAAATTAAAATGCAATTCAAATGACAATCAACTAGAAATAAGTAAAGCGTTCTTTATCATATCAAGACAATTGGGTGTTTGTACTTAAAATCAATTTGTTTAAGTTTTGAAGCAAAAAACTTAGAGTGCATGCAACTGATAACACTGTTCAACATTAGTTGATAATCGAGAACTCTGACGGGCAATCATCAATGAGCATATTCGCGAATGATCGCAGTGGTCGGAAAAAACTGGGTGCAGTTGGAAATGGTGGTTAAGCTACCTTCCTAACTATGATTAAACCAAGATCATTAAAGTAATAGAGTGGCCATTACATTGAGTCGACTTGCTGAAAGGTGTCCAAGATAGTGCATACATGTGCGCTTGTTTAGATCTTTTTCCTTCTCAGTTTTGCCTACGAATGAGTTTGTCTAAAAGATACAGCAACACAACAGCACACATTGACTATCTTTTGAATGGGCGCATTTTAGAAAACATTTTGAATTACTTAATAGTCCAGGATTCTGCTCTATTACTTTAATGATCTTTGGGCAATCTTAGTTAAGCTAGCTTCCCTTAATTTCCAACTGTTGATTAACGCCAGTTTTTCTCAGACCATTTCACGATTTGAATGCGCTCGTGCTTAAAATTTAGTAAAAGTTGTGTGCAATTCTACTATAGTAAGGGAAGATAGTTTAAACACGAACATTTTGTAGACAAGTGTAAATGCATAAATATTTCAACAAACAATTTTATTGCATTGCAAATAACACTATGCAACAAATTTGGTCCTATGGCCAAAACATAACTTTTCCAGTAAATTTTTGGTCGCTGATTTCGAATCCGTAAACCATTTTATATTTTCTTGAACCATTTTCGTATTATCGTTATCGAATTCACCAAATCTCATATTACTCGGCAACCTTACTTCAAATCGAGATGAATCTTTACTCGAATTGAAGGTAATTTAATATCAAATCAATGTGTTTAGAGGGTTTGTGTCTAACTTGACTCAATTGCAAGTTATTGGGTAATGAACTCAATTATTTTTTTTTTCGAAAACAGACAAAAGCCCTCTTGTTATACATATCTTTTCCGGTAAATTGAGTTATCTAAAACGGCTTTGAATTATCGCTACTTCAAAAATTCCAAATTTCGAAAGTTGCTAAGTCAGTAATCTCACATATATAGAGAACATTATTACCAATTCAAAAAATATTTTGGAAATTAAAAATTTTGTGGTTTTTTTTGAGTTCAGTAGTTCAGGCCTTGTAATTCACACTCGAGCTAAGATATACCAAATTTATCAGAGGATCATTGAAGCGACACTTAACTATCTTTAATTCGAGTTGCTGTTCTCTCAAACGGTAGAAAGTCATATGAGGTTTGCTGACATTGCCACTATCGAAATCTGTAATTTAAATTTGAATTTTGAAATGGCGATCCTTCGAAACCCGTTCTAGATAACTCAAAATGGTTTCCGGATTTGAAAGCAACGGCCGGAAAAGATATGTTTTAGCCATATTCCTTTAAACAGACCAAATTTTTTGCGTAGTGTAATTTAAGTTTTCGCTTTAATTGAAGTATTTAAAAAGATATAAAATGCAGGCACCCATGTTGTAAGCGGGTAAGAGAATACCACCTTAGCAGGTCAAAGCTTGTGGTATGACACTGCATTTTTTCGAGACCAGTAGAGCCATCCCAGGTCTGAAAAGGGTTGCTGGAACCCACCATGTAAAACCCCAATTTCAATGAAAGAATGTATTTACATCAGGCCGTAACCCGATAACGGGTTGTTATGGCCAGTTGAGAAGAAGAAGAATAGTTTAAGTTGCTATGGAATACGAAAGGCTTCGTATCGCGTCGTACATTTTTCAGCAGTATCATTTTCTATTAGTCTAAAGCTGTGATGACTTCTGAGTCAATTAGAACTAAATTCGAAAGTTTCCGCTAAAATTTGGCGCCCCCCATTTTTGCAGCTCTATGCACTTGCCTACATTGCCTGTTTGGTAAATTTTTGATTGTGCTATTTATTTGATATTCCCCAATCATTTCGCTACCGATTTTGCTTAAATTAGATAAGCTAAAAATGAATTATTATTATTATTACTTTTCATTTAATTACTTTAGAATAACAAAAAAGGGACAATTTTCGAATTTTGAATCAAAATTTTAAGTTTGTTGCCTTGTAACTCGCAATCGAATCGAGGTAGACCAAAATCGTTTGATATACATTAAATTGACATTTAATTACCTTTAACATACAGTTCATCTCGATCGATAGAAAGTTTCCCGCGTAATATGAGATTTGGTGACATACCACTCTTTTTGAAATACGAAATTAGCGATCCCAAATTTAAAAAAGATGTGCTTTCGACATAGGCTTTTTTTGTTGCATAGTGCTATCGGTTGCATGCGCCCCACGTTTTAAGTTTTAAAGTACCAAAAGTGCCAACACCCAAGGGTTATTATGATAAGGTACGCTCCACTTCTATCTAGTTCATTGCCAACTTAATTGTATTTTAATTTTAAATACAGTTAGTTGCAATCGTATAGCTAAAGTCGCAGACTTCTAACTCACGATTTACTTCTGTGTTCAAAAAGTAAAGTGAATTTTCAACTTAACCTGCGATTGCTTAATGATTCCGGTTTTGTCGATGTCATAATTAGCTATATAACTCATTTTTTTATTAAAATAAGTTTTGTTTACGAAATAAAATTCCTCTTGCAGAAACGATCAGAGTCTTCGGTGAAGTTGTGCAAAGACTTCAAAGAAGACAGAGAACGTGTTGATGACTTGAAACTCACCGCACGATCACTAACGCCATATAATGAGTAATAGGTCAAGAAACTAAGGAATTGGTGCTCGAAAATCGTTGACTGACAACACTATGCAACAAATTTGACCTCAAAGGAGGATTACTCCGAAGGGAATGCACTTAATTTAAATAATGAACTAAAGATTTTTAAGTTTATAACAAAACACAGAAGTAGATATTCCAGTTTTGTGCGCTTTTCAAATTCATGTGCACCCCGCTCCATATGTGCTTTTAACTTTTCTTAGGTATTCTTTCTCTTGATATCCAAAAGAGCGAGTTATTCTTTTCATGCTTTTCCACATTTTCTTGAATTGTGAATTAAATTCTTTTTTCGGAGAATTAGTTTAAGTCTAAATTTAAAGAAAAAAATACATAAGCTCGGAAATTCCTCAAAGATGTTGATGAAGCACTTTTGTTCAATGAAATCAATAGCTATTTGTCACCTTCTTCTTCTTGACTGGCTGGTTGCCGGGTTAAGGCCGTTTGTGACCAGCTGAAACGCTGGATGCTCAGTCGCTCAGGATAGTAGAGCTTCAGAGTACGTTGCTCCATCGAATGTTTCAGAACAAAAAGGATTAGCAACACAGATTCAAAAGGTTCCTAACAGTGGTTGTAAAAAGAGATGAAATCTTAAAACTATACATTTAAAAATTTCCTCACACATAATGCCAAAAACTCATTGAACTAATTCTAAAAGTGTTGATGATTTGATGAGCTAAGCATGTTCGTTCCATCATTTCCATTGCCTTTGATCTAAAATAAAAGTTCTACATGTTGTAAATTTAATGATTGCTACGAGATCGAATCTCATCTGATTTTAGATAGTAAAGCCTGGGACATAAAAAAGAACCTTAAACCTTGTACTTTTTAGCACTGACAGAAGCGTGAGGCATCAGATTGATTCCAAGAAATACAACTCAAAGAAAATAAATAATCAAATTATGGCGAAAAAGCAGGATTACGTCAACACAGTTATTAGATCACCCATAGCGTTAAGGTTTATTATGATAACAAAACGACAAAAATATTTTGCCTAAATTTTTCAGAAGATGTCAGCGGGGCCCTTTTCACATGTGTGTTTTTATGTAAACATAAAATTTTCATATTTTTCCATAGCTGCATTTTTTAGGCTCGTTTTACAATAAAGTAACTTTTATAAAATATGTAATTTATCAATTAAATATTAAATAATTTTAAATAAATTAAAAACTATAAATATAAACAAATGCACGTGTAGATGTGGGACTGTCGTGTAGAGGGATGGCCATGTGCTTGGGAATGTTGGTAACGCACAGCGCTTTAAAAAATGAAAACGAAAATAACAACAACAAAAAACAAACACCAAAAAATTTCATAGGGTAAAAGTTAAAACTTAAATCTAAGATTAACATTGACCTTGTGTTACACAATGTATAAAATTGCTTTGGTTTAGTTATCAAATTGATTTTTGCACTACAAAAGCTGCATGGTTAGCATTTAAAGACATAAGCCTAATACATAGATATTGTATATAGAAGTATATGCATGTATATAAAGAGATGTTCGAGGTACACTACAAGACTGGTGACTAGTGCGTCACGCTTTAAAAGCGCCGCATTGGTCGCTACAAAAATACTCTAACAAACAGGCGCAGCCCAATCAATCCTACTTGGTTAACCTTTTTAACTACCGGCTTTTCTAGTTTCTACTGTATGCTGCAGCTGCGTACCGTGGACAACTTTTGCTCCTCCTCGTCCAAATGTTTGGCGCTTAAGATGCTCTTAATGCTTTCAGCCTCTTTCATCCAGAATTCCAGCTGAAAGTTGAGCCAATTATGAAAGCTCTTATACATAATAACTCAAAGGCCAGCTCACCTGCTGCAGCACCAAATTGCGTCGCTCCCCTTTGGGTTCATTGTTAACAAAGGGCACGAGTATGCCCAGCGCCGTGGTATAACTCTCCAGCGCTGCCTCCAATTTACGTTCATACAAATATAGCTCGCCCTTACGTCCAATTTCCAGGCCGGTCTTTAAGGACGGACTTGAGTGCGACAAGGCAACTGCGGAAACACAAAATTTACAAATTAGTAATAACACATTAAACTTTTCATTCGAGCCGTACAAAGCTGCTTATAGCGCGCATCCGGTTCCATCATTTCGGCCATGCGTGACGTGGTGGCCTGTGGCGCAGCATCTGTGAGCTGTCGTGCGTCCTGCTGTGGCTGCTGTTGTCGCTGCGCCAAACGCTTGTATTCATCTTCAATAATAGCATTCTTAACCTCCTCTGCACGCTTCATATAAGCCAAAGCGCGATTACGCAAAGCCAAGCGTTTATTGGCATCCGTTTCTTCGGTAATCAAGGGCACAAAGTACTGCAAGGCGCTGCAGTATAAATAGTAAGCCTCCTTGTAGTTGTGCTGCTCATCATGGCCCACAGCTTGGGTGACTAAATCTATAGCTTTTTGTAGCGTCTACAGATGCAGACATTAATAAGTGTTCAATTAAGGCTTACTGAGAGCTTACCTGCTTAGTGGGAAACGTTTTGAGATCAAGAAAGGGATGCTCAAAAAAGTCGGCAAAGGAAATGCGCTGCTGTGGCTCATGCACCAGCAGACGACTTAACAGATCATGGCATTCATTGCTTATGCGCGTATTTGCGGGCAGCGTTATGGGCTCCGCACTACGTATGCGCAGCAACAGCTCTTCAATTGTTTTGGAGCTATAGGGCGCCTTTCCAAATAAACATTCATATAGGATAACTCCTATGCTCCAGAGATCCGCCTTAGCATCGTACTGATGCTTCCGCACAATTTCAGGCGCCATGTATAACGGCGAGCCCTTAAGCTGCTGGTTAATCTCGCCCAGTTTTAAGTGCTGCGCAAAACTGAAAAGGCGGATCATAAAAACATGATTAAAACGGAAATATATGCGACGGCTTACCCGAAATCTGCTACTTTAAGTGTCACGCTATTAGCGCCACGTGTGAGCAGCAAATTTTGGGGCTTCAAATCAAAGTGGCACACATCGTTGGCGCGCATGTACTCCACTGCGGCGCCCAATTGTCGCAGAAAGTAGCGACAAGTAGCCTCCGGCAGCGCTTTTTTGGTGCGTATAAATGCAGACAAACTTCCGGCATTACAATACTCCAGCACAATATAAATGTTTCTGCAAGAGCTATGCATAAGAAAACAGTTTAAAAGTAGTAGTTTTTACGCACTTATCGTCCCAGAAAAAGTCCTGCAGCGTAACAATACATTTGTGTTTTAAGTCGCGCAACAAACGTATTTCTGTTATTAGATTCTCCCGCGAGCTTTGCGACAAGCTGCACATTTGCACATATTTGATGGCATGATAAGTATTTTGTTTCTGCAAGGAAAATAACTTTGTAAAAACCAAATAAATCGTGGCATATGCAGGCGTAGGTGCTACCTTGTGTCGCGCCTTGTAAACTGTGGCATAGCTGCCGACGCCTAGTTTTTCCAGTACATCAAAGTCTGTGATGCGCGGCAGTGCCATATTTAAACATTTAAATTGCCATTTGTTATATTAAAACTTTGAATTACAGCAATATTTACTTTAACAAATTGTAAAAAATCAAAACAAAATGTAAATGCAGCAGACAGTCACATATAAACGTTGACAAACAGCTGCTGGCGCTTACAATCGATAACGTGCTTATCGATACACTTGTTGCGCAGTCGAAATCAACGCTTCAACTGTTGCATAAATTGGCAGCACTGTAGTGATTCAATGTGTTGTTGTTTGCGTTGCGCAGCGACTAGTTTTTAGTTTTTTTATTGGTAAATAAGCGTTATAATCTATTGAAATCAGCCAAAACGCAAGCTTAGACACTTTGTGTAACAGATTTAATAGGACTTATGTAAATAATTTTGAGTGGAAGCTCCTAAAGTGCTCCAAAATGCCAACTTCAAGCTGAGCTTGTGGCTCTGCTGCCCGCGACACACCCAAAATAACAAATTAAGCAAACACGCCCTAAGCTCCAAAACAATAAGCTTATTTTTGTGCTACAAAAATTATCTATTTCATTCTTGCAGTTATTTATTTGTTTTGCTGTCCTAACTGTGTGTTTTACCACAAAAACGCGTGACGTCACTTGCAAGGCTTCAAAATGAACTACGGTCGAAAAACTCCTTCGACATATCGCTCGAATCCCTCGGTATATTCACATGCCACGGGCAGGTATGGCTCTAAACATCACTTATTTATATATTTTTATGTATGTAACACATTATATCCGCAGGTCCTCCACAAATCTACATTCCATCAAGTCTCGCTCCACGAGATCCGTGCGCATACCTTGGTACCAGCGTCCTATATTGAAAAACAATCAATATATTGATATACAAAAAAATGCCATGCTTATAGGTCTTTTTGCTATTGTAAGATTGTCTTAATTCGTTTATATGTGATAACATTTTACAGCAACTAATCTTAACTCTCCTTGCAGTTTCTCTCACTTTTCACCATTTCCACCGCCATTTTCGACATTTACTGCTATGCTATGGCTGCGCCAGGCTCCACACATTATGGCTACTATATCATATCCTATGAGTTTGTCTATGTGGGCAACAAACATGGTAGGTAACGTTATATATTCCCCCAAGTTCCTTAAACAACTTACGCGTCCTATAAACCACCAAGTGGAAGTGAGTTAAAACGATCGGTTCTTCAAACTGAGGTTAAGCAACCCACACGTTCAAACCCGCGAACCGAACCAAACAAGAAATTTCTGTTTGCAAATACAAATTCTTTGTCGTTTTGAGAATGTGTAGAAAGCTCAAACGAAAAATCTTGAAACTGATAACACTATGTAACAAAAAAAAGGCTATGACTGAAACATGTTTCTTCCGCTAAATTTTCAAAATAGGTGCTGCAAAATCCAAAATGGCTTTTTAGCGGAAAAGGTATGTTTTAGTCATAAGCCTTTCATTGAAGTCAAATTTGTTGCATAGCGTAATTAAATAGTGAGTTACCCAACATATAGTGTAGTTGGGATATACCGAATGCGTAAGTGCCAAAAAAAATCGTTCAACTGGTGGTTTCATTATAGGATTATTTTTTGTTGGCATCGAATTGGAAATTCGCAACTAAATTGTAGAAAAACTGAAATTTTTTGTATAACAAACGATTTAAGACCGTGTCTCCTTTAAGGTTTGAAAGTTATTGAAGGAAAACATGTTATTTAATGCCACCTTTTCATAATTTTTTTTGATTTCACCCATTTAGTGCGCAACATGCTGATTGTCTTTGCCTTATTCTCGCTTATATTGGCGCTCATTAACTTTGTTACCAGCATTTTGCTGGTTGTGGCTTTGCGTAAGGTAAGTTTTTGCTTCTACTGCTAATTTTATTACACATTTCACTTTCATTTCTCATGCCTAAAAGCAAGAAAAACTTGGAGCACAGAAACGCTTAATAAGCAGAAGGGTAACCCATTCATTTACCGCTTCAACACTCATCTAGATGAAACCAAATTTGCACATAAACCTCACAATTGGCTAGTTCTTTAAGTTGTCTTGATAAAACTCTTATTTATTATTATGTTTGTAAACCTTTCACAGGAATATGAGCGCAAAGTAATGCCTTGGCTTTGGACTTTTGCCGTTTTTACAGTATGGCGCGCCTTATCGCTCATCTTTTTCGCCATTGTCAATGATTTGTACTTTGCCTACAATGTGATTATGGTGCTGTTATGGAGCGTATTTTGTTTGGTATCCATATTTGGTTGGGCAGTGGTCTATTCGCTGTTCCTGGAATTGGTGGATTTGACAAAACTCGAGGATTTGGCACACTTACGCGTGAGTATACGATTGTTTTTAAGCAGAGAAAAAAAGCAACACGCTTCGAAATTTATCAGATACATACATATGTTAGCATAGTGAATATTATGTGCGATTCAAAATTTAAAAACAAAAATGTGTTCAACACTTATTATTAAGTTTGTTCTCGTTCGACATGAACACAGTTTCTGCCAGAATTTGCGATTCAAATTTAATCTTGCACGCAATTCGAAAAGGTTTTAAACAGCCGTTTTGTGTAGTTTACAGAAAATTTAGTTTAAATTTAACAACTTTAATTCAGGATAATAAGTAAGAACGGAAACAGGCCGGAATAATAAAGAAACGTGACTTACACAGTTGGGAGCGATTGAATGATAATGAATTAATTTAAACAAACAAGAAATTGAATTCTTACCATTTTTGGTGAAGAAAAAGTCGGCCACCTTAGGATTGAACTTATTGTAAGCTCATTGACATTAACGCTTTAAGTTCGTTTACTTTCAACAATAAATACAATTTTATAGCATTCGGGTAATATTTGAATTTCCTTTTTGGTTTAGAAAAGTTAATTCCTTAATAAATTTGCGTTTCGCTTTGATTTCCTGCTTTTATGCATACATGCAAACCTAATGTGTATTTGTCATTTTTACAGATGGGCACCATGGCCTCGCTGCATGCATCCACAGCCAACTCCTTGGCTGGCTCGCGCCCCACAACGCCTCACAGCACGGTTTCCACCATGCCCGTGGGCTAGTTGGTGTAACCTCCAAATGCACATCACAACGAATATGCACAACAAACACCGTCCACAAGTTGTCGTACACGACAATTCGCTTTATTTCGTAGTTTTTGTTTATACATTCCATTTAGGAGTAAAGTTCTCCACCATTTAGTGCCTTAGATGTTTTAACCATGCTATCAAAAACTGATGCATTCACAAAATTTTACACGAATCTACATAGTTTATAAGTCTCGTTTTCAATCCGTCCACTTTTATACACTTTTCAAATGTTTTTAATGTTTGGTAAAATATGTGTTAGGATTTGTGTCCGAATTTTACTTTGTAGCTCAAAATATCGCATTTGTCTTTATAAGTATTTACATATCATTGTACTTTGGACATGTTTTTATATACAAAAAACGCAAACTATATTTAATTCAAAATGCATAAGCAAACAATAAAATAATATTAAAGAAAAAAACTAAATTGTCAAAAGCTTTTTGGGCAATATTATTTCCCAGGATATAATACAAAACTAAATTTTCTTAGGGCCGCTTTTTATAATCTGATATAACTCTGCATAGCGGTCAAAGAAAAGGGGCTGCTCGGTGATCCATAAGCGAACACACGGAAAACTAGGCTGCTGATCTAATGAGCACTTCTCCAAGAAACTAGAAAAACTTTCATCCCCAGAAATAAACTCATATTTGTAAGTATAACTTAAAATTTTTGTATACAATTTTCGTATGTATTTTGGACTTATTACATATGTATGCCGCTAATCCCATCAAGCAAAAGTAAACTAAAGAAACTTAACGCATTTTCTAACTTTAGAGCTAGAAACTCTGTGGAAAATATCATTAAATGGAACTTTTCTTCAATTTAGTTTGATTCGTAGAACTGTAAATTAATCCTCTTAATTCATAAAAAAAAGTTATATTGCGCAAAGGATTAACGTGAAGTTCTATTTCGTCAGTCAAATTTGTATGTCATACTCAGTGCAGTGCCAGAAATCGCTTGTAACTGAATTGCAAATCGTCAGTGTGTTAGATAAGCCGGAAACATTGTTGGGAGCGTTGAGAATCTATCGCAAAATCAAATAAAATCTCTTTAATTTTAGAGTAAAGTTCACTGGTGATTCAAATAGTATGGAAAATTTCATCATGACTTCTAGAAAGAAAGGTCGCAGATTGGAAATCAAGCTAAAATACATTTCTGAGAAAACACACCGATTCATATGTTGATTAAAGTTATATGTAAAACTCAAAAATTGAATTCCTTACGCAATGAACTCAAATGACATCCAATTCTAAAAAGTATTACTTCACATTTATTTAAGTGCATATGGTTTGATCTCGAGATTCAATGTCCTTCAACTCGCTCGTTTTACACATTGACACCTTGGTGCTTCCCCACGCTTGGACGCAAATTGCCCCAGAAAGTGGAAAAAATGATTTGACTAATTTTCACAGCATTATTATTGGGGCGTTAGCACATTGTAGGAACTGAATTCGTTCGTCTTTCAACTAAACGCAAAAGGCCGTTGGAGTTCATTTGCTTTTAGCGCAGGCAGCGCTGCTTAACTAAAAACAATTAGCTGCGTCTTGTCGTCGACTGAGACGCTGACTGCGGCAGCAGGCTGGTCATTAACACCCGAAATTATGAGCCAAACACACCAAAGTGGGGCAGTTTGAGTACACTCACACACAGATACAGACACAGAGACAAGAAGCAGCACACATTCACTTTGGAGGCCAAACAAAGTTCAATCAACTGTTTTTGTTAATCGCGATGACGACTCGACGCGTGCGTCGACGCTGCTGCTACTTTTGTTGTACCCTGTACTGTATGGGCAAAAGTTTATAGACAAGGATGTTCCACAAATATGTTCCAACTGATGTTGTCAAACTCAATTGGAATAAGAGGTAAGGCTTCCGACAAGGCGACGTCGTCCAGCGACCTCTTCAGCTTTGTGATGGAGAGTGTATAGCGCATGGACGAAGTGCATCGAAATGATACCATTTTCTATAAAACTGTACAACTTTTTACCTCTAGCATTTGCATCTATTGAAAGGGATCTCTACTAGTGGTTCTGGCGGTAAACGTGAGCAAGAGAAAGTGCATGTTTTCTACAAGTAGAGAGACCCTGCGATTATACTCAGATTGCTGTTGAAAACTGTACTCCTGATCAAAGAGCATTAAAAGTAATAGAGTGGAATCCTTGGCCGTTACATTGAGTCGACTTGCTGATAAACGACCATCCCATCAGAGTGCAAACATTTGCGTTTTGTTTGCTCTTTCGCTTTTTCAATTGTCCCTACGAATGAGTCGTTCTAACAGAGACAGCAACACAAGCAGCCTCACACGTACACTGTCTTGGAAAGGGATGCTTTTCAGCAAAAATGTTGAACGGTTCAGGATTCCACTCTAGTATTTTCATAAATTAACCTTTGTCTACTGTGGCTTCACTGTCAATACGTAGAAGAATGTTAGCATGGACATCAAGCGGATGATCACTCTTGCCAATTGATGACTGAGACCAACAGTAGGTAAATGAGTAGATGATAACACTCCCGACAGAAGGAAATAAAACTCTATAAGATGCTCATTCTTGCCGTTTTGCAAGCATGGGTGATGACGCATCTTATCTACATGCCCTTGCAGTGGAAAGTGCACGTGAGATCTTTGATGGCATAGGGAAACCTGCGAGAAGCTAACATGAGTCTGCAAAGTAATTTAATAGTTTTTAAAGAAATAGCATTCAATACTACGTACGCAGGATTCAGGAACATTCATCAATTAATTTATCATTTCTATGCCCTGTACACAAAGCGTAAAAGGGTATTATAGATTTGCGTAATGTACATATGTAACAGGCAGAAGGAGGCGAGTCAGACCATATCTTCCAAGGGCAATAATGATCAGGAGCAATAGTCGAGTCGATATAGTCATGTCTGCTTGTCTGTCCTTCCACCATAAGAGTTAGAGGCACAAAAACTTTGCCAAAAAATGCGCAATTTTCGTGTAGCAGATGAGGTTTGTCGAATCAAATCGATACCTCACCCCGCTGAGCACAGGGTAGCACAAAATTTACGTAGAGGAACACTGTCCAAAATTGTATATAAGTCATTATATTAAGACACTAGGGACTGTGGGAAGTGTCATAATATTGGAATTCGACAAAAGCCTAGATGTACCATGCCTTCATATTTTGTCTTACTTGGAGCGTAGAACTCAACAGGTTTCTTTCAATGGTTCATTATTTAATGTGATTAATGTAACTTCTGCAGTTCTTCAGGGTAGTCACCTCGGTCCAGTCCTGCTTAACATATTTATTAACGACTTGATACTCGTACTCCGCTCATCGAAAATCTCTTTGTATGCGGACGATGTTAAACTGTACACTTGTATATCAGACGACAGCGGGTGGAGCAATCTTCAGTGCGATCTTAATAATTTCTTTGAATGGTGTGCAATTAGTGTGTTAATCATCTTAACCTCAACTCCGATAAATGTAAATTGATGAGTTTTTCACGAAGGATTATCACTAATTACCATTATAATTGGTTACTCCCCTCTTAACAGGCTGGATTTCTTCAAAGACCTGGGAATTCTGCTAGACGTTAAGCTTACATTCAAGGAGCACATCGACGTAATGGTCAATAAAGTGAAATCTCTTCTTGGATTCATAAAGAGTTGGTCAAAACAGTTCTTGGATCCTTAAAAAGGCTAATCATATCTCCTCTTCGCACCATCTTGGAGTACGGGTCTGCCGTCTGGAATCCTCAATATGCTGTTTACGCTGAGAAAGTGCACAAATCGTTCCTTATATTTGCACTTAGAATCCTAAATTAGCCGCATAGTTTTAACTATCCTTCATATGAGAGCCGTCTGATGTTAATTGATCTGCCGACTGTCACAAAGAAAAAGGAACAACTTTAAGAATATGATTTTAAGCTTATAAAGCGAATAAATTTCAACATTCCGAGTCGTCGCTCTCGATATTTTGAGCCCCTTCGACTTAGGCGGTATGCTCGGAACTACGAAGCCTTTGAACACCTTAGAGTCCTATGTCAGGAATATAGCGCCGCTTCACGATCTTTACTAGATCTTACTAGTAATAAGATCTGTCATTCTTGTAAAGTTTTCTTCTTTAAGTGATATTCGACTGTTTTTGTATTAAGTATTATTAGTCGTCATAAATAAATAAATACATATGTATCTATATATATAAAGTTGACTGCCAATTCTTTGTGAATCTTACCCTCAAAAACTACAGGACAGATTTTGATGAAATTTTGAGGATAGCTTCCCATTATGTTGGAGAGTGTTCTTATCTAAGTTTTTCCGGAGATATTGCTGTACAATTTTCCATGTAAAACATACTAAATGTGTATCTACTTATATAGTATGCAAGCATTAACTTTACCTAGATAAGGAAATCTTTTGAATTAACGTAGAGGTGAGGGTATAGGTAGAGGTAGAGATAGAGGTATCCGCAGCTTGACTTAGTTTGAAGAAGAGAAGGAAGAGGAACGGGGAGTGGAATGGGAACGGGAAGAATTAATTTATATAATGAATTTATTGACGGCTTTATCAATGGGCATCGGAGCGCGCGGGTTCAGCTAGTTAAGTATAAAATTGATATGAAGCAATGCACATGCATATATAATTGTGGCACAATTATGACAGTGTCTTGTTAAGGGTTAATGAGCTGCGCTTTACTTTGTATGCTTTTTCTTAAAGGCTTGCATTTTAAAATGTATGTATTAATTAATTTATGTATGTTTGTATTATAATTAATATACAGTCATTATATATGTATGTGTGTACTATATCTGTATCTGTGTGTGTGTGTGTGTGTGTGTGTGTGTGCGTGTGTTAACACACAAACTACGTCTTGCTTTCACATTGAAGAACGCAATTTGTTGCAGTCAGTCTTATCAAAAAAAGCCATCAACAAAAACATTACTGGGCCACCCCAAAGGCCAACAATAACAACAGCAAGTGCCAGGCTTGGCCACAATTTTGTTGCGTATTTACTGCAATTTCCTCTTTCTTGTGTTTCGAAGTTCTTTCGCTACGCAATTTGAAAGTTCAATAAATTACGCGTTGTATACAATTACGTTACCCCGCAACACAAATGCAACTACGTCGTTTACGTTCCAGCACACACACACACGCACACACACACACACACGCATACTACGTAATTACTCTCACTCTTTCGTTTGCCTCGCTCTCACTTAGCTAACTGTTCGCTCGCACAGCTGTTGAGATCGTTTTGCAACGGCGCATTCACATCGATGTTCATTTTGTCTTGCACCTGTCTCCCATTGCGGCAAGTTGAATGCGCTGTACACATGCATGTCTACACAGGGCCGGTTTTAGGGCGATGCGCCCTATTTTGGGGCCGCTAATTATTTTTTACATTGACTACTCTAAAGAGTCTTAAAACCTAGTTTTTAACCAAAAACAGACCAAAATCTCAGCATTCTTTAAAAAACTTTAAACGTAATGCATTATCTTTTTCATTTATTGAATTTTATGTTATGTTAACCCTAGTTAACCCTTTCAGGACAGTTGTTGCCTATAGTCAACATTGCCTTGCAATGCCGAAAAACCAGATACGTAGATTTTTTTTGGCATTTGTTTTGATTTTGTCTGATTGTTTGATCATTTTTGTGTATTCTTATGTATTTACAATGTATTCACTTTCGGAAAGTTTCGGGTGTGGACGATGTTTTTGTTTAACCAATTTTTCAAATTACCAAAAAAAATCATCTAAATTGATCAAAAAAGGCAAGTTACTTGATAAAATGCAAATTTTTGATCAAAAAGTGTTAAGCTGTTCATAAAGAATTTTTTTAAGTCAATCTTGCCTATATGCAACATTGGTCCTCGGCGATATCCTTATTTTAAATATTTCGTATGCTAAAATAGGACGAACCAGGATACCAACGACTTTGAAATTCATGTCAGTTAATATTTATGGTCATATTAATAAATGTACGCCTTCAAATTTCTTTATCTCCACCCACTTTAATTCGGTTTTAAAAGGGTTAACTTATGCGACGATATAAATTCATATATGAAATATGACCCATGAAGGCTGTTTTATGTTAATATTAGAAATTAATTGTTTTTTTTTTTTTATAAATAAAAGGATATCCCGACTAGATTTGTGCATAATGTTATTTAAACATATCATAAAGTGTTCGAAACGACAGAGTGAACAAATTTGGTATTGTGAGCACCCTTGGTTTAAATTAGTTAACAGTATCGCGACTGCACTGTATGTCGTTAGAAAATCTGTATAATTTTGCTGTGAATAATCTTATGCGATCCACAGACACAGCAATCGGTCGGCAAACCGACCACAGTTGTTTGCGACCAAACTATACTGCGCTTCTGTATGTATGGGGGCATTAGGCGCTTGTTAGACGAAGACAGATTTCCAAGCGAGTTTGGGAAAAATAACCCGCTTATAATGGTCATCAAACGACGCGAGTAACATATTTGACAGCCCACTGATAATAGCCTTTTACAATACGTCTAATTTTCATTAAAAAAAGTGCTATGAAATACAAATTAGTATTAAACAAAACCAATAAAAATTAAGGTTGAAATTGCAGATATAACTTTATATGCGTGTGCTAAAGAAAATACATGCGAAAAAGAAGAGTAGTGAAGCAAAAGTCGTCCCACTTGCACTAAACTGTCAGGTACAATTAAACAGTATATCGCACTTTATACACGTATCTCGACCGATATTTGAATGTAATCTAATATGAAGCAAGTCGCAGAGGGTTGCAGGCAAGACAACTTACGGGAACTATTACCGTGCCCACAAACGGTGCGAGATACAAGTCACACAAACTAACTTGACAATCTCGCTTCGTGTAGCAACCTTCTTATGCATTATGTGGAAATATATAATAGATAGTGTTGCTGACACAAGCTCCCAAGAACTCAAAACTGCTATGCCTGGCTTTTCGACCTAAGTGTTCAATTTACCTTGATGCATCATCCTTGGCGTTTGAAGCTCTCATGTCAAAACATGTCTAGTGCAGTGCTGTCAAACACACTCGCACACTCACATGTTTGCACACGTTTTGTTAGCTAACCTTGTGTCCATTTCCCTGGCAGCCCGCTTTCCCCTGGCAGTCCGCTTTCCCCTGGCCCAGTTGCCACACCTTGCCTTACAATAGCTACGCATTGTTTTGACGTACTTTTGTCTGCCGCAAGCATTTTGGCCATTTCCACTACTGCTACTAAAAGCTTTTGTCGCAACCAACCAAAGAAAACACTGCAGTGCGCAGTTCAATGTGGCTATAAATTGCGTAGCATTTTAGCCAGGTAGAGCGCAACTACAAAAATAACAACAACGCGTGTCATTCAATATTTACACAAAAGAACTCACCACCATAAAAAGAGAGTTTTCATTGGTAGAGCGTTTTTGGGATCCCTTGATAAGGCTACAGTCTGTTAAAACTAATAAGGTCCAATATCTATGACGTAGATAGCTTTTTACAAAAGCGCGAGATTATTTCACTGGTTACTAAACTGTACACGCTATAAGAATAATGTTTAGTCTTTACAAGCTTCTGGCACTGGAAAAATATATTTTAAAGAGGGTATAATTAGTAGAACTCCTTTGATGTGAGTGACCGTTTGGCCAATTCCTTAAACTACAGCCCGAGATGTATTTTGAAGTTAAAAAACTAAATATCGATGAACATGAAACAATGTACATATTGGATTTTCGTTTTTGGCGTAGATAAGGAAGAAACGAGGTAGTAGTTTTATTTTTGATAATAAATTTATAACTTTGTCCGCTGCACAAAAAGGATAGTTTTACAATGAACAAAAATGAGATAAACAGGTAGCTTAACAAGCGAAAACCCAATTCTCAAATTCCCAAATCAATATAAAAATCTTAATTTTAAAGTTTTTTATTTTCATTTCAATCAAAATATAATTTAAAAAAAAAAAATGACTTAAATTGTAGATGGGAAAGCACAAAGAAATGCTCTTACTTTTAAGAGATTTTCTTAAATTTGATTTGAATATTCTTCTTCTTCTTCTTTTTAACTGTCCAGGCCATAACAACCCGTTATGGGGTTATGGCCTGATGTGAATATATTCTTTAATTGTTATTGTGGTTTACGTGGTGGGCCCCAAACCCTACACACAACACTCGAAAGAACCCAGTGTCATTGTTAGTCGCCTCATACGACAAGTTTTGACCTGCTGGGGTGGTATTCTGTAACCCGCTCATCAGGGGGAGGGAAATTTGAATATTCTAGTGAATGCATTAATTGTACTTTGGGTTAAATTATCATTTAAAATTTGTGTTATTGACTGAATAAATGCTTATTTTCTTAGACTGTTGGCTGCAATACGACCCCAAACCTTACCATGCTTTACAGTTAGTTTTAAATTTTTCTTAGCTGTACCTCAAACATATTCTTTATCAGAATTTTATATTTAAATCTCTAGAGGTTCTTGCGAAGTCTTTAGGCTTCTGCCTGTTAACCGCAGATATTATTGGTTTCATACTGCCTTTATAGCAATTATAACCAGCTTTTTAAGAAATATATGTTGTCTAACGAATCCACGGAAGCTTTTATATCTTAGTAAGTCACGTAAGTCTAACTAAAGGTAAATAAAAACAGTTTTTAAACTAATTTTTATAGACACATGAGGAGATTGATAACTTAAATTCACCCTGTCAACCCCGCCGAAAACCCGCATCAACAAAATTGCTTGGAAATTATAATAAGTTGCTCTGTTCCAAGAGGGCATTCTAACACTAATACGCCAGACATTGGACGTACAGACCAAAAGATAAACAAAGTGCAATGTTCCAGCGCATTAGATGTGTGGGCATGATTGTGGGGGGCGTTCAATAGACGCCCCCTCTACGGTGCTCTTAAATGTAAATGTTATCTTTGTTACTGCGCTGCAAACTCACCACTGAGTCCAAACTTACCCTAAATTTAACAGCGCTGCAGAACACCCTGACGGACAGCGGCGCGACGCAGCTACGCAGTCACACACACGCACAGAAATCAGTTCGTTCCCAGCGGACAAAACGCTCTTATATGATATAGCCCAGCGGACCAAACGCTCGTATATGATATCGCATACGAGTGAAATGCGAGACTCGACCCGACAAAACGCTCGTTTTTAGATGCGAAAAAGATACGAATAAGATTTATATGTCGTTCAGTTTGTGGCAGCAAAAGCTATTGTCTACGTGTGTCGCAAGAAATATTGTTAACTTGCATTTGGCGATATCACTTTTGACTCGTTAGAAATATCAGAAAAGTCTCGCAAAAGATATCGCAAAAAGCTCGCAAAACCTATTTCTTTGAAACGATTGGTTTGCGAGGCAACACTGTAACACTCGTTTTACACTCGTTTGCGAGCATTTTGCGAGATTTTCGCTAAAGGCACGTATGTTGGTCCGCTAGGTTGTCTTGTCTAAATTATAGTTTGTTTTGCTGTTATCTGGTTGCCTATGGTTTTTGAAACAGGAAATAATTTTTTGTTTTCTGCAGAAGCGAAACAGACCAGCTACATTTTTATTTTTTATTTTTAACGCTTTTAGTTACGTATCACAACATTTTAAGCTCTCTTAACCTTGCTCAAGCAAGCCACTTGTGTGTATGTGTGTAAGTGAGCGTGTGGATCTTGCGCCCACAACTTTACATACAAAGTTCGTTAACATGGCATTGCTTTGTGCTTGATAATTCATTTTGTTGTTTTTATCAACAAAAGAAACAAAAAGTGCGCGTCAAGCTAAATTTAATACCATTTTGTTTAACTACAGGCAAGCGCCCAACGACCTTGCTGCTTGGCGCATTTAAGGCATCGAATATTTTGCTGCTGCCAAAATATTCATCACTCAAATTTGACTGGCTTAAATTCTTGTATAAATCGTAAACCTCGAGTGATTATATCAGCAACGCGACAAACAAATGAAAAACAAACATATTATTGTAGTATATTTTTCATTTTTCCGCTTATCTTTTGGTAGATGTATGTATATACAGTCAAACCTGCAAAGTTAGACACTTTCCAGGGAAACCAAAATATATTAGTTCAAAAATTCAAACTTGCCAACACAGCAATATTATGTATGAAAATACGAAGACTGCATTGTCAAATCATGACAAAATTTACAACTGCATGAAATTGGTTACAGTAAACTCGTTGCTTATAGAAATTTGAATCAAATCCTTCCAGATGGCACAATTCATTTTAATTCCAATTTAAAAGTTAATTCGAATTTAAAATATTTACAGTATTCTAGAAACCAGCTTTGACTATTTTATATATATATATTGTTATTATGTGGAGTTTATGGACGTAGTTTGGCAGGTTTGACTGTACATGTATGTATGTACAGTACATTTCGGTGGCAAGATTATCGAAATAATATTATTTTACACCGCGTTTGGCCAACCGATTGCAGGTATAAGACTTTTTTAATAGAAGGAAGGGAGCTGCATCTCATCTGTGTCAATTTTATCAAACCATCAAGCAAATGCGTCAAGCATTTATACTTTACTCAATTAGAAAAACTATAGCAATTAAACTAAGAGATACAGTTCACTTCCAGAGGTTCCTGGGCACTAGTGGTGTAAAAAATACATCGATGCATCGAAAACATCGATGGTAGGCCTGTCATTTTTCGATGTTCTCGAACAAACGATGCATCAGCAAAACATCGATATTTTTAAAACCATCGAACATTTCACCATCTCTAACGCCAACCTACTTTAATTCAAGATCATGTTTGAAGAAATGAGTGTGTCATCTCAAAGTTTATTCAAAATCAAAACTCTCAGCGAAATAGACTGCTAAGGGGACGGTAATTAAAACTTTTATGTTGACATAATTTAGTCGTAGATTGGGCTTACATAGTATCTAGAAATCTTCTTATGTTCAGATACTTTTAGTTTCACATATCTCATATTTATAACGAAGTTTCTTCTATAATAAAAAGCAAAATTTATAAATATGAAACATCGGAAAACCATCGATGCATCGATGTTTTTAGTCCGATGTGTCGACCTAGATCCGATGTCCATGGGCGATGGTAAGCATCGATGTTTTGGTCTGTTAAGTATACTTGGCTTGGAAATAGTCCGTGCGAGCTTGTATCTACTGTATATGCATGTACGTATGATGTGTTTGTATGTATGTCTATGATTGACTTTTGAAGTAACACAGTTATGTGGTCAACCCAAAATTCCAGTATTTTTTATCAATGGATGTCAAGGCTTTGGTTAGTTTAATTTATCAACAAATGTATTATCTATTTAGTCGTCAAAACCAAATGAAATTTTTGGTTTATTTGGTTTTTGTGCCCAATAGTAATAATTATACTAAAACGTATTTTTGGCTAGAAAAAGCGGAGCAGTGTAAACAGCCCAATAACCTGCACGAAATTCACCACAGCGCAGAGCATTTAACCTGCTCTGCTGCTGCGTCGACCGACAACACATAAACAATTTCACAATATGCGTTCGTTACAGAGCATCGCATAAAAAAAAACAAAATTCAAGCAATTAACATGCTTTTTTATATTTCTGACTTCAAAGTTTCATCATATAAAAATTAATAACATTTTCAATAAAGTGCGCAGTTTGCATTGATGACGCAGCAACAAACACACAATGGCAATACCAACAACAGCGACGCTGCGGCGCTGCTTCTGCCGCTGTTGCTTTTGCTGTTACTAATGCTCTCAATTGGGCCGATACAAATTGTCGCTCTCACGCTTGGTGTGCGTGCATGTGTGTGTGTGTGTGTGTGTGTGTGTGTGTGTCATAAAACTCTGTTACAATATGGCGTCTTTGAAATTGTGTCGTCGTCTTATTTAAAATACATTTTGCAGCCAAGACCAAAACTTTAAGTAATTTATGTAGTTAATTACTTTAAGAATTTGAGTTATTGCTTTCAACTTTTATTATTCAAGAGAATCAGAGAGAGTCATATGACAACATTTATTGGTCATGCTCGCTAACGCTGCATGGGTCTCTTATACAGTCCGTGTGCACTTTGCACTCATTTAGGGTGTGCGCGTGTGTGCGTGCGTTTGTCTCTGCCACTGTTATTCAACATAGTTCAATTTTGAAATGAAAAGCGCTTTAATACTACGCATAATTTTTACTATTTCTACGTAATCAGTTATTTCCTACTTGACTGGCTGCTTTTTCACCACACTAACTCACACACCTCAAGTTGTTTGGCTTTGCTGCACACGCACGCACACATAGAGCATATGCTCTGTTGGTGTGTCTGCCTGCTTTAAATGCGATTTCTTTTTAAGCGAGCACTCTACACACTTAAGCAGCAAGTCCAACAGTTCGCAATGTCTATATGTACACAGAATAGCGCATACAGCAGTATGAATAGCTGGCACAGAAACGCTGCGCTGCGCTTGCTTATTCAACACACAAAGAAATAACAGCGCTGCGGCAGCGACGCCGGCGTTGGCTGTTGTCAAACTGCCAAGCATTTTACGCTTGCCATCTCATAAAAGCCTATTGCTTGACTGTTTGCACACATGACGCTAACCATATGTCTTTACATTTTGATGTTAACTAACAGGTATATAGAGAGAAACTCAACAAAAGCTGTAGACGCTGACGCCAACGCCGTTCCTTGCGCATTGGCAAACCACAAATTTCAGATTTGAGTTTGAAATTCAGTCGTCGTCAATCGTTAAAAAGTGCTTGGAGACTTCATATCGAGTTTGGAGGATCAAATCCACGTTGAGTTTTGCTTACGGCAACTGCAACTGAAACCCCACTATAATAAGCGCACTGTCTCTCTCGCTCCGTGTGTGTGTGTGAATCGTGTAAATTTGGCATAATTTGCCTTATTTTTACATTTTTTTCGTTAAGAAAGTAATTTAACAAAAAAAAAAAAAGAAAAACTCCGACTCGCAAGTGAAGCTGTAAACATTTTTTAACTTTTGCGAGCAGCTACGCGTCGCAGTCAACGTTGCTAAATTCGTGGAAATTGAAAATTGTTGTAATCATAAACAACTAAAAAAAAAAGGAATAAGATAACTGCGTCGAGCATATAAAAAATTGTGATATATTTTGCCCCTCCTACGCTGCGCGACCCCAAAACGCCATACGCTGTTTATTTTGTGAAATCAATGTGCAATTTTCTAGAAAAAAATTAATAAATTGTAGCAACAAATTGAAAAGCCTAATAATTGTGCAAGTTTCGTAAATTAACAAGAGAAAAACCGTGAAAGAAATCAACCGTGAAAAAGAAAATTTTAACTGTGATTCAAACAAAAATTGCGTTTTTGTTTATTAAAAATTAAAAATATATGCAATAGATTCAACTACCAAGCGCAAAAGTAAGTGCTTTATTAGTAACAATTTTTGGTTAAACAATTTGTTTTATTTTCGCCTACGTCGCTTTGAGACACGCCAATTCACCACACGATGAATAGCAATATTTCAACATGCGCTCTAAGTTCACCATAGGACACATACATATGGTCGCTGTCTGTGTGTATATGTATATGTGTGTGTGTGTAAATGACACAGCCAGCAGCAGCGTTGCCAGCTTGCGCTAAACATACAAAATAAATAAATAGCAGTAAGCAGCAAAAATAATAAAAGCTAAATGACAAATGAAAAAAAAAAAAGATCGCGCACTGACTTTGTTGCCCCAACCTTCGCATTTGATTAGCACTCGTGTACAACTGTATGTATGTATGTACAGTGGCGAACAAAAGTCTACGTACAACTTACCATTTTGTTCCTAAAAGTCATCAAATACATATAGAACAAAACATGAAAGCATCAGTCTACTAGTTGAAGCTATTAGAGATTAGATTTTGGAGTTGGATTTTCCATCTAGATAGAGACAAAGTTCGAACTTGAACGCAGTTGAGGACGTAGTGCTCCAATGCTAAAAGAGAAGCTTACAGAAGAATGACAACAATGCTCAGACATTACAAGACTGCCGAGGTCAACGTAGCATCTTTGAGTGCCACATCAAAGTTTTTACGATTTATTTTTAAATCGTTCGCAGACTTTAATATTCTTTCAGTTTTGCATTATGCCGTAAGGCAGCAGAAATTCGGGTTGTACGTAGATTTTTGCTCGCCCTTGTATATAGTACAAGCAAATACAAAGCCTAAAATACATATTTCGAGCAGTGTAGCTCTTAGCCTTTGGGTTCTGGCAAGCAACTAGCAATTGCCACATAAATATTTTGTTTTTGGCACTAAATGGTAGAAGCTCGTTTATTCTTGTCTCTTTTATCAGAAGGACATAGCTGATAAAAACAAAACGTAAGACCAAATAGCTTGAAAAACTGCAAAAACAAAATAACTCGCTAATCGTTCTTTTTGAACATATTTTACACTTTATCTATAGTCATTGCATTTGCCAGCATGAGTCATGCACACTAATACCAATACAATATGCCATCAGTGTTTTTTCCATGTCTTTTGCCAATTTGCCTGCCCATTATCTAAAATGCTTCTTATCAGCAGCTGTTTTCATGCTGCTGCTGCATTTTCATGTGGGCGCATTGTGTTTGCCTTTATCACACGCTGTGTGCACGCGTTATGAGGGCGCATGCACACACATACAAACACAAGCGCACTTCAAGTCATATGCAAATACAATTGACACTAATTTGTTAATTCCAAGCCCAATTTCAATTCCAATTGTTAAAGCAATTTGCATTTTTAAGCTGCTTCTGCAGTGCTGGCAACACACTAACTATGCAACACTAATTTTTCGATAGACACGCCATTATCGATTACCAGCTGTTTTATGCGAGTGTGACTAATGTTTGGCATTACTACAACGATGACAGCTGCTTTTTTTTTTGCAATTCTCTTTTGTTTGTTGACTCATTAACAGTGACATTTACATTTTTTCTATGGCAAGTTGGCAGTTCACCTTGTTACAATTGTTGTAAACTAGTTACAGTTATTTTGTTCCGCCTTGCTCTTTGGTCCGCCATTTATCGACAAACAAACTAAGCATTTTATCTCGCTCACGTTCTGAATTTTTACACGTCGCACTGTGGGCCAAGGGGACCACCTAGAGGTATTAAACTTATTAAAAGTGTATTTTAAAAATTTTGACACTCAACAAGGTACTTAAGAAAAAACAACAACATTATGAATATGAATTTAAGCTTAGGTTTCTGAGTGAAAAATTAATCAAGAATAAAGTACAAGCTCTGAAACCTGCGAACGCTCAAGAATGAAGTGTTTAGAAGATTCCAAATAATATTTACGATTTTGAGCAGAGCGACTATAGTGTAGTTTTTGTTAATATTTTTCGTGAAAAGTTCTTTCTCTTTTCTTTCTTGGCTATTCAAAAGTTCAGATATTATACATTGTTACTTAAATTAACAAAAAATGATTGGTAGTGTGAAAGTGTACGAGAATGCAGTTTCAGTTTATTCTGCAAGCGGATCCCGACTTCAAATTAAAATCCACAAATCGTTTTTAAATCAAAATCACAGCATTTCTTATTTCTCTCTCTCTCTCTATGATTTATGTAAACCACTGAGCTGTGTCACATATACATTTAAAATAGTCATGTTCTTTCATAGCCAAACCGACCGGACCGAACACTTGTTAGCTCAGGCCGTAGCTCAATAGATAGTTTTGTAACATGTTTGCTATTTAAACAGTCAAAAGTTGCAAATGTAAGTAAATTTTAAGATATTTCAGTCTAAATTTTATAGCCAGAAAAATAAACTGCACAAAAAAGCGGAGAAATTCCGTAGGCCACCATAGCATATGCTATGTTTCGGTGGACTTTTGACAAAACTACTTATCTCGAAATAAGACAAATTCCCAGAATTTTTTTGTACAAATAAATATAACTTTTAAAGGGTTATTTCAGTCTTACTAGGATTTTTCTGCGAATAAAGCTATAGAGTACGTCAAATAAACTATTTATAGATTTTGTAAATTACGTATTATTTTTTGCTGGTTTAGACATAAGTGGTTTTGCCAAAAGTCCATAGATATATACAGAATAACATCATAGAAAGTGCTTTTAAATATACCAAAATATTATTAGTTATCGATAGGAAAGAAATGCAAAATTAACTTTCGCTTTATTCGCTATTTCGCCCACTGTGCCACGGCGCCATTTGCAAAAATTATATCGACTTTAGCCACAGTTGTTTTCTTCAATGCACGCGCGGTTTTTTGATAGATGAAACCATTCTTGAATAGCCACATAATGGCGTATTTCACCAGTTGTGATATTTGTTACGTATTATCGCCACGAAAGAAGAGAGTGGCCGCAAAAACAAATTCAACGCGCTGATTAACACTATATTGGCTCAACAAACAAATGCTATATTTTTCAAATTAGAAAGAGGCAAACAAATGAATCAGTCGAAAAATAAAGATAAACAACAATTGTTCAGACACTGACAATACAAGGTTTTAGTATTTTTAGTGAGTTGAATTTAGCTAAAATAAAGCCATCACCTTGGAGATTTTTAATGACTGCTGCTTGGATTGGAGATAGTTGGTAAAAGGTAAAAATTTTATGCCTCAACTCAACAGAAGCCGGAGATAATAATTTAGCTGTAAAAAGCTAAAAATAGTTACCACTTAAAGCAGAACTTTCTACGTACCGCAAATGCTTTTATAAAACATAGTCAAGGACAAGAAGGTTAAGCGAGTCTTACGCTCATTATAAAGATAATGCAAAGTCCAAAGACTGATGGCCCTTTGTCTGAATGAATCAGTAGTCTAAAACTCAACATGCGCTAACGGAGTCTAGACGTCATTAGTTGTGGGTACAGTGGGACGTGTACAAATTGGAACGCTTTGAAATTAAAACTAGCAGGCATTAGAATAACTAACTTTTACGGTTCGTTTTGATATCGTTTATCATGCTATATGATAACGTAATATAAAACGTATTACTTATTGTAATAAACGTATATGTTGTGAATGTAAACTTCTAATCTCACTAATGGGGTTTAAAATAATTTTATTTCTTGTGCCCTTTGTTAATACTAGAAGTTTTTAATCATTTTTTGTATATAATTTATATGGAAAGCTATTATTTTTATACCGTATTTATACTAGCTGAACCCGCGCACTCCGCTGCGCATTCATAAAACAACCAATAAAATCATTATATAAATTAATTCTTCCCGTTCCTCTTCCTTCTCTATCTGTCGCTCTTCCTAACCTCTACCTCAATTCAATAGAATTCCTTAAATAGTCAAATTTAATACTTGCTTACTATAAGTAGAAACACATTTAGTATGTTTTATATGGAAAATCGTTTTTGTCGATATCTTTGGCGTCATCTATTGGAATTCGTCCACAAAAACCTTCTCCCTAATACTGTATAAAATACGTGAAAATTTGGTTGAAATCGGCTCACGCGTTTTCAATTCGCTTTTGTTTTTGTACACTAAAACAGCAATATCTCCGGACCCCTAAGTCGATTTTGTTCAAACTTAGATAAGAACACTCCAACACAATGGAAAGCTATCCTCAAAATTTAATCAAAACCTAGTTTTTGAGGATAAGAGTCACAAAGAATTGGAAGTAATTTTTATATATACAGAAAAAGATGAAAACAATAGTTATTTTTTCTTGAACCGTGACAACTTTAAAATATGAAAAATACATGTTTAATAGTTTTATTGGAATAATAAGGAGAACGCTTCAATATCTAGTTCAAATCCTTTTAGAACTCTTTCATTGCAATCCAACAACATAAAAGGATTATTATTCATAAAAGCTCTATGATATTCAAAAAAATGGACAGTATCAACTTTTCAGTGTTTACTGTGGGACTAACGGCGTATGTCATGATGTGTATTCACTATGACTTGTGACTTGTGCCAAGTGAACGACAGTTGGTCAGCCCATAATTACTAAAGAAATTATATATGTACTATCTAGAATGTATGAGAACTTTCTAGTTTGACAGATGACTAAGTTTTGTTTTATACCTAATTGTTTATTTATTTAAAAGAACGATGACAAGAATCGATAAATAACACGTGTGCACATTTTTGTTTTTTCAAGAAATGTTCACTCAATATAATTTCTAAACATATATTTTCAAATTTAATTGAATTAAATACGTAAACAGGTTTTTAATTATTTTGAAAAAGTTTTTCGAATGACGAAAACAAACATAATGTAAATTTGTTGAGGAAAACAACGACGTCAACACGTAGCCCAATTAATAATTGTTTTTGTTGATTTATGTGAAATTTTTTTAAGGAAAAGACGCTTTTATATAAACAACAATTGATAAGCGCTGCTTCTGCGCTGCTCCCCGAGTCTTTTCCCGCTCTTGTATCTCCTGCTTGACTTTCAATTTGTTTTGGCGTTGATTTTTATTTTTATGTATATTTATACCCTGTACACACAGTGTATAGGTTGGTTATAGTTATAGGTTTGTGCTATGTATGTAACAGGCATGGTCAAAAATAATCAGGAGCAATAGTCGAGTCGATATAGATATGTCCGTCTGTCTGTCCTTCCGTATGAACGTCAAGATATCAGACACTATAAAAGGTAGAGGCGCATTTACACAGAAAAGATGAAGTTTTTCGAATCGCGTAGATATCTAGCCCCCTTCTCCTGTCACATATTTTTACGGTTACAGCCGCTCAATCTTTCATCTCGAAACTCGACCGAGGTGTGCGTCGTTTTTATTTGCATCTATTTTTGAAAAATGATCGAAATCGGAGACATACATCAAAAGTTATATTTGCTGGTTCAAAATTCCACTACGTGTAGATATGGATACATGTGAGCTAGAGTTACAAAATTTGGTGTGGAGATTCGTGTGACGCTAATCGTTGAAACTGCATCCACTTTTTTCAATAGAACCCCCCCTGCCAAACTCCCCAATATATTGATTTGAAAATTGCCACAGACAATAATATATATGTATTTTTGATCTGTGTTACAAAGTTCAACGACATTGGCCCAAGAATACTGAAGTTTTGGGTCTAAAAGTAATTTTTTCCCCCATAATAACCAACTTTTCAATAGGAAAATGCTTACAGTCATGTCGAACTTGTAAAAAGACACAAAAGAAAATACTTTCTTTCCCATTTAACCGAATGCTGGACTTAGTGCTTATGGGGAAAAAAGGGTACAGGGTATTCCACTGTCGGGCACCGTCCCGATTGTCTGCATCAAATTTTTTGTTTTATCTTTAATGTCGGTCGTCGTCTGTCGTCGCATCGCGCGCGTGTTCGCCGCTCTTATTTAGCGGGCTTTGTTTATAGGTCGCGTGTAAAGCTGCGCTGCCTTAACGTCCCTTCTCTCGTCGTGCTCCCACGCCAGAAAACGATCTTTGGCAAGACTCTCGCTGCTGTGGTGTGATTTCTGCTTCTTCTTGTGCTTTTGTTATTCTGTTGTGTTTTCGAAATGTATTTTGGTAGCTATTTTTAAAGCTAATCCTCTATACATTCTTCTTGATTTGTTTTATCGTATTGTTTTTTTTTTCTTCGTTTTTAAGTTATGCAATTTTTTGTTTGCTTTCGCCTTTTGTTGGTATTTTTCGTTTGTTTGCGATTGGGCAGACTGTACCAAAAAATCTTTGAGAATTCATTGCTGCATTTGAGTTTAACAAAATACATAACTACATACATGGGACAACATTTGTATTTAGTGTTTTTTTTTTTAGTGATGGCTTATAAATGTAGCTTGACATGTTTTTTGTGTTAATTACAATAATAAAAGCTAAATGGGGAAGCACCGTCGGTGTTTTAGAACGGTGTGTAAAAAATGCGGGCTATAAATAAGCGTCAATTGCTCTATACTTATTCCAAACACGCTACAAACAAATGTTTATAAAACTTTTTGCAAACCAAGCTTGCACTTAAATGCATTTCGTATATTGATAATTATTCATTTTCAGTTTGAATTAAACGCTTTGCATACACAAATTATAGTCGGCTATACTGTATACACTGTGCTGTCTTTTGTTCAACTTTATGTCTTTTCCTTTTTTTTTTAATGTGTTCTTATAACAAATTTTTCGAAAAAACAAACATAAATCAGTTTCATTTATTTAGGTCAAATGTGTGTTTCCATAGCTATCTAGAGATAAGATTTCGTATGGAAAATAAATAGATACTTTTCCTACAGAAATTGAAAGGCTGGGCTTTTTTTCAGAAGAGCGCCGGTTCAAGCCAATATTCCCGAGAATAAACTATATTTATATTATACTATGAAAATTGTTTTTCTAGCTTTTTAACAACTATTTTCTTACTCTTTGCAGCGCAAAATTGGGAATATTTCAGTGCCGCCAAGTCAAAACGTAAGTAATCCTCACCATAACGTGGCAAAAACCTTGACTACACTCGGTTGTCCTTGATTGCTCGCGGACGAGCAGACGTGTGTCCTTCGGGCACATAATGCTACAACACGCCACGCAGTGTGCTGTCTTTAATATAAACTCAGTCGTCTAAAAAACACTTAAATATCAAAATTAATGCAATTTTAATTTCCGGAAAAATGATTAAACCGCAAAGACAAGCAAGCCAGCCGACCAAACGGCGAGCAACCAACAAAGTGGCTCCGGTACGCTTTGTGGGGCCTTGTGTCTTATGGTGTCTTAAGCCCCCTGGTGGGGGGTAAAGCTACGTCTTTTTTTTTGTACACTTTATGTGCTGTTGTTTCCTAACGAAAGCAAAATCGATTTTCTCATTGTTGTTTTCTTCTTCTTCAACATTTCAACGTTTTTATGTTTACACCACCCCGTCCATTGTTATCTGGTTTTTGCTTTTGTTTTACTTGGTTTTTCAATTTTCCATTTCTTCAGCTGTTGGGTTTTCCAATTGCGCCCCAACATCGATTTATGCGCTCGTTGACTTTGTTGTTTCCTCTTACCACACAGAGCGAGTGACTGAACGTTGCGCGCGCTCCCTCGGCACTTTAAAGTTTCTGATTAAATTGCTTATAAAAAAAAAGTTACGATTATGTGCGCGCGTGTGTGTGTGTGTGTGTGTGTGTGTGTGTGACGGTGCCTTTAATGCGTGAATTTTCAACACACGCAGCAGCGCATATTCACCTCTATTCACCACTCAGCAGTACCGTTAGCTAGTAGCTGAAAAGCGAAACTTGCCTTGCTTTTGTGTGAGTGCATCATTGTCATCCTCATTTCCTTGGTTGGCTGCTTTAGCAGCACACAAAGGCGTCATTCGCTCTGGTTCTTCTTTGTTTTGTCAGCGCAGTTCATTGGCTTGCTTACAAATTTTTGGTTTTACATACAGATAAAGCTATAAGAGACCCAATATGACAAAGATGACTCAACTACGAAATGGAGTTCAAGATAAAGTTCAATGGTTGCCAAAAATATAAGCTCTACTAGAGTCGAGTCTATGCTTCCGTGTCGTTGTGCGCCATCATTTTGCTCTTAATTGTCGTTCAACTTTTCCGCCATTCAACGTCACTCACTTTGACTCATGTTTTGATCTCCCTCCGTGCCTGCCCAGCTTATAGACGTCTACGTCGTACCACAACGAGCTACACGTCTTGGAAGTCTTTGAACGGCCTTCAGCTTTAGTTCATAAAGCCAATGGCGTTGATCGTTTCATCGTGCTCATCGCTCGTACTTCCATCAACTCTTTGTTTTTTGTCTGGCTCCGGGTCTGAGTCGTACGACGTTTCGTTTCTCTGTTTGCAAGCCATTCTACCTTTTTTTTTCCTTAGTCACTTTTGTTGTTGTTGTTGTGCGCTGCTGACTAAACTCTGAGTGTTGTTCCTTTATGTGCACTTACTTTTTGTGAATTCTATAAAACTGGTTTTTCGAACAACGATTGTTTGTTCCGAAAGACAACAGCGATATGATGACATGGAACGCTGAACGAACCTGTGCTTGTATTATGTCCATGTGTGTTTGTGTATTGCTGCTTCAGTGATTTTTTTATTGGCCAATATTACCAACAATGATGATGATCAGCCATGCGCAGTGGAGTTCCATTAGGGCGTACCAACACATTAATGATATTGCTTTGAATTGAGTGTAGTGCTTCCATGTATTAACATACCTAACATCTTGTTGACCGCAAAATACATAATTGCTATTTAATTTGAAATCAATGAATACAGTACATGCTTGTATAAATAGATTTCCTGAAATTTTAAGTAAATATTGCAGCTGGATAAACATTTAGGTATGCTTGTGAGTATCTTATCTTACCGCTACAAATCTCGAGATTGAACATTAGGCCCGCTTAGCGAAGTTAGCTTAGAAAGCAGCTCATAATTAGTTTGTTTGCGTTACCAATAATGTGGTCTAGGATTAATAGATTCATTACACTTTGCCAGAGATAAATAAAATTCTTAATGATGAGCTAATTTAATGAAGAGGGGCAAGGGTATCATATTCAACCATGACCTTGTGCTGTCTAAACAAAGCATTCGAAATTTCAAGTATATATGTTTTTATACTTACTTGTATTGTAAAAGCAAACAAATTTTGCCCTAACAACTTAACTTTGTTTTTACCGTCAGGCAAAGTTTTTGTTTTTATTGGGAACTTCTACTGTTGAAAATTTAGCTCATAGACAGTTTTCTGACAAATTTTGAAATTATTAAATTGCTGCATCATCATGGTCTATAACATTGCGGTTACCAATGAATCCGTACATGTCTTTGATCAAATGCAGCTGAACAAACTGTATCGTTATATAATATTTGTCATCAAGAATGAGCGTGAACTTGTTGTCGACCGCCTAGGTAAACGCAACTCAAACTATAATGAGTTTCTTGAGGATTTGCGAAGTGGCGGACCCTCTGAATGTCGTTATGTGGTCTATGACTATGAATACTATTATCAACGTCGTAATGATACCACTCTAAGTCTACGCTCTAAGCTTTTTTTGATGATGTGGTGCCCGGAATATGCCGATATCAAGGACAAGGTGCTATATTCCAGTTCTTTTAAGAGCATCAAGCGTGAGTTTGTGGGCATTCAGAAGTGCATCCAAGCTACAGACGATTATGAGGCATGTCGTGAGACTGTTGAAAAACAATTGCGACTTCAAGATCGCGATTAGGCGTTTAACAAGCTCAATTCTAACATCTTTTGTAAATAATGGATCTGTTCCTTTAATGGGTCTAAGAAGAACATACCACACGAACTTAGCTTGCAGGTATTTCTTTGTTAGATTGTTATGGCTAGAATTTGTTTTCAATTTAATTTTTGCATATAACATCCACAGTTTTTTTACGATTTTGTTAGATATCCAACAACAATACGATAAAATTGAAAGAATCCGAAACATTAAGTCAATAACGAAGATACATACATACATGGATACAAAATAGATGTAAAAGAACATGGCAACAACACTTTAACTGCATACGAAAGTCTCCTATTTAAGAAAGTCTTCTATTTAATTGGAGAGCTCTTATTTTTGTTTGCTTATTTAATGTTTTGTCTATGTTAATAAACCATAAAAGGAACCTCCAAATCCGTGTTTCACACCTTTTTTTTCTAAAGTAAAATCACGCCCGTGTGGCGAGCGTGTTAGAGAATACCACCTCAGCAGATTGTCGTATATGAGACCCGATAACGGGTTGTTATGGCCAGTTAAGAAGAAGAAGAAAATTATTTTCGCACAGTGCACTTTTGTTGCTTATATCAGTATTCACTGTAGTTAATATTTATTTTTGATTATAGCATGGTTATTCATAGCTGCATATTACCTTTACAGTCATTGCCTTTGCTGCTGCTGTTACAATATCAATTTGCTTATTAGTTCCGCTTCACACATTGCTCCATCATCATGAGGCGGGTGGCCGCCTACCTCATCTTGCTTGCTTATGGTAGCGACGTTGCCGTCGGCGTTGGCGTCGGCTCCCCAACAGCGATTTGGCCATATGATCACCAGCGTCGTCGTCTTTGCTTCTTTGTCAACAAATGCTCCGCGCTCTAAAAGACTCATACAAAAACACTTGTGAATACATGTGTATGTGTATATATGTAAGAGCTCCGTAGCGTTTCATATTTCATTTTCCCATGCGATTTCCATTAATCTTGCAACTAGGCGGCACACTAGTGTGTTTGAGTGTGTGTGTAAAGTGAGTCGTAGCCGTGTGGCAACAACAATATCAAGCAAGCAACCTGAAGCAGAGGAACTATATGTGTGTATGCATGATACTTTATAGCAATTTAGGGATTACAGAGGTTTTAACCTATACACGCTCACACGCACAGGAGGGATTGTAACTGCACACCTTGCAGCCTGTGAGCCTGTCAGCCCGTCAGCCAGCTACACTTTTGTTGGATGTGAGAACCTGCAGACGATGGCTTAGAAGAAGCAGAACAGTTGATGATGAAAAAGAAGAACTGGCAGAGTGTAGAGTAGCAGTGGCGACTTTCCCCCGTGAACATTATTCTTTTTGCACTTTTGTGCGAAAGGCCAAACGTATAAAACAGAACCAAACCCAACTGGTACACCATGGAGCAAAGAGCAAAATAGTCGGAACAAGCCAGGCAAACTCAGCCAACGCCTGTTATTATTATATTTTATGGCTTTCAAACACACACGTTTACTTATATTCTTACAGTGGTGTACAAAAATCTACGTACGACATGCATTTTAGCTCCCTGATAGTTGGTTTTGTCTTTACCTTATGTTTTTTTTTTTCAGTAACTTTCTAAGGGACTGTTTATAAATGACGTCACGAAGATTTAGAAGATTTGAAAAGAAATAAGTTATCCATTAGCTAATGAATTCAGTGCAAACACTGACTTTCCGAAATATATTCCATTGTCGTTTTTTGTGTGGATAACGCTTTTGGACTTGTCAGGAAGCAGAAATGAGCGACGAACAAAGTCTTTTGTACGCCACTGTATATTCTTATATGTATTCAAACAATATATCATAAAAAATTGTGTGTTGTGAGTGTTTTTAGTGGTTTTGCTTTATTTTTTTCAAGTGAATTATTGACGCTCGTATATTCTTATAAACGAATACGTTTCTTTTGAAGGCAACTTCAGTTTCACACATGTACACTAACAAAATGGAGCGCACTGTGTGTACACATGCATGTGTGTGTGTGTGTGTGTGTGTGTGTGTGTGTGTGTGTAATTTAAATTAATTATTCGATCGATCGAAAATCATTTCAATCAATGTCAGCTCTGTTTAACCTTTTCTCTCTACGACAAGAGCAATCCAAGGCAGAATTGAGCGAGCTCCCCAGCGTCTGGGAGGAAGCAGCAACAGAAACAACAACAACCACAAAAGCTGCCTTTTGCGGGTCAACAACACTGTTGCTGGCTCTGCTGCTGCGTCTGCTGCTCTGCTCCGTTCTGTTCTGCTGCTTGACTCCGCGCCGAGTTGGGCTGGGCTGCTGCTGCTGCTTCTTCTTCAATCTTTGTCTGCTCTCTCTTTGTGTGCGTGTGTGTGTGTGTGTGCGTGTCTGATGTGTGTGATTTGTATTTATGGTGGTAGAAATACTTGTACTTGCTATGCGTTTTTCCTGCGTTTCCTTTATGTGCCGTCTCCATGTTTACCGTTGCCCTTCTGATTTGTCTTCTTCTTCTTCTTTGGCTGCTGTGTTCCATCAAAACTGTGTTTTGTTCCTTTTTGGCTTCAGCTTCGGCTTCGGCTGACAAACAAAACCAACTAATGACATTGTCGTACGTCTTACATACGCGTCGATATCGATGTCGTCGTCGTCGTCGTTTTGCCAGCTTTGTTGTTGGCCTGGTCTTTCTTTGTCAGCCATGGTCTATTGATATTGCGTCGTACAAATGTATGTCTGTCTGTCTGTCTGTGCTGTCAACAAATTACTGGTTCTCTCTTATTATTTCTCGTTCTCTTATTGACTTTGTGCCGTTGCACGCAATAAGCCAAAGAGCTTGACTTAAACGATTGTTTAGTTTTTGTGTAGGAGTTTGGCAAATATCGAAAGCTAAGTTAACGATGTTATCGATCAGACCTTCGCAGCGTGTATCTGTTACCAAATTTATAGCAAAAAGTATTGAATGCTATTTCTTTTCTCTACGACAGTACGACAGTTATGGATTACGAAGATAATCATACAACTTTAGTAATCAATTTAAATGAGTTGATCGCACGAGGTATATGCGACTAATTTTCAAAATCACGAAATGATTGTTGCCATTATCGCTTCCGCTCTGTATGTTCGTCGTTTAGCAAATTATTGTGAATCATTGGGATTTATTATAATTTTTGTATGATTATTCTATTATTTTTTCATATACTTCTTGATTGAAACCAGCACAAATTCGTTGAAACGATGGAAAAACTTTATAGACGTGTTACATCTATTTACATGGAAGCTAGTTTTTCTAGTGAAAACCTTGTAGTTTCGTTGTAAAGAAAATTCAGGTTTGTTTTCATTGACAATAGCTTTATCACTTAAAAACTACAAGGGATTTTTATTGTAAAATAAGCACACGCTCTAGTGTCCGTTTAGGAACACATCATAAAGGACAGACTTTGATCGTCCCCTCAAGCAGTATACTCTGAACTTGTCGCTTCTCAGCCTTACTCTTGTCTTTTATTGCAGTTTTGTTTGTTTCTACCACTCTTAAGTTTGTGTATTATTTCATCTGCCATGTGTAAATGGTCGCCATTATTATTATAGTTGTTGACGTTGGGCCGACAGTGCCTTGGGCGTCGGAACATTTATATATACATTTATACATGGGTGTGTGTGTGTGTGTGTGATGCCTTTTGTCTTTTCCAGAGTTCAAGGCGAAATCAGTTCATATGCCCGCATTGCCATTGCACGATGTTTGTTGTTTGTTTTTATATCCTGGCACGCAGGCGCTCTTTGTCTGCCGCCTGCCTGTTTGTCTTAACTTTTTACCCTTGCTGGCTGCCAAATCAATATCCCTTTCATTGTATCTGTGAGTTTTTTGACCTACACTACACACCTTCGTGAGGGTTCTCTCAACGACAACCACGTCTGGCTGTGTAATTTTGAACAGGTGTTTACTTTCCATACGTTTTCATTTGGTATTCTCTTAGGCTATGTCTTCTTTTTGTGGTTTATTTAGTGTACATTAATCCTAAGCTCACTTTGTGATGAGCGCGCTGAACGAATGCGCTTCAGCCATGCTCAATTTTCGCTGTCTGCCATCAATTTATGCTGTTTCTCCTTTATGTCTCGCCTTTGGGGGGCGTTTTATTCTTGAGGTTTTTTTTTTTTTTTTTTTTTTGCAAAGCATAAGAAACCGCCGGAAACAAAGCGTCTGTATATAACGAATGCTTAGCTTTGCCACGTGATCATTTATTATGGCAAGCCATTCAACTCCTTCGTTTCAGCTCAAAATGTAGTCGTCATACTATAAAGCTTGTAATTTATTTTGATTAATGACAACAAATGCAACGCGTTTTGCGCTCTTCACTCGCTCTCATTTACAGTGTAAACTCTCTCAATCAGTGCCGTTATTTTGTTTCGGCCTTAATTTCAAACCATTTAAATTGCCACTCAATTATGTACGGCTATTTTGATTGATTGCATTTAGTGAGTGCCCCTAATGCAGCAACAACTTCATTTGCTAAAGCAGCGGGTAGCGGGCATCATCATCGGTAGCGTGAGCGGCGGGAGCTGACAACGACTTGGCGTGACCGGAAACGCGGCGCATTCTTAAAAGCTCGCTTCGCTACGTTGATTGTACGCCATGTTGGTTTTGTTTGTCGTTGTTTCTATTTGTTTGTTAGTTACTTTTATTAACAAAGTTTAGTAACTTTAGCGACTGAACCTCCTGGATGTTGGCTGAGTTTCTACTACTGCTGACTCGCTCTCTCATTAATATGCAAAAGTTGTGGTTCATGCGTGTTTGAATGAGTGTTTACCTTTTTGCGTTGCGTCGCCTTGATTGCCGTCTGTCTGCTTTTTCCTGTTGTAAATTTCAACATTTAAATGCAGGTCAACAGCACATTAACCTGCATGTGTGTGTGTGTACTTTGTTGTCTTTATCACCGGTTAATATCGTAAATGAGAGAAATCCTGTTTTGTTGGTTGTCTGTTGTTATGTTGTTGTTGTGTTGGTAAGCTACGCTGTTTGCTGCAGCTGCTTTTGACTTAACCTTTCTTGATTGCGTGTCAACGTTGCCATGTGAGTGCCTATATTCAGGCGTGTAATTTAATAACTATGCAGTAGATATTGGGCATCTCTAAAGATAAAGTTCTGCCTTAAAATACGCTTACATATGAAATGAATCGGCTAACGATATCCTATTAAGAGAATATATCTTATAATTATGCTACTCCATCCAGTGTTCATTTTCTGAATTTTGTCAGATCGTTATTGAACATTTTGTTTGATTTTGGTCACTAAAATAACATTGACCTTTCAATTATTTCGAAAATATTGAGAAATAAAACGAAAATTTTCGTGCCTTAGTACGCACGACAGTCTGCGAAGGAACGGCTGCCGAAATTCTCGCAGCGTTTTTAAAAGGCAAAATTGATACCAACGAAAATTTATACTAATTATTCTTTTCGCTAGCATAATTTATATGATCTAAAAGTGGAATTTCAGGAAGATCAAAACTTCGATTTCATCTTGAAATATACTCTTAAAATATAGTTGCATACATTTTGCATACACTGTATATAATAACCATGTAAATTATTGTATATGTACATACGTCAACAGTGTATTTCCTGCTTTTTGTTATTGCTGTTATCGTCGTTTTGCTTAAACTTGCATTTTTCTTTTGTTATTGTCTTTCTAGCTAATTGTCTTGCACTTAGCACACATGTTTTTTGTTGTTGTCGTAATTGTTATTGTTGTTGTTTTTATTATTGTGGTCCCCTCAGTGCAGTTTTCATTCATACAAAATGCGCATTTGGCATAGGCTGCGTGACATTTGACGTTTTTCAACACTTCTTGGTATTGTACTTGCGCAACTATGACGTCACGCCGCGCTGCTGTCATATGTATGTGACGGGGTGGCCGATGTCGTCATCAAGCGCTGCTAGCGTCGCCGCCGCCGCCATTGCTTGTCAGTCAGTCAGTCAGAAGATATAAAAGAGCAAACAGCAAAAATATCATATGATTTCCTCTTTATTTAACTTTTGCTTTAAAACTCACACGCGCGCAGCATACGTACACACACACACACACACACACACACACACACGCACGTACGTAAGATGATAAACGTATTAAATAGAGACGACGTTGACGTTGACGTCGACGTCGACAGCGCAATAGAAGCAGCACAGCAGCAGCAGCAACTCTAGGCGTGCTGGTTGACGTATGCGCATACGCTCTGACGTGCTCTGACTTGCACACTCTCTCATTCTCTTACGTTCTCTGTGTAATGCTGCCAAACTTGGCGCTTTGACTGCCAATTGTTGTGTGTTGTGTGGGGAATTTTGTTTTATTTGTAGTTGACATTTGGCTGGCATTTTGATGAGTCGTCTATGTCGGCTCTTTGTTGTTGTTGTAGTTGTATGAGCGAGTGTGTTGGAGAGCGCACCACAGCATGCCTAATGGCCGTTGACTGACAGACAGCTGTTTTGGTTTGCTTGCAATTAAAGAGCAACAGCAGGAAATCAAGCACATATGCTTACAGCACGCATACACGTTCACACCGATTTGCATACCCAGCGGACCAACATACGTGCCTTTAGCGAAAGTCTCGCAAAATGGTCGCAAATGAGCTCGCAAAACACTCGCATGCGAGCTCTGAAACGAGTGCTTTGCAATAAAAATGCGACCAGCGGACCGTCACACAAAATATTAGCGAGAATCGTGCAAAATGCTCGTATACGGTAGAAATAGGGTTTGCGGCGAGCCTATCTTAGCAATAGCTTTTGCTGCCACAAACTGAACGACATATGAATCTTATTCGTATCTTTTTCGCATCTAAAAACGAGCGTTTAGTCGGGTTAAGTTTCGCATTTCACTCGTATTTGTATGGTCCGCTGGTCTATATCATATAGACAAACAAAATTAGCAACAATCTCACTTCTTCAAAGTATGTAAAAATGTATGCTAGAAAAGCATTTACATTTTGTTGATTTGTGCTTGCTCAATGTCGTTGCAGTTGCACTTTGAAATTGATTTTTTACTCAACGTTGTCCGTCCTAGCCCCAACATTACGTAGTCCAGTCTCAAGATAGACAGAGTAGGACAGCAAGCGGAGCGCTAAAGTAAAACAATAAATCAAAAAAAAAATAAAAAAAATTAAAAGCCGTTGCTATACAAAACTCGTATAATTTACGTAGAAGTAGAAAAAATGCAAAAATTATTTATTGCTGCGCCCCAAAGCACACACACGCATACATATGTATGTATGTACCGGGCACACGCGAAACGGTAAACACTCTACGGTGTGAACACCGTTCAATGTTAACGGGTTGTATTTTGAGCTAAAAACTCAGAGTTTAACAAACAGTATTTAAACCAGACATATTGAAATGCTTGAAAAAAATTGTTTCTACAATTATTTTAAAATTTAAAAGTACATATTTTTATACAATTTTTAATTGTATCAATATGCCAAGAAAAAAAATTTTTGACTGCCATAGGCTTGAATTCATAGAGCCGCTTGGAAATAGCACAGAGACACTTAAGTTGATATTATCATTAATAGTAATGGAAGAAAAGTGAAATGTGAGAATTAATTTAATGTAAACCATGTATTTTACGTTGGTTCCTTAAACTTTTATCTTCGGTTTTTCTTTGTTTCATGCAGAATAAGTCTTTTTATTTAATTTTTACAGCTACGCTTTTCGAATAAATTTTAAGGGATCGCGCACACATGAACCTGAAAACAGAACTTATTGCTGAAATTGACATTTCGTGCTGAAAAAACGAATATACTGCATGTATGCAAGTGCGCACACCAAAAGCTCTGCTGAACTTTAAGTCCAGCTTTTCTTATTCGATCAAGCATGCTTGTATTTTTGGGCTGCTGAAGTGCTGATATTTAGTGCCAGGTTTTGAAAAATCATGGATTGCGAAACATTGTAAAGTGAAATCGCGCCTAAGTCACCTTTGTTGAAAAAAAGAATGAAAATTATTTAAATGGAATAGTTACTGACAAAATATCTCACCTCAATCACACGCAATCTGTGTGCGCATCTCAAACAATTTCAGCTTGCCGAAAACAGCTACGTATTCAGCAAAGCTTTCAGTTCAGCAATAAGTTCAGTTTTCAGTTTTATGTGTGCGCAGGCCCTAAGAGATAAACACAAACGCGAACACTATTGCTTTTAATTCGTGTTTGCCTTATTGCGAGTTCACTGTATTTGCTGTGTAAAAGCGAAGCAGCAGGCATAGACAGACAAACAAAGCAGGGCAAGCACACACACACACAGCGTCTGTATACAGACAGGCTGTTATAAATGCACTGCCAACAACAACAAAAGCTGTGCCCCAACTTGTACGATAATAAAACGTAAAGCAACAAAAATTCACCACACACACAATGTTGCTGCGTCGCCGCAGTTGACTGCGCTGCCGCTGTTGTCATTGCCGTTAACGTCGCTGTTGACGTTGAAAAACTCCCCATGCTACGTTGTAATGTAAAATGAAGCAATATGTCTGCTTGAGTGTATGTAGTATGTGTGTGAGTGTGTGTGTGTGTGTGTGTGCGGTGGTGGCTCTTTTTTTTACATTATGCGTTTTGCCTGTGTATTACATTGGCTACACCCTGTATATGTATGTATAGGACAAAAAAAAAAATTGTGTATTGGCTGTGTGCCTTTATATTGCATGTAATAAAAGTTGTGCAATATCTTATACATATGTAAGTAGTGCATATGTACATATGTATATAGTTTCTTTAGCAATTTAATAAATGCTTGTAATTTATGCGCTAGACGCGTGTGTGGCATAAGTCGCACGCTACCCGCTGACTGACTGTATGCCAAGTACTATATTCACCATAAGCTGTAAAGCTACCACTGTAAGTAAGGTCAAATTTTGTGTAATAAACACACACATACACACACACACACACGCGCGTGTGTGCTTGGAGCGCAACGTGTGCCCATTTTGGGTACAAAAAGAACAACAACTAAAGCAAAGAAGTCAACGCGGCGTCACATTGAAAATAACAGTAAATATAATTGTGCTCAATTCCCATGCACACACACACACACGAACAAACACGCACACATACCTAGCGCTACTCTCTCTATTTCTTGTTCGCTTTTTAACAGTGCTTCGTTCATGTAAATGATAACTTCATCTGTTGTGCGATGTTGCTTTTTCTTCTTCTTCGGTAACATTGTTGTTGTTTTTGTTTTGGCATTAATTTTGCTTTTACTCGCTGTCAAGTTTCTCTTCCATTTGGCATTGTTTTATTTACAATATGTGGCATATAAATATGTAAAATAAAACTTAACTTTCAGCCTCTTACCTTGCCGCATTCTCTAGCTTTAAACACAGCTACAACTTCCAGTGCCAAAAACTGGTTTAGACTGCCTTCTTTTCTCTGTTTTATTTTCTTATATTGTTGAGTGTGTCTATTTGTGTGAGCGTATGTGTGTATGTTGACAGCCTTGAAGAGAGCCAAAACCAAAACCAGCCGTAATTTTTGTTGTTTTTTGTTGTTGTTTGTTTTACGTTTTATCTCATTGTCGTTGCAACATTTGTCTACTACACTCTACTTTAAGGCTACGTTGGTAATGCATGTTGTAATCTATTGCAACTTTTTTTAGCAATTGCTACCGCGTGCAAGAGCAAGACCGCAAAGAACGTATTATGCTCATATTTCCTTTAGTTGGAAACTATCTAAGCAAGAGAGTTTCCTATAATATTTCGCAAACAGAGAACAGAAACATACACTTTTCATCGAAAACAGTTTCATTGTATTCCAAAATATGGTCCAGGCCAATACACTGGTACTTCGAATGCCCATAGCTCCAAAACATGCAACCGCCTTGGTAGCATCGAAAAACGTTGACCTTGTAATTCGTTTTTGATGTGCGGATAGAAATGCAGTTATTGGATGCCAAATCATCATTTTAAGTCGGATGAAATTGTCCAATCGGCAATACTTGAATGTACACTGATGGAACTAATGCTCAGAATGCCTCAATCTCACGATTGACTATAACAGATATTCATTGCCGGATTTAAATTTGAAACTAACTAAATATTTTTTTTTTTTAGCTTTTCGAGCAATGTGCCTTGAGACTACATTCAAATAGAAGCTCTGGGCCCAGGTCTTTACTCAAAAACTAAACAAAAAAAAATAAAAAATCGATACATTGCTTTTTGTCTTAAAGTTGATCTACAAATAGCATAACGCTTGTTGCCAACCAAACTTTTTACATTTTTCTAGCTTTTGGCTTTATCTTATTATATATTGCTAACATTTTTGGAACTTGCTTTTGGCTATATTGCAGTTTTGTAAAATTATAACACTTTGGAAGTCGGAATTTGAAGCAGCAAATCTACCAATCGGACGAAAATTAGTTTAACCAAAAACTAATTAAACAACAGCAGAAGATTGCAAAAGCCTTTAGACGACTGAATACCAGAGTGGAGGCGGAAAAGCAGTAGTAGCTGGTGCAGCAACGGAATTTTTCGCTGGGCGAATTCCAATACAACAGAAAAAACAGTCGGGGAGCGCTATAAAGTCGTTGATATTACGTCTTATAAGACATCAACACCTCAACGCACACACACACATACGCTCTAGCAGCTGCAGCATGGAACGTGAGTCCAATCCAATGCAACCCATGTGCCGTTCAGGTTGCGGGTTCTACGGTAATCCAGCCACAGATGGTCTATGTTCAGTGTGCTATAAGGTACGTTTCTTTTTTCTTATATTTACGCCAATAACGCAGCTTCTATATGCATTGTGATCTGTTACAGGATTCACTTAGAAAAAAGCAACAGCCACCTGTGAGCAGCACACCTGTCTCTGTTCCAAGCCCACAACCTAGCCCCACATTTAGTCCGGCCATTGCAATTACCAACACCGCACAGCCCACAGTGCAGAGCTTACAACAGCCACATAATGATGTAAAAGAGGTGAGTACTCAACTAGCCCACTTTGTAAGGCTAAAAATCGTGTTCCAACTGCACTTAACACTAGGCCAAGAGTAGCGAATTTAGTAAGTTATTTTATAAGAAAATATCGAAAAAACGACAAACTAAATGTCGAAACTCAGTGTGCTTTGCTTTTATAGAGATTTATTGTATGCGCCAGATATTTTAGTGTAAAACATTAACTGTGAGTGTGATATAGTCTAAAACACTCGCATAGATATTTCTAAAACGTAAAAGGAAAATTCAGTGTTGCAAGTTAATTTCGGTTATCTAATAGTTCTAATGTGTTTATTATACTAAAAACAAAGACATAGCATATCCTAGTGCGGGAGAAGGGCTGGCACAAGTTCCGCTGGCTTGCGAAACGTTGCGGATTCGATAAGGTAATGTTTTGCATATATTTATACACTTGAAAGCCCTGCAACAACGGCTGGCGAGCGTGAAATTTGGAATGCATCTAGAAACAAGGGCTGAATATAAAAGAACTATAGATCTGCAAAACACAGGAGAAGTCGCTGGTCAACCGGGTTTTTTGAAATCGTCAATATCGTTTGTAGAATAAGCTTAATCATTGGTCTTTTGCGGCATTTTCGAATAAATATCTATCCATTGTATTTCCATTAAAGTAAGATAGCTCCAATTAAGAAGAAAAGCCGTAACAGTTTTGCATTAGACAAAAAAAAAAAAAAAAAAAAAACAGAAACAAAAACAAAATGGATCTATCTTATCCTCAGCAAGCTTTTACCTCAACTGTCATTCCATTTGTTTGAAGTTTTCAGTAGTTTTACACAATTCGTTATTTGCTTCCAAGCACTACACGTGTAAAACAACAAAAAAGTTCAAATTTTTCCAAAATTTTCAAATAGTTTCAAATTAAATTTAGCAAAATTTCAACCAATAGATTTAATTCAAAATTGAACGCAATGGTCTTTTTCAATAGTTTAAAGTTTCCACGCTATGGCCATGCCTCGAGCAGCCTGCGTAATCCTAACACCACTGGTGATGGCACTGCGGTCGCTGCTTTGGACGCTTCGAAAGTGCTCTCCACTGGAGCGAGCACAACTGTGCCGGCGGCTTCGAAAAATCGAAGTTCTTTAGTTAACACTAAGACGACTCGTCCCGCTGCTGGTTCTTACGCAGGCGCAACAGGTGCGCGGGCATCCACCTCGCTGGGCGCAAAGGGTAACGGTATCGTCAGCCGTTGTAATATTAGTCGTCGCAGAAAACTAACTTCATTTCCCACATACACCTCTCTCCTACACTTTTATCAATTGCTGCAACAGCAATTCGATATCCAAAAGTCGCTGACACCGCCAAAGCTACTAACGCCGCTAAAACTGGTCGCAACAAAGCGGCGGGACCGGGAATCCTTAGAATACCAGTGCCTTTATTGGACAAAAAGAGCACCTTAAAGCGGAAGATTGCCGGCGTGGCTAGCGGTAGCGGCCTAGTGTCCGGCGTAATACGCAAAGTACAGTTCTCACCCAAAGTGAGCACTTTTCCCAATAAAACAGATGACAAAGCCAAACGCATAGCAGGGCAGAAGAAAAAGAAGAAGCGTGTGTTCAATAGTAAAACAGCAACAACGCGAAACGAGGGCGGTGCAGCTAGCAACTTCAATATACATAAGCACGGCACTATTGTAGACGCCGAATCGTCGGCGTTGCAAGTCAAGAAAATTAAGCCCATTGCAAAAGTTGGAGCAGCAGCCGGAACTGTAGCGGCGGCGAAAAAGAAACCGATACTGAAAAAGAAACCGCTGGTTAAGCCGGTGATTAAGAAGGTGGTTACGAAGGAGGTGAAAAATCGAATAGAAGGCAGCGAATTGGCCGCTCAGAAACCTAAAAATACTGATGCTGAAGCTGTGCGCGCTTTCAAACGACCTGTTAAAACCCCTTGGAGAATAAGGCCGGAACCGCGTATGGCCTATTCCTTGAATTTTGGCCCAGCTGCAAAATCGCCACGTAAGGTGGCTTTGAATCGTAAGATTGAAGTATTGCCAGCACCGGTGCGTCATCCAGGCGTGGCACTTCGTGTTTTAAGCTAAAAAGGAAATAGTATTATGGGGAAAGAGCCAAACAAGGGTTTACCAGAGGATAAGTATAACTCTGGCGAAGGGTCACCAGGAGATGGGCAGCAAACGAGCGAAGGCATGTTAAACGATGATCAAAAGCAAATTCCAAAAATAGCTGATACTGGTGCTGGCGAAGGATCTTCAATGCTTAATATGGACAACAAACGAAGCCGAGAAAAGGTGGACGAGGACAAGATGGAAAATACAAAAAATAAGCGCTTCAAATTGGACGATATTGAAACCAACGTAGAAGTAAACATGAATGAAGCAGCAATTGCCAATAAACCAAAGAAATCCAAAAAGTCGCTAAAACCAGCCAAAAAGGCAACTCTGTTGGGGCAAAAAAATATCGAGGCTTTACCGATAGATCGCAATGCCATAGCAGAATCCCATGATGAAGCTAGTGTAGCCAACAACAAGCGGGTAAACATACACACACATACACACACCGCTAAACATATGTGCTTAGGAATTTTTGGCTAGACGCCCATTGTGGTCCCACGTTGACTCGAGCGAAACTCGACCCATTCCCAAAGACCAATGCGCAGTTAGCCGATGCTTCTCTTTAGAGGCACAACAAAACATTTAAGCAATAGAAACGTAGTCGATATATATATTACAGTTTAAAATTATAAAAAAAAAATAAACTAAAATACATTAAGAAATACAAAAATTATAAACGAAAAACGCTTTTAAATGCAGTTGGAACTAATTGTAGCTGATTGTTTAATATTACAAGAAGTTTATGCAAAGGAAATCATGTGATTTTTGTCGAATAGTCGATAAACTCTGATGCAGGTATTTTGGTAGAGCAAACGACATTGTTGTTGTGGTGTTGCCAATTTGTGTGTGGAAATAGACGTATTTCAAGAGTGGCAACTTTGTGTTGGCAAAAATGGAATGATGGAGTGTGATCTTCGATCAAAACTATGAGTCTTCCAAAGTTTGTTCTGGCAAAGAAATGCCATCGAAAATGTGCAAAGTTAAACAAGTTATCGATCAGTTATAAGTGGCAACTTTGAGTTGGCAGAAATGGATAACTTCGATCAAAATTATGCAAAGTATATGAAATTTAATAGAGTGGAATCCTTGACCATTACATTGAGTTGACGTCCTGAAAAGCGACTTCTTTCAGCACAGTACACAGTACAGTTCTTTTTCTCAATTTCGCCTACGAATGAGTCGGTCTGACAGAGACAGCAACACAAGCAGCCTCACACGTACGCTTGCTGAAAGTGGTCGCTTTTCACCAAAAATTCCGTCTCTTTAATTCCAAAGCTTGTTCTAGCAAAGAAATGCAATCGAAAATGTGCAAAGTTAAGAAAGTTATCGATCAGTTATCAACACTTAGCAAATTTCGGCAATTTGAGCGTTTCCTTTGCATAAACTAGGGTAGTATTTGTGTAGTTTTTCCCACTTTGCTGTTATTGTTTCTTCTTGAGTTACGATTTGGTCAAGTCTTAACGTGTTCTTCTTCTTTTCGCTGTATATAGAAAATTACTGAAGAAGCCGCCGCTGCCAAAACCAATAGTGAAGCCATCACAGCGGCAAATGGTCCAATAACTTCCACACAATCACCAGCATCCGCTAATGAGGATGATAAAGACAAGGAAGACGATAAGGACGCCAAAAAGAAGAAGAACCGGTGTGGTGAATGCCGCAAAAAAGTAGGCCTTACCGGTAAGTCTAACATCCAAACAAAGTAAGCAAAGTAAATCAACTGACAATCGAACGATAACGATGAATTGGTTAATGTTTCGCTTTGATATGATATGATGTACTTGGTGAGATTTCATACTAATTGTTTTTTTATATTTGTAATAGGTTTCCAATGTCGCTGTGGTGGTCTGTACTGCGCTGTGCATCGTTATTCCGATAAACATAACTGCACATTCGATTATAGAGAGCACGGTGCGCAGGAAATACGACGCAATAATCCGGTTGTAGTTGGCGAGAAAATTCAAAAGATTTGAATTGAAGTTATATTGTGCCAGTAACAGTAAACACTATAATTAATACTATAATAATAATATCTACACATAATAATAGTATATATACGCTACGCTATAACAACAACAACAAACAGCAAAACACACAAAAGAAACACATAATACCAATCTTATACATAGATAATACTGAAACACAAAGAAAATAATTAATTGTAATTATATATAATGTAAAGCCAACACACAACACAAACACACACACACAACACAGACACACACACATACACACAACAATAGTACGGCACCTGTATAACCAAAAAACAACACAACTGCAACAACTGCAACATCTGCAACAACTGCAACAACAGCAACCACCAGGAGCAAAGCGCCAAACTGCATGCATAACGCTCGCAGCTCACAAGTAGAAGCAGCAAGCGGCTAAAGGAACAGCAACAAACAACAGCAACAACTGCAACAACTGCAACTGCAACTGCAACACGGCAAGGCAACAACGCGACAAAGTCAAGAACAACAACAACAACAATGAGACAACAACTAAAACCAGACGCGTCTCAAAGCGCTTTAGTTAGCAAGGAAAACAACAACAATTAGCAATGACCTTGCCGTGCCCCTGCTACCGTTCTCTTTTACTCTCACTCCGAGGATCAACTGCTCTTTCAGCGCCCAAACTGAGCTAAACTACAAAACGCCTTCAATTTCTGTTCGAATGCAATAGGAAATAGCTTTGTTCCAAGCGAGAACAACAATTCTAGGAAACACCAAAAGCAAATGTTACAATTTTTTTATGTACACAACGCAACAAAATTTAGTAGACAATGTGTAATTTGTTTTTGTATGTTAAATGGTGTAGAAAGCTAAATTCAAATTAAAATTTAAAGTTTAAATTAAAATTAAAAGCAAACAAAAAAAAAAAATGGAAAAAACTTGCAAAAAAAACCTAGCAACAAAATAAATTTTGCAAAGAGAACAGCAACTATTTCTTAATTCTTAATTATCAGCTACTATATATAATAATATATTAATTAATAATTGTATGCAACAAAAAAAAAAAAACAACAAATTGTATGTAAAAAATTTATAAACAAAAAAACTACAAAAAACAAAAAAAGAGTAACTAGATTTTGCTAAAACTTACGACCACTTTAGAGCGAGAGAGCAGTGCGTTACATTTTTAAACAAACAAAAATCTTATAAAAGCAGCAAAATTTCGAAGCGTAAACCTTTTATATATTATAATATATTAAATGTAGTAAAAGAAAAGTATAACAAAGCAGGCGAAATGCAGTGCAAAAGGCGCTTTTCTTTTAACTAAAATTAAAAACTCTTTTTTGCCTTAAACTAAAAACCTAAAACCAAGCATAAAAAAAATAAAATTGAATTGATTTTGATTTTTGTTTAATTATATAAATGTATGCTACAAAAAACACACACATACGTATATATATATATATATATATATATAGCTTATATATAATATATATAACAAACACATGTACGCAACATTACAGTTATAATATATATTATATATATATATGTATATATATCTATGTATGTGGGCAAAACAAATAGCAAAAAATAAAAAAATATGTATATTGTTTAGGTTTTTATTGCTTTAAGCGTTATTTAGTTTTTCTTTGTTTATACAATACATAAAAAAAAGTTTATAAGGCAAAACACACACATACACAATAAAACTTATAATTTTTTCTTGCTTCTATTCTTTTTTATAGTAATTAATTATATTAAATAATACATTTAATACAATATAGTGTAATCAATTTTGTTGTTAACATTAAATTACTACAAAAAAAAAAACACAAAACAAAAAAAGAAAATGCAATAAATTTTTTGAATCTTAAATTTAAAAACTATACAGCGAACATTTCGGCTAACAATAACAAAACACAACTCAAATAAAGCGTACACCAAAACATGTGACAGACACGCCCACCTACACACACACACACACACACACACACACACACACACACACAAAAGCAATAAGTCAAGCACAATATAAAAAATAATAATAAAAAAATAAAAACAAATTTAGAAAAAAAAGAAGCAAAATCAATGCAAAAGCAAACCATATAAAATTGTACAAAGCAAACGTAAATATTTTTTAATAACTAGCTGCAAACGGCAAACATATAAAAACTGTATAAAAACAAAACTGTAAAAATTAAATTTGTAAGCAAAAACACTAAAAATTTCCCAACAAAAAAAAAAAAACACACTCAAAAACCGCATAACAAATAGAAAAGAAAAGCAAATGATAAACGAAAGAATTGCAAATAACAAGAACAGCAAAAATGTCATTTTATTTTTAAATAAAACGCTAATTTTAGTTTTTAAATTTAACAAAAATTCAAAACAAACAAAAAAACAAAAACAAAACAAAAAACAATTTATCTATTATTAATAAATATCATAATTTAATGCTATTTTCATAAGTGAGCAAAACAAAAAATTAACACTTTAAAATTAATTAGTAAAATTTTATGCATAAACAAAAGATGAACAGAAAATTATAAGTGAAAAGCAACTACGAAATAATGATAATAAACTCATAAATAAAAAACAAGTAAAAAAATGCATAAATTTCTATAAAGAGCAGCAGTTCAGGCATTGCGAAACTTTTAAAAAACAGAACTCCATAAATATAGCTTTAAAATAGTAATTTCAAGCTGAATCTTTTCAATTGCAACTGTCAAAGTCAAAAACCAGAGTCACAATCTTAGAACTTTGGCAGAATCGAGCGCAAATTACAAGAGAGAATTCAAGTTCTTAACTTGAGCAGTTTTCAATTAACTAAAACACATATTTCAAGCGAATCGCTTCATACAAATAACCTTGAAAAAAAAACAAGTAGTTTTTGTTTTAGTTGAAAACATGTGTAGAATTACTTTTTAAAGGCAAATGTAAACCTACAACGAAAATCAAAAGATGATGTGTTACCTCTGCTTCTATTATGTAACTTAACTTTAGAGCTCTTAACATCGGGTTTAGGCTAAAGCGCTAGAAAACGCAGCAATAGCTTGTAAGGTTTCCTTACTCTACAACTAGTTTTGAACGCTTTTGAGTTTTTCTTAGAAGTCAAAAAACACATAGCTAATCGCAAAATGTATTAAATGTAACTTAATTTTTTTGTATACTTACGTTGTAAACAAAAAATTTGTATCTATTCAACTTTCTAAAACTTTTGAAACTTTACTACAAACTTGTAATTTGCTACAACTTTACTTCTCGTTATGATGTATTGTATTGTATTAACAATTTTTGTTAAATAGACTTTTTCACTTGAAGTTCTAAGCAAAATTTAAGTGCCGTACATTTTTTGAACAAATTCAAATAAGTCTAATTTTGCCAAGTTGTGTGCTACAATTTCGAATGCTTGTTTGCTGAAAGTCTGATTTCAATTTGCAAAGTCTTGCACATTTCTCTTAATAACTTGTATGTGTTCCGCGTGAGAAGAGAATATGCGATACTTTTGCTACTAAAAGCTAGAAAAACTTGAACGCGTTTGCTGAAAACTCGTGTTTTTCGAGTTAGGAGAGTCTCTTTATGTGACGAGCGATATGCGACTAGCTGAGCTCAAACCGCTTTGGGTTAAAAAGACTGTTTAAATACAAAAACTCGATTTCGGAGTCAATGCTGCAGAACATGCTTCATAGTTAATTGCAAAGTCTTCCATATTTCTCTTAACAACTTGTATGTACTCCGCGTGAGAAAGGAATATGCGATACTTTTTCTTCTAAAAGTTGGCAGCAAACTCGTGTTTTTTGAGTTAGGAGAGTCTTTTTATGTATATAGCGATATGCGACTAGATGAGCTTAAACCCCTTCGGTTTGAAAAGAAGGTTGAAATGCAAAAACTCGACTTCGGAGTTAATGTTGAAGAACTTGCTTCACAATATTTTGCAAAGTCTTTCATATTCCTGTTAATATCTTTTATGCTCTCTGCTTGAGAAGAGAATATGCGATACTTTTTCTTCTAAAAGTTGGCAGCAAATGAAAAAGTTCGAAAACATTTGGTGTAAATTCGTGTTTTTTTGAGTTAGGAGATGCTTTTTATGTAACGAGAGATACGCAAACCGGTTAGGTTTCAAAATACGTTTTAAGACTCGCTAAAATTAGGCAAATAGCTTGTAAATTCGCATAATATTTCAAATATTTGAGCTGTCTAAGTATCAAGTAAATTTTCTTATTTTTTTTAAATTAAAGCCATATATGATTTGAAATAAGTTTAATAAAAAAACAATAGTGCTAAAATATAAAATGTAACTGCTCAATAAATATTGTTATTTGAAAATGCTAAGAAGTTGAAAAAAAAGTTAAATGAAGCTTTGTGATTTGTTAGAACGTAACTCGGAATGCAGAACTGTGAAGATGAGCTTACAGGGCATTCATGTATTTGAGAAATATTGAAAAAGTATGTGTTTTAGTACGGATTTCAATTCAAAAATTGACAAATTCAGACTGTACTTAGAACTTCAAAAGACAAAAACTGCTGCGGTTTTGAGCTAAAACAAATTGGAATGGTTTTGTGTTGCCAAAATTTGAGTTGCGAGTTCACAAACGTTGTGCCGAATTCAGAACAGAATATCTATTTTTTTTGGAAAATGTTTTCCAAAAGTTCTTCTTTGAAGCTGCTATTTTGTCTAGGTTTTAGTGCAAGCTTTTGACAGTGCGTTTTGGATTGGCTTTTATTCCTATATACACTAGATAACACACAAATGGGGACCATAATTATCGTGCTTGTTAGAGCTGCGATAATGCTCAAAGGTTCTTTTAAAACCCTTAAAGAAAATGTACTCTCGAAAACTGTTACAAATGCAACTTTTAGCTTTCGGCTTGAGTTTTGCTGCTCTTAAAACTTTCAACTGCAGATAAAAATATACATATATTTAATATGTAACACCAATTAATATAGATTCAAAGGAAAAAATCAATAAAAAATGCCGCTTATGTGTTTTAAGCTTTAGTTTATAATATTTTAATTAAAATTTACAATGCTTTAGCGTGCTTTTTAGTTGAATTTATGTTTTATTTTTAACAAAGTGAAAGGCAAATAATTATGCGTACAAAATATATGCATATATTTTTAACGTATTGTACATGTATTTAAATATATAATTATTAACAAATTTTTATTACAATTATTATTGATGTTCTAGTAATTTTTAATTGGTTTTTAAAGATTTTTGTTGTGTGCACTTCTTAGTCACTTTTGCGCCTGAAAACAAAATCCGTCAAATATTTCTCGCTATAATTTGAACTCTTTAGCTTAAAAAAACTAAAAATTTCGTTTATTTTTTTTTTGTAAGCATAAATTTGTAGCTGGTAAAATCGTATGAATGGGTTTATTGAATATGAATGCATAATATCTATATATACATACATATATATATATATAAATATTGTACTAATGTGTAATTTAAAGCGTAAACTTTCTGCAACAACAAAAATTAAGTGAACATACATATATATATAAAGCTAGTTTAAATCTAAATAGAAGTATATTATTATATAACAAAAAAGTATATATATATATGTATGAATACGGGCAAACAATATGGAAAAATGCATATTAGAGCAACAACTATTTTAATTAAATTTAACAAAGTAAAACAATAACAACAAATACAATAAAAAAGATGACTTAAAATACAAAAAAAAAGCAACAATATGAAATTAAAGCAAACCACAAAAACGAAAAACTTAATTCAAAGCAACATTGCATATAAATATATATAGTTCAAGAAAAACAAAAAAAAAAAAACGCTGTTGAATAAAAAGCAATTCTGCAATTTTCAAATTTCACTAATTTTTTTTTGTTTTTTAAATTAGCTTTTAACTTCGTTTTGTGGCCTGGCTTTGTCTTAACTACTACTACGCCCAAACCACGCCCTGGTGCTACGTAGACTAGAGAAGAGAATTGAGTTTATTGAGGGCTGGTTTGATTTGTTGTTGGGGTGATTACAGCCAAATCGCTCTTTCGCGGTGTTTTGCTTTATTAAACCTTAAAGACGCATCAGTTTTTTATATATAAACTAACTAAAATCACAGCAAGTGTTCAAAAAGCCAGCTAACTTAAAGTTACTTTTGTGTTGCGCTTAGTTTTTGTTTTTGTTGTCAGCTTCACTTCTTAAAAACCAACTTTCAACACTTATCAACGCGAGTTTTTAGCTTTATCAGTACAGTTCTAATAAAAACACTTAAAACGGGATTACAGAATATATATACAACATATAATAGAAAAAAACAAAAAAAAAAAGGAAAAAAAAATATGAAAGCAACGTATATAAAAATTAAAATATTTAGCTGTTTAAGTTACATCTATAAAAAGTATATATACAATACATAAAAGATTATATAATTTTAATAAAATCAAGAAGATAACAAGCAACAGCTAACAGTTAAAGATAAAACGGAACATGAAATACATTTTAAGAGTAAATGCATATATATATATATATATAGACTATATATATCTGATAAATGAGAAATTGCAAAAACTGATAAAATTAAATATAAGTCAAATGGAAAACAAAATACAAAAGATGAGATGAAAAAAATGAAAACTAATAAAGAGAATTATTCTGAGAAATATAAATAAGCTGCTTTTGCTTTTACACGTTTGAGGTGGTGGTTCTTCAACGTTGGGGGGTGTTCCCATGCGAGGCTCTTCCTTACCTACCCTTCATTGGAGGGTAGGTTTTTACGCAGTGGGTGCCAAACCCTACGAACAGCCCAGGGAGGGCACTGAGTTTGTGTACGGAACACTTCTCTGGCTTACTTTCTGGCGATGATAAGGATAATGCCGCTTCCGTTGTTAACTTCCCGACGCCCTCCATCATGGATGAAGGCGTGGATCAATGTATATAGTACTCAATTAGGTACTGTCATCGCTACGACGTCAGCAGCGCAGTTTCTTAATTTTTCGTTTTCTTATGTTATATGTACGTATATGTATGTGTAGGAATTGCTTCATGTTAACAACCGAATGTGTGCGTTTTTTTTTCAGCAACGAGAGTAACTTTTGCCTCTCTCTTTTACTTTTTTAGACTCTCACAACGACGACTGTACCTACTATATAAGTATACATTGGGTCGCAATCAAGCGGCTCAAGAACAGCAAAGCTGCTGGCGCAGATAACCTGCCTGCAGAGTTTTTCCAGACTGGAGGCAATGAGTTGGTAAGTTGCATGCACCAGCTGTTTTGCAGAATATGGCTAGATGAAAGCATTGTAACCTTGGTGTCCTCTGCCCTGGCTTCCAAAAGGGTGACCCCACGGTGTGTACTTAGTACCATGGTATCAGCCTTCTTTCTATCGCATTGTGTGAAACACTAAAGCCGTTTGCGAAAGAACTGATTGGACATTATCAGTGTGGCTTTAGACCAGATATTCACACTACGCCAAATACTGGAAATAACCAACGAACACCAAATCGACACCCGCCAAGCAAGCCGAATAAGGGATCGCATATATGTCACACGCGGCTCCGTCAAGGTAGGAAAGAGCTTCTCGGAGCCTTTTGATACCAAGCGAGGCTTTTTACAAGGCGATGCCCCCTCCTGCGACCTCTCTCTGCCATGGTGGGACTGTTTTTAAATGGGAGCAAGACGAAATATATACTTTCTTCAAGTAGATTTAATGTTGTCAATGATTTGATCTACCTTGGCACCAGCGTCACAAAGAAGAATGATGTAAGCATGGAGATCAAACGGAGAATCACGCTTGCCAATAGATATTACTTTGGTCTCAGTAGGAAGATAAGTTGTAGAGACCAGTCTCGTCAGAAGAAACTAACACAATAAATCGCTCATCCTACCCGTTTTACTTTATGGCGCTGAAGGTGGTGACGCAGTATGATGAAAATACTTTTGGAGTGTTTGAGCGGAAAGTATTCTTTGGCCCTTTAAGCGTGGGCTACGACTACCGCACCCGATGGAACGACGTACTCTATAGCTCTACGACGACATTGTCATAGCCAAGCGAATTTAAATTCAGTGGCTATGCTATGGCTAAAGACCTCCGGCGAGAAAGGTCTTTAATGTGTAACATATGTCGAAGGGAAGCGACGAAGAGGCAGCCCACGTTTCCGGTGGAAGGAGCAGGTAGGAGAAGGAGTGCGCAAATCAGAGACTTCTGGAGGATAGCTTTATATCAGGCCGTAACCCGGTAACTGTTTTGGTACCAAATTCTGTTTCCGAGCTCGTCAGCGTCTCGGGCACTGATTATTGCATATGTGAAAGAATGGTCATTTGTTCTCCCAGGACTCGCCGTCTTTGTCTACTTTTTCACGAATGAATCGTAACAAAATTACCTGGTCGTAGGTAATTTTAGGTAAGGTTTCACGCTTCCGAATTACTTTAGTGTATTCCAGTCTATGTCACCATATGCCTAAACACATGTTGAGTTATTTAAATATTTACAGTGATAGCGAAGCGGAGGTCATTGTAGGCACGATATCTGGAGCACACTATAGTTATCCGACAGACTAAAAGTTGAGCTGTTTTCAAAAGGCTGGCTTAATATTAAATCCTTATATTAGAAATGAATGGAATATCGTGTAATATCGTGAAAAAAAACATTTTAAAATGATAACATATGTTACCTCATATAATCAAATATAATCAATTAGGTGACGACAATGATGACGTAATATATGGACGGCCCATATCCTTATATATACAAAGTAAAATTTTTTAACGCAAAACATCAGAATGCTTTTAGTCCGATGCATCGACCTATATCGATGTCCATTGTCGATGGACTCTGCGATGGTAAACATCGATGTTTTGGTCTTGATTTACATCACTATTTCAAAGTCACCCTGTAGATCGGCGCACAGAGCGGTAGTCAATCATTAATATAAAACTTTAAGGCTTTGAGGCTTTAAAGATCGCCTATTTCATTTTGTTTCGAACATTACATTTAAAAAGAATATCCACTGTGGTGTTTATATGCGATTCAATTGTGATTGAAGAAATTTTTTTGAGAAAGTAGTTCAAATGATGCTGCTAACCTAGAAAAATGCATATGAGGTTTTGCTTGCGTGCTCTATCCTATTTGTGAAGGTATGCTTGTGATTGGAAAGAAGTTTTAGTAAAACAATTTTACCAACTTATTTGTATTTTTCGAATATATGAATAGATTATCTAGAAACAAGCATATGACTCTTTTAAAAGATAGAGAAATTTATGTTTTTTTTTTTGCAGAATTGTGAATTCTTGTTAGTTGTGCTCAAAACTGTTTCTCATCTTTGTTCACAATGACCATTAATTATATTTAGCTTTGACAGAGTTCTTGGATTGAGCTCTATCGTCACATAAGAACTTTCTTCAAAGAAGTTTAGCTTTTTTTTATAAAAAATGTAAGCAATATTTGCGAATTTTTTCAGGCACTCGTTAATGGAATCGAGTTAAATTCGGCCACAATTGCATCTATGTTTGTTTTTATTAAATATTTACAGACATAGTCTATAAGAGAAAAGTATAATAAACATAGAAGCAAACAAGAACTTCACTTCGACAGAGCGCGAGACAACAACCCGCTGACAGATAGACGCGTCAGTTGACTAGACGCAGTCGTAGAGAACGGTTCCCAAGTACGCAGTGAAAACCCATCAAGACTTTCCGCAAGGGACGCACAAGAAGAACGCATAAATTTAGTATAAAAATACAAAACAAGTGCAAAATAAGACCACAAAGTGACCCCAATCGGAGAGAACAACTACAACATGTCGACTGTGCAAACCGGTGAGTACCAGCGGGAGCAACAGTGTTGTCTCGGAGCGCGCCTAACCAAGAGCGGATCATGTGATTACGGCAATAAAATCGCCGCTTATCTGGCACAGTATATAAACAAACACAATTTATATCAATCTATGTGTGTGTGTAACTACACTGAAAGCAATTATTTCAACTTGCAGTGCTGGATAGTATAACGCCCAATTTGTTGGGACGCACGCTCACCCATGAACATGTAGCGCTCGATTTTGAGTACTTTTATCGCTCACCGCCGGATGATTTCCAGTCGCAGCTGCAGCAGAAAATATGCATGTCCACTTTGGGCTATGTGCGTCTGTATCCCTACTCCAGCAAGGAGAATGTGCGCTTCTACGATGAGGAGGCGCTCGAGGCGGTCAAAAAGGATGTGCTGCTCTATAAGAAGTACGGCGGTGGCAGCATTGTGGAGAACAGCAGCTATGGCTTGAAGCGCAACTTGGAGTTCATTGTGGAGCTGGCCAAGAGCACAGGCGTGCATTTCATTGCAGGCACAGGACATTATATAGCTGGTGTACAACAAAAGGAGCATGCGAATATGACTGTGGAGCAGCTGACGGATTTGTACTCAAAGGATATTCTAACAGGCATTGAATTGCCGGGTCATGGCACAGTCAAGAGTGGTTTTATAGGCGAGGTGGGCAGCGTCTATCCCGTGCATGGTGAGTGGAAGATTCGTTAGTGCCGGCTCTAGATTTAATGGTATTTTTGAATATTCGCAGATTTTGAGAAACGTGCACTGCGTGCAACGGGTGAAATTCAGGAGGTGTTGGGCTGTGGCGTGTCCTTGCATCCAGATCGTTCACCTGAGGCGCCTTTTGAGATAATGCGTTTGTATATGGAGGCGGGCGGACGTGCTGATAAATGTGTCATGTCACATTTGGATCGTAAGTAACGTATATAGTTCACAAAGGATCACGTTTCTGTGTGTGATTGTGAAAAAAGGAAAGGTTGGATTTCTGTGAGAGTTACGGAAGCCTACGCTAACGCTCACATAGATACGAACCTGGTGATTCGCTTGCAGACTCTGTTTTTTGTGGTTTTTTTCTAACTTCTTTGCAGTTTGTGGTTTTAGGTTGAATGGAACTACTAATTGGTGGTTGCACGTAGACCCAGTGTTTTCTTAGCTGTCAAGAATCCCTTAAGGGTATTTAGCGAGTTTTGGATATCAAAGGTATTCCGTTGACTTTGACCAGTTTCCGTCGCATTGTGCAGATAGAGTTCTGCATCTAAGTATCTCCATTTATGTACCGTTAATGGAGGACCTGATGGTCCATGAGCATCCTTTGGGCCGTTCCTATAAATTTTCTTGAGGAGTTCTATGTGTTTATTGTGGAGAGAGACGCCTCAAGAGGTTCGATTACCTATATGCTCTTTAGTGGAGTGTACCAAATTTCGCTTGAGGGTCGATGGGTACTTGTTAAGGAGTTTGTCAACTCGCAAGTTCCCTAGCGTAGGGGCCAAGACAGCACCTTGCAGCGTACCTGCATATGTTTTCTTTCTTATCCCGCTCAGACTTTTCTGAGTACAGCTTAACATGCTATGTGTCCATGATCATATTGCCGTGAGTGGTGCTTTAGATATGATATATCAGAGGTATTCCGTTCACTTTGACCAGGTTCCGTTGCATTGCGCCACCTAAGTATCTTAACCTGTTGGTCGATGGGCATTTGCTTAGGATAAATAGGTGTGTACAAAACTCCGTCTGAGGGACGAATGGTACTTACTCGTGATATGCATGCCGATGTTTCGGAGTATAAAAACCCCAATGTTCCAAAGCGGAGGGGAGAAGACGCCGACAAGACGCATGAGAGCATGTGTTTATTGTCGTGTTTAGATGTAAGCTGACTCGTTGTGAATGTCCAGATAAATCCAAACCAAGACTCAACCTGCCATTACAACCAAATAGCTCCATTTGTTTTCGCTTCCCCACTAAATCCTATTGTTATTTCCCTGTTATATTGCATACTTAAAGGCGTTAACTTTATATAACGATATACTTTAAATCCACAGGCACTATCTTCGATATCGATCAACTGCTGGAGTTCTCCAAGCTGGGCTGCTATTTGCAATACGACCTCTTCGGCACTGAATGTTCGTTCTATCAGCTCAATCCTAATGTCGACATGCTTTCGGATGGGCAGCGTATTGACAATCTAATCAAGCTACTCGACGAGGGTCTAGTGGATAAACTGCTCATGTCGCATGATATACACACTAAACATCGCTTGGTAGGAAGTTCATCATGACATGAATTTTAATATGAATTGTAAATGATAAAACTTTTTCATTATAGACCTCTTATGGCGGACATGGTTATCATCACGTGTACATGAACATTCTGCCCCGTATGTACGCTCGCGGTGTGACTGTGGAGCAAGTTGAGAAAATGACTGTAACCAATCCGGCCACATGGTTGGCTTTTAATCCTTAAGTATTAGAAATATGTATATGTACATATATACAATTTTCATGCACAGTATAAATAAAAAATTTCTATGAAATTCTGCTGTTATGAGAGCAAATGTCGACGACATTGCGAAGACTAGTACACATTAATTTTCGAAAAATATGAAGAATTTTCGGATTTCAAAAATGTTTCTTGAGTTCCTTACCCTGTAACATGCCATCGAGTTAAGATAGACTAAAACTGAAACGATATTTTAATTACCTTTAATTTAAGTTACGGGTAATCTCGATCGAAGGTAAGGTACCGGAGCAATAAGAGATTTGCTGACTCGGAATGTTACGAAATACCGAATTTTTTGAAGTAGAGTTAAATTCCAAAACGGTTTCCGCAATTGAAATAAGCGACCCAAAATTTAATATTCGGTTTCCGGCTTATTCGTTTTTGTACCGTTTCATATCAAACCTGCTGAGAAGCTCTGGATATAACAGGAATGGTGTTGTTCAAAGTGTTTTCATCTAGTTTATCAGTAAAACCAATTTGACTGTTATCTTGTTCTTTCTATAATTCAAGGCATATTCCAATAGACTTGATTCTCCGAAAAGAGCCGGAATTTCACGTAAAAATCTTTGAAATCCTACGATTTTTGATGAAAATTTGTCTACTATTGCTTAAAAGAAGTTGAAAAACAAAGTGTTCTGAACTAAAGGTTAAAAGCATAAAAGCCTTGGTCTTTTGAAAATATTTATATTCTCGGAGCCAGCATTCAGAAAAAACCTCAACTTTGTTGCATAGTGTGATCACTTATAGAACTAGAACGTAGAACTAGTTTTCTGCTTTGCGTGGGGTATTACTGAGGTGAGGTGAACTTTGTACCGATCTAAACCCGCGCTATCCAAATAGTTAACAACCTATTACTTCTGTTATTATGTTATACCATTTCTTTTCACCTGCATCCTTATCAGCATTAGAGTTTGTTGTTTTCTGCTGATAAGACAAGCGTTTGTTGTTTTTAGATGTGTGTCCGAAATTAAAATAACTGGGTGTGTCTTGAATGGACCTTATCAACAAGGTTATTGTGAGGCTTTTGTTGGTCAACTGAAGAGATGGCTTTTTGGCCCGCTGAACTGCGTTAAAAAAGGCAATAAAAGAGTCATAAAGCAGCAAGCAATTTTGACTATGTTGACTTTTTGATGCTCTTAAAGTAGCTATAAGTCCATAATCTAATCGATGCGATAATTATGTTTCAACTTGGAAGCATAGATTTGAGTACATAGGCACTCAAAGACAACTAGTTTTGCATACAATTGAGCTAATCGGCGAAATGTTTCCATTGCTGCAGATCTATAAACCCTTATCTTACAACCTTTGCCGACTAACCTACAGAACCCAAAACCTTTCCCGTATTTCCACTTATATGTAGCTATTGAAACGCTAAGCGCCTTTCTGTTGTGTTTCAAGTTCCAAACTTTTGCGTCGTCATCAACGTCGTAGTCGCTAGGCCCCCGGATCATAAATGACCGTTTTCATAATCGCTGTGTTTATGACCGACGGAGCAGCCGCTCCGCTCGTTTGCCAATATTTTCTCTATTGACTTGCGCATATAAGCGTGCTCCGTATTTAATTAGTAATCAGTAATTAGAGCGCATTAGTCGGAACAAGTAGTAGGCCTTATATAGATCATACGAAAAACCTAAATAATGTCACAAACAGTTAAAAGTGAAAACCCACAAAATGGGGTGGCCAAGTCAAATGGTTCGACAGGAACAGCCCAAAGCAATGGCAAGGGGGTGGCGCATAAGGCAAAGGAGGAAGTGGAAGAAATTCTTGATCCCTTTTGTGATGCCAAGAATCCACGCAAGGTTTCTTTCAATGATATAACATCGGCTGCTTTTATGATCAAGGGCGGTGTGGAGCGCACGCCATGCCCCGTAAGTTTGGATCGTCTTTAACGGTACGAAACAGTTAAAAGGAATAAAGTCTGAATATGATTGTAGAAATCCACATCTTCGGAGTCTTATGGCATGGATTTGTACTTGAAAAAGGATTTTCTGCAGTTTACTGGCAGGTGAGTTTTGGCAATTGTTCGGCAAAAGAAAGTGATACATAGACGTGTTCGGTTTTCCTAATTACAAATTTCGGTTTTTTATGTCTTAGAATCGTAATTTCGAAAAAATGTGGTAATTACAAAACAAAAAAAATGTATTAATGAAAAAATGAACAGTTTTATTTCTAGCAAGAGTTTTCACAATCGGTTCTAAACACAAATTTGTAAATTATGTAAAATATTTTAAAATAAAGCTTAAATTTATCATATTTTGTATATTAATTTAAAAAGAAAACACATGCATGGTAAAAATTAGATTGCTTCCAAGTTTTAAAAGTAAACTAAAAGTGTTTGAGAATGCAAATTTATAAAAAAATTTTTAATAAAATTTAAACAATAAAAATTATAATAATGTTCTCGTGAGTTTCGTGTATCATAATGAAATAAAAAAAAGTTTATAATTATTACAAGTGCATACATAACACTACGAACGATAGTTCGTGCTTTGAGGAAGGCAAGAGACAATGATGTTCACTAGCTAGAAATTACAGCTAGTTTTGAACTTTTGACTAGAGCGACTGATCCGGTTGAGCCGTATAACGTTGTAAAGATATAAAGCGTAGATCAAGTTTTTTATGGATTTGGCTATTGGTTTGGAAAATATAGTGGGTTAAATGAAAATGTTCTTTAGCTCTAGTTTGTTCCCGGGAAGACAAAGAGCTTCTATAAAAGCAAATCTAGGCGTGAATACAAATAAAACAAGACTAAAATAAAGTAAATCGGATGTTCGCTTCAATAGTTATAGTCTTTTAAAAAATTCGAAATCTAATACGCCGAAGAATGTTGTCTGTTTGGTGTGTCTTTTCGTTAATGCAGCATTTTGAATTTTGAAGTACACATAAAGTACATTGATGCCTTAAAAAAAATAATGAATTTATCTTTTCTTCCCCCCCATTTGGACGCTATGAGTAAATCAATGGAGTATCATAAAATCTATTATAAAAATAGGCTAAGGACAAATTTGTGCACCCTTTTTCGCCAACTAGATGCGAAGAAATATGAGTGAAACTTATATCACTTTCTAGGGAATTTTTATAAGAAGTGCAGGTTTGTCGATTCTTGTCGATACCAATTCATGTCGATGTAGTAAAGAGAAATGAAAACGGGCAATGGCGAGCGGAGCGAGCAGGTGGTGGAGCCCCAAGTAATTATAAAAATAACTTACGTAGTTAGTTACCGAGATATATTACATTAAACATACGTTTTCATTTTAATAATTTACAAATTGACGGTCCTAGTGGAGCTGGTTTTTCTTTAATAGTATGAGTAAGTAAGGTTTAAACTTTTGATCCGGGTCAGCTATTTAGTATTATAAAGTTAGTAAAGTGTAGATTTCCCTTTTTATGGGGGGTTGTTTGATTTGGTTATGGTCCATGTTTCTTAAATCCATTAGATTCACGTTGCCGAATGATTCATAAAAACGTTTGCCAATCGTTTCGTTACTAGCGGTATGCTTAAGTTGCCAGATTTTCAAGTGAGACTGTGTGATTTGTTTGACTTACTGTTTGTAGGCACGGTAAAATGGAGCGTAAGTTGTCTCACCTGCAATCCTACCTCTGTGGTGGTGAGAAAATGGTTTTTTTATTACAAAACATGTTACGAAATCGTAGGTACTTGTATGCAAAACATAATATATATATCATTTATGTGACAAGCTAGATACACTACATTTTGCACTATTTTGCATTTATAATAGAAGAAGGTTCTTTGAGATAATGCATTTAAAAATTGGATAAGCAAAGGGCAGTATTTCGGCAAGCTGTGCGTTCTCATAACAAACTCTTCAAAGTCAAAGATTTACGGCCATCTGCATCAGACTGCGTCGTCAACCATGCTTCAGCGCCATAAGGAAACATAGCAATAATAGCCTTTTTGTAAAGTATAGAGAGAATACTGGAATTCTGGTCATTTTTCTACTGAGATTAAAGTAGCTTAAATTGGCAAATTGTTAAGCCCCAAAAAAGTTTTTCAACACACTTATATCTTCCGAAACAATAAACAGAACATAATACAGTCTGAAATAGTGATAATATACGCATTAACACCTTTCAAACTCGACTGTTTGGGACGCTCCACTCAAAAGTTTGTATATATTACAGCAAATAAGCTGCAGCATAGTCGCACGCTTATCGCCAAAGTTAGGGTTACCGTCCTCAGTGCGTAAAAAAGTATCGTTGACGCTTTGAAATAAATTGTCTCATATGTGTAGTAGTAGCGTATGTAAGTACAAAAGTCAGTTGACAAATTGTGAATATGAAGACTCCCCCTAGACTTGCCTATATTGTTTTTAAGATTGCAATTACAGATGTCTCTGGGATTGCGAAACAAACAATTATTAAAGGTAGTTCCAAAGTGCACATTGTTTGCATACTATATAAATAAATCATTTCAATATAATATAAATATTTACATTCGCGTTGCTTTGATACCGAGTGCAATAATTGATTAGCGCCAGACGTTTAATCAAGTCTATTGATAAGAACCTTTTACTTCAATCATCTAAACCAAAGATGAACGTTCTCATCGAAATTAAATTTCATCTCAATAAATGCCACTTTTTGAAAAGGTTTGCTCAAAGCAATAGACTAGTTCACATCGAGACTTGTGCTATACGATCCATATAGAAAAAACGTATGTTTCATTTATGTACCAAGTACTACAATTAGTAATAATACGCAATATCAATGAAATTATCTGGTAATTATAGAAAAACAGCAGAACAACAGAAAAGCCGTGTGATAAGATTGCTATAATTTTGATAGCGCCGAAATTAATTTGTTGCTAATTGATTTTATGAGTATTATGGCGCGATATTAACACCTACAATTCGATATGTGCCACTCCGAGACACTCACGTTCGACACTTCCGTTTCATTGCAGCTTCAAAGAGCGCGGTGCGCGCTATGCGCTATTATCACTAACGGAACAGCAGAAGAAGATCGGCGTGATAAGCGCCTCTTTGGGTAACCATGCGCAGGCGTTGAGCTATCATGGCTGGAAGCTAAATATTCCGGTAACTGTGGTCATGCCTAAGGCGGCGCCAATTATGAAGATACAGAAGTGTCGTAACTATAAGGCCAGGGTTATTGTCGATGGCAATGATATGGCCGAGGCTAAGGCGCTGGCTATGCGCATGTCTCTTGATGAAGAATTGATCTACATCAATGGTTACGATCATCCTAATATCATAGCAGGTCAAGGTACCATCGGCTTGGAGATATGTGAGCAGGTACCGGATTTGGATGCCGTGATAGTGCCCGTTGGTGGTGGAGGACTGATAGCTGGTATCGCCACAGCTGTTAAGTCTTTGTCGCCCAAGACTAAGATCATTGTAAGTACAAATAGTTATAGATTTTTCTGGTTTCGAAATATCAACTATCTATAGTAGTATAGTAGTAACATTGTTTCAAAAAAGTATCGAATACCAAACATAGCTTTCTCATCTCAGTAAATTTAAAAAGCTTTCGTTGAATTTGGCTTTCGTTATTAGTATATTACGAGGGCAGTTTGATGAGTCAGTGACTTTTTGAATGAATGGATATTTGATCTTTTTCTTAGAAAGATGTTTTGGCGGTTCAAGGTCCAAAATGATAAAAACTTCAAAGGTTTAAAAAGGTGATACAAACTTCAAAGGTTTTTATTTTTCAATCTTTATTTTTCTCTCAATTCTCTCTGCGCAGTCCGTCTACAGGTGAATTACTGCACAACATTACCGTTTTATTTCTTAACATAGTCTCTTTTGCTGTATATATTTGGTTTTTCGAATGTTTTGTTACTGTTCATAAATGACATCACAAAAAATTTAGAAGGTATTTTAATAAATAATCATATTTGGGCAACTCCACTGTAGAGTCATTGTCTATCAATGTTGCAAAATAGCAACCGATGTTGAATCCGATGCATCGGGTACGAAAAAAGTACGCTCAGGATCGGCTGTTTTCATCATTTTGTGAGATGTGTGCCAACTCAAAGTTCTTTTTTGTTCATTTTATGAACGGAACGCAAATGCACTTCCATATTTTAGGTATTTTTTATGTTATTCCCACAAATATTATACATTTCCGTCACGGCATAGATTTTCCTCAATGTTAATGTACTTTATAAATCATAAAAGTTTACTTTGGCATTATTAAATAGTAAGAAAAAGTGATCAAACTCGGAATTTCGATGTTTGACAAAACATTGATACATTGACGATGCATATCGACACATCGGATGTAAAAAATGGTCGATGTTTTTCTACATCCCTAACTCCGTTCCGCCTACAATGGTTGCACCATTTAAGAACAGCCCCTAATAGATTCTCTATAGGTTTTGAATATCGGAGCTCGTTCGTTTGCAAACTTATAGCCGTAAATTAGAAATTTCCATTGCTCTAATATTGATGACAGTTTGGGTTAGGTTAGGTTCCAACGGCTGCCAGATTTCTACCTTCTAAGCTATTTATCCAATCCTTTTTTGCCCCGTAGGTATATATGCTTATATGGAGAGAACCATTTGACGTAGATCGGTTATTTTGACTGGGGTTTCTATTACTCAGCTAAGGCTATCAACTTTTTTTTTAATGTTTTTAATTTATGTCTGCTACTATCATCCTGCAGGGCGTAGAGTCTGAGAAGTGTGCCAGTTTTTCGCGTGCTATAGAGAACAAAGGTCCCATACACACACCCATCAAGAACACCTTGGCCGATGGCTTGGCCGTGCCCAAGGTAGGCTATAATGCCTATGCCACGGCCTTGCCGTTGATAGATCGCATGGTGGTGGTCAAAGAGGAGTGGATAGCCGTGGCCATATTGCGTCTGGTCGAGGAGGAAAAGTGTGTGGTGGAAGGCGCTGGTGGTGCGGGCCTAGCTGCCATATTGTGCGGTCAACTGGATGAGCTTAAGGGCAAAAAGTGTGTATAAACTAGGCGTAACTTAAGCAGCATTGAATTGAACTCTTTCGTTTTATTACAGAGTTGTGGTGCTGCTGTGTGGTGGCAATATTGACACCACCGTTTTGGGACGCTGCCTGGAGCGTGGTCTGGCCGCCGAGGGGCGCTTGGTCAAGTTCAATGTGCAGGTCAGCGATCGTCCGGGTGGTATACACGATCTCTGCGAGCTACTTAAGCGCGTGGGCGTGTCTATTAAGGATATAATGCATGAACGCGCCTGGCTGCGCGATATTTACACTGTGGAGGTGAAAGTAGTCTGTGAGACTGTGGATTGGACGCACAGTTTGCAGCTGAAGAACGAGTTGAAGCAACACTATGCCAAGGTGGAGTTCTCCGACATGCCCTTAGCCTTAAGCAATAACTGAACTACATATTGTTACTATTGTACATATACATATATATTTATTTTATTTTCGATTTTCATATAACTTCAGCAGCGCAGCAAAACTTAAGCTTAAACTTAAAAGTAAGCGTAGTATAAATGTAAATAGCTTTAAATAATAATAAATATACAAATTACTAATGCTAAAAAAAATCAATAAACTTGTTCAATAATTTACACAAAAATACTTAGCTTATAAATTCCGGTACTTAAGTGTTAAATATATAACATGCACACCTAGAGTTTCGAAAAGTTGCAGCGTTTTGAAATCGCTTATGACGGTTTTGTTTTTCATATATGTTTTGTTTTTTGGCACATTAAGGATTTTTGTTAAGCACACGCACACAAGCACACAAATTTACAGTTTACATGGCTATAAAATATATATAGAGCTTATTTAAATATGATTTTATAAGTAGGTATGAAAAAATAGCTTTATGTCTCATAAATACAGGCATTTCTTTGTTTAATTGCAAACGACATAGGCGTGACATAATGAACTTTAGAAGCGCATCTTAAACTAAGTGAGTAGTAGATAGTTTAGTTAGATTAGTTGCTAAGGCTGCAACTGCACTCAGTGGCTGTTGTCCAGGCGCAGTATTAATGCATCAACCACATTATAGATTTCATCAAAGTGTGGACGAGATTCGGCGTCAGCGGCCCAGCACTTCAGCATTAGGCGATACATTTCCGGCGGTGTGTTCTCCGGCGTGGGCATGCGATAACCTAGAAATGAACATATTACATAGTTAGTTGTATGTAAACTTCTTCAAAAAAAAGGGAAAAATTCAAATCAAACTTCGATTTCAGTTTTTGAATAGTTCACTTCCAATCTAATTGGTTTTTAAAATTCATATATCCCACTATAAGTATGTACTTGAGAGCTTCTCAAGCATCTAAATATTGATGTTTTTTAACTACTTTACAACCTTCTCTCTTGCATTTCAACACAAATACGTCAGTGACAAAAGAACTTGGTAACAAAACAAATTCATTGTGATCAGCAATAACCGTTTTTTTGCAGACACGCTGAAAAGGTTGACAGTTATTTGCAAACTCTGCTATGTACTTTCTGTTACAGGACTTTTGTGTGGTATTTTTCTGATAACCCAAGAGTTTCAATAAACATTACATTTCAAAATAAACGCTTAGAAAAAAGTATTAAAAGATTGGGCAGGTAAACATGGATATATCGATTCAAATTGGCCTTGCTAACGAGCGAAATAGCTTTGAAAAGGGAAAAACAGCACTTTATGCTGTGAAGCTTCTCAGGCGTTTTGTTTTGGAACGTCGTCGTAGTGATTATTTACACAAATTTTTAAAATATCGTTTACTACCTTAAATAAGCTAGTATTGGTTAACTTTTTAAAGATTCCTTGCTTAAGCCAAAGAGCATGAAAGTAATAGAGTGGAATCCTTGGTCGTTAAATTGAGTCGACTTGCTGAAATGCCACCCATAACATATATGTGCATTTGTTTTGTTGTTTCTCAATTTACTACCTACAAATGAGTCGGTCTAAGAGAGAGCAACGCAAGCAGCCGTACACATGCACTGTTTTGGGAATGGGTGTATTTTAGCATTACTCAATGCTTAGAATTCCACTCGATTACTTTAATGCTCTTTGGCTTGAGCATTCAGACCTATTACCTCCTATTGTAGTGGTCATTTGGTGCAACCCAATCTAGTTAATAACTTACCTGTATCGATACGTTCCCTGGCGCGAGAATTGCTCATGCCCGAATAGGGGGTATCTCCCTTGGAGAATATTTCCCACATGAGTATGCCATAGGACCAAACGTCGCATAGTGACGTATATTTGCCAAAGTTCAGGGCTTCAGGCGCTGTCCATTTAACAGGTATTTGCTTCATGCCATCGGAAACTATAACCAAGTGCAAAAACCATTAGCTTCGTAAGCATATATACCTGCAGAGTTATAGCTACCTATGTACTCCTCCTCCTCGCGTGACATGCCAAAATCTGAGATCTTTACGCTATGCTCAAAGTCCACTAAACAATTGCGTGCTGCCAGATCGCGGTGTATGCAATTTTTGGACTCCAAATAGCGCATACCTGTAAAGTAAAGTTTCTTTTATTAGATATCAAAAAGTTTTGGGTTCTCTAATTCTTCGGACTTACCCGCTGCCGCATCTCGACACATGCCCATCTGTTCGCGTGTGAAGAGAATGTTGGAGTTCTTGCGCAAATAGTTTAAGAGCGAACCACCCGGAACCAGTTCCATGACAATCATAATTGGCTGCTTTTGCACACAAATGCCTATAAGCTTGACAATATTTGGATGATCGTATTGCTTGAGTATGCGACCCTCTTGCAAGAACTTGCGTTTCTGTTCATCTGGCAACGCCATGCGGCAGGTTTTTACAGCCACATCTTGCTTGGTGGACTTTAGCTTGGCCTTGTACACATCACCAAAGTTGCCCTTTAATAAAACAAAAATGCACATTATTATATATTTCTATATATATATAGCATGAAGTTTAGTACCCTGCCAATCTTTTCCAACAAAACTACATCATCATTGCTTAGTTCCCAGCGCTCACGGCATACAGGACGACGCAATATGGCGCCGGACTTAACCGTAACCGCCAACTCGGAGTGATACTGATGCATAATCAGTTCCTGTATGCTGGGAAATGGTGGTCCCTCAAAGCGGAAATGTCCATCGCCTGTGGTCTGTACTATAAAATGCTTATGTCCATTCCAGCACACGCTCAACACAATCTGACTCTCCTCGTTGCGTATGGTCTCTCGCACCAAAAAGTCACCATCATTGTTGAGCAAACGCACAACCTCCTCGCGTGGCAAAACTCCATGGAACCATTCCTCCTCATATAGCGGGCGATTCGTTGAGAGCGAAAGCTGCAATGGTTTAAGTGTTCTATTAGTAATGTTTGTTTTGCTACGTTGCTGCTACGGATTAGTTAAAAAAAACATGCATTTATTTTTTTTTGTATTTAAAATCAAAGTATAATGATTAAACACGACATTTCCCAGCGGAAACGTGTGGGTGCAATGCTCAGGCAATATTGCAATATTAGAGACAAAAAACAGCTTCCAAAAATACACAAAATACATATAAAATTAAAATACTGTAAGCAAGGGAAATGGCATACACTTGAGTATAAAAATAAAAATTATTACTACATCAATAAACGAAATGAAATTGCGCAAATGGGGCGATCCGGTCAAGGTCGTTCCGACGCCCATAAGACACGCTGGACTCACAAACAACTTGGATTTGGGACGCTTCTTTCTAGCCGGCGGCATGGGACGACCGGCAAAGATTATGGTCTCAAATATGGCCGCATCGGAACCGCATCTATTGCCTCCGCGTATGCTGCTGCTGCTCTGACCGGAAGTACTCATTTTGTTTGGAAAACTCACTCACTACTTGCGCAATACTAAGATACACGTGAATTATTTTTTCAATATGGCCAAATAAATGGCAAACATTTCCATGGGAAATACAAATTTAATCTTAAGCTGTTTTGCGATTTGCCGTGTGTGAGATCGGATGAGCACTGAAAGATGCTTTTGCTGTCAGGGCTACCAGCATCTGGTCGCTCTCACTTGAACTTGTCGCTCTGTCCTACGCATAAGGCAATTTGTGCTGTGTCTCTATCTTAGAAAGTAAATATAGCTGTATAAACTTTTGAGTAAATGAAAATGTCATCAGAAAGATAAAGCTAACGTTGGGACAACGACGCTGGAATACTCTCTACGTAAATTGTTAAAAAATTACACTAGACGGACGAGCTCGAATGTTTTATTCTTAAAGCCAATCAAAAATGGCAAAATGAGCTAAACTGTCGCACTGCACGACAAACATGACCAGAATTAAATAGCAAAAGAATAGCTGTGCTCTGGCCCTCATTAGGCAGAGATGCTCAGTCACTACTGGACACTGGCTTTTTGGTGTCCATACAGATGTTGCGGAGACGAAGAGGAGGAGGAAACGGTAGAATGGTAGGCACTGTCTCGACAGGCTGTCGGATAGCGGATTACATATTAGCATACGAATGGTTCTCCCTGTAAGCATGTATCACAACGGTCCGACTCTCGGCCTAAGTGTAGCACACTTAGAACACTTAGGTCGAAATATGGCAGGCTAACCTAACCTAACCTAACTTAACATAACCTAACGTAACCTAACCCAACCTATACTAGGTAATAACAAAACTGTTCGTTACAACATACCCTTTTTGGTAAATTGGGGGTTGCTGATTTCGAATTCGTCGACCAGTTTAGATTTTCTAGAATGGTTTTCGAAGTATCGATATTTTAAAATATTCGATACTTCGTTAGTTTCGAAGTCGGCAAATCTCATATTATATCAAGTTGGTTTGTTGTGAAATTACCGAGAATGTGGACTAGCCAAAGAGAAAGGGGAAGAGGCGCTGGTGAGGAAAAAGAGGAATATGATCTACCTTAAGAAGGGCATGGAGGTGGGATGGACGAGCGAGAAAAGGCGGAGCCCTCTTGTTTCTTCAAAAAAAAAAGAGTTTTACCAAAGCTTTAAAAAAGGTTCAAAGATGATCAATAATCTTCTTAAAGAGGGCGGAGCCCTCTTGTTTCTTTAAAAACATTGTGAGTTTTATCAAAGCTTTAAAAAAGGTTGAAAGATGATGGATAATCTTCTCAAAATAAAGTTGAGACGCTTTTTGTAAAATAGATTTCCCACTGAAAAAAATTGATTAAAAAAATTATGATGATTTTCTAACATTTAAATCTAAGGCGTGATTTTAATTCCCCTTTCTATGTACATATCAGGATTAATCATATTTGCCACTGAGGTTTGTATTTTTTTAACGAGTAAGAACCGTAGTTGAAATCGGTCTACTTAATTTGGTTACAAACGACTTGTCAAACGTACTTATACCCTGCACTTAAGAAAGAGCATAGGATCGAGCCAATGAAGAGACACCGCTGTTTTATTTTTGGCGAATCGCAAAAGCTTTTTTCTTCCGTCAGTTGGCAGCTTTCAATATTGAACGAGAGAATGAGATTTGAATGAAAAGTGAAAATCAAAACAAAAATCAAAAACAATTTAACATGCAAAATTGGCAACAAACTCAATATACATGCAAAAATTGCAAGCCAACTACTAGCAAGTGTTGTGTGGCGCCATCTGGCGTCTTATATTTGTGTGTGTTTTAGATACTGTAGAGTGGGCTGGATTTAAGTGGTACGAGAGTGCACTGGCAACACGGGCAGCTACTCACACTCGCCGCCAAACTGGGCACACAATAACAGTGCTCCTTAAGGCTAAGCACATCATCGCTGCTGCTGTCCTCATCGAGGTCTTCGTCGTCCTCAGCTTCAGCTGAGCTGTGCGACTCAAAGGTGCGCTCTGTACGCAAGGACGTTTTGATGAGCTTGGTCTTGGGCGGTGGCAGCGGGCAAGTGCAAAATTCGTCGGCATTGGTGCTGCCCTCAAACTCCTTGGCCAATACGCTCTTGCTGGGATGTATGCGTCGACGCTTGGTGCAGGTCTTGCAAGGCTTGGCACGCTTTAGCTGAAAGTTCAACAGCTTGGAACGGAATGTATTACGTATGGCTTTGGATTTCTTTTGTATTTTTGGCACTTTGAATTTCAGTCTTGACGTTTCTTTGGACGGATGCGTGCCAGCTGCCGCCGGCGGCGCTGTCGTAGTCGTTGTGGTTATCGTAGTGGTAATGGTGCTGGTTATGATTGTGGACTGCGAGGCGCTATTATTGTTATTGTTGTTGTTGTTATTATTACTGTGACTCTGCGCCTCACTGCTGCTGGAATGTTGACTGGTAGAAGCATCTGGATTAGCTTCAGCTGCTGTGGGAATGTGTGGCGTTTTGTCGGTGTCCTCGCTCTGCATGCTCTTGTGCATGCGTGCCAAAGGACTCTTGGAGAACTCCTTGATGTTGCTAAATATATTGCTTATAGACTTTTGCGTAAAACTTAGCGAACGTTTCTTGGAATTGGCCGCATTTAGCCTGTGCTGCTCCTCTTTGCTGCCCAGCTGCGAAGAGCGGCACTCAGAACTAGAGCTCGAGCTGCGTTTGGCCTGACTCTCAGCATCCAGCTGACAGTGCTTGCCTAAGCGTGTTTGCACGCCAGTTTGCTGCTCATCCACACACTCTATGGCATTTATATCCACGGGCGTCATGGGCTTTAGGCTGCGCTTCAGCCGATCGTCCAGCACGCGATTCAGCTCATCAATGCGGTCCAAGTGAGCGTCTATAGAGTTTTGTGGCATCGCCGGCAGCGGCTCAGCAGCTGGCTGTATCTGCTGCACAACTCTCAGACTATCCACACGATTGATTTCGATTTCAATCTGTTGTCTGCTGCCAGACAGCTCCCCGCTGGCTATGCTGTCTGTATCAGCGCCGTTGCACTTGCGGCCTAGCTCCAGATCGGCATAGATGTGATTGTTGTTAGTGTTAGTAGTGACAGCGTTTAACTGTGGCAACGATAACTCTAGCGATAACGGCAATGCGGACAGGGCGGGCAAGGCGGGCAACGGCTCTTCCTCGCCCAAACACAACATCGAACACTGCGTGCGTCTCAAACGAGGCAGCGCCGGCGGCGTAGCGCTTAGCACAATCTCCTCGCCCAGGTAGTGCACGCTGGCCGCCAGACGCAAGGGGTTAGTAATGGGCTCGTAGCGTGCGGGACTATGCGCAGTAATTACCGACAATGATCCAAGACTCTGGGAACGCGGTTGCATCTTGGCAAAGCGTCCAGTGCGTGCACGCGCCATGGGCGTAGTGGGCTGTGGTGTGGACTTGCGCTTGAATGGACGTCCACGCAGCAGTGTCAATACACCGCCGCGTCGTCTCAACTCGTTCATGATACTTACGCCCGGCGAGCTGGTCGAGTTAGAGCGCTGCTTTGCAGCGGGAGAATTATATGGATGGAGTTAGAAGTATGGGAATGGTATAAGAGAGAGAAAGAGAGTGTATGAGATTTATACGGTTTACGATTAGTAAATGTTTGGTGCTAACCAAGTTCAGCTAGTGCTTAAGACTAAACACCTCCAACCGACACCGAGTAAACGTTAGTCAAACGGCACACTTACCGGCTGCTCGTTGTTGTAACCATTTTCGATGAAGGTCTGCTCTAGGGTTAGATGATCATCACAACCGGAGGGCAGCTCCTCACAGCCCACCTCGTTAAGTGCATACTTAATCATGTCGACAAGCTTTTGTTTCTGCTTCTCCTGGCAACGCAGCGCATTGAGGTCCTTCGATTGACGACTGTAAGTAATATATGTGTTGGATTAGGATTGGGATTGGCAGCTGAGAGCAATGGGATCTATAAAACCCTGGGTTCAAGGGTGCCTAATACACTGCTATTTACGTAGAAAATCTATCAGATCTATCCTTAATAACATTAAAATATCTTTTGGAATGTCCATCAGATGTCCACCCCATCCCAAGCGTTAAAAAAGTTTCAGGATACCCAATTTCCTCGGCACGCAGCATAATGTTTTTCGATGTTTTCATGCTCGGTCTACCAGTGACTCGGTCCCTGCCCAGTTTTCTACCCTCACGGAGAGCAGCAGCTAAATAGAGGAAAATCATGAAAACTATAAAGTTTTAGGCAATCCTAAAACTTTTCCAATTCGAAACTTCCTTGTGTCAGGACCATTGGTCGTTAGAGTTCTACGTAATAGGAAAACACGCCAGATCTCATCTAGTAGCTTTTCGGGGTATTTCCAATTCCTATTCTTATCTAATGCTTTACAGAAACTTTAACTGTTTAACACCTATTTAATGCTTTAATCCTTGAGATGATGAAATTTAGCCTTGTCATTATTGAAATGAATATATCTTTATTTGTTATGATTTATTTGCTAAGAATAATTTAGGAAGCTCATCACTGAGATGATATTGATCGTCAAGATGATGATGATGATTCTTTTAGTGACTCACTTTTGACTATCCTTATTGGACTGTATGCCATTTGATGATGTGCTGCCATTTGAGATGATGCTACCATTGGCCACAGGTGAGCCGCCATTCACATGCTCAATCATCTTCAGTTGCTTTTCCTGACAGTCCTTGACCGCGGACTCCAGCTCCATCAAACGATTTCGCAGCCAGTCCACTGTTAGATTATCCACGGTCAACGTGCTGGACTGCAGTTTGCCGGGTATGTCCTCGATGAGCGTATCATCAAATTGAAAGATCAGCGGTGTAGTGGGCGATGTTCTGCAAAGATCTTGTGTAAGTTATAAAGGAAGCAAATATTATATAAGCGCTACCCACTTGTGTTTCTCTGTGAATTCACCGTACTCCTCGGCCGGGTTAATGCTGGCTATCACAGTGTCTATGCGTTTTTGTATTTCCTTGAATTTGTCCGAAGTCAAATCGCCATGTTGCGCTGCCTCTTGCAATATGTTGCGCCACAGCAGTATGAAACTCTCTTGCACTGACTGTTGATGCTCCAGCAGACCCGGCAGCAGTACCATGCGAAAGTCTTTCTCCACCTCAATGGCCTCCGTTATGGAGAGCACGTATTCGTTGTGTGTAAGATGCAATTTGCGGCAGGCCTTTTGATATTTGTCTCTTACATCGTCCAGCTTGCGTCCGCTGCGTCCAGTTGGTGCTGTCGTTTTGAGTGTGAATGAGTACTTCGAGAGTTAAGGTGTTTTGTCGGCTTACCTTTTATGTAGTGCTCCTCGAAGCGCGTGCGCAACGCCTTGTAGCCCTCCAGATGTTTTTGGTATTCGCTTTTCTTGCGCACCACCTCGTCTGTCAGCTGCAAAGAGCCAAAGAGAAAGCAATATTATTTAGCTGTGGTATCGATGTGATATTTAAATAGTATAGTATAAAGGTAATGACTCTGTACTTGTAACCGATTTGCATCCAACTATAAAAGATTCCTATGAGAATCGAAATAGAATTTTTGTAAAAGATAAAGATAAAGTGAAGCATTAAATTCAATATAGTCTTCCATTCTGCAGGGAAAAGATCTATGGTAAAAACTAATTCCTGAGCAGGGATTAACCTGTGACCCTTGGATAGAGATGTCATGCGAGTGCATGTTATGCGCTCTGTTGCTCAGGTTAAGTTACCTCCAAGCCTCTTTCTAACCCAGTACATTTCCTTCTCAAGCTTTTAGTACTTACTATACAATATTATAAGGGACATCGGGCATTTTTGCCTGGAAGCATAGCTCTCCAGTACCCTAAGTAAAATGGTTCAAGCTGCTTCAGTCTTTTTCAACCTACTCCAGACCAAGGCATATCTATTACAAGGTTGAGTATACGACAAAGAGAGAAAGAGAGGCGCCAATGACATGCGTCGACATAACCTCTCTCATTGACGTTTGCAAGAAAATGAAGAAAAATGACTTAAAAATGAGTCGGCTTTTACTTTGTAATATATATGCCTGGCTTCAGACTGTGTTCTTCAAAGCAGAGCTGAAAAAATCTCAATAGCCGCGCCATTCGATATTTTGTGCAAACAGATTCTATACTATCGATAGTACAGTCGATTTTCCTTACTAGAAATGTGTGGCCCTAAATTATCGTTAGCAAAATTTAAAAAATCGATACTTCAATAATTTATCGATAATTTTGCCTCAAAAAACATCGAAAGAATTTCGCAACATTCGACTTATATTGGATATAGATTCCATGAACAATTTATGAAAACTCAAAAACTGTGTTTGTTCTCAGTGTCAGAAAATTGTTCGTTTCGTAATTGGTAAAAATTTAATTTTCGAGATTGCGAAGTTCGTAAAGCACACACTGTGCCAATACTATCCTAAACGTAATCCCATAAAGCACTTTTAAAGCGCGTTTTGACAGTTTCGTTTAAAAGTTTATGTTTATGGCCAGAGTAAACCCAGATACATTGAAATACTTTGTTTATGGGTCTGCGCAGTCGCAGCGCTTATTATGTCATTTCGCAGCTCTTCTACGTGTTGTTGTACAGATACTTTGTTGTCAATTGACGCTGCTCCACATTGCCACATAATGAGTGACAAGTCTCACACGCAGTGAAAACCTCATATTGCTGTACACGAGGCGTATGAGCAACGTAGAGAAAGAGGCACATTCACTGAATGAAACTTTCTTTGATGGTGTTTGCGGTTTGCATGCAAAGTGTTGCTTTGGTTTTGCCTCTTGCTGCTTTTCATTACACAAATCATTTTGAAACATTTTCTCACGTTTGGATATTATGCAAGCGCACAACAAGCAAGTCATAAAGGTGTCATAAGTGACTGAGCAAAAGGACAAACAGCTGCAAAATGTTGTCAAGATGCAGCAACGGCTGCAACATCCGTTAATAGTTTGGAAAAACTAATGCCAACAAAGTGCAGTTAGCTGGTTGCAAGTGGCCACAGTCATGCCACACCAGTTTAACAGCCCAGGCTATGGACATAAACCAGCAAGTCAGCCGCAAAAGGGGCTAAATTACGAGAGGCAGCTAAAGTTGCTTGCAACATACAAACAGGCATTTCGCTAGAACACCTGAAACTCTTTTGGCCGGTTTCTAGCTGCGGTTGTTGTTATTGTTGTTGTGGTGTCTGGTCAAGTGAAAAGCACATATTAAATGCAAGTTTGGCTTAAAAAATTTCCTGTTGAAGCTGCGTACTTGGACTTTGGAACCAGCTACAAGTTGCGGAAGCCAAGCCAACAACTGAACAACAACAGCAACGAAATAAAGAAAAATAATTAACAAATTGAATTAAAGTGGCAATTAAACTGCAGTAACTTTCAAACCGCACAGCAAACACAGCACATTTTGCCTTAAAATTAATTTTCAGAGCATAGAAGTGCTCAGATTGATTGATTACCTTGCGAATGGCGTTGGCGAGCAAACTATGCTATTAAAAATAAATTTCATTAGAATTAGAAATACAGAACTAGAATATGGGTGACAACGAAATGTGCATGCTCTTTAATTGGCATTATATCACCATATATATAGCATAATGTGTCATTAATCAATGCTTCATTTCCAAACTAAAATGAGAGACAAAAGTTACATCCGTTATGCTTACACGCTAAGTGTTACTTGATACAAAACATCCTTAGGCCTCAAATACACTAGGCAATAAAATTTAGCTTGAATTTAGGTCAAATACCGAATTCGGCATCGCTGATCCCGAATCCAGCATTCTGAACGCTATGTGCTGGCTCTGCGATTCGCGAAATCATATGTTTCTTCTTTAAATCACGATATCTCAAAAACCATGTTTGCAAAATAAGAATGGTTGGCGGATGCATATTTCACGTCTCAAAATTAACCAAAAAGAGTATATTTGAGCCAAGAGCAAACATACTGAATGAACCGGAATAAGCATAAATAGCAGTACATGAGCTCTATTGAAAGAATAAATGAGTATCGGCCACGGTTTCAGTACACAAACTTAAATAAAGTACTCGGACCTATAGAAGTGTAAAATAAATCTCTTACAGATAATTTTTTAACCCAAAGGCAGTTTATCTAAGTGTTAAATATCTCTTCCAACAGAACTTTAATATACAAGTAATCCCTAAAATTCAACCTGATCCTTCTTTAGCTTTTTCCCGCCTCAAGGTAAAACAAAGAAGTTAAAACTTCAGAGTTTGATGTTATTTATTTACAATATAGCCGACTAGCTATCGATTATTGAAACACACGCTAAGCGGCTAAGGAAAGTCGACCAATCGAAAACCGAGTCGTTTCGTAACGATGGTACTATTCAACAATTTGTGTTAGAAAACGAACATTCTCTACAGAACTGCTTTATTTGTGCAATCGATATATAAAACTGCCAATACAGCTCGTCGCGAAAACTTGTTAGCCAAAACAAGACTCAATATTCTTAATGTGAGACTACAATCCAGAGCTGCTAAACGAAGATTAGCAGAAGTTAATCTTAAAGCTGTTGCATGTTTTCTAGAAGGTAAACCAGAGTGTTTCATACAATAGAACCCTTAATAAAGATTGGTACCTAATTTCTGGCTGAAACATTTCCCAGCGCTCAAGATCTTAACTGTTTGCCTTAAAGCGTTACAACGTTCTTGACAAGCCCATAACGCCCCGTTCTCTGCGTGAAGAGTACAGAAATGAACGCACGAAAAAATGTTGACCCACTTTGCTGAGTATTACTTGGCATGCCATTGAAAGTGTTAATTTTTAGTTTGTTTTGCTTTTTTTTTTTTAAAACGCGAAACGAATTCGTTACAATTCACAACAACTTCGCGACGTAACAAACAACAACAAAAACAGTTTTATGCTGCACTGTAATAATTTGATATGAAGTTCTATATGTGTTTTAATAATTTTTACTTGATTACTTTTGGATATTTTTGGCGTTGCCAATTCGAAGCCGTTTAGCAACTTTCAATGTCTCGAGTGTTGTTGTCGATAGCTTTGCAGCTGTTGCTGCCCAGCTAATTTGCCTAAAAAGTTGTTTAGAAAGAGACACACACTGTCACACACACACAACACGTGTAAGCCAAAACAACGCCAGAACAACAAGGCAAACAAAAATAAAACCTACAAAATACAAAATAAAAGAAACATGGCCAAAAAGTGGGTCACGCTTAGCGTATTTCTGGCCAACTAAAAAGCTAAGGCCCCAATGCGACTTGACTTGAGTTGTCTTCGCCTCGAATCCAACTTGACTTGGCTCGCCTCGCACATTGTTTACAAATGATTGCCAATTTTTATGAAATGGAAATAAAAATTCTGCCACTCGCAAGGAAAGTTACTTAGCGTCAAGCACACACACACACACACACACACACACACACACACACACACACACACACACACACACACACACACACACATACACATGTATCTTTGGAAATGTATCTGTAAGTTTTGAGCCACCTGCGTCGTCGCTGCCAACAACTTTCTCGGTTTTTCTCACGCTGCGTGTTTTTTTTCTTTTGGGTATTATCTCTGTATCCAATTCTAAAAGCAGCGCCAAAAGCAACATGTAAATCTAGATACTTCTTGTACTACTTATGTATATGCAAATCAGCAGCGAGAACTCAAACTCAGCGATGACCTAATAGAAATTGTGACAAGTTCGGACAACTTGTGCCAAGTGTCTCATGCATTAATCAGCGCGATATTATTATTTTAGTTCTTTCTCAAATGAAATGCAAAACTTGGATGGAAATCTATTAGAGTCAATTGGGCAAGAAAACGATAACCAATTAAGCATAAAATTAAGTGGAAATGCCAAACGAATTATAAATCATAATAGTCAGCAATGTTTACAATAAATAATATATTGTATTTATGTAGTTTGTTTGATATATGATATATGAGTTTCTTGGCTGTGCCTTATCTCTAGACATTAATGCCCAATTAAAGTTTATTTCAAATGCAAATTACTTAGTTTTGTGCGCCAAACATATACAAAGCGCTATATAGTATGTATAGATAATTATGGTTTATTGTTAATGGCTAAGTTCGTTGCACTCAAAATAAGGTATTATATAAGAACCGATTAATTCAAGACGGAGTATAACTTGATTGCAGTTACACTAAACATGAGTTTATATGTTAGAGCTTTGATGGGTGTTTATGTTTAAGCTACCTTCCCTCCATATCGCTTCTTACTCAAAGCTCCATGTCGATGCCCATAAGCCTTGGTATTATATAATCCTTTTTTGGAATTCACCATTCCGAAGTTCTTTCTTCGCAATTTCTCATCGCTTTCCTTCAATGCTGCTTTCCAAACTGATCTAGGGGAACTAGGCGACTGTAGCAAATGACTGTACCAATGATGACATCAATGTGGTCAAAGCATTCTAAATCGCGTTGGCGCATCAGTGAACTGTGGAACTGTCAGATCCAACTAACTGGTCATGCGCAGACAATTTACATTGGCTCTAAGCCAGCTTATATCCAGTAGACTCCAATCTCATCATACACCCATCACAATGGCTTATTGGGTGATAACATTTCTAAATGGTCTTGACAAAGGAGACTCTGCTTGCCCCTTCATTGACTTCCTTCAACGGCCGCGTTGAAGTCATTTCTCGCAGTAGCTCCTTCATCCAAAAGCACAACATGACCTAGCCAGTGGAGCCGCTGTACGATAATTCGCCTGACTAAGTGATTGACGTCGTAGAGCTAATAGAGTTCGTCGTTCCATCGGAGGTGGTAGTCGTTACCAACATGTAGAGGGCCAACGATCAACTTACCGCTCAAACTCTCCAAGGGCATTTTCATCAGACTGTGTCATCTCCCATGCTTCATCGCCATAAAGTAAAACGTGAATCATGAGCGTCTATTAGAGTGTTAGTTTTATCTGGCGAGAGTGGTACTGAGACCAAAGTAACATATATTGGCTAGAGTTATTCTCCACTTGATTTCCATGGTGACATCGTTTTTCATTGCTAAGGTATACGAAATCTTTGACAACATCAAAGTTTAGTTTTCAACGTCAATCTGAGAGTGGAACCCAGTGTGACCTGTGTTCTGGTGGAACAGGGTGAAAGTTTCTGATCGCCATTAACTGGGCAAGCATATAACGCTTTAAAGATCATATCTAATTCAGATCTTCTGAAGATGACAAAGCCTGTTCCCCATTCCGATTTGTCAATTTATGTCTTACATAGTTTTTTAGGGTTTCGAACATGTCTTTCTTCTTCTCACCACTTGCCGGTTTTATCCCCCTTCTATATTCTAGACTATCCATACATACATTTTCTTTGTATATTAAGAGATATAAGCTACTTTTGCGAAAAACTGTCGAAACAAACTTCAAATTTTTCGATAATTGCAACTGCTTCTTAATTTTTACGACCTATGGTAACAATAAAAATGTTAGGCTTTTAGCTTTTATAGTCTTAAATTTTCCCATTGCCCATTAACATTATTAGAAAACTCATTTATGGAACACATAAATTATACAAACTCATGTATTTCCCAAACGCGTCACTCGCAAACACAGATTTTGTCTAATTAAGTCAGTAGGAAAAACAAACAAGTTGTTATTACGGTCTATAAACATACACAATGCGCTCTGGGAAAATCCCCAATAATATGGAAAAAAGAACCATACACAAAAACAAGTCAATCAACAACAAACTTTTTTAATATCTAAGTGTATCAAGAAATTGCCTTTAATCAAAATAAATTTGTCAAATTGTGTTGCAAAATCGTGACGCCATAAGAAAAAAAAAAAACACCCCACAATCAGACAAAGAATTCTGTTGAGCAGTTCATAATTCGTATGAGAAAAAGGAGCGGGTAGAGATTACTGAAGCGTCTCTCCTTAAACGAAAGCTGCGCAAAGGCGGCCCCCAGTTGGGCGCAGCTGTCGCCGCCGTATAGCGCCAGCTGTGACTGTTACAATAACAACAATAACAACAGCAGCCAAGCGGGCTTTGGGTTTTCTTGCCTTTGTTGTGGTCACATTGTACATGCATAATAAACGATTCGTTGGAAAATCAATACAGTTTATTGGTGTTGAATTTTCAATAAGCAAAACAAAACCAAGTTAACAATAAAAGAAAAATGCTTGCATATGCGCTGACAACAATAATAACGTTTTATGAAATATTTAAATGGTTAAAATATGGGCTGGGTTTGCAGCAGATTTCCATAATTCCACCCATTGCATACGAGGGTAGCCTGTTATGTTTCGGGAAACGGCAATCCTAGGTTCGGAGCACACGTCTGCATAGTGAAGCATTTTCAAATCAGTTGATTTTGTGGCGAATTTATATTGCGAGAGCTTCATATGACTTGTTGTGAGATTGAGACATCCCTGGACATTAGTTCCGAAAGTGTACAATCAGCACTTTATTTGCTGAATATAGCTTCAGAATAGTCAAATTTAGTTTGTTATTTCTATTCGTTCAGCAAAAAAAACAGCTTAAATATTGTTCTATTGTTTCCCAAGATATTAATTTTCTGACGCTGGATTGGACATTGGAAATAAGGGGCCTGGGTTCCGATAGGACAGGATGAAGCTATCTCTACCTTAACCAAATTGACGCACAACATCCACATGGTACCCCCTTGATTAGCTGCTCTAATCACCACCCGGTGTTCGGGCAGTGAGCTAATGTGCGTCGCGAAGTCTTGCCAGAACTTCAATTGGGCTGTGCGTAGGGTTTGGACAACACTCAATTAGGCGCTCATCCTTCCCGTTTTGCTGTGTGGCGCTGAAGCTTGTGTGATGACGCAGTTTGATGAAAAATGCCCGTGTAGTGTGTAAGCGGAAAGTACTACGTAGGACCTTTGGCCTTTTACGCGGTAGCAACGATTACCGCACTCGATGGACTGACGAACTCTCTGAGCTCTACATCGACATGGACATAATCAAGGCGCCTGTTGGAGTGTCCCACACCAGGCCGTAACACGGTATCTCTGCCAGTATATCGGCCAGTCAAAAGACACTTCGGCCACTTTGAAAATCAGACAAAATCAAATTTTGATTGGTGCAAAGAAAACTTAAAGAAATTTAGTTCAAATGTGAGTTCAAAACTTAAGAGCAATCAACTTTTGGTTCTTCGGTGGTCCAATAAAACTTGTTCAAAGACAATTGCCACCTGTTTCTTTACAAACACCGGAGATGGGAATACCGCATCTTTAGTTCAATGCAAAACCGTCTATTCTGAAATGAAACTAATTGTTTGCTTGAAGCAAACGATAATTTGAGGAAAACTGAGTGCCGAAGACGATTTAATGTTTGCTCGCATGAAAATAGCACGAAATCTAACAAGAAGCAAGTCGCACAGGGTTGCTGGCAGATAACTTACGTTCAATATTAACGCCTATTCACACGACGACAGAAACAAATTTCAGGAACTCGCTGGGAAATCTCGCATCCCCTTATCACGATCAGACGAGGTTTTAAACATCGTATCACACAAGCGACTTTTTGAAAAACCAAAATGTCGAACTGATATTTCAACCGAAGTTTAACGCTAATTTAGCACACAATCACTTCTCTGTGTTACCTTATTGCAAACAAATTGCAGGATTATCGTTTCGACTAAACGGTTTTAGAAGTATCTCAAAAGTGTGTAAGTGCAAAAACTAAGAACATTTCCCTTGCGTTTTGGTTTAGTTGTCTGTTTCCGAAACATTTAAGGCAACCCTCGTATTTCAGGCATTAAATGCATACAGCATAAAAAAATTAATGTTACGGTTTCAAATTATGTAAATTTATATAGCTTGATCAATTGGATAATTAATAAGCTGTCATGTCTAGCAAAAAGGTTCGTGTCTTTGCTAAAAAATACAGCAAATGGTCATTGAACTCATTTTTTTCGCATAACTTGGACTTGATTAACTTTATTATAACGAACATGCTAATAAGCAGCTACTATTTTTCAAAGCTGTAACTGTAATTTAAACGTATGTTTATTTAGATGGCATTTATTGTGCATAAACAGCTATTTCATTGTTATTTAAACGCCTTTATCTCTGTCTGCAGATTAAAGCAATTTGCCAATCAAAAATTGCACGAACTTAAACGATTTATAAACAAAAATAACTTCACTTTCGAGCCAAAATCGATTAACAAAAAAATAACGTGCGCAGAAATTAAATTGCAAATTTTTTGGTTATGCTTTATTCAAAACTATTTATAGCATTTCATGTATTTCAATTTGCATGCCAAAAGTGAAAGATGTTCGAAATTTTAATTATAAACGTCGAACATGAACTCTATTATGATTTGTATTATGATCTATATAAATTTGGACAACACTTTCTATTTCAGCATTAGAGCATAAAAGAATAGAATGTCTTCGGCAGCGAAAGTGCATGTTTGTGTGCGTGCTTCAAAGGGAATCGCGAAAGCAAGTTTGTCGCCTAAGTCTTTTGTTTGGTGCGCTTTGCAAAAGTGGCAAGAATTGTCGCCCCATAAGAAATACTTATGATTATGTTGAACTCCAACAACTTTGCTGGAGGTCTCAATTTGCTGGCAGACTGGCAGGACAACTTTTCAATGTGGCAAGCCACCTACGTGTCTGTTGCAACTTGTTTTGCATATATGTGACTTTTGCAGCAGATAAAAACTGATTCTCGGACTGGGTTCCGCAAGACGATGAGCATAAATTTTAAAATACATAAAAAAGTTGGGCGCTAAAAAGACGTGCAACTTTTTCGTTGCTCATTTTCGATTTGTTGCGCATTTGCTGTTACTGCACAACAACAATAACAACTGCAACAAATGCTGAAAAAAGTTACGCTTTAAGTATTTTGCGTTTGTCAAGAAGTTTGTCTTATTTGAGACATCTGTTTCTTACTAGTAAAAATAAGTTTTTTTCGGAATATCATATTTTGCTTCAGCAATAAGCATTGGATAAGATAATTTTACCAAACGTATGCATTTAGGTGTTACAATAAAGATCTCATTACGGTATAACACCTTATGCAAGGTTTTCGGATGACAACGTCAGTCATCGGAATAACTAGTAAGTTTAGTTTTTAAAGAAGACTAGCATGTTTAGGAAATTTAAGTATGTGTCATAACTAGACTTGGTGTCGCGGCATCCCGGACACACGTCTCCGAATCTATGGGCATACACAAAACGTCCTCCAAGCTGTTGTACTGATATAAACATGGTCGGGTAGAACTAATAAAGGGAAACAGGGCGCAACTCCAAGCCGTTTAGGGAAACCCAAACTGGATATTCTGGGAAGAAGAAACAAACTAACACTTCCGTGGGTACATAGCCACACCAACACTCCCTGAAATTAACTTGCGGACGAACTAGCTAGAAATGCTGCCGCAAATCCCCTGATGGGTCTAGAGCTAGTATGCGGTTTTGGAAAACACACTGTTAAGCAACTACAAAGAGAGGATGACAGTTTGAGGCGAACCGCAGACAGTACAGGTGCATCAGGCCTCAGACAGGCTAAACATCTACTTATGTTCTATAACTATAAGAGGTTAAAGAAAATTGCGCAACTGGGCAAACACAAACTTGGAATACTGACTGGACGCTGCAAACTAAAAGGACTCTGAAGTATGCTGGGCATCACCAGCTCTAACACCTGAAGATTGTATTATCACAAGGAAGAGTCATCGCGCCATCTACTCGCGAAGTGCAATGCACTGGCAAGAAGAAGACTGGACCACCTCGACCTTCTCGATGCCTGATGCAGCCCGATTAGAAGTATTTCAGATAATATGATATACAACCTAAATAGGACTATTGGGTTAGCTATAAGCTAGATAGAGGGCAAAATTGAACCTTCATTAATATTATGATCATGTATCACAATCGTTTCGCTAAAATTCAAATGTAAAGGAAAACGCTTTCTAATTGACATTGTGATTGTTGTAGGTTTGTTTGAGTATGCTGTACAATTTCAATATATGTACTTTGGAAATGATGAATTGTGGCCAAAGAAAAGTTTGGGTTAATTAGCATTTTCAAAAACTTCTGATTCAACCACTTATCAAGCGATTTCGTGAGGTGTCGATTGAAAAGTAACATACGTGTTTGAGAAGATTATTTTGCGCAAATCTCAAGCTTTATACCTTTCTTGTATATTTGCGTTTTCACCTAAATTTTTTAACCCTCATTTGGCACATAAATACGAGTTTAAACAGTGGTTCATCTGTTAGAGTTCTTAAATATTAGAAAAGATTAAATTTTGTAGATCAGTGTTAGGTCTGAGTTGCTTTTCACATGCTTTTTAAAGACGACATTTGAAATTCTGTTGAAAAGGTTATATGAGGTTCTTGAATGCCTATATTATGTACTTAAAGCAAGCGCAAGAAAACTGAAGGGATTACACACGCCAGTCCCTAAGTCATCTTAGTACGAATTAAGATCCAATATACACATCCCAGCAACAATGCTATAAAAAACTGCTTAATCTCAAAGATGTGGATTCGGAATTGGATTTCCGTCATTTCTGGGTCTTTCAAGCGCCAATAGCTAGGTTACTTGGCACATCTATACTATCTCTTTATGCATCTTTTACGATTTCTTCCCACGCAAAAGACGTTAGTCGTAATTTCTTTACTTCTGCCCAAGGAAGCGTTCAAAGGTATATTAGGAGAGCCCTTAAAAGTTACGCTGTTTACAGGTTTCTTTTTTTTTGGATTATCTGCTTCTTTTTGTTATCTATGGTAACTAAACTAATAAGCAATGCATAAAAACGCGTATACTATGTTAAATAATAATTGTTATTAGATTTCTCATGATCATATGCTAGACTATAGATTATACATGTCAAAAACAAATAAAACCGTTAAAATTCAAATTAATTCAATTTAAGCAAATGCTTGCACCCTGAAACGATTAGAACGATTAGTAAATTGTAAAACCAAAGTGTATTTATGCTTCGTTGTGTCCAAAATTTACGCATTTCTTGTTCTTATAATAATTTATGAGCCAGAAGGGAAGCAATAGCCATCGATGCAGATGTGAGGAGATGTGAAGATGTGTTGATGCTGTGTGCCTGGCCGGCGTTTGCTAAAATGAAGTCACTTTAAGCTGTTTTTATGTGTATGAGTGTTAGTGTCGGTCGGCACAGCTGCAGTTTTTTAATGTCAAGGGAGCGCTGTAAATTGAAGGCAACTTAAAGTTGTACACAAGACGGGGTCTAAGTTATTAAAAGTTATATTGAAAAGCTAGACAAGTCGTAGAAGTTCTGCCTCGCTGACGTTTGACTGAACGCATCTCTACAGATGTGTGTGCGCGTGTGTTGGTCGGTTTCTTAATTTATTATTATTGCGCCCAAACATGATGAAGTACTTGCAACGCAGTCGACAGCAGCAAGAAATTAAGTTGCAGTCGCTGCACAGTCGCTACTCACAGCCAAAGGAAAGCTAAGTGGCAGGTAGTACATAAAGCAAAATCAAAGTTTCAGACACAGATACAGCCGCAGTCGCAGCATAGCCCCAACCCAGGTTAACCAAGCGACCATAAAGTATTTTGAGCTGCGCGCATGCGCAACTAACGAGACGAACAACAACTCCAACAACTGCTAGTTGATCTTTCAGGGCTCGCAGCTGAGTTGCAAGCCCAAGCCCAGATCCAGACCCAGACCCGGGCCGAGGCCCAAAAAACCCATTGCTCATTGCTTAAGGCAAGTTGCCTGCCGTTCTTTATTGTTTTCAACACTGCCGCCGTGCCAGCTAGCTAGCTATCTCTTTCTATAGCTGTCTGTCTTGCTTGGCGCTCCCCTTTGCTTTTGTATCTGTGCCTGTGTGTGTGTGTGTGTGTGTGTGTGTGTGTTGCAGACTTGTTTCATAACTGGTCCACGATTCTCGGAATTGAGCGAACAAAGCCTGGGACTGATTTTGATTTTGACCGACAAATATTGTCTGCACTCTGCCTGTGCCTTGGCCTGTGTTCGTACTGTTGTTATTGTTGACTCTTCTTTTGCCGTCTTTATACCCTGCACACATAGTGTACAAGGGTATTATAGATTTGTGCAATGTATGTAACAGGTAGAAGAAGGCGTGGCACACCGCGTAGTTCCACGGCCATGGACCATGTTTGTCTGTCCGTATGAAGGGATAGATCTCCGAGACCATAAAAATTTTACCAAAAGATGCGCGGAATCAAGTCGAAGGAGGCAAGACCTTCCCCCGTGACCGATTTGTGCGGTTTACAACCGCTCCATTAAGTCTATCAACTCAAAACTCCTCAGAGATGTGCGTCGTGTTAATGTGCATCTATGTTCCAAAAATGATCAAGATCGGATAAATACATCAAAAGTTATAGTCAAAAATATGCTGATTTCGCCACCCCTCGCCTATAAAATGCTTAAAAATTCCACTACATGTAGATATGGATACATGTGAGCTAGAGTTACAAAATTTGGTATGAAAACTCGTGTGTTTCTATTTCCATTTTTTCAATGGAACCCCCCTTCCCCCACAGTGGATTTACCTTAATTACTGCCAGACGCCCCAATATATTGATTTGAAAATTGCCACAGACATTTATAAATGTATATTTGATCTATGTTACAAAATTCAACGACATTGGCGCAAGAATACTGGAGTTATAGGCATAAAAGTAACTTTTGCCGCCATAATAGACAACTTCCCAATAGGAAAACTTGTCAATTGGAACTTCACAATAGGAAAATGTTTTCTAGGCATATCGATCTTATGAAAGGAGATATAAAATTGGATACTTCTTGTTTATAAAGAAAAAGGGTACAGGGTATTCCACTTTCGGGCACTGTCCCGACTGTCTGCATCAAAATTTTTTGTTGTAGTTTGTCTTGTATATGTTGTTTGTGTTATGTGGCGGACTGGCTATAGCTGGAGCTGGAGCTTGCATCAAGCGGTGGCACAAAACAAAAAAGGCAAAATGTACTTGAAATTGACTGAAAAGATATGCCGCACATGCGCGTAGATTATTATGAGATAAAACGAAACGTACGGCCAGGGCACAACTTTTGTTGTATTTGTTGTTCTTGCTACGGCTTGGTCTGTATATTATGGTAAAAGGCACGTCGAGGTAGGCCAGACAGGAAAATACACGTCCCATACAGAAGGGTTCGCACAGGTTTTCGGCCAAATCAGTTGCGTGTGTGTTCAATGAAAAGTTGTAGAAAACTTTTTTAATGCCATTTTTACACTTTTTTTTGTTTTTGTTTGTGTCTGCCAAGCCGCGTCTCCAATTAGAAAACGTACAATATGCCAAGGAGCTGAAATGCTATAAATTGGAGGTTTATGGAACTACGTTTTGTTGGGCAAACTTAAGCTCTATCAAAACAAAACGCACGAAACGCGAACATGTTAGAGCAAAAAAATTAACCAAATTTGGGCATGATTGAACGACGTAGTAGCCCATAGGAATGGACACCCCCGCGCTGGTTGAACTTGCCTGCTACTTGGAGACGAGCGTAACACACACTTGTGTGTGCCATACGTCAATGGCCCCAATGGCCCCAACGACAACAACAACGAGCACGACCTGAAATAGCCGCTTAAATTAGAGCAACAAAGTTAAGATACTCTTGCTGAAACACAAATTGATCTTTTGGTAGCTGCAGGAAGTTTATGTACCCGAATTAACAACTAAATTTAAGGAACCTATAATTAAGGTTAACGTTTCGTTTAAAGAGCGCGATTTCTTGCAAATAAGCTCTGATAGCTAGTGACTCTTACACATTCACGGCGCCTTTGTTCGCCGCCTTGTAAAAGTAGAAACTCACACATTGTTACTCCTTACCACTCCCACACCCGTGGTAGTAACAAGGACAGAGCGTGTGAACCCAGGTTTAATGAAATAATTAGGATAGAAAGTTAATCCAGAAAAATGAGAAAACTCTAGACTGAAAAAACTTACAGGAATGAAATTCGGGATCACTAGGTGAACAAAATCTACACATGTTCACAGAGACTGATGCTCTAGAGAGAATGTGAAGCTTAGTAAAGTGAACAGGCCGTAGAGCGAATATCCGGACTCGTGGCTTTGGGATATTTCATTATGAGCTTCATTGGTACTGTCATTTGTATACAGAGGTAACCCATGATCCGAAGCCCCCCTCATAGTGCTAGAATGTGATATATCTGCTAGGAAAAGTGTTGGGCTGAAACTGTTTTATCATCGGTTTCATCTGACATTTCATGATAGATTACCAATGCTTAAAAATATTTTGGAAGCTTGCAAGAATTACTTTTGTGTTGTAATTTGTAACAGAAAACAGGAAAACCAAAGAATTTCTGCCAGAAAAAAAGTGATTTCTAACACAGCAATGATTGAATTTCAATATTATGGTTAAATCCCAATGATTCTGATTTAAAACAACTTTAAAACACAACAATTATGATATACCAGATAAATCGAATGAGTTCAAGTTAAAGGGACCTGATTTGAAATTGAACATTGGTGGGTTTGTTCACTAAATGTTGGGTTTTGCGGGAGGTGAGCGGTTCATATTACGTGACGTCATTCGTGATCACATGTTGCTAACTTATTAGTATTTAATAGCGTATGTTTAAAATTAAGACTCAATTAAGTCTTCTCCTTGATTACTTGTTTATATTTTCTTGTAAAAAAGATTTATGGTAACGAACTTGTGAGCCTGAACAACCGCTGTTCCAGTTCTTATAACTGAAAGCTATAAACATATCCAGAAATAATTAAAACCTTTTAAAATAACCTTACATCGTTTATTATATGATTTTTATGATAAATTAATATTGCTTAATATTCCGTTTGATTAAATTCAACAATATTTTGTACGAAATCTTAGATAAAAAACTAATTCTAGATTAGTCGGTTTCCTGGTTCTAGTGACACCTGTCTCTACCTTAACTCAGTCGACGCTCAACCTCTACGTGGTAACTCCTGGATAGCTGCTTTAATCGCCACCCGGTGTTTAGAGTATTATAAAGGTCGTGGTGTTGAACTAGAATTTTTCTTTACTACTAACGAATGAAGGAATGACAAACACAACATGAAACCGTAATTCGGTTATTTCGGAAAAGCCATAACGGTTATCGTTTATTCTTAAAAAATGTATTACGGTTACAGTTTCTAAATTCAATCGGTTGTTTTCGATAACGGTTTCGCTTACGATTATTGTTTGAATCTCTGATTCCCATATCAATCAAAGGAACTACATTTTCATACGCTATACTTTGAATAGTGAATAGTATTATTTATTTTTTTTTCGTTTCCAACGAACGTACCTTCTTCGAGGTAGATCTAGTTCTTCTTCCAGTTCTCTCTCTCTCTCTCCACCTCATACTATGTCCAGCTGCGGATATTGGTATCAATATCTTCCTATCCTATTTCTCATCCTCATCCTCTTCTTATGTCAGTATAGCATACACTCTTCAGCTTTTGTCATCGAAACTTAAATCAATATTTAAGAAATCTAAAGAAACAATAATAATAAGAGATCGTAGTGTTACACACATTTGAAAAAAGTTGAGGGACCTCTTTTTTTTGAGAGCATAGCAAGAGCAACTTAATTTCATGGAACGAGCAAACGCGTTTGACAAAAAATTCACACCAGATAAAAATCTCAGGCTCTCAGGTTTTAAGATGTTCTAAGTTGTTGTTCTGCTTGTTTTTGGTAACTACTATTTATTGTCATACATAGTCCGTCACTTCTTTTAATTGTTTATGGCTTTTATGGCTTGTTGTTATTGTTATTATTGTTGCCAACTTCTATCGTACCAGTCTGCGCGAGGGCGATCAACTTTGCAATTCCTTTATAAATTTTGCCGCAATTAAAATAATAAAAAAGAAGAAAAAAAAATCAGAGAATTCTTTTAATCATTTAAAGCTATTTTAAACAAGAGTTTTTGCATGATAGCACGATAAATACAAAACCTTATGGGGGCAAATGCGCATTAACCGGTTTATCAGTGAGTCCAAGTCCATCAGAGTGAGTCTTCAGTCAGTTCGTCAGACAAGTGAGTTTGTTTCTGTTGTGTTTGTGCGCTGCATTTGACGTCAGAGCGTTTATCTCCGTTGGGGAAATACATATGTCATATTTCGTTGCCACTTTTGCAAATTGGCAAATTGCTAAGAAAACAGTGCAAATGTTTTACTTAGTTATTGCTCCACTTTCCGCTGCAATTACAGCCAATCATTGACTCATTACTCAATTTGTCAATCAGCAGCGAGATAAAAAGCCAGCCAGCCAGCGAGAGTGTAGAGTCAGAGCGAAAAAAGTAAGTAAAACTCATATGCAATGGTATTTCATTGCTGCTTTTCTGTAAAAACTTCGTTTAGATCTTAATTATAAGATTTGTATGCAATTTGCAAGTTTTCCGTGGGCGCGACCCATTTAACAGTCAATCGAACTGCAAGGCAATTAATGCCATCAACTAGCAGCTACAAATCCAAATGAACATAATTATGATTATGCTAGTTTAAAGCTGCTGGTTTAAGCCGTAAAGCAGCTGAACAGCTTTCGACCACAAATTAGACAAAAAGCCGACATCCAAGTGCTACTTTCACAGTTGTGTTCCAAGTCGAAGATGTTGTATTTTTTTTTTTGACTGCATTTGCGACCGAATGTTTTTGCAGCTTTAAGAATTTCTCTTTCGCATTAATTGACTCAAATCGTTTCAATTAAGCAAAGTGCGAGCGAGAAAACAAATGAAAACAAGAACTGCAAGTAACGCGTAAGTGGAGTACACTCAGAAAAAAATAGGTTAAATGACAGAGAGAGTTTGGCTTAGATATAGATGAGACAAAAATACACACAACAAAATTAGCTTAAAAGTTTGTTCTATTCAGAGTTCGCAAAGAGCCGTCAACCTTTTCGGCGTGTCTGCAAAAAAACGTTTATTGCAAGACACAATGAGGTACGATAAAACCAATGCAGCCCGGTTTGCTGTGCAAAAAGTCAATGCTCAACCAAAAATATTTTTTTTCGGTTTCTATTCGCCTATCGTTCTATGTTTTTCCAGGACCACTTTGAAGATAAAAAACTAGCAAAAGGTCTTATGTGTACACATATGACTTGCGAGCTTTTGTCCCTGCGTGTGCGTCCGAAACAACACACTGCCCTCCTCTGTTTAGCTGCTTTAATTGCCACTAGAGGTCAGGGCAGTGAGCTTATGTGCGCAGCGAAGTCTGTCCAGGGTTTGGTCCCCACCGCGTAAAACAGCCCTCCCAACGGAAGATGATATGAGCGCAAAATGACATATATTAAAGATTATCCCATTGCTACTAAGTCAAATTTGTCAAAATCGAGTTTTCTAGAAGGCTATTATCGAATATCCTATTGATTTTAAAGATGTGTTTTATATTAACCTAAGTAAAGCAAATTAGTCTTCGTTTTACAACATGACACTTCTTAACCTAGAGCTTTTGAATGCCGCTAGTTTACAGCAAGACATGAAATCTTCCCGGCAAAATCGTCAATTATATATGTACGAATCCTGAATTGAAAATCTACAAACATTTTTCAAGTGCATGCAACACTTATACTTAGCTTAACAAGAACCAGAAACAAACATGATAACTACGTTTTTTTTTAACTTGTCTTTATAGCTGTGTAGAAGTGATGACAGTCGGGCAGGTGTAGCAGCTGGTCGATTGGTTTTTTTTCCTCGCTTCCACTGCTGCTCCACTTTCTGTGCGTCAAGGCGGATGTGGATGTGGAATGGACTTGCATGTGTGGCGCATGCACGAAAATCCGCCAACAAACAAGTTCAACTGACAATCAACATCACTTTGGCTTGGTTTTTATATTTTTAGTAACTGGCCACTGCGGATGCACTGCACTGGTTTTGCCCAAATTTGGGTTGTGGAAAACCCGGCCAAAGCCAGCACAATAACCGACGGACGACAACTAACGACAGCTACAATGTAGCAACTGTGTGACCTTACGGCAACTTATTAGCAACGCGTCAAATGCAAACCGGCAATTTTTGGCACGTATTCTGGCCATTGACATGCCGCCACACAACAAGTTTATTGTCTTCGTGCCATAAATCAGACCCAAAAAACATCCAACAGCATCAAGTGAGTAAAGTGTGTGTATGGGGGGCACTCTTGTCTTCTACTTGTGGTAGCACTTTGTCGCTTTTGGCTTGGTCAAAATGCGTGTGGCCAAATCGCCTTGACCAAAACGCATGGCAATTGTTTGGGGCCAGAAGTGAAGTGCAAACTCTGTTGCCACTTGTCCCAACAAAGTTCAATGCCATATGGCTTTTGGCTATACAAGCAAATATAAATGTATATGTAGCTAAATGTGTGAACATGTGTGTAGTTGGTCACTTGCTATTGTTAAGTCCATAATAAGTGCGAAAAACAACAAAATACATGATTATATATAAGCCATGGCAACAAAAATCGAGCAGAAACTCAAAAACTGCAAGCGCCAGCAAAAAGTCAATATTCCAGCGAGGGTTGAATTCAAAGTTTTCTTCGAGCCCTTGTGCTTTTTTATGCCAAACGAACTGAAATTGTCAGTTTCGTAAATATTTAACTGACGATTTTCCCGGGAATATTTCATGTCTTGCTGTGAGCTAGCGGCATTCAAAAGCTCTAGAAAGCTAAAATTATAAAACTGAGCTCTATTCTGTCCTCTTATTTACTAAAAGTAATATCGGCGATACTGGATTCTTCACGCACTAGAACTCACACAGAGGCGACAGCCTTGCATTCTTGCAAGAAAACCATACGCCTAAATGGGGCCTGTCCCCTAGCATAGTTCTCTGGCTTCAGATGGCAGTTATCAGGTCTTTCCTCCTTTGTGGAATCTGTATTCGGTGGCCCGCCTCTTTTTTTTCTTCTTCTTCATAACAACCCGTTATCGGGTTACGGCCTGATGTAAATACATTCTTTCATTGGAATTGTGGTTTTTACATCTAAAAACAACTCAGCAAAAAACAGCGCGCTATGCATATGCATCAAAGACGCTCTTTGTACCACGACTAATGCCGCCCTTGAATACCTCTGAATCTCGCAGGGAACGAAACTGCTTTATACTCTGTGATACGATTCAGGAGCTCAAACTGCTAGACAAAAGCAAGCTTTGGTCAGTCCTCAATCTAAATGAATCATGCTTTCGCATAAAACAGGTCTTTAGACTTCCGAATCACTGTTGTGCCTTCCACGTGAAGATTCTTGACATAAACATTTATCTTTTTGCCTAAAAGACTAAAGGAGGTTCATAAACATTTCCCTTTTTGCCTAAAGAACTTGATAATCTTGGGCGGTGTCCAAACAAGCGTAACACCATCCGAAATAACCCCTTCCAAACATAATAATTGATCTACGTGACGGCATAGGGCTCGTTAGCCATCAGACTTTTTGAAACAAAAATCGATTTTTGAGTTTAGTTAAAATCAGTTTTTCATGCATCAAGTGTCGTTTACTTAATATCCCTATAACTGCTGGTGTGTTGAAATCCAGTTGAAAGAGTTGCACACGCTTTTAATTTGTTCCCTTTGGGCGTTTTGAAGTACTTATTATGGAAACCCTTCTAGCTGCCCTCCCTTGGAGGCACGTCGTCTAGGCTTCGTAGGCTTTAGGTGACTATTGCTGTATCTCAGCATAAAATCAAAAGTATTTGTAACGACAAACTGTGTGCATTTTGCTGGGCTGTCATTTTCACTCTTCGTTGCAGTTGTGTTTAACCTTCGCTGCAGGGTTTCCAGACCCGTGGCTATGTTCTCGCTTCGATTGCGCTACAATGTCACGTTCGCCTCCTGCCTCTGGCCTGGCTCTAAGCCCGACTTGGGTGGTCTTCAAGTACATTTTAATGAGCATAAACAAACAATTTAGTTGTTCTTCAGTGTGACACGGTTGTCAGCGAAAGCGCCAAGGTGAGCGCATAAAAGAAATCGATTGATTTACATTGAACGAATAGATAAAGGCGACCTGAGCCATGCCCACACTTTTGCGGCTTCCGCCTTTGAAATCTTTAGCTGGCCAGTAGTGTTTTTTTATTTTTCAATATTTATTTATGTTTTATTTTCAATTTGCATTCAAGTTTAGTTTCGTGTTTATTTTTATAACTTGGTTCATTCATTTCGCCTGAATCACTCAAGTTTAGCAAACTTGTATTAAAATGTCGCCGCTGCTTTGTTGTTGCACTGCGCCATTTTTATTTTTAGTGCCAGCTATAAAATATTTTTCATGCTCTACAAGCCAAACGCCTCTAGCCCAAAATTGACCGGCTCGCTGCAGATTTTTCAAAATCAACAACAATTTTCGGCCATTTAATTTTTATAAATTTGTTTTTTTTTTTGTTGGTAGTTGTGCAGCTGTCGCATAAAGCGTTGCACTTGTGCAAAATCAAATTAGTTACACATTTTGTCGCTTCGCTGGCGGCGCACGCGGCGGCTACGTAATTTTCTATTTACAGCCAAACAATGCTTCGAGTATTGGCTCTTGTCTAAAATGAAACATAAATTAGCTAGGCTGACAACATAAATTTCACTTTTGTAAGCAAAACGTACAGCAATAACAACAACAACAACATGACATATTGGCGACAGACACATGGCCAGGGAAATTGGCTGAACGTGCCACCAAAAAAAAAGTACAGAAAAACCGTGAAAAACAAAAACAATTACATTTTTCCCAGCCAAAGCAAAAAAAGATCATTGCCAATAAATTGGCTGACGATTTTTATTTGATTTAGCTAGCGCAACAGTAAAAGTTCGGCAAAATGTTTTCAGTTATTTCAATTTTGAGTATCTTGAACTTGCGAAGACAACTTTTCGTATTTGCCCAAATATGTTAGTTAGTACATAAGTCAAGGATCCTTAGAAATTTCTGGAAAACACATGTAAGAGGGGTAGAAGTTCTTAGGTGCAATATAATATTTATCTGCCCAAGATCCGTTTCCGCGCAACAGTAAAAGTTCGGAAAAATGTTTTCAGTTATTTCAATTTTGAGTATCTTGAACTTGCGAAGACAACTTTTCGCATTTGCCAAAATATGTTAGTTAGTACATAAGTCAAGGATCCTTTGAAATTTCTGGAAAACACATGTAAGAGGGGTAGAAGTTCTTAGGTGCAATATAATATATATCTGCCCAAGATCCGTTTCTTTTGTGAACTACTTAGAAGGTAAACTAAACTTTTGAATGTTATAAAAAAACCTAAACCTTGCACTTTATACTGATAGTTTGCGTTCTTAATTCAGCTTTTGGCCAAAGTTCAATTAAACATTGAGCAAACGTAAGTGAATGTAAAAAAGCTATGAAAGCACTTTTTTCCGCTGCTATAATTTATTTATAAAAAATATGTTTATATGCATTAAGACCTTAAGATGTAGCGACTCATCCGAAACGATGTACACAACTTTATCCACTTGGAATATATCTTGACAGGGAAAAACACAATCAGGCGTATTCTGGTTTCTATTTCAATTCCGAATATGTATTCAAAATGGTTGTATGAACTGTATGACTCAAATATTAGAACTGGCATGACAAACAATTATTCAGACGTGTACTTCTGATTGAGGTATCAAAGGTGATAGCTATTGCTTTCTTCATATAACGAATACACGCACTTCTAACCGTCATAGCGATTTCTCATCTCTGGTACTACAAAACCATTTAGTGTATTCAAATCTACATCTAATTGGATTACCAGTTTATGCCTCAATTTCCTGACTCATATTGTATGTGCTACTTTTCGACAAAGTAGCATATTTGAAGTTCTTCTCAAAGATAACAAGCACCGTTTGAAGATTTAAAATGTACGCAATTTATATCAATATCGAATCAATTAGTTTAATCTTTTTATATTTATGAGGTTGCTCCGAGATTAAATAGGACGTGTCTCATACTAAGACTTCTCATCGAAGCTGACTTATAACTATATAGCATTCAGGCAGCGTTGCCCGTTGTGGCAGAGGTTGCTGCTAAAACGTTCTTATTGTACTACCGCGTACGGCAACAATATGTAATTTTTGTAATACTTTTTAATGTTAAAGATCTATTTTTGCGAGTTAGCGGCAAGACCGACTTCTATGCCGTCACACTCGTATGATGTGACGCTTATATGGCTTTACGCTAATAAAATTTAAATGATGCTACAGTAATTGGATAGACACCTTTGCTGCACTTTTCGGATAAAGCCGACGTGTAAGGCTCGTACATGCCGTGATTGTCGCACATCGTCAATAGTTAGTCGAGCTAGTCCGCCACCTATTTCAATCAAACTAAACGAACTATAATCGAACTATATGAACGAAATTCAAAGATTTAGTGCAACAGTTCAATAAAAAAAAGTTTGTTCAATCGAACTGGTTCACAACTGTTGTCTTTGCAGATGGTTACACCAAATCCTTAGGATAAAACTGACTTGAACGACTCGTACATGCCGTGATTGTCGCACATCGTCTACACCACAGAATGACGTTTACATATCAACTCGAGTCCGCCACCCATTTCAATCCAACCAAACGAACTATAATCGAACTACATGAACGAAATTCGAAGATTTAGTGTAACAGTTAAATGAAAAATGTTGTTCAATCGAACAACAGTAGTCTTTGAAGGTAACTACGCCAATATTAATAAGACGCACGTATTCACACACTTCGGGAGTAAAGCTGCTGTACGCCTCGTACATGCCGTGATTGTAGCACATTATTGAGCTTCAGATGGCGCTGTTATAAAGCATATGCGTCTATGGCATAAACCAACGATCGGCAAAATGAGCACAGACGTCAGCAGAGAAAAATTGTCAATGTGTTTATGTTGCTGTGGTCAGTATTGAAGTTGCTGCAATAGTGTTTGTCAGTCAGCAGATAAAAGTTGTCAATGTGTTACATGTATGTATACGAAAGTTTTCGCAGTCGCCAGTGGCAACAACTCTGATCACTTTGCCGACCGTTGCCATAGATGTATTCTAAATGGCTCAAGCTTATCCGCACGCTAGATGGCGCCACATTATGCCGATAGATCTGGTCTCTCACCGCTCTATAAAAGATTTCAAATTGACATTGGTCTTTATAAGCTTGCTTTCCCTGTTATAATAATGAAGCACGTGAAAAACGTTACCGCTGGGGCGTAGTATAACCTTGAAAAATCATTTCACATATCATAGACAAATAGCATTCATGCCTCTATGTGTTTACTGTACATATGCAAAATATTTTTGTTTCGCCTTTTAAGCTTTTTGAAGTTTTTATTTTAAATTTGGCGTCAAGCCAAATTAGCAAAGCATATTAACGCAGCGCGTTGTCTGCCGTTATCTCGTTGGTTTTCAATTTTCCACTATTTTCTTAGCGCTTTGCCATCAACAAATATGTGCACACACACACACACACACACACACACACACACACACACACAACAGCCAGTTGTTTGTGTGCTTCACTTGTTGTTTGCAAAAGGGAAAGAGGAAGAGAGAAACAAACAAAGTTGCTTGCTGGGTTGCTTGGCCACGCTGCGTATGAGCAATGTAAAAGCTTTACTTTAAGAAAACGCCAGCTCCTTGTGATGGCGTCGCCATTTTTCTCCTTCTCTAGCTCGTCATTGTTGTAGTCGTCGCCAAAGTAATCGTTAAAATGCCCGAAAAACATTTGCTGGAAATTAGTGGAGGAAAATCTAGCTATATTATCAGGAATCGCTGCGAAATGTCTGCGCGTATTTTTGCACAATAAGTGTGCATTGCTTTTTGAAAAGTGGGCGTTGGTAGTGTGAGCTCGCAAGAGGGGCGTGTCTGTCATTAAAGTTTGGATGATTGCCCGCATCCACGCTCTTTATGCGTTCCGTAAATTGTTTTTTGCCGGCAGTTTGACAGAAATTACAAACAATAATGCGTTTTGTTAATGGCAGCGACGATATACTATAGTACATAGTAGAGCCCAGCCAAAACCACCAAACCACCAAAACCACACCCTGTCTGTCTGACTTTTTGGCGCTGCATAAGTTTAGCTGTTAGCTGTGTTGTCAGGATATGCTGTCGGTTTGGTATGTTTGGCTTTTGTGGCAGGCCACAACTTTCATACGTAGTAAAAGTTAATTGCCAAACAAATTTGCAACTACGGCTTAATGAAAATGGCTTGATATTATCGAAAAGGTAGTACTGCAGATTTATGTCTGCATTAGTTTAATCGAAAAATATCGTTACCCTTAAATCACCGAAAGAAAAAAGATAAAAGTTTAATATGTCTGCCAATTCTTGGCGCCCCCACAAAAACTGCTACAAATTTTCATAAATGAAAATTGCAATTTCGTAACATACAAATGTGCTGTTAAGCGTAGTATTGTCCACCCCCCCAAAAGAAAAAAACTGTTGGCACTTGGCATGATTTGATGGGGCTTGTGTCCGTACTACACAAATTGCCCGCAGCTGGAGCTGGCTTCCGTCCGGCACATGCCAGCGGCAACCACAGGCCAGGCGCCTTTTGCCAGCCAGCCGACATTTTTGGCATTATTAGAATTCCTATCTCATTTTTTTTTTGTATTTTTTTCAAGTGCGCACCCCTCTTAAAGTGAAGAGGCATTGCAACGAGTGGCGTGACTCGCATTGTTCTCGTCAGGAGTTGGTCTCCAGTTCTGGCTGTCTGTCAACCCCGAACACGTTCGCCATTCAGTCTGCCTGTCGTTTGTCATGTGCGCACGTCAGTCAGTGCAGTCGCCCGCACAATCATACGGAGGCATACTCAATGTTTGACCTCTCCACTTGGCACTCGCACTCAGTTGCATTTTGCCTGGTCAGGAATGATACAGTCGCTAGAGTGCCGACTGAGTGATATGCTATCGTTAAAGGCTAGAAAACTTCTTTCGGTTTTATGCCGGTTGGTATACCCGTTACCCAGACTAGACAACGCCATCTCCTAAAACCTCTTTAACTTTGTGATGGAGAATGTGTTGCAAAAGCCGAAGTACATCGTAACGGGGCAATATTGAACTATAACAGTGTCGAGTTGCTCGGGTACCCAGATGAAATCGATATAATTGGTGGTACTAAGCGAGCGGATCCTTTGTGGCTATTGAAAGAGAATCCGCCACGGTAAGTCTGGTTGTAAAGAAAAGCAGCGCAAATGTTTCTTCGAGTAGAGAGTTGCTGCGGTTGGACTTTTAGATTGATGTTGAAATCTATACTTTTAAGGATTTCATTTACATTGCCATATCAGCGGAGAATTACTCTTGCCAAATGATGTTGCTTTAGTCTCAGTAGCCAAATTACTAGTAGATACCACACTCGCCAGACAAAACTAACACTCTATTAGACGCTCATCCTTGCCGTTTTTTAGTGGCAATCTTATTCGAATGCAGTTTGTAGACAGCAAATTAACTAAATATTTTGCCATTTTGTAGTTAATAGAGTGTGAAAAATGAACATTTTGCTCATAGTTTGAAATGGCTATCATCAAATTACACTATTGAGAAAGTAAACAACGCAAGGGAAATGAATGAGTTGTAAAAGTTTAAGTTTAAGTTTAAGTACGAAGTATCTACTGAAATTTCTTGGAAAAGCAACTCATACATGCCGTGATGGAAGCACTTCAATTCGCTTCATTATACGAAGTCATGAGCCAATCGTTATTTCTTGAAACGTTTAAAAAATTCAAAAACCTGTTGACACTGACTCACAGAGCGCTGGTCATAACAGGAAGAGAGCCTAACCATTTCCACCTCTTCCTCGTCTCAATACCGCTATGTCCTGGTACCCATTTTAAGCTAATAACGAACTGCTAAGGTATCTCCTATAGAGATCTACGGCAATTCGCTACAATTTGGGTTACGGCCTGATGTACAGCTCTCCTCCAGGCGTCTCTGCTTGGAGCGCGCCTTCTCCAATTGCTGAAGTTCTTCTTCGTTCTTCTTCGGGTGCCAAGGTAGACAAAATCCTTGACATCAAAAGTAAATCAATCTGAGAGTCAAACCGCTGTGAATTCTCTTTCAATAGCCGCAAAGGCTCCGGTAACTGCTTGCTAAGTACGACCAACGATATACATTTATATTGATCGACATATTTATAGAGTTCTTTAGACACGTTAGTGCATAGCTATTTATTACATGAAGTGTTCCGAACGTCTAAAACTCTGCCTTAGATTAGGCTGTTCCGACTAAACGCAACTTTCAATCTGATCATCAAATTTAGAACCATCAGTGAAGAAGGAGTTGTTGATGATTAACAGAACAATTTTTTGATCTTGATTCAAGAATGCATTAACATTTTTCAAAGAAAACACTAGCTTAATTATTTCAAGTGCCAAATAAAGACGGTTTGTTTCTTTAAGAATGGTTGATACTGGTATGCATTTAATGGCATTGTAGGGCTTGAATTACATGTTTTAGCTATATCCAAAGCCTTCAAGCCGAAATTCAGTTGAAAGTCGATTGATATTTGGGAAATTTTCTGTTGGTAGCAAGTTTTGACAGTTTCTACTGCCCTTCACACACATAACCTTAAAACCTACATGACTCTCTTTTACTTTCCTTTATAGTGTATACAAAATTGAAAGCTTTCATTCTCTTTCTGTCGTTTGCGGTTGGCAGAATTTAACTCAATTTGATGGCTTGTTATTGGCAGGTTGCGCCCAAAAATTGCATTACACGTGCTCTGACAACGACAACAACAAAATCTGGCCATTTGCATAAGCCAAAAATTCTATAGAAAAATTGGCAATAATCAAAGTATTAATAAAATTATCGTCATAGTGGAAAAAATAATTTATAAATAGCTTTTAACTTTTGATAAACATTTTATTATTATTATATACTTTTTGTTTTCAGTTTTGTTTGCTTGGTTTTTCCATCACATGTTTTCCGGGCCTTATGGCTGAATAGTGCAGCGTGGGCGTTTATATCGAATTGGCCAAGATCAGAGCAGCCGCGGCAGAGAGCCAGAGAGGGCCCCGGCCCAGCCTGCTAATTTGCACAGAGAAAATGCCAAGACACCGCTCCTAGACCATAAACAACAACTAAAACAACAGCTACAACAAAAACAACAAACAAAATTAACAAATTTCATTGATGTTATTTGGCTCCGTTTTTGTTTTTGTTAATTTAAGTCAAATTTATGCTCACAACAAAATGAAGAAAACTATGCGGAAAAAGCATGGACATAAAAGCAATAAACAGCAAAATAAATAAAATTAAAAAAAACACATAAATTTGTAAAGAAATGTTTACAAAGTAAATAGTATATATATATAAATTGCCCGATAAGATAAAGCCAAATGTCAAGCTAAAATATTGACAAAAATTAACTTTGTCAATTTTTGTAATTTCTGTTTCTTTTGTCTCTGGCTCTTTGACAGTTTTCACTGGTTTCGCCAAACTGATTGCATTTTCGTCAAGTGAAAAGGGGAAACCCCGTCAAGTCATGTTTTCCAGCACGAATAAGTGCACGTGGAAAGTACGCTGACGCCATTTGACGGAAGTAATCATCATCAGCTCCATCAGAGGCGCACACGCGCACTTTTACACATAAACATACGCAAACACACACACACACACACACATGGTTGCCATCGCCCATTTTGCACATAATGCAATTGTGTCGCCGTCTACAGACGAAGACTCCATAGTTTATGCGCACACAAATTTCAATTTTCCCAACTTTCTCGAAATGTGCAAGTTAAGATATGAGCAAGGAAGCAAAGATTTTTTTGCAAACAAGAACAAAGTTTCGGGTGTCCTTGTAAAAGTAGTCTTACAGTCTGTGTAAACGAAGCAGCGGCTGAACAGCGGCATATGTATGTATGTTCATGCATAATTCAGGCATTTGCATTCGATACAATCGTTTGCGTTTCACTTGATTTGCGTTACTATTGAAATTTCCCATTACTCAAATCAATCAACGCTGAAAACTTTGTTGGGTGCCAAAATAGAGCTAAGGTCACCTATGACTATGTTAAATCAAATGACGTCACATTTTATCACTATTTTTGTCATATGTCAAGACAAGATGATTATAAAGGCGAAGACAATGTTCCTGTTTCTAATATTAAGGATTGAATGGACACACAATTCGAAAAAACCAAAGAATTTGCATCTTGAAATATATATCAGAAGTAGACTATTGCTATGAGTATGTGTTTTTAAAATGATAGTGTGTCTAATTAAGAAAAAATTGGCTTATTTCATATTCATCATGGAAGGCGGTGGGGGGTTATGGTTGATGATGGTCTCAAAAATGGGCAAAAACATGTTGACGTAATATATGAACGGCTCCAAAGAACCAACCAAACTTGAAGGCTATTTTATAGGGACAAATTAGATCGCTCCGCATGCAAAATCAAGTGCCCCTATCGAAGTAGATCATGTTCTTCGTCCCGTTCCTTATCCCGTTCCCATTCGCTTTCGCGTTCCGTTTTCCGTTTCTGATTCCTCTTCCTTTTCCCATTACCGAGAAGTTACGGGAAGTTCCTCCTCATCTTCCTCTTTCTGTTCTTCCTCCTCACCCTCTCCTCCATACTAAGTCTGGCTGCATATGGCACAATGGGCAAGGCAGCCTGAGTGCTGGGGATGGTCTCATCTTTCTCTGATGAGCCATCGCACCCACCACAAATCTAATCAAATCTAAGTCTGGCTGCCGTTATCGATACCAATTGTGACAGCTGTCTCACCTATTGCCAGCCTCTGTGCGCAGCTTTGGGGAAAAAATTCATTTGAAATCTCTTACCCCTTTGTAAAATGGCGGACCACTTTCAAGACTTTTGAATGTGCCAAGGATCTTATTCGAAGAAAATAGATAAATATAAAGAAAACTTTAATTTAACTGTTCTACTCACATTCCACTTTTCGTATAGTTAACTTGCAAAACTTACAAGTTAAACATTTTGCGATAAAGTCGCCTCATAAACACACTGTAGACCGATGACGTAGATGTCGCCAGAGCCATCGATAAGGCTTATGTTTGACTTTACTTGCATTTTAATAGTTCCGCAAATATACTCACACTTAGTGAAATACACCAACACTTCCACTCAGCCAAAAACGAAAGTTGCTCAACTGTGCGAGTTGCAGACGACGAGACAACAACGACAATTGCAGGCGGAACTGCTGCTGCTGCTCTGTGACGGCAAAACTCCATTGCATTATATGGCAATTACGGCTTTTACTGCCAGCAACCCCAATAACATCTAGCAGGGTATAAAACCCGCCCCGCCTCTTGAAGGCGCCAGGCGCACGCTATGACGTCGTCGACTGCGGGTCCAGCCGCCCATAAGTTTCGCTTTTGGACTACAAATTATGACTACCATGTAATTGCAGTTGTTGTTGTGGAGTAAAACTTTTGGCTGCGATTTGTGCACGCGACCCAACAAACATTTTTTTTGGAGCTTAGCTGGCAACAACAACTAGTAACTAAGCTAAATGTTTGTTGTCAACAAATATCAACTGTAATTTCTATGCTGCGTGCAGTTCGGCTCGGGTTACAGCGATAAAATCACTAGCCAAACATGTGCATGCAACTTATGCCACCGACTCTGACTACTCTCCTAGATGCAAAAGATACAAAAGTATCTGTCTATCTACAAGTTGTGTGCGCTCAAGCAACAGTCTGTCTTTGTTGTTGTTACTGTTGCTACTGCAATTTGCGCAGCTTTTGTCGCAATGTCAAGAAACTTTTGGCGCTCAGACACCAGTCCAATCAACCTAAACAACCCAACTAAACCAACACCCACAGACAGCTGACAGTTTAGCTTGTTTTACATTTTATGTTCATTGCTTTTAAGAAGGATCAAGGCGTTTTATAGTTATGTAATACTTGTTGAAATAAAGTAGCAGCAGGGCTTAAACTTATCGTAGCACTTCAGGCCATATACAATCTAAGACTTAAGTGCACGCAAATTTTGTCATTTCCAGAAGAAGAATTAGAAGTGCTCATTTTAAAAAATGTAAAAAAATACAAATTTGCTTGATCTCAAAACCGTGGAAGTTATGACTGATTTTGTGATGGCACCTTTTGTTTCCGGAGCTTTCAAATCATTTTCTGTCTTCAGAAAAGTTGTAAAGCGTAAAATTCTACACAAATTTGGTCTCCGGCAATATTTTCTACAATCACCTATTCTCGAGATAGAATAGATTGGAATTCCAGGTCAAAAGTCACGTAAATAGTTTATTTCCGGTGCTTTTAAATCATTTCGTGTCTTCAAAAGAGTTAAAGAACATAAAATTCTCAACATATTTGGTCCACAACAATATCTTCTACAATAAACCGTTCTTGGCATATAATAAATTGGAGTTCCTTGATCTAGGATTAGCTAGATCTGGGGTGCTAGGGACACAAAACAAGTGCGGTATAGTATTCGAAACGATAAGTGTGAAACATGGTTTGCCGCTGAGCGCCTAATGAGAACTGTTGCCCAAAGCACATAGGTCAAATCGAAGAGTGGTCAATGAAAGAGTTTTAATAGAATAACGAATTAAGTTGATACTCCATTTGACAGTAGAGATATAGCGTTATGGGATTATATGTTTAATTTAATTATGGCAGTTACCCCATTCCCACAGCGTTTTGAGTGGAACCTCCACCAAAATACCGATATTCGCGAATTTCTCATAACCTAAGGGTGACCGGAAAAAACTCCATACTCAGTTTTTTCAACAATATTGAAGTAAGGTGGTTTATCCAAAACTACCTACCAAAGTTCTAATATATTAAAAACGCATGAATTTTGCAGACCAGTGTTATTTTCAAAATCATATTGGGGAATTGTTAATTTTATGTTTTTACACTGCATAAGACAGATTTTTAAGTTCCTTTTTTGTGATATCGATGATAAGATACTATAATAAGAGTTTGAAAACGATTTCCATAATGTTATTTTGCGTGTTCTGCGGTTTACGCTGCCCTGCTACTTAAAGAGCTCAACTTTTGCGACAACGAGGAACCCTAGAGAACCACCGTAACGCTCTGCCACATAAATTTCCACAACTCTTGAGCGTCAATTATGCATGCCAGAAACTTTATAGACACTTGAGCGCTACGCTTCAGGTCAATGTAGCTCAATTAAATGGCAAAGCAATAAAGCAGGCAGCTTTTGGGCTGTAATAGCAAATTGCCACGCCCACTCATTGGTTGCTAATCCTCACGCACAGATAGCATAGACAATTGGTATTCGCTTTGCATATGTATTTTTTTTTTTTCAAAAACTTTGGCGCCGCCACTTGAAACACCCCCAAAGGGAATCCACTCATACACAACCCTGCGGCACTTATGGGGCATAGAAAATGTTTGCTGCGCACTTGATTTGCTCAGTTTTTGTTCAATTTAAGTCAAGCGTAGCGGCAGCCACTGAGTTTGCTCTAAAAGTATCTTAAAGTGCGGGGGCCATGTGCAGCAGCTATAGATACATTTGCCTATGACGTAGCGTAGTTGCTGCAAGCTGCCGCTACACACACACACACATACACACACACACACACACACACACACACACACACACACAGACTTGCATAGAGTGGTTGTTGTTTGTTTGTTTGTAGTATCTTATCGTCTTATCTGGCATAGCAAACAAAGATTGTTCGCTTGTTGTGAGCTATGTATGCCATATAAAGATACTAGATAGTCCAATTGGACTTGCACTGTAATTAATACGCTACGCAGACATTGAATTGTAGTTGTTGTAATGCCAATGCCACTGAATAGAAATGTATCTTAGTTGTAGCAGTTTTGAGCTGGACGCTCATTTCACCATGATTTTTGCGGTCTATCAATAGTAGAAAAAACAGGGTATAAAAATGCGCTACAATTTGCTAGACAACTGCCAGAGAAGCCTTATGAAAGTCAGCGTTATTATAGTTGTGTTTGTTCTTTTTGTTGTTGCTGCAGTTGTGAAAATGGAAAATGTTGTAGTGAAAAACCACCCGGAAGTTAACTCATGGAAAACTGCCAGCAGTGCCCTAATGCATTTGTATGTTTAACATGCGGGGGCGCAACGAAACAACAAACAAGACACAAATGTCCAAATACAACAAAACACATTAAACCAATTCCATGTCCATTAGCTGGACGACCGTGTGGGATAATGGTTCGAACCGTATCTGTATCTGTGTGTGTGTTCTTAAGTGTTGACAATTAATAATAGTGGCGGCCACGGCGTGTGGTCAAATGTTTTGTCAAACACTATCTTGTATTTATGTTTATTGTTGTGACGAAGTAGCCAACACGCTATTGATATTTGGAGGGGCGTTTGCTCCATCATAACACCCTCAATTAGTTGTAATTATAGGGGTGACCAGGTGATTAGCTATGCTTATTTTTGGTCTTAAGTGGAGCAAGAATAACAAAATGAATGGTTGAAGACATTTCCAAGTTAGAAATAGCTAATTAATGGTTATAAACTAACACCAAGCGACATTTAGCACTTAGCACCGGAAACTTTTAAGTGCGACAATTCAGTGTTTCTTATCACTTTCCTGGAAAAAGTTCCATAAGCATAAAGAATTGGTACATTGCTCACAAGCTGTAAATCAAGCAAACATAATAGGCATACGAACCGTCCGAACAATGGGCAAGAAATAAAATCCTTCGCAATACATCAAACAATCGTCGTGACGTTATTAATAAACAGTTTCTAATTAGCTTTTGTTAGGAAAGTTTTTAAACCCAAAAACCAAAAAAAAATATATTCATACATTCGGCAGTGCTTTTGCTTATAAGTTGCTCTTCCTCTCTCTCTCCATCTTTTAGCAATTCCCAGCGTTTCACATGATTTTCGTTTCAGTTTTACAGCATTCGTACATTGCTAAAGAAGTTAGTTCAATAATATTTTTCTATTGAAATCCTCAAAGCTCAACAACCAAGTTGGAGGGATCGGGTCTTTTGAGAACAGTACAATATTATGAGTGCCTTTAGTCCACCGGAGCACTGAAGCGTGTTCTAGGCGAAGGTTCAAATAACGTTTCAGACAACGTAAACATCTATAGTGAGCAGCTAACAAACCCTTAACCTCAATATCCTTAAATTCAATATCGATAAAAAGCTGTCGCAAAACTCTACACAAAATGGCTCAGTAGTTCGTTCTCAGCCCTATATGGGTATTAAATTAGCCCCAAACGGATAGGGAATTTCATAAAAGCATCTGAATGGTCCTCCCTATAAGCATGTATCCCCAACGGGCAAAAAGTAGATAGGATAAATAAAGACTGTAGAACTACATTTACTTACAAGAAAATACTCAATGCCTGAAAATATATGGTTCTGTTAGGGCCATGTTCTGAGTTTAGAACCGAGCTTTTGTATTTGAGGGTGTAGGAGAAGACATTAAGCATTCAATAACGTTTCAAAGCGATTTTTTCATTATTTCAAATATATATCTCAAATTGTACTATCTTCATGAGTTTTTACCAATAATTCTTATCATTAGAACACACTGAGATTAAAGTTGTTAAAAAAAAAAAAACACCCAAAGCGTAAAATTGAATCGCGAAATTTGAAGTCAGCTTTGAACACACCGCGTAAATAATCTTTAGAAATCGATATTGAATATAGAATTAAAGTTATATGTATACGTGTTATCCAAAGTAAATAATTTAATAACTATGAGAGAATTAGAGCTAATTGGACCAGGTGTAAAATTGCCAGTTTTATGTAATTGCTCCGTTCTCGTCAACAGACACCTTCGAGAACACTTAGAGACAACACCAAAAATGTCAACAGCGGAGCTCATTTTCGAGGATTTCATTCGACTGCCAAGAACCTCCTTTCTGGGCTGGGGCTATGATCCTCTTGGACGTTCGAAACCTGTGTGGATGCATCTTTTGCTGTATTTCTACTTATTCGTCTGCGTGGGCAGTCATTTCGTGTGTCTTTACCACATGTTTTACTGTCTCTTTGAATGGACAACTATTGGCAACAATCTATCGGTCATGTTTCGCTACGCTACGGTGGTTGCGTTTGTTATCAATTCGGATTCCAAGTGTGCTACTTCTCTGCTCTATCGTAATGCGATAAAACGCGTCTACGTTAAATTGGCAGACCTCTATCCGAAGACCGCACAGGAACGGGCAGACCATAGAGTTAAGGCATACTTTTGGCCGGTTAATATACGAGTACTTATTATATTTTACTTCGGTTCGTGTGTTTTTGTGATTGTGCTGCCGCTAGTGCAATCAATTTTAATGTATCTGTGGCAGTGCATAAAATTGGGTCCCGACGACGCGGCATTCCCTTTCAAGCACGGATTTCCTTACTATACATATGATCCGAGTACGCAATCAATTTGGCGTTATGTTGGCATCAACGCACTGGAAATTCTACACAGCACTCAGATGATCACCGCCAATATGGGCACGGATCTGTGGATGGTTTGTTTTGTGACCCAACTGTGCATGCATTTTGACTACCTAGCCAGATCCCTGGAAGTTTATGAGCCCCACTGGCAGCATGATACAAGGGATCGCCAGTTTCTGGCCGAATTGGTGTACAAGCATAAGCAACTATTTGAGTAAGGACTTTCGACTCTTTATACGTACTTGGCTTATATGCGTTTTTTCAGTATTCATCGGGAAGTGAACAACATATTTGGCATCTCTTTGGTATTCAATTTTTTTAATACAGCTGGCTTACTAGTCACTGTAGCTGTCTACATACTTGTGCAAGGCGTTAGCATGGAAAGTCTCTCCTATGTGATCTTTATAAACACAGCAATAGCCCAGTTTTTCTTGGTTTCTTACTACGGCGAGCTCATAAATAATATGGTTTGTTTGCAAGCTGTTTTAACTATCTGAGCAAGCGTTTGTCTAAAATCTTAGGCGCTCTCTCATACAGTAGAAGCAGTACTTTAGAATAAGCTACTCCTAAACCTTCTTGAATTGCAGAGCACTGCTATAGCTGATGCAGCCTATAATCACGTCTGGTACAATGCATCCCACATCTATAAAAAGCAACTTTTGATTCTTATATTACGCGCTCAACGTCCTGCTGTGCTAAGTGCCTTCGGTTTCTTTCCCATATCGTTGGAAACCTTTAAGGATGTGAGTGATTTACTCAACATTACCGAGATTAGTACCTAACTCTTTGTATGTATTTACCAGCTGATGTCCATGACATATCGCTTGTTTGCCGTGATAAGAACCATGATTCAATAGGTAAATCTTTCTTAGCTTGCAGCTTGGCAATTCTACGATTTCTGGTATGGTAAAATACATTTGAATTCGTGTCATCATTCCTGTGTTTTCAATATTTTCGTTTTTAGAAATTTTTGTTTAGAAACGATAAAGTTTTTAGGTTTTAGTTTTATTTTTTTTAAAACCGTCGATTCTCATGCTTTTCGGAATATAATTGGCACATTGACGAATTGTTTTTTAATAGAAATTCGGCATAATTTTTTATTTTTTAATGCAATTTTTGAAATTTGTGTTTCATAAATGGTATTTTAAAAATGTAAGTAAATCCGTTCATTCTTTTATTTTAAAAGTTTGTTTTACTTGTATATATGAATGTACAAATATTAACTTATTCTAAATTTTCGAAAATTGTATATTTTGTACAGTATTTTAAAAAATGTTAGCAAATATTTTAAAAACTTCTCTCTATACATACAAATAGTTGTTTTATTTTATGAATTCCTAACGGTAACAGGTAACTTTGTAACTAATTACTCAAAATCTACTCAATCGGCAAATTTCGAAAAATTAATTCTACCTCCACCTCCACTTTTTCTTCTTCTCATGTTCAACACTAATAACTTCAACATCTTTATTATGCATATTTCAAACTATATCATACCTTGATCATCAAGGAAGATGTTAAAAAAAATTTCACGCTAATCAGTCGAGCTGTTTTCGAGTAAAATAGATTCCGATATAAACGCCAACGCAGGTCTTAAAATTCAAAAATCAACTGAATGATTGTAGTATATTTCCATGGAGTTTTAAATGTACAGCTTTTAGCTATGTTTAACAAATCTTGTTTCAAACAATCATCTCTGTTATGTTCTCCAGTCAGACAGACTTGTTTTAAGCCTTGAATCGAACTGCACAGAAATGTTTTGATGTTATATAATAGAATGCGTTCTCACATGTTTCATCATTTATATTGAAATCGAAAATAGTTTGAACTACGGGTTAAAAAAAAAGCTGACAGTAAAATGACACAATCTGCATTCGTACAACTGATTAAAAACATATTAAAGACATACTTTCATACACATATGTCTGTATTCATACTATGTACATAGTGTTCTTATCTATCAAGCCTTTTACAGAATAAATGAGATTGCAATGATTACTGAAGTCTAATTTCTCTGTCTATGATTTATATGAGCCCCTGAGCTGTCTGGTTCTAGCTAAAAACATTTTGTTGCAGTTTGTTGGGAAAGGTCTTGAAAATTTGCACATTATTACCTGTATCTTTTAAAATTTCTTTCCGATCTTGATCACAGTAAAATAGTGAATAAGTGTGTCTGTAAATTTCAATTGGATAGCTTTCATGGTGTTCCACCACGAACATGAATCACGTGCGAACGGGTTGAGATATAGGCACGATTCGACAAATCTGCACTTCTTACGAAAATTCCCTACACAATGAAGTAGTTTACACTCATATTTATTGCCATTTAGTTGTTGAAATCGGGTGCAAAATGTTTTCCTTAGCAAGTTTCACTTGGCTGCAAAAAATTTAAATATTACTGGAGAAAAAAGCGCAAAGTAAAGGGACTAACAACAGAAGAGATTAGCTTACAAAGACGTGGCCTTTTGTCCTTATAAAGAAAGAGCGAACAATGCGTCCGTACTGATCGCAGTACTAAATATATTTAGCTAGTTTCTTTCAGGGCATTATAGATTTAAAGGTAAACAGCGTCGTTGAAAGAAAATCGGAGCCTGGGGGAATACGCATTATTACTTATTATGACTGAGTGTGTGCCTCAGTGAGTGAAGCTCCTTGATCCCTTTCTTCACCTTAACCAAGCTGACGCACAACGTTTTCGTGGTGCAACATGATGAGCGGTTTTAATCCGTAACCGTTGTTTTAGCAGCACTTTAACAGGGTTGTTCATAGAGCTCGGGACCCATCGCGCAAAACTCCGCTGCCAATGACAAGTGTCCAACGTAACACGGTAACGGGTTGTTATGACCAGTTAAGAAGAAGAAAATTGATCAGGGTAGTGAAACAGAAAGGTTGTATTTAAACTAAGAATCTTCATTCCATTTAATAAGTCGCTTGTTGTACGATGCAAGCGATTCCGATTCTGCCAGACTTCATGTATGACAAGCGCCTAAGGATGCAGTTTCCATCTAAAAGTCCTAATCTCATTAAGTAATTTAAACATCTAACAAACATACATATCGACAAATTGTACAACCGTTTCTTGGAAATAAATCTCACGCAAACTAATGTGTAAGGAAAACTTTAAGATTCAATGTCTGAAATAATAAACCCAACTTGCATACAACAACAATAAACGCTTGTTTTCCAGGTTAGTACAACAACGCAATTACTGGAAACACTTTAACCTTTAGTACCAACAATCGGGGAATGTATATTACACGTACAAATCATGCATATATATATATATATATAGGTCTCTCAGTCTATCTGCTGTCTATCAGCACCAAAGCAACATAACAGTAATTCTTATTAATTAATTAATTTAATTAATTAATTAATTAATTAACTTAATTAATTTGCCACTACTGCATTTACTTGCATTTGAGCAACACGGTCAACAACAACAACAGCAACTCAGCGATCAGCTGTTGGCCCCATTTTAATCCGCTTATTAAATCAACAACTGCAACAAAACAACTCTTCCATCTCGCTTGCTCAACAACAACTTAAGCATTTATCTATGCGCAGCAGCATATGTGTGTGTGTGTGTGTGTGTGTTTTGTGTGTGTGTGTGTGTGTGTGCGTGTGTGTGTGCGTGTGTGCTGTGTGTGTGTGTGTGTGTGTGTGTGTGTGTGTGTGTGTATGTGTGCGTGTGTGTATGTGTGCGTGTGTGTGCGTGTGTGTATGTGTGCGTGTGTGTGTGTGTGTGCTATAACCATTGCGCAAATATTATACATAAGTCAAAGTCCAAGAGAAAAAGAAAAGCACAGAAAAAAAGCTGGCCAAGTTATTGGCTGCGCTGCCGGCAGCTACAAGCTTAAGCTTGTCTTCAACTTTTTGCCCAGAATTCGCTTTTCGCCTTTTTGAGCGAATTCTCTGCTTTTTTTGTTGCTATTTCACTAAATTATCGAAAATTGAATGAACTTTTGTGCAAGTTTGGAACATAGATTCGTGCGCATTGGAGGAAGGTCTAGGGCTTATAACTAAAGTTGAGTCAATTCAGTTCAGAATGGCTCCCAGAATGGGGTTTTTGAAAGGCTCTAATAAGCTTCGCATTGAGCGAGAGTCGGCAGATTACTTGATGACTTACGTTGTATTTATTATACTATGATATGACCAATGATATAGATAGCATCTTCGTAGGCGAGCAACTGGAAACACTTATAGTTCAATATTGTGCCTTTCGGAACACACAAACAAACACACCTTACCATCACTAAATTGAAGAGGCATGTAGATATTTTTTCCTACCTTGAAGAAGCTGTGTGTGTTACTGCAGACAATGTGTCGTATACGCGATCCCTCAAAGGGCTATCAAATGCTGCTTTATAATCCATAAAGAAATAGTGGGTGCCAGAAGGTCATCGTACTTTTAGCAGTCCTAAAGCCGCTCTGATAATGTCCAATTAGTTCATTCGTGAATGTCAATGAATGTTTTTTGCGCAATCTCGATAGGACCTTACTTGTCAAACTTCTTTAGAACGGAGCAAAGGATAAATTTAATTCTGCATCACCAAATCAAAATGTCTGGTCACTGAAAAACCGAAAAAATTATGTCAACTCAAGTTGGCTCAGAGCCGATGTACACATGCGTGTACACCAAAGAACTTTTGCCAGTTTTTTGTCTTCAAAGTGGTCCCGGAAAAACATTAGCGAATAGAAACCTGAAAAAACGTTTACGTTTTGCACAGCGAGCCGTGCTGCAAAAAATCAACTCTTTATGAAAATGATTGGGAAATTAAATTAAATATATGTAAATTTACGTATTTTTATAGAGAAACTTGTACAACAAAAATTAAACCTAAAATCTTGGAATCTAATAACAATAATGTTTATTAAATGTTTATTGATGTCTGGCAAAAACCTTGAACTATGATAAACATTCTGGTAGGAAATTTAATCAATCTAAAATGCGCAGCTGTCTCAAAGAAAAAAACAAACGCTGACAAATATCTGATTGAAGAATTGGCAATGGCTAAAATGCGCTACAGAGTCTTGCAAATAGTATAGAAATAAATAAATAATAATGAATATAATTCGTGTCAAGATAAAAGACAACAAAACAAGAAAAATATTAGAACATTTCAGAAATTTTGTATCTATAACAGCAACCAAACAACGCTACATTTTGTTTGTTATCTTTGAAAACAAGCAAAACGCGAATAATAGACGCAAAACAGTTGCAAATATAAATTTTAGCTGAAAATACGCATATTTTCACTAGGTCAGCCAGACTCAGTTTTTCACACACATAGTTTTTCCGCTACTAAACTAAAGATGGTTTGCTGTTGTGCATTTCCTAACATTAATGATCATACCGATCGACTTGTTTAAGAGTTTACAGTGTTGGAAAATTTCACAGAAAATATACGTTTTGTTTCTTATGCTACGCTCAAGTTTATCAAGGCGAGAAATCCTTGAGGAACTCCCCTTATTCCCCGGGACAGACGCAATTACATATAAATCTCATATGTGAGACAACTATTTATTTGCTGCACGTTGAGAGGATCGGCTTTTGTATGTAAGCGCCCTTCCTTGTAAAACGTCATCACCTTTTTTTGTCATTTGACAAAATTATGACGTCATCATTACTTTTGCCGCCCCCACCAATTTAACATAATTCAACAGGTGACCCGCTACCCCTATCAGTAAAGACTTAGTACATGGACGGCTTTTAAGTCTCAAATTATTTGTTTTTGATGAGTTTATTCCTACATAATACTATTTTTGAATAAGTTCCACCTTTTTTTTAAAAAAAGTAATGCAACGATCTTGTTCTTTGTGAACTTCTTGAAAATATGATGAATATGTCTCGTGCCTAAACTTGGTTTCTGCAAAGTTTTTTTTGATTACAACTAAATTTACAGTACCAGTTACCAAAAATTGAATCTACTGTTAGATTAGATTACTTTTGTGCTGGGTGTGATGGCTCATTAAAGCAGCTTAACCCATACCTAGCACTAAGGCAAGCTTTCCCCTTGTGTCATGCCAGATAGATGAAGTTAGGAGACTGAAAGAACAGTTGCAATTCGAAAAAGAGTACGAAGAGAGTAGGTTTGCATAGCGGTAGCCCATTTATACAGTCTTCCTGACTCCCATAGAAATTTGTGAAGACTGCGTAAGTCACACTCATATAAAGTGTGTCACTTCTCAAAATGCACATTCGTGTCTTTGGAAAAGAGTAAAAGTGTTCCGTGGAGTCTGTTTCTTCAAGACAAGCCGCGCAAGTTGGGTCGTCAATGAAGCCCGTATTGGACAGTTGTTTATTGCAGCTCATGATTAATCCAACGAGGGCTTGCAGCTCTTGCCTTTTCTTCCGCTCACAAAGTGTTACGCAGCATGCAGTGATAGATTTATAGCGTTACTTACAACTGCAACTACAAATTTGCTTGCTTGGACTGCTATCCATCTATACAATTCTTCCGCGTTGACATTCATGTTGGGTTTATGAACCAAACAATGTTGACCTTTTCCCGGATCATCCCCCCTACCTCCATAGTACGGCTACCTCTATTACACCCATAACGCTCAATGCTTCTATACGAGAATTTGCACAGAAATTCGATTTTCATAGCAGAAATGGTAACAGACTATGACGAGCTATTGTTATTTAATTAGAGAAAACAATTTTTGTTTCGCTTTTATTAGTTAATTCCGAAAAACAGATCTCACCTGACCAATTTTAAAACTTTTTTAATGTAAATTTGATCAAATTTTGCATAAATATGGCTCTTCTATAAGAATAAAGTACATATACTTTTTCTTTAGCCTCGAAACATCTGGGTTAGTGCTAATGTAAACAAACAAAAAGTTTGAGAAAACTACACACCGTTTGAAAAATTTCCGTCAAAATAGGAGAGAACCTCTTCTAAGCTTTTGATACCGAGCGAGGCTTCCGACAAGGCGATGCAATCATCTGTAACCTGTGTTGCAAAAGGCCAAAGTACTTTGGAACCCCGTTCCAGTTGCTTGCCTACGCCGATGATATCGATATCATTGATCGTAGTAAGCGAGCAGTTACTGGTCTTTATTGGCTATTGAAACAAGTATCTGCTAAGATGAGTCTGCTTGTAAATGATATCAAGACAAACACATATTTTTGGTATTACCCTAAACACTTCTAAAATTCAGTTTTCCAAGACTTTGGTATTAGATGCCTCAATTTTGGCAGTGAAATATTGAACTAAAGCGCTCGACGATGTCTAAGTTATCTTCTTAGTCGATTTTGGTTCTAAACCATGTTTTATCATAACTTTGGTACTTAATGATCGATTTTTGAAAATAATATGTTGTTGTAAAGAGCTTAACAAGTGCTATGTTGGGCATCTCTTTTTTTTGACCCACTCAAAAACCCATGTAACCCCTTAATAAGCAGCTAGTTAGACAGCTTGAGATTCTTTACAAGAAAAATATGCTAATTCTGTCAACAGCTTTAATGTATAAGTATTTTATTTCGTCTGTTGAAATAATTTGAACCGCCTTTGACCTTTTATTGTTGTTGTTGTTGCTACTACAGTTTCGGCCTTTTGGGTTAATAAACTTGTTTCCACTCAAGTAGTAAACAAAACACACAACAAAAAACTTCTTCTATTGATTTACTCTAACAAAGCGATTTGCTGTTCCTTTACCAAGTGTTTGCCGAGTTTAAGCTGCTTAAAACTCAGCCAACCGCTTTTGACGGATGATTTTTTATTCTAGCTCGTTTCGCAAATGATTTGGCAGCGTACCCTACGATTTTTATAAACAATAATAATATATATTTATTTATGATTTGCTGGTTTGTTGTCTTATTTCATAAGAATTTCTATGCAGCTGAAAAACAAGTAAGACAAAGTCAATACTTCCATTGATGCGTAGGCAACAATGCTGGACAAGGGAGTAGCTCCAAGTTCGGGGCGGAACGGGGTAACAAGTTCAAGGCGTGCGGATTTGACATTAAGTACTACTCGTTGTTGTTGTTTTTGGCTTTGTTGTTGCCAGCACAGTTTTAATGATGAATAAATACATATAAATAATGCGTTTTAAGCTGAAATCACACAAATATGAGAAATATGTGATCGCCTTATAATACCCTTGAGGGAGGGTTTATTCATTAAAGTCTTATACTTGTAACGCATAAAAGAAGCGAAGAATCAAGTTTCAGTCGATTTGGCTGTGTTTGTAAGACCTTTAAGAAACTTAACCCTGATGGATACAGACAAGCCGCCACAAAAACTTTATATTTCTAAGATAGTTTTCATTTTAATGTGTTTGTTTGTTTATTTAAGTTTTACGACATTTTTTGAGATATTTTTTGGAAATCTCGTTTTTGTTTTAAACTTGAAATGTTTGGCTGTGCAATTTTATTTTCAAGTAAGTTTTATATACATATATCGCTTATATGACGAATCGTTTATATGGAATTATTGCTTAAAATATTATCTTATATGAAATCACTTAGTTGCCGATATCTACAGTAACCGATTCGCGCTTACTTGAAATATTTTGCATATATACGATTATCGCTTATATGCAACAACTTGTCTGCCTTTTTTTCAATGCATATAAGCGATATATACAGTATCCGATTTACGCTTATTTAAACTATTTTGCATTTACAAGATTATCGCGTATATTAAATTATCGCTTATATGCAAAAACTGCTCTGCCTTTCCATCATTGCACCTAAACGATATCTAATGCAAAAGATTTGTGATTTTTAGTGGTTGTATTTATTTGCTCTTCTGCTAGGGTATGCAAAATGCGCGACACAAAATCCACTCTTTCGACTCCCATTTTTGGGAGCGTCACGCTTTAAGCGCATTGGATGCATTTTAACTCATATTTATTTATCATAGCTTTATAAGGCATTGCATTGAGACTCACATGATTGAGGCGTGCCGCAATTTTTGCATGCTCCTCCTGATAGGCCTTGCGGGCCTTGCGTTTGTCCTGTGAGAGATGTGTCAATTTTTCGCAGACTGTGTCAAGTTGTTCGGCATTGAACTTGAACTGTTTGGCCAGCTGATCCAGCTCATCCATATATGAGCGCCAAGATTTGGTGATGAGGCTGCCTGCAAAACAAATTAGACAAAAACCAACCATTAAAATAATTAATATTTGCCACATTTTATGATATATTTCAAGTTTTCAAAGCTGCTGCCAAATGAGTTTACGACAAACCAAAGCTAAGGAACAACTTTATTTTTCAATGGACTGCCAAATGTTTGCGCATCGTTAAGTTTAGCAGTTTGTTCAAATTACTTTTAACTTCAGCCAAGTGGTGGCAATGTGGCCCATTCCAATAAAAGCCGCACAAGTTCAGGGTCAAGGTGAGGCCAACCAAGCAAAACAAATTGGAAAAAGCAACAACTTCAAAGGGGCAAAAAGATTTTTCTAACAATTCGTAGGGCAGCTGTAGCTGAACTATCAACAAACTGCACCAAATAATTTGCCTTAATTTGCGCAAGTTTAAAGCGGCGGCGCGCGCGCTCGCTTTGTGTGCATCCAACAGATACATTTGTATCTCGTGTAGTGGCAATGTAAACAAAAGCGTTTGCCTGCAAACTGACACTGAAAATGATAGCAATTATATGTACATACATATATATATATATATATATATATATATATAAAGAAGAGGAGGCGTGAGGGCGTTGGAGACTGACAGATAGACAGACAGCTGCATTTTGTCGACACTTTGATGAGCTTAGATGGCAGGCAACCAGGCAACATGGCTATGCAGTATCTTTGAGATGCTTTTGGGTGTGCATGTGTGTGTGTGTGTGTGTGTGTAGTTGGCACGGCGTTTAGTCGTTTTTCAGTGCAATTACCACATATGTACAGCTATAAAGATAACAGACGAAGTTATAGCCTGAAATCCTGGCCAGCTACACAAACACACACACAGTTACACATTTGTTGCCGGAGTTACTATAGATAAAGAGTGGTAGTTGAAAACAATTTGTACGTCTGGCGATTTGTTCAGTTAGGCGGCAGCATGGGCGACATGGGCGTTATTATCTAAAACATTATCATTATCTTAAATCGTCTCACGCGTATTATTCACTTTTCAAATGGGATCATGTCATGCGATTGCCTTTTAAATGACTCTACCAAAACGTTTCGTTTTGTAGAGGCGTGTTAAAGGGTTGTGTTTCGTGTGTTGCAAGCTGCCAAAATTCACACCGAATCAAAATTCGACTGCATAACACCCACAAATGCCAACGCCTTTCCCTATTCGGTTGGAGAGTTGATTGACCAGCTGGCGTCACAATGGAAGCTACGTTGTTAGCCAGTTGTCGACGGACTGTTGGATTGGATAATACGCATTTGTCAGCTTTGGATTGAACTCAAGCTGTGAAAGTGAAAGCTTTGGATGTACTCTATACGTTGTGGAGAGTATTGTAAGAATATCGGCAAGTACGTAAGGCAGATATTTCGCAATTCGAGAGATTACACTTTTTCATCAATTTTTATATGAATTATTCTTCGGGAAACTCTCCGCGAATCACTTTGAACTACAAATTTTGTCACGGGGGAACGGTAAGCATAACCGATTAACCGTTATTGCTTATAACGAAATAAGCTTATTGAAACCAAAATAGATATATCGACTTAGTGTGGTTCATTTTCAAATTTTAAATGAAAAACCAAGTCATATTTTTTGCGAATGATTTAATACATTATTAATCGATTAACTCAAATTTGAGCAGAAATAACTAATTTCATGAAATCGTAATCGCATAATCGATTAGCTATAGCCCTAACTGACTACGTAATCGATTTGGTTTAAATGCGATATCAGGCATTATATTTAAGTTTCCTTTCGCATAAAAAATAATGCTAAAGGCATGAATGAAAGGTGAATTTCCATTAAAATTCATTTTCGGATACAATTCGTTTTAATCAATAATAGACAGAAGAAACCACTCTTGAACTCTTTCTCTATCGGATTTTACAAGCTTCTCATAACAAAAGAAAATGTATGAAATTAGCGACCTGATCTTCTTCTTATAAAGATTTTTTGCCGGCTCAAGGTCCAAAAACAGGAAGGTAAACATCAATTTTTTAATTTTTTTCTTTATTTCCCTATATTTCTGACTCTCTTCGGAGTCAGTCTTCATTAGAGTTTTGCACAACATTCAGCTGCAGAGCTAAATAAATACATTGAAAATATTACAATTATTGACTTTGCGAGCGAATGATAAGATATATGAAAGTCAAAATAATCAAAAACTTCGAGATTATAGAAAACCGTGTTCAAACCTATATAGCTTTTAGGAGAAGACGTGATTTTAGAGTATACACACTTCGTCATCTTGCACTTGACTTCTCTTTTACTTCATTTTTGGTGCATTTGTCTTTGTGACTACTCATCTACAAGCTGACTGAGCTTATCGACACGTCGAGACCAAGTTGCATGACTAATTGCGATATGCTGGCCTATGGGCATAAACACAATTTCCAACTGAGTTCAAGACCCAGAAGCTGTGTCTTTTTTGCCAGTGACTAATGTAAAGTTAAGCTTAAATGAAATAGAAAAGCATGTTTCTATTACGTTGGGCGTCCTCTTATCCGAGTTGACGTGCAAAGTAAGTACTTCAAAATGTTTGTTCTTTGCTTTTAGGCACTCTAAACGTTTAACCAAATAGTATAGAAGGATTACACTCATATAAAAAAATTCAGATTCTAGCTCATTCAAACAGAAAATCCCAACATGATCGAAAAATTGAACTAATGCTATTGCTAGCTCTTTGAATGACATTTTGCTTTAATTCAGACTTTTTTAAGAGAGAAATAACGACTTCACTCATAACGTAAAATCTGTCTTTGAAAGATTCTTTTAATGTGAATTCTTAATCAAAAAAATTATACACATATTGAAAAATGGTTTAAATCAAAATTAAAAAACTTGACGAAAAATTTGTCACCTAACGTATATCGCACTTTTCCCAGGCTTTTGCTTTTTTGTAGATGCAGATTAAAGGCACTAATATTTTCTGTCGCGTCACGTATCACACTTTGCTTGCTTATGTCATAAGACCATATTCTCGAAGGAACATAGCTATTAAACTGAAGATAATGCTACTTAAGTGCTATCCAAAATCAAACAGATTTGTAGTTTTTCTTCATAGTGAAGAAATACGACTGACACGTGCGAAGCCATGGAACTGTCCATAAATAAAATAAATTTGATTTTAATGGCATATTTTAAAGTATTCTTAAATTAAGAATTTTTTTTGTATGTTTGTCTTGAGTTTTATAAGCAGTCGTAAAAGTCTGAATAAATCTTAAGTCTTTTCATGGTCAAAGGTCACGCAAACAAAATGTGACAAAGATCACATTGAATCTCGAGTGTGCTTCCCTATGTGTTAAAGTTCAAAGGCAGAATAAATGTTCTTATGATAGAACACGGAGAGTGCGTATAAATATCTTCTTCTTCTTAACTGGCTATAACAACCCGTGTTATCGGGTTACGGCCTGATGTAAATACATTCTTTCATTGGAATAGTGGTTTTACGTGGTGGGTCCCAAACCCTCCCTACGCACAACCCTTTTAAGGCCTGGTAAAACTTGATTTGAAGTAAAAAATGTACTATATATGCTAGATAAAAAACAACAACCAACTACATTGTAGACACAAACGTTGTTTTTTCGTGCTTTTTTGTCTCCTCTTCGTAATCAAATCTTATGAGAGCGTATATTATGTGGTCGAATGTCGACGACAATGCGAATACTAGTCTATATATAAATACGCTAAGCGAAATTTCAGTGTGGTACCGATGACTTCGCAACTTTTTCACCTGAAACCAATACCATTCAAAAGGTAAAATGCTTCCTCCAAAATTAGGCGGACAAGAGCTATGTATAAACTCTTGGTGATACACATATAGGCATCTATATAACCTTTGGACCATCTTTTAATAAATCCGAGAAGATATTTTGCCTTGTTGACAAAAACGACAATATGCTCATTACATCAAGCAAGATTCCCAGGACCTTAAAGAAATCAGCCCTCCTGAGAAGTTTCTACTGGAAGTGAAAAATAGTTCTTCGCGAAAAACGCATCAATTTTCATTTTCGCAGTTTAGATTGAACAGATTGAATCAAAAAAGTTATCGAGGTCATACTGAAGATTACTCCAAGCCTTCCCGTCTGATATGCAGGAATAAAGTTTAACATTATCAACGAAGCATAAGTGGCAGGTCATTAATAAATAAATCAAACTTAAAAACTTATTAAGTACCGAATGCATTTCGACACAAGACAAGAATAATAATGTAGTGGGTCCAAGGTGTAAGCTGATCTCTTCTAAACCAGTTCTTTTTACTGCTGTGGCCCTATTAATATTATCTAAAAGATTCTTTTTTATGGCTAAACAATCAAATTAAGTGTGTAACTCAACCATTTACGTTCTTCGTTGGAAAACTTCCATTAGAATACTATATTCAAATTCAATTTGTGCAATATGAGTAGTTATAGTCGAGCCATTTCCGATTATATCCTCAAAATTTATGTTGAAGACTCATCACATTATCGATCATATGTCGAATTTTGACACTACTAAAGCAGTAAACAAATGTCTACAGTTAAGCCAATCAAGTAAATAGCTGTCTCATATATGTCATTACACAATCGTGTCGGTGAACGAATGTTTATTAGCTACAAAAAAAATAATCTCGTTGGTAAAATCAACCAATGATAACACAACAATAACTTTACCGTTTAATGTATGCAATGTATATAACAGGCAAAAAGAGGCGTGGCGGTCCATAACTTCTATGGGCAAAAATGATCAGGAGCAATTATCGAGTCGATGTACCCATACCCGTCTGTCCGTGTTATAAATCAAATCAGACCAAAATCTCACAGACTATAAAAGTTAGAGACATGAAAAATGTACGAAAATATGCACATTTGGTGTACGCAGATGATATTTTTTCGAATCATGCCAATATCTCAACCGCTTCCCCCGTGTCAGAACTTTGCGGCTTGCAACCACACTATAAAAGCACCGTTATTCACACTGTGCATTTGGGACGTGAAAATTAAGAAGATCGGGTGAACTTCAAAAGATATGGGCAATAAAGTGCCAAACTTAGACCCCTTATCCTACATAAGCTTCACTTTTCATAGACATGTCAATATACCTCGGTTACGCAGATACCTTTCAACGCATCTATACACAAATTTCAAAGGAATTAACTTTTCTTGAAAAAAATGGTTAGAAATCGGAAATCCTGCTTAAGCTTAAGCGACGTCTCGGTAAAGGAGCGTCTGCACCTTCCAAAGCTGAAAGATGTAGTGGGGGACCTCGTCATGCCATCTTCAACGCCTAGTTTACTGCAAACTGAGGAAGAGCCAGTCGATATAGACTGTTCGTTATGATACATAGCGTAACCATATTCCCCTGCCTTGACGTCAAGGTAAAAAAATAATTCCTCACACACCAGTAGTCAGTTCGGTTTCCGCTTCGGATTTAATTCTATTCAGTGAATCTTTTGTGTCACAGTAAAAATATGCAGGTACTGTAATTTACAGTAAACAGTGTATATGTAATAAAAGCAAGTCACTATACTGTGTACCTAGTAATAGACCAAATACTCAACTTAATCATAATTAATACTCAATTAATTTAACCTTTTAATTTAAACCCATAAAGGGTTGATGCATTTCTAACCGATGATATTTACTGTAGATTTTTGTATGTTATTATTAGGTACTTTACTTTTAACTACAGTAAATATACTGTGTGCATAGTAAGAATTACTGCAAACTTCAGTAAGTTTTACCAATTTGTAGGTTGACGCATTTCAAGCCGACATTTACTGTGAGTTTTAGTAAATAAATATACTGTGTATACAGTAATAATAGCAAATTACTGTAAACTTCAGTAAATATGTTTTTTTTTGTGCCTTAGTTAGTGTGGGTTTTTATTGTTTTTTTATGTGTACCCATAAAAATACTCTCTGAGAAAGATTTTAACAATTGATTTTTGTGATAAGATATGGCCATAGAAACGTATTTCTTAGAATAGCTTATCACACATGTTAAACGGCACAAGCCAATCAACGCGTACTAATTGCTCGAATTTGCCTACACTGCTGCTATCGGAAGCAGGGGTATTACCTATCTGAACTTTAGGTAAGTTGTGCATTTTTCTTTGCTTACCTTGCAAATCATCAGCACGATCGATTTTCAAACCCTGTTGAGCGACTGCAGCCAAACTCATTGCGTATTCCTTGTCGCATTTGGCCTTCATTTGTATGGAACGTTTCATGGTTTCCATAAGACGCAGTTCAGCATCCTGACGCACGATCAGCGCTTCATGCGCGGCGCGACTTTGCAGGGCCGTGGAGAAGCCCATTTTGTAGTTGTAGTTGTTTTGGACACAGTTTTTGTTTTGGTTTTTTTTTTTTAATATGCTTTATGAGTCACAGTTGGAAAGTTGATTTTTGCTAAAAGGGAGTATTGAATGCTTAAGAAGTGCCTTTAAATATGACACAACTTGAAGCTACAACAAATTGTGGCACACACATGGCAGACACTTGTTGCCTGTTTAAATCAAATTTTCATTTGTTTTATGGTTTTCACTTTTTGACACATTTTCATTTGCGCAACATTACGTTAAGCCGAATTTTATTTATGTATTTATATTTATTTTCAAAAAAAAACTTTCACATGCGACACTTGCTAATTATAACGCAGCTAATGATTAACGACATCATTAAAGTTACTAAGTTTAAATTTGTTGTGTTTGTTTTGCATTTTCTTGGTCAAACTTTGGCGCTGTGCCTTTTAATATTAATATTTGGCGCTATAAATTTGCATAATTAAATGCCATTATGTGCTAGATGAGGCAAGCCAGCTGCACAGATGCGCTTCAACTTTGTTGTTGCAGTTGCAGTTGCACAGTTGTTGTTGTTTTGGTTTTTTTTTCGTGGAAAACAAGTTTTTCCCGCTTGCTGGCTAGTAAACAAAAATAAACATTGCCAGTCAGTCAATAAGGAAAAGAAGTCAGCGCAAAGTATCTGTAAGATACAAACAGCGCGCTTGCCGTTGCTTTTGGCTGCATTTGGTGCCACAAGCAGGCAAGCAGCCAACTAGTACTACTATATGCAACAATACAGCTAAACAAGAGTACTATAAACGTGCTACAACTTGATGTATTGTTTGTATGTGCTCGGATATATGGAAGTAACCATCGAGTCAAGTAAAATATAAACGGGTTAGGCAGCAGCAGCAGCAACAATAACAACAAGAACTGGCCGCCATTCAGCGCATCTGCAACACAACAACAACTGCAACATAATGGGGCATGCAACAACAAATGCCTTAAGTGCGCCGTTACAAAAAATAAATATAAACAAAATGTAAATAAAACTTTTGAAGTGGCTGCTCAATAAAATGCCATAAATCTTGCACTCAATCAGCTAAACCGGAAAATAGTTTGCGCTTCACTTGTAATATGATTTAGGTCTGGCTTAACAACAACACACATAGATACACACACACACACACACACACACACACACACACACACACACTTGCTTAGTTGCTTTATGAATAATTTCTTTTGACTTTTTACCACAAAATATTTTATAGACTTGTCATTTGAAATTTGCGTAATCAGCGTACAAATTGTTGCACACGCATTATAATATTATTTATACGCTTTATAAAAAACTGTTGAATGCGCGCCCGGTACAAAACAACAAAGATGCCCTGACTACGACGACGTCAACGACAAATTTGTATCTTTGCGTATGCGTAAGATACTTCTTGGGCTTCACATGGCCGCTTCTTTATTGGTAGACAAAACTGCGCCGCGAACACAACAAACCCGCTCGAATGCTCAAAGTCGTTTGCCTTTTCAAAGTGTATTTATAACGACCGGTTTGTCATCGTCTGTTTTCAGACGCAAAGTCAAAAAGAGCAATAACAGCGCATGTTAAAACAGTGTGTACACATGGCCCAAGCTTAACAGAAGCTATGCCCTATCTTAACAGAGTCTATGCATTTGTGAACATTTTAGGCGGTGTACTATGCGCGGTATATTATGACATACAATAAACGCGAAATTGATTGAATATTGAAAATAAAAGTAGAGATTAGTTTCTTTTCTTTCGGGCTTTTTGTAAGATGTAAAGATAATGTAAATTTGTTGATTTTTACTCATAAACCATTTGAATACATTACAAAGAGTACGTTTTCATCGAGAAGCGGCTACAAATCATTAATATATATGATTAAATTGAGATCGTCATTTGGGTGATTTCTAAGCTTACGAAACAACAATCAAAATAAAAGCGCATGTCTTTGTAATGAATTTGATCTCAAAGCATCAATAAGAAAAAAAAACAAATTTTAAACTTCTCATTCAAGTGCCAGTGTAAAGGAATTTGCACGTAAGTATATACTTCATAACAATTCGAAAAGCAGCGTTTTTAAAAAATATCATTATTGTATTGTTCAGTTAAAAACCTGGATTTTAGCTATTTAACCAATTAGAGGATACAAAAGCATAATGTAAAAAATACTACTACGAACAAATGTGTTTACTAATATAGCTTAAAAATCATTTATAGCAGGATTGTCATCCTAGAAAATGTGTTCTCCATGGAACATTTTCCCACATTTAAAATATAAAAACATACAAAAACTGTTCGCTCTTTCGAAATTTTGTACACTTGTTCACTCTTTAGAGTAGTCAATGTAAAAAAAAATTGTTCGCATAACCAGTGTGTTGACTCTTTCGAGCCTGCGCATTGTTTACGTATTGCAGCTTTTAATTACACTACGAAGCAAATTTCACATCAATTTATGGCCTTTGCCTAAATCATACTTTTTCTATTGACATTAGCCGCTCATTTCGAGTCAATCTGTTTGGTTTTTTTAGCTCAGTTCATAAATTATTGCTTTTTTAAAAAGTTCGAGATTTTTCATATTACTCGAGAATTTACTTAAAGAAAAAATATTCAATATACAATATATAACTACTCTAAAAGCGTTGCTAAGAGAACATTATTCTTTTTTGAGTTTATTTTCCAAGGGCATGTAATCTTCGGTTTGCCGCTTTTGGTTGTTTCGCTCTTGTGCATTTTGTGTCTCAAACACTGTTAACATAACTCTATTGCTTAGCTACTCGCACTTGCAACTACAGCTCTGTTAGTTAACAGTGAGAGAGAGCAGCACCAGCGAGAGAGTAAACGTGCTTCCCTCAAGGAATAAAATACACTTTAGAGTAAATTTCGAAAAGTAGACAAATGATATTTTCGACAATGTGATCAGGTGCATTAACGAAGAAATTGTTATTTATTTAGGAACAAATAAAGACTTTAAATTGGATATTTTAATTGGATGCCAATCTTTGAGCAGAACTGCACATATAGCCGATGCGAGTTATTACAATAATAAACAATAATACATATTAGATTTCTTGACTACTTTCTTCAATAAAAGTATAGCCCTCTAAGATTAACATTTTTAAGACTTTTACAAAGGCGATTATTCTGGATTTGAAAGAATGGAAGGAATATCTTAGAATATTTAAGTCGTAAAATCAAAATTTTAGTTTTTTATGAAACATTTGAGATTCAGCTAAGGAAATTTTAGGTAAATCAAACAAAATGTTTATATATTTAGAGAAGTGCGTGTCCACTTTCCGAAACCCTAGCTGACTGCCTTACAGAGTTAGGATTTTCTTCAAATACAGCTTACAGTTTGCCCGGTTTAAGGTTTTATCTTCTTTTTTGGACCTTGAGCCGGGAAAACAGCTAAATAAGAAGAAGATCATGTCGCAAACTCTGCATATTACAAATATCTTACTTCAAGAAAATACAATGAAGATAGTTAGGGATCGATTCAGATAACTTCCGAAAACATAGCAATTAACAAATTTTTAAAACTAGTTTATGGAAATAACTCTTTAAAGATTACTTTAAGTGCCATAATCAAAAATATAAACGATAAATTTGAAAATGATTTGATAATGGGTTAAAGTTTTATCAATGTCATCCCTTAACTCTTTTATTGTAATACGCTTTGGACCAACTTAAGCACTTAAGAGCTTTATTTTAAAGGCTTACTAACACTTTTGTATATTCATTATTCCAAAACGAACGGTTGTTTTTTCGTTTTATTTTATTAAATATAGTAACGAACCTTACCCAATCCCTGAACAGCTGCGCACACTCACACGCACACACCTTGTTGTACACATACACACACTCGAACCACACAGAACACCCTTCGAAAACGCCCACAACAAAAACTCTGAAATGTAACCAAAACAAAAGCTATGATAAATGATATGCACAAGCCCTGGGTAGTTACCCAACTTGGTCAGCCCTTGTCTACCCTTGACTACGTTTGGTAGCAAACAAACCCTCTGGAAAGGGCATGGATAGCAACGGTTAAATGCATTTGCCGCATCAACTGCAGTAGAGCCAATAAATTCATTAATAAATGGAAAGTGAAAAGCGCACCGACTACTATGCTATCCTTTTGTTATGGCTGGAGGTGGAGGTGGAGTCCTCCCCTACGCATAATGTAAATGTTTTCCTTGCAGCAGACAGTGCAATGTCAAGCTACTGTTAAAAACCACTCAAAACTCTTACTCCCAGCCCGGGCTCATAATGCAGATTGAAATCGCAGTTATAAAGAGGAAAAACTTGGTAGTATGAGTCTTGGATTTGTATAGTGCTTGGGCCGTTAATGGCCCACCTCTGGTCATTGATTTGATTGCCATTTGGAGCAGACGCTGTCGCAGCTGGACAGATAGCAGCAGCCGCCTGTTGCCCGGTCAGTGTCTGGCGGGTTCTTTGTTTGGCTAGCCAGCGTCATTCATCTGGGTTTTTATTTTGTTTTCTTGGCGGGTTTAGGATGCTTGCCGTTGTCTATGTAGTTGGCAGAGAGGCCGCTGTGTTTATTTTTGTTGGTCCCAGACGTTAGAACCGTACAGCCTCATAAACTATTTAGCCTTTGTTGTGCAGCAACACCCCGTGTTTAATGGCACATGTGCAGGAGCGTAGCCAGCGAGGGTATGACACAGCAACGGCATTCGAAAGCCGGCAATACTAGGATAAGCCGTTAATAAAGCCAATCATTTTACGAAATAAAATTGGGCAATTTTGACGACACTTATTCACTTTTTGCACAGACACTTTTTCCGTATTTTTAGATAAAAGCTATATAATATAGAGGACCGATTTTGATCCAGTTTGATGCAAAGTATTGTTCAACTGATGATCGTTTAAATTATATTGGAGGGGCAAAAAAAAACGTTTTTATGATGTATAAAACCTGCATTGTCTTTTGCATACCGAAATCCTGTAATGAATACAAAAGGTCAACATAAGGGTGGTTCTTACAAAACCTAAAAAACTTAGCTTTGAAAAACTTTTATCTTTATATATGTATATAAAAATGGATTCAACATTCTGTATGTGGTCGATGTAGGTATAAACGGTTAAGTGAAACGAAAATCTGGTTGATCCCTTTTATAGCTCTTGCAAATTTTTCAAAAAGTTTTATTTTTGTGGACAAAAAAGGGTAAAACTACAAAAAATTTACATCAAATCTCAAAAGCCTACTTTTTTCCACCATCAAAAATGTTCGCAAGGTCAAGAAACGCCTACAAATGGGAACGGGAAGGGCAATCGGAAGGGGTTCATTAAGGTGAAGATGAAGAGAAATAGGAACAGGAATATGATCCACCTAGAGAGTCCTAGGGGGTTGCGAGCGGATTGAGAAGGAGGCGAAGTAAAACGTAAATCGGCTTGTTTCAGCTTGTACCTCTTGGAATAAGCACGAGGAGGAAGAAGAAGAGGTAGAGAAAACGGTAGAGGAAAAGGTACAGGAAGAGGAAAAAGAAGTAGAAGAAAAAGAGAAAGGGGAACTAGAAGAGAATTTAAGTCCTTTAAGTCTGCTTACAATTGACAAAGACCACGATATAGTGTAAAGATTGAATACAGCTTAAATAATGCCTTTTTCAATTGATTTGCACACAGATAACTAGCCCCCCACAATTGAAGCCTTAGCGACGCCCCTACCAGTGTGTGTTTCTTTAGCCAGCTATATGACTTGGCAAGTTTTTCTCACCTAAGTCCGTTTAGTTTTTCATATATTAGTTTTTGCTTGAAACTCTAGTTTATCCCATTTTTATAGCTGGTCGTTGCGAAAATTAGGCCAAAGCACGCGTCGGGCCATCCCAAGAATCGCCAGCTAATTTTAGCATTCAATTTCTCGAATTTGTCGCACTGTCTCATAAATCTTGCTCTATATGCCGCGCCTTGCTTTTAACTTTCGAAAATGCTTTTTCGAAAACAAATGCGCAGAAATGAATGCAGTGCTTGATATACCGTAATTGGCACACACTTGTAGATACATATATCAACTTATAGATACAAAGTTTACTGCTAGTAGTTTGTCTTCAATTGAAACAAATGAATAATTTACGCGCATATTATACTATATACTATGTTCAAATTGATGAGAGAAGTTCAAAGCGCGCTGAACTCTTCTCGTCTGGCATTACAAGTAGACATCTGTTACGGGGCTGCAATGGAGCGAGCCCAATGCACTGTCTCATTGTTATATAGACTTGGATCTGGTTTCTTTCTTCAATGGGGAGCGGCCGAATGGCCACTCACAAAACACGAAAACAACAATACACAAACAATAGCAAAATGTAGCTCGAAAAATTGTGCAATAATGCGACAGTGATAAATTTTTACGATGCTTAAAAATGTGTGAGAGAACATTTCAGCTTTTGAATTTCTTCTACAATATATGGTTTCTCATGGCTATCAAGCGTTAGAGTTAATGAGACAATTTGAGAGCAGATAGTAGTTCCCGAAATGTCAAATAAAGTGCGTAATGGAGCTGCTTGTGCATGTATACATATATGTATACTATGAACATAGCCTAGGTTAACATTATAGATACATTCTTTAATCTTACAAGCTTATATACACTATATACATCTGTAATAAAAAGCTTCAATGTCTTGTTTATACTAGGACTAGGGGGTTCCGACTCTGCACGCTCCGCTTGCCCACCTCCGTGCTTGTCTCGAGATAAATCATATTCGTCTTCATCTCCATCGTTCCCTTTTCGTGTTCCTTCCTGTTCCCCTTCCCGCGTCCCTTCCCATTCACATACTAAGGCTAGTTTGTGTATCCCCACCAGAAATTTTAAGGCAACAGTATGATCTCTCTGCGCAAGACTTCCATGAAAAGAAAACTCTTCCATTTTTGTAAAAACCATCTTCCCAGAGATTTAAAGTGGAGCAAACCGAATTATGCTTCACATAACCGTTTTTCGTAACATCGTCTACAGACAAAATATTGTCGCATCGAGGTTGACCGAATAAAAGGGCTAAAGGAGGGGCGGTGGGATACCCTCTGCCCACCACATTCGTGACTGAATCCCACGTTTCCCACGTCTCACGGAGTAAAAAAGACCCAATCGGTGACAATGGCAATGGCAAACAAATCAAAATTCAGAGACTTCTGGATCGCCATGAGGCCACAACCTGGCTACAGTTTGTGTATAGATCCGCCTTGAAGGTCTTTCAAAATAATTTGAAGTGCCTCATTAAAATTTTATAAGTTAATGATATCAAAAACATAATTTCTGGCGCAGAAGGTTACGACGCCATAGGCCCTATGAGAGGGGCGGGCATGGGATACTTTAACCTTCCGGCCCCCATGGCTCAATATGCCAATAATTGGAAAACTCCTATAATTTTCACGCGCGGTTTTTTCCTCTATGTCCCTGCATTTCTCAACTGCCATCTTTATCTGGCTTAACCGAAGGGATCCAAAAGATCTTTGCTCATTTACGCATTGGCAATGACAAACGCATTCGATGGAACGACGAACTCTATAAACTTTACGACGACATTGATATAGTCAAGCGAATTTACATCCTGCGGCTCCAATTGCTTGGTCATGTTGTGAGTATAGATGAAACAGCTATTGTCTTCAATGCGGCTGTTGAGGAAATGCGACGAAGGAGCAGGCCGTACCTCCGTTGGAAGGACCTGGTAGAGAGCATACTTGCTACCTTTGGCATCACCAATTGGAATAGGCGAGCGCAAATCAGAAGCGCCTGGAGGATTACTCTACATCAGGCCGTAAGCCGCCTCAGCAGGTCAAAGCTTGTCGTATTTGGCGACTAACAATGACACTGGGTTCTTTCGAGATCAGTAGAGCCACCCCAAGCCGTAAAAGTGTTGTGCGTAAGGTTTGGGACCCACCACGTAAAACCACAATTCCAATGAAAGTGGAATTTATTATGTATTTACATCAGGCCGTAACCCGATAACACGGGTTGTTATTAGTAGTAGTATTAGTAGAGATGAAGAAGTATCTGAAGAGACCTCTTTAAACACTTAAGAGACGCTTACAAATTAAAAAAAAAACCTTACATTTATCAAATTTTGAAAGATACGAAAATATTCGTACAATAGAGTTTGTGAGCATTTCAAGTAAATCCCTCACACTTAAGTGCACTTCCAACATGCTCTCCGTGCTTATCAGAAACACCTGACTAAAAGTAACTGCTGTTGCACTATAGACACTTTCTGTCTATGCAGCAAGTGGTAGACCGCTCGCTTTGTGGCAGAAGGGGCAACGTGGGGTCTACACTTGCTGCTGATGCATGAAGTGATGTAAACAACAAAAGAGCGTCGACTCCTTGCTGCTTAACATTCCAGTCAGATATGTAGAAGACCTGGCGACCGACTCCAATGCCAATTTGTTGCTGTGTGCAAGAATTTCTTTTATGTCAATATCTATAGTTGCAACAACAACAACAAAACAACTACAGTATAACGGTAAACCCGCCCAAGAGTAAGTACTACAAGAGCTACAACAACAAAAGAGACAGTGTTCAGTTTTATGAAAATTATTAAATGCAGGCAACTTCAAAGTACATACATATTTTAATTCGTCGTTTTTTTTCGTTATGCATAACTATTTTTATGACTATGAGCAAACAAATTGAAAAAAAATTTGATGCAGACAGTCGGGAATACCCTGTAGAGTTTTTCTTTATAAACACTAAATACGGTAAAATGGGAACGAAAGTTTCCACTTTTATATCTATTTTCATAAGATCGCTATGCCTGTAAACATTTTCCTTTAGGGAAGTTCCAATTGACAAGTTTTCCCATTGGGAAGTTGGCAATTATGGATGCAAAAACACTTTTATACTCGTAACTCCAATATTCTTGGGCCAATGTCGTTGAATTTTGTAACATAGATCAAAACTACATTTATAGATGTCTGTGACAATCAATATATGGGCTGTGTGGCAGTAATCAAGGTAAAGGGGTGGTTCGGGGGAAGGGGTGGTTCTATTGAAAATAAGTGGATGCACTTTTAACGATTAGGGTCACACGAGTCTCCACACAAAATTTTGTAACTCTAGCTCACATGTATCCATATCTACACGTAGTGGAATTTTGACACAATTTCTAGGCGAGGGGGGTGAAATTAGCATATTTTTGACTATAACTTTTCATGTATTTATCCGATTTAGAATATTTTTGAAAAATGGATGCACATAAACACGACGCACAACTCTGAGAAGTTTCGAGTAAGGGGGTAAGGTATCGACTTCATTCGACAAACTCCCTCAGTCTTGAGAAAATGCGCATCTTGTGGTGAAATTCACTCTCATAGTGTCGGAGAAAGCTGGCCCAACACGGACAGACGGACATGTCTATATCGACTCGACTATTGCTCCTGATCATTTTTGCCCATGAAACTTATGGTCTGCAACGCCTCCTTCTGCCTGTCACATACATTGCACAAATCTATAATACCCTTTTAAACTTTGTGTATAGGGTATAAAAAGCTGTGTTTGTGTGTATGTATAAATGTTGGAGCCATAGAATACATAATAAACTTGGAACATACAATAAGCGAAACGCACTTGTTGATCAGCGTTGTTAGCTCTCCTTTCCATTGCATAGTTAAAGGAGTTATTTTCTTTTAAAAGCACCTTTATCTAAATATTTTAGAAACTGCAATTTTGAATGGTAAAGTTCTTTAATTTCCCTCTTGCTACTTTGGACTCTCTCTTTCTTTGAAACTTTGATTCGCGCATCGTTCAATTGATTTCAATTAAAATGGTTTTCAAGGCAAATTGGTTGCTTTATGTTGTATTCTCTTGAATTTTCTCAAATATAACTGTTGCTTTTTTTTTGCATATTTAATTACTCAGTTCAACGACTTTGAAGCTTATCAAGGCAAACGTATCACACAGAGCAAAATTTGTATTATACCCTCTTCTCAAATTTTAAGAGTGTTCGTTTTTTCAAGTGAGAAAGTGAAAGAATCTCGCTCGATATTAGAGTTCATTCTCTAGCAAGTCGCATAGGGTTGCAGGAGAGACAACTTATGGGCGATATTACCGTGCCTTCAAACGTTGCGAGCTACAAATCAAACGGCCTCGCTTGAAAATTTCGCTTCCAGGATGAAGAAGTTGGGGTTAAGGTTTAGGGGTTGGGCAACTTGGTAAATATTAGTGTCTAGAGATATGGGCTAACTATATGGGGAATTGCTTACCAGTGTAACTGAATTTTTTGCGTCATCACGTTGTATGTCAGGAACACTGCACAATAAGCCAAGAGTCGGCTTATTATCACCAATAGTCATATCTCTGATATAAATCGTATTATATGGTTCTGGTCGGGCTGCATCAGAGAGAGTTTATACCCGCCTAGGAGGTTCATTAGGTTCATGTTACTTTGGAGTCAGTAAGCAAATGAGCAGTAAAGACCAGTCCCGCCAAACGAAACTAACACTCTACAAGACGCCCATCTTTCACGTTTTGTTTAAAGGCGCAGAAGCATGGGTGATGAAGCTATCTGGTCAAAGTACTCCGTTAGATCTTTTGCCCTTTACGCATTGGCAACGACTATCGCACCCGATAGAACGACGAACCAGAACTTGATGACCAGCTTATTTAATTGTCCCTTGAGTCTGCAGAGTGCAGTAAGTAGGCCAGTCAGTATTCCAAGATTGTTTTTGCTCAGTTGCAAAATTTTCTTGAGCCTATTGGAAAAGAGTTGGAAGAGATAAGGATCTGTTTTACGTGCCCGACGCCTGAAGCTCCTGCCCAGTCTGCGGGTCGCCCTAATCTCTCTTCTCTTAGTAGGTGCTTAACCGTGTGTCTTGCAATGCGCCAAAGTGGCACTAATCTCATCAGAGGGGTTGCAGTACCGTTTCTTGCTAGCTCGTTCGCCATAGTTGATAAGCGGGCCAACTTCCTTAACATCTCCTTCGGCCACGCCTCCTAGTCATCTCATCTCACATCTCTTCTCACCTCATCATCTCATCTTCCCACACACCACTCTACAATAACTTCGCTTCTTCACTCTTCAAACTACACTCTTTCTTCACAACTCAATCTCCCTCACTCCTCCTTATCTCTCACAGCTCATTCTCCCTCACTACTGTCTGTATTCTGCTTTCTCCCTCACACTGTCCACTCTCTTCCCCATCTCACCTTTTTGCCGAAGTAGTCTCAAACCTTCTGTTTCATGATCAGCTACGATTTTCTACACTTATTTTGCATCAATGACTCTTTAAACAGTCTATCCCTGGAAAGGCTGATTCCAAGACTTTATACAGAAGTAGCAATTGCCGTAATCTTGAGAGCTAAGCGAAACGGAGCCGAAAAGTGAGATTTTACTTCAGATACAAGAGCGAAGAATTAAGAATTGTAAATCATTGTCGATCCCAAAGTGCGACTTTAAAATCTTAATTTTTTTTATATCTTCAATCTTTCTATCAGAAAGATGAATGTTTTTAAGGAGCAATGTTTTTAGAGCCTTTCAAGAAATATATTCACATAACCACAAAAATACTTTAAAAACTCTGCAGAAATGGTCTTTTTTTTCAGTTCCAACTTGCTAAGGCTGAGACCTAACATCTTTGGACTCCCTCTTTGATTGCAACTTTATTTCGCTCATCGTTGAATTGATTTTAATTAAAGTTAATTGTAAAGAAAATAGTTAACTTTGTTGTCTGCTCTTGGAAACGCTGATGCAAAGTTGTTAATAAAAAAAATATAAGACAGTTATCATTAAGAGTTTTTTGTGTAATTGTTCAAGAATTTGAACAAATCCTGCTTCTTCTTTATAAAAGAACTTCTTACCGAGAAGTGGCTTTATGTGGGGCTTTCTCGATGCGACACTGTTTCGCGCACGCATTCTCCACTTTGTTATAGCATGGAAAACCAGTGCGTTACACCTGACCCTTCCAACGCCTTCATTAAACAGCCGCAATGATTACCTTTCTTGCGGAAGCAAATTGCGCACACAATGACTGACATTTCTCTAAGTTACATCAATTGATCCCCAATGTTATTCTAGAATTACGGATGTAAAAAAGACTGATCTGAATTTCTGGATCAGTACTTATGTGTCTATATCCATGACTTCTTCTTCTTCTTCTTATTTGGGAGCTCTGAGCTATTATAATACATATTCGAGAATGCATATCGCATGCATATATATTTTTTTGTTTTATGAATGTTTCCTCGTAAAAGTAAGTACGCGTATTTATATGTCATTAATTTCCATGCCGAATGCATGTTTTGGATTCAAAATTTTGACTCGCCTAAAATTTTTTGGGAATATTTAGGCCGCTCGCTGGAAGTATTTGTTCAAAGAATGTAGGGACACTATATCAAAACATTTGAAAGAAACTTCCAAATTGGCTCCCTTTACATGTTAAAACCATAAGTAGAACAGGGTCCTAAACTTGATTCATCCGGCAGTGCAGATATGATATATCCTGTGTATCCTGTGACTATAGCCATATGTTTTTGTACCCTGTTATTAACTAATAGAACACGTTGGCCAAGAAGATTGCGACACAAAATAAGTAAAAAGAGAATATTGCCATTTCTCGTGCCTATGTGTCCCTTTTTCTTATATAAAAACTAGCTCCCTACTCGTATACCCTGTAAGCAGTAGGCTATATGAAGTTAATGCATCAAAATTGGTCTCTGACGCCTGAAAGACAGCTGCAGTTATTTTGGAGGTGTTTTTTCTCTTTCTGGAACCGACTCATAAAGTAGACACAAACATGTAGAAATGAAATAGGTAAATAAACTGAAGTTCAAAGAAGTTGGCTAACAAAATCCCATAAAAGGAACAAGTTAGTTACAGTATTCAGGACAACACTATAAACAGGTAGGTAAAGAGAATACAAGCTTCGGCAGTCCAAAGTTAGCTCGCCTTATGGCATTCTTTTCACACTCCAAAGTTCGTGTGTGATATATCCTGTAATTAGAAAACCACATCAAAGCACTGCAGACCAGGCAAAACCGCAGAGTTTCCAAAGCTCCAAAAGCATAAAAAGGCGCCTTTGAATGCCCTGAGTTCACACTTTACCGAGTTAGTCAGCAATGCAGCGCGATTTTGAGGAATTCATTAGATTGCCAAGAACCGCCTTTATGCGTGCGGGTTACGACCCACTGGCACGACCGAAGCCATTGAGGGTGCATCTCTTTATGTATCTTTACTTTTTTGCCTGCGTGGGAAGCCATATAGTATGCCTTTACTATATGTTCTATTTCCTTTTTGAATGGACTACCCTGAGCAAAAATCTATCTATCATCTTTCGCTACGCTACGCTCGTGACGTTTGTTATTAATTCGGATTCCAAATTTGCAACGTCACTGCTTAATCGTAATGCCATAAAACGCGTCTACGAAACATTATCAGCTCTCTATCCGGAAACCACACAGGAGCGAAGGCGTTATCGAGTCAATGAGTACTTTTGGCCACGTAATATAAGAGTGCTTATAACTTTCTACTTCTGTTCCTGTTCTTTGGTGATATTGGTTCCGATCATACAATCAATCAGCATTTATGCATGGCAGTTCATTAAATTGGGTGCCAGTGAGGCAACGTTCCCTTACTTGCACGCCTACCCTTTCTTTTACTACGATCCAGCTGCCCAATCTATATGGCTATATATTGGCATCTATACGCTGGAAATCTTACACAGCATTCAAATGGTCACCGCCAATATGGGCACGGATCTGTGGATGGTTTGCTTCGTGATGCAGCTATGCATGCATTTCGACTACCTAGCCCAATCCCTAAATGCATATCAACCTGATGGGAAGCATGATTCGAAGGATCGTCACTTTCTGGCACAATTGGTGTTCAAGCATCAGCAGCTTTTTGAGTAAGTGTTGGACTGATATGCAGTTCTTTCGAAATATGCATTCAAACCTCTTTTATATGCAGTATTCAAGAGGAAGTGAACAACATCTTTGGCGGTTCTCTGGTATTGAATTTACTTACAACAGCTGGTGTACTATGCACTGTAGCTGTCTACATTCTTGTTCAAGGAGTGGGCATGGAGAGCCTTACATATGTGCTTTTCATAACCACAGCCATTGCTCAATTTTATTTGGTTTGCTATTACGGAGAGCTGATGCAAATGATGGTTTGTTCAACATTGGTTCTCACTATGTGAGTGGTCAGTGTCTGGGTAGACCGGAAAGAGGAGGCTTGCAGGAGCTACTACTTAACGTGACTCTGACTACTCAGATACTGGAACCAGTGCTTAAGCACAGATTTCACTATTTTCATAAACTTTATTGCATTGCAGAGCACTTCTATAGCAGAAGCAGCCTATAGTCATGCCTGGTACAATGCCTCGCTCAACTACAAAAAGTATCTTTTGTTGATTATTATGCGTGCCCAACGTCCTGCCGAGCTCAGTGCCTTGGGGTTTTTGCCCATATCACAGGAAACATTTAAGTTGGTGTGTAGCTTACAAATATCTAAGCACTCAAGTACATAATCTTTGGTATTTCACAGATGCTCGCCATGACTTACCGCGTGTTTACCTTATTGAGGACAATGATTCAATAAGTTGTTGCTTAGTTTGCAGATTTATAACATAACTTTATAGATATCACACTTTACACTAGAATTTTCGCGCATCTCTCACCGCACGTTCACCGCTGGCTTGGTAATCCTTATAAATTTCTTCGAACTTGCGTTGCCTGCTTAAGTAGGTGAGGTAGCTGTGTTGCGAGCCTTACAAAACTGCTCTTCGGTTGTCTTAAACTTTTGTACCCTTTACACAAAGTCTAAAAGGATAAAAAGGGCAAAAATTATTAGGAGCAATAGTCGATTTGATGTATCGATATCTAAGCGTTCGGTCAAATGCGCTTGTCGGGTCGTCTCCCCAACCTATTTGCTTACGATGAATTACGAATAATGATGCGACTAAAAGGAGGTATGGGTGTAATTACCAATGGCTCTTACATTATGTTGTTGAAAAGAAGTAAGTATGATACTCTACAAAACCATGCCATTTGGGACAACTATTTTTACAAAAAATGTCAAACAAAAAGAAGTGATATGACATAAAAAACACGTTAAAAACGTAAAAAACGTTGTCGGATCCCAACTTTTGCTACAACAGAAAGAAATGATATAAAACGAGTCGGTAAATACACTTAAAATGTATGTTTCGTGAAACGAAAGCAAAACCTGATGAGCTATAGGACTCTATTTCCGATTTCCCAAAAACCCGAGGCTGCGGACATCAACTACACTAGCTAAAGCACTTTATGTGATTGGAAGTTTCCATGGAAATAAATGGTGGTATCCACAAAAAATAAAGTGGTTTTGTTTTTTAAGTTCTCATGAGTCGACCAATTTTGCTGTGCTCAAGTATGCTGAATGCTACTCTGCTATTGCCGTTTTTTGAATTTGAAGTTTTTAAATTACACTATGCTACAAATTTGACCTATGGCTAAAACATTCCTTTTCCGCTAAATTTGGGTTCGCTGATTTCGAATACGGAAACCGTTTTGCATTTTCTAACACCGTTTTCGCATTATGGCTATTTGAAAAAATTCGAAATTCCGAGAGTTGCAGTCAAAAAATCTCATGGTACTCCAGAACCTTACTACCGATCGAGATAAGATAGTATATCCCTCTCTATATCTATGTATCTCAGCCGGTCAGTTAGTTAAAGGTCAATCAACTCAAATCTAAATTTTTCGAAAATCGAAAATTCGTCTTTTTTTTGTAAAATTCAAAGTAATTACTATGAAAGAACACTTTTCGCATGCAGATTCTTCCAAGTCTAAGATAGAATTTCAACATTTTTGTTCTTTTCAAATTGATGAACAACTGGTGAGACTTATCAATCAATTGATTGGATTGGATGGATTTTAAAGTCATCTCAGAGATGAATATAAATATTAAATATGTTTCTAAAACACTCTGTAGACAACGTTAATAACGAATATATTTTTAATATAGGCGACAAGAAGTGATTGATCTGACAGTCTCTAACCAGAGAATGAATGGTCTCATCAAATCTTAGCATGTGTTGGAGGAGTTATCGTTGTCTGATCATCGATATATCCACTTCCGATTGGGGATCGACCAAATGGTAATCCTTGAAGGAAGGAGCTCATGAAAGGCCGAGCACATTGGCAAGGCCATTTCTCAGTCAATAGATAAGCACGCTGGATGCCCACAGGGCTCTTGCCTCTCGGCCATACTTAACAACTTATTCACCGCCGACCTACCAGTCTTAAATGATTGCACTGCATCTATATTTTCAAATGACACTGCAGTCCTGTACTCTGGATCCTTCAAATAAGTGACATATAGCTTTTGACTCTCTTGTCTCCAATTTCCAAAAATAGATAATTGAAGTAAACGCTGATAAGATGCATGACATTTATTTCATTACTTACCGAAGAGTCATTTTTAGCTAGATGAAGTAGATGTCAAATAGGAGGAGAGCGTCAGATACCTAGGGGTAGTATTGGACACAAAACTAACTTTCAATGTCAGAAAGAATTTCGAAACTTCACTTAAACATTGATATTTATAACTTAGCATAAGTTTTGTTAGCCTTAAATCCGAGATGTAGTCTCAAATTTCAAGTGTTTTGTTTGCAAACAAATTTTACCTTGCCGCTCGGCTTAACTCGATTCGAAGATATAATGGGACATACACAACCAATATCTTGGAAACCTATGAGTAAGTCCTTTTGGCCCACTTTCCGGGCTGCAGGATATCCATCCTTAGTGGAATCTCAGCGGAACCGATTCCTGTTGTGGGGCCCTGTCGATTTAACTGGTATACGGTTGTTTTTATACCGAAACCAAGTAGGGATAATTACTCTCTGGCGAAAAGACTTAGACCCATTAGTTTTGCATTGTTCTTTCTAAAGGGTCAAGAGCTTTTAATTTAAAAGGACGTTAGGGCAAGAGCATTAGTCCAAAGCCCGCTCAATAGTCAGCAACATGCATATCAGGGTGGAAAGTCCTGTGAGTCAGCTCTACACGATATGTTTTGCAAAATCGATGAAGGCTTGGAGAAGGGAAAATACACTTTGTGCGTATTTGTAAACATTGAGGGAGCCTTTGACAAATCTACCTTCTCAGTAGCTGAGAGACATGGCATCGATGAAACCTCATGCAGGTGGATTCGACGCATGCTCCCTGACAGGCGTCTCACTGCTCGGACAGGTAACATAGGCCACAGTTGAGGTAAAACGAGTATGGCCCAAGGGCGAGTACTTTCTCCTCCACCTGGTGCAGGAGATCCAAAATAATGGCGCACACATACAAGCTTATGCCGATTATGTGTGCGTGCAGGTATCAGGTAGATCTCTCCATACAGCTTACATAACAATGTAGGCTGTATTTGAGATAATTGACGTCTGGTACAATACACAAAGTCTTACCTTTAATTCGAGTAAGACTACCCTGGTTCACTTTACTCGAAATCATAGGATGTATGGAATGATCCTTCGAATGTTAAAAGGTGCTGGCCAGCGATGTAAAGTATCTCGGGTGACCATTGATACTAAGCTGATCCGGAAAGTGCGCATTAAACGGAAGACCGACCGTGCTCTCATAGCTCTCTGGCAGTGGAGACGGACTTTTATAAAAACCTGGGGTTTGAAGTCGAGCTCTGTGCATTGGTTGTACATAGCAATGCTCAGGCCCGTATTGTCATACGCCTCAGTGGTTTGGTGGAAGAGAACAAGGGCTCAGTCCAACGTCAGAGGCTACTTAAGGATCACAGGCGCTATGAGTACCACTTCAAGTGATGCCCTGAACTAACTGGTAAATCTAACCTCTCTTAACGTGGTACGACAAGCGGCTATAAATGCGGCTAGCAGACTCAGCAATAAAGGATTCTGAACAAACGAACTGGGATTTGGTCACACACTAATAGCCAGTAAGCTAAGGAAAGAGTGCCAGCTTTTCTCAATGCCTGCTGATAGGGTTGTCCCAAATGTGAAGTTTCGCCGAAGATACAATGTAGTATTTCCGCCAAGAGAGTCCTGCAGCGATCCAGGAGCTGCGCAGCTGAATTGGTTGCAGGGATAGCGATCTACACAGACAAAACCTGTAAGGAATGCTGGAAATCTACCACTGGATGTGGCGTAACAAAGCACTTCATGAAAGAACCCAATCCAAAGGCCTCCAAATATATTCTTCGTCAGAAGAGGAAAGATCTGCTAGCCCTTGTTTGATTAATCACGGGTCACGGGCCCAATATGGGCCTCGTTGACGACCCAACTTGCGCAGCCTGTCTTGAAGAAGCCGACTCCACGTACCTTTCTGTGTTACTGTCTGGCTTTTTCATGGACACGGGAGTCTGCGCAAGCCTACTCTGTTTTCGTACTCCCTCTCTCATTTCAACTAACCTTTCTCTTTCAATTTCCAGTGCTTCTCTTATGAGCCATCTCACCTACCACAAATCTAATCTAATCTGATATGTCCTTTAACTGAAAAACTATGTCAAAGCACTACAGACCAGGCAAAGCCGCAGAGTTTTCAAAGCTCCATAAAAAGACGCCTTTGAAAACGCTGAGTACACACTTTACAGAATCAGCAATGTAGCGCGATTTTGAGGAATTCATTAGATTGCCAAGAACCGCCTTTATGCGTGCGGGTTACGACCCACTGGCACGACCAAAGCCATTGAGGGTGCATCTCTTTATGTATCTTTACTTTTTTGCCTGCGTGGGAAGTCATATAGTATGCCTTTACTATATGTTTTATTTCCTTTTTGAATGGACTACCCTGAACAAAAATCTATCTATCATCTTTCGCTACGCTACGCTCGCGACGTTTGTCATTAATTCAGATTCCAAGTTTGCAACGACGCTGCTTAATCGTAATGCCATAAAACGCGTCTACGATAGATTAGCAGCTCTATATCCCGAAACCACAGAGGATCGAAGGAGCTATCGTGTCAATGAGTACTTTTGGCCACGTAATGTAAGAGTGATTATTACTTTCTAATTTTGTTCCTGTTCTTTGGTGATATTGATACACAATCAATCTGCGTTTACGCATGGCAGTGCATTATATTGGGTCCCAGTGAGGCAGAGTTTCCTTACTTGCACAGCTATCATTTCTTTTTCTACGATCCAGTTGCCCAATCTACATGGCTATATATTGGCATCTATGCGCTGGAAATAATACACAGCATTCAAATGGTCACCGCCAATATGGGCACGGATCTGTGGATGGTTTGCTTCGTGATGCAGCTTTGCATGCATTTCAACTACCTAGCGCAATCCCTAAATGCATATCAACCAGATGGGAAGCACGATTCCAAGGATCGTCACTTTCTGGCACAATTGGTGTTCAAGCATCAGCAGCTTTTTGAGTAAGTGTTGGACTGATATGCAGTTCTTTAGAAATATGCATTCGAACCCCTTTTATATGCAGTATTCAAGAAGAAGTGAACAACATCTTTGGCGGTTCTCTGGTATTGAATTTACTTACCACAGCTGGTGTACTATGCACTGTAGCTGTCTACATACTTGTTCAAGGAGGGGGCATGAAGAGCCTTACCTATTTGCTTTTCATAACCACAGCCATTGCTCAGTTTTATTTGGTTTGCAATTATGGAGAGCTCATGCAAATGATGGTTTTTTTCAAAATTGGTTCTCACTATGTGGGTAGTCAGTCTGTAGGTCGGCAATACACCAAAGATCCAAGAGGATTGCAGGAACTACTAGTTTACGTGGCTCCTTTAAAGTTTCTCTATATCTTACTCTGACTACTCAGACAGTGGAACCCCTTAGGCTTAAGCACCGATTTCACGATATTTATAAACTTTATTGCATTGGAGAGCACTTCTATAGCAGAAGCAGCCTATAGTCACGCCTGGTACAATGCCCGGCTCAACTATAAAAAGTATCTTTTGTTGATTAAGCCCAACGTCCTGCCGAGCTCAGTGCCTTGGGGTTTTTGCCTATATCACGGGAAACATTTAAGTCGGTGAGTATATTACAAATATTAAAGCACTCAAGTAAATAATCCTTGGTATTTCGCAGATGCTCTCCATGACTTGCCGAGTGTTTCCCTTATTGAGAACAATAATTCAATAAGTTGTAGTTGCTCAGTTTGCAGCTTTATAACATAACTTTATACATATGACACTATACACTAGAATTTTAGCTGTTGCATGTTTGCATAAAGCCTGCTTTTACTTTGGGTCCGTTGGTAATTTGAAGCCTACCATGTCAGCAGTTTGTTTCACGGAACGTTCACCGCTAGAATGGTAATCCTTATAAATTTCTTCATACTTGCGTTGACTGCTTAAGTAGGTGAGGTAGGTGTGACCCAAGAAGATGGCTTCGTTGCGAGCCTTACACAACTGCTCGTCGGTAGTCTGAAACTTTTTATATTGGGCCAATACATAAGTTGCCGCTAAGTTGTCCTTAATGCAGCCGTTGGGCGATGCCTTACGCAGCTCGTGTAACAAGGAACGCAGCACACTTTTTGCAGCCATTCTAGTTTACCAATAGTAGACAATATTTAATGATGAGCTTTAATTTCAATTTCAATAAAAATAAAAACAAAACTTACGTGATCAGCCAGCTGAAAAAACAATGCGAATGGCAAAGGCGTTGCCACCTTTTATACTACGTAATTGCATATTTTAAGAGTTTTCACACCTTTGTTGCGGGAAAATTTCTTATATATTTGAATATTTTATTTTTTAAATATCTGAATATTTTATTCTATCTATTTCTTATATATTTGTATTGTACAATCCACTGGTGTTCTGTAACGATATGAAGCGTTAGTGGCTGCAAAATGTTATTTGGAAACCGAAAGAAAAATACAGTAAAAATGAAAGAAATGTTGGAATATGATTAGCAAGTGCTAATCACACATTTTGTGTGTGAAATTTTATTCTGTTTGTGTTTAAACTTTAACATCTGATCACGAACTACAAATGGTTATTTTGAATGGAATTGTCTGCAATCGTTATTACACAATGTGTAATGCACATGCAATATTAATGTGAAACAACATAACAAACACACGGTGTTGCCACCTTTAATTCTAAACAAGAACAGCTGATTGTACGCCAGGCTACCATTGTAGCGGCATAAAACTGCACGAATTTAAATGAAAATCAATTTATTTTACAATTATGTGGAAAATTACATTCAGATTTACTTCTTGGCTTTGCCAATGGGCTTCTGTGGTGGCTTTCTACCGGCCGGTCCCTTGCCGCCAACAGATTTTCCAGTTGCGGTCTTACCAGCTCCTGGTTTGGTGGTCTTGGCAGCCGGCTTTTTCTTCGGGTCCACCTTGGCCTTTGGCGCCTTGACGGGCTTAACGAGTGCCTCGCGTTGAGTCTTCAAAGCCTTGACAATCTTTTGCTCCTCAATAAGGAAGGCACGCACAATGCGCTCGCGCAGGCAACCGTGGCACAACACTCCGCCGTACGTGCGAGAAACGGTCTTATGGCGTTTCGACAGACGCGTACGCTCACTTGGACGTGAGGGTGTAATCCCCTTAAGTTTCTCCTTACATTGTCCGCAGCGTGGCACAGTTTTGTTCTTCTTGACGTACTGATAAACAAGACGGCCGCCTGGAGTGCGCACACTGAGGAAAAATTCTAATTAGTAGCTATTTAAGTAAGGGACACATTTAATAGATTACTTACATGCGCCTCCTGTTGGAGCGTGTATTGTAAGACAGACGACGTCTCAGAGTCAAGCGTTGCACCATCTTGTTGCTGCTAACAAAAACAAAAAATACGTAAAAAAGTTGTTCAAATGTAAAAGAAAAAAATGGGTTTAAAACTCTTGCTAGGCTAAAAATCTTTATATTATTCAAATGTCTTAATATTTAAGTAGCATTTCTGTCTTATAATTGCACAGTTTAACATCCTAAAATGAGGATGTTTAAGGATTTTTCTGCGATATTCTTTGGCAAAACAAATGCCTACCTTCAAGAGATAAACGAAAAAGAGAGGTGGCAACGCTTTTTTTAAATAGCTTGAACTTGGCTGCGCTTTGTTTTTTGTGGCATTATTAACACTGCCTTACTTGTTGCCAACAGATGTGCTTGTTATGATTTAGGTGTTGTTGTTGTTGCCTGTTATCAACCGCAAAAAAGCAAACAAAGAATTATAAAATTAACCAAATACTTATCATAATGAGCACGGCAGCTGGAAGTAAGTTGTTCGCTGACTTAAGCTTCATGAACATAGTTCAAATAAAGTTTTATTCCACCACTAGTCATGCGCTTGGTTATGCTGCAATTAAAGGGCTCCAAGGACAAAGTTGCCAATGTCCAAAACGCCGTAAGCAAGATTGAAGCGGCCGTTAAGGAACATAAGCCGCGCATTATAACTTTACCCGAGTGCTTTAATGCTCCATATGGCACTAAATACTTTCGCGAATATTCAGAGCGCATACCCGGTGGCTACACTTCACAGCAGCTATCCAATCTGGCCAAACAGCATCAGATCTACATTGTCGGTGGCACTATACCCGAACTGGCGGACAGCGATGCTATCTATAATACGTGTACTGTGTGGGATCCAAATGGTGACTTAATCGCCAGGCATCGTAAGATGCATTTGTTCGATATTGATGTCAAGGGCGGCATACGTTTTAAGGAGTCGGAAACACTTTCTGCTGGCAATGATTTCACTGTCATTTCTGTGGATGGACACAAAATAGGGATTGGCATATGCTATGACATACGTTTTGAGGAAATGGCGCGTCTTTATCGGAATGAGGGCTGTGAAATGATAATATTTCCAGCTGCTTTTAACATGACCACAGGTCCAATGCATTGGGAGCTACTGCAACGGGCGCGCGCTAATGACAATCAACTCTTTGTGGTAACAACTTCGCCAGCACGTGATACCAGCTCTGAATATATAGCCTATGGCCATTCCATGGTTGTCGATCCATGGGCAAAGGTATTAAAAAGCGCGGGAGAAGGCGAGGAAACTGTGGCTGTTGATATAGACTTTTCCCTGGTGGAACAAGTACGTCAGCAGATTCCAGTATTTAGTCAGCGGCGGCTAGATCTGTATGCCACTGAAAAGACGGAAAAGGGAAAATGTATAGCTGCACAAACAAGGATTTAAACGTTAAGGTCGTTCTAGGTTAGAATTATGTATATCAAAACGTGTTCCTTATACTCCTTAGTATAGCAAATTGCCTATTCTTTAAAGAGACATATTAAGTACAAGAGAAACATGTCTCTCTAAACCCAATTTCGACCCAACAACTATCCGCCAGTAAGCTAGAAATCTCTTCCAATCGAATTTCACTAAAAAGAATTAATCCTTGAGATTGTTGTAGATATCAAAATAGCTATTAATCGACGGTTTTTTAAAAAGAATTGCAATGAAAATTCAGTCAAAACCGGCGAGAGATTTCTGGCATAATCGCTGAAAAATCCAATTCTGTAAATTAATTCTGAACTTTGTAGCTCCGAAAATATAATTTTCTATCGTTTTCAAAATGAAAAATTATTTTTAAGTTATCGTTAAAAATTGTTATTTTCGAGAGGAACTTTCTATCCTAGAATGACACACACTTGATGCATTTATAATTTACCACGAACTCAATATATTAAAATAAATGGGTTTTACAAAATTTACATATAAATTTTCTTATAAGCCTAATATTGCTATTATTATTGTTATTGCTATTTCAGGCATTTGTCTAATGCACTTAATCTCTCGTTGTATTTTCTGCAACTGTAGGTGGCGGGTAATGCGGCCTCATTGCCTGACTGAAGAGCGCCCTGATGGCTTCATCGGTGGCCATTAAAGGTTGACTTACAAATTCCAAGGCCTGTAAAATAATAATTTCTTTAGATTTGCGTACAAAGGATTCGCAAGCCCGGAGGTTTGCTTAAATTAGGTTAGAGCTCCAGCGAAAGATTAGTGTAAACCCTGTTTAAAGCTTACCTGCACTGCGTACTTTTCTGCCTCGCATAATGGGCTCTGACTAGCGCTAGACAATTTAAGATTAGCTTCTGGCATGCCCAGGCCCGAGGTCAATACCATCTGCTCCAATATATTCAAATTCTCAGCGCTCAAGCTGATCACATCAATAGCAGGGAAATTGAGATAACGAATTTTAGCCAGAAATTTCAAATGTTTAAGAATGTCCAACTGAATGCCGCGGATTTGATGTGTCGCATGCAATAATTGCTTCGTTGATTCGTTTAGCAGTTGATTTTTCTGGGTTAAGTCGGCTTTCCAACGTGCTAGCTCCTCAACCATAACACTGCTGGCCAAGAACTTGGAGCGCCAAACTTCACATTGGCCAGCCAAGAATTCAATTTGTTCCGTGTGTGTAGTCAGATTATTGGCTGTGTCTAGCAGAGCGCGAGCTAGCTGCAGCTTGTCTTCGGTCAAGACATTTACGCGTGTTTGCAGATCCTCGCCAACGGATGCAACAAGCAAACTTTTAAGTTCGCTATTTACCTGCGTCTGGAATTTATATTGCGCCTGATAATGATCACGTTCTGCGCGCATTTTCTCCAGCTCGTTTTGCAGGCGCTGCAATTCCTCATTGTTACCATTAGTCTTACGCTCTTCTTTTGCATCTTCATCCAATTCTTGCGTACGCAGCGTGGACACTTGATCGACTAAGACGGTTATGTCCAGATTATTCTTGTTAATGCGTGGCACTTTGTGATTGGCCGCCTGTGGTGTCATAGGATTCACGGCGCCCGGATAGGGTTCATAGGGCACAAATTTTGGTGGCTTGGTCTTCTTGTGTTCCGGTAGCACTGCATCAGAACGTATAAGCCTGGGTTTCAGCTGTATGAGCTCACCCTGGGGCACAACAGGCGCTATGCTACGTGTGACAATCTCAGGACGTCTGTAGAGTGTATGCAGTCCTGGCAAAGGCAAGGAACTTGAGCTACTGGCTGAAGTCTTGCGTGCGAAAACAGCCTCCTGGATGACGGTGCTGTCTTTGCGTGATAACTGTTGTCTTTTGCTGTTGACCTTATTGGTTGTGTTTTCCTCTACTTTGGAGGCTAGTGACATTTCTTCGTGCTCCATGCCGTCTCCGCTTGTGCGGCAATCCTGCGCATCTTTATGTGCTGCAGCCATAGTTTTGTTATATTTAAGCCGAGAAGTTTCACTTGCCAGCAAAACAACAAACAGCGTTGCCAACTGTCACACAAGTGCTGCCAACTCAATCTATCGCTACTATCGATTGTGCCAACGATAAGTTTGCAAATCTATTGCGAATGCATAATACAAAAAAAAAATCAATGAGCTGAATAAACTAACAAAAATAAGATTTGGTGTGTCATATCACTGTTTAAACATTAAAGTATTAGCCGTTATCGTGTCAATTAAGCCAACGCTCATATGCATAAATAAAAAGTTTAGCGCACAATTGAATTTGCAGGTACAGCCACCGCTGCGCTTGACGAATCGATCGCCACACACGCATATTGTTAGTAGCTAACATATTTTATTTTTAAATTGCTACTATAATTAATGCACGACCGGCTTCATTGAGTAGCATGACGACAGTGGAACAGGAATTACTCAGCAAAGTCAATGAAAAGATCGATCTAATAGAGCCTACTACAGGAAAATTGTTTTTCGAACACAAGACCGAGCTGGTTTTTTGCAAGCCACATTTGATGCCTTTGAAGTCTCAAGCTCTAGAACGTTTGGAGGAAATGCACCGTGAGACTGCGCGGCAACTGCAACAGAAACGCAGCAAACAGAACAACGGTGGCTTGGAGCAGGCCGCCGCCTAGGCTGCGGCTTGGGCACTTGCTAACTAATTGCACATAAATAAGCACAGAATTAAACATGGCTTACTTGCTGACTTTCGGCATTATAGCAGCCATATTTCTGGCCAGCATTTCCCTATATCGCTATGGCAACATACCGCATCAGCACATATTAGTCACGCTCTCTGTTTTTACTGCTTGGTGTTTCTCGTTTATAATTGTTTTTACCATACCATTGGACGTAACCTCGGTAAGTACCCACCAAAACGTCAAATAAAAGTTATCAATTAATTGCATATTCCCGCAGACTCTCTACCGTCAATGTTTGAAAGAGCACCAGGTGCCTGAATCAGTCAATGGCAGCACACTTGCACCTGCTTTGCAACATGGCCACCAGCATGAATGCCAACCGCCTTGGGGAATGGTGCCTGACTCAGTGTTTCCAAACTTGTGGCGCATAATATACTGGAGCTCGCAGTTTCTTACCTGGTTGATAATGCCTTTAATGCAATCGTATCTGAAAGCTGGTGACTTTACCATCAAAGGCAAGCTTAAATCGGCTTTGATTGAGAATGCTATTTACTACGGCTCCTACCTATTTATTTGTGGCGTTCTTCTTATTTATATTGCCGTTAAGGGAGTCTCTCTGGACTGGCAAAAGTTAAAGGCAATTGCATCGTCTGCATCTAATACATGGGGCTTGTTTTTACTCGTATTGCTGCTTGGCTATGCCCTCGTGGAGGTGCCTCGCTCTCTTTGGAACAATGCAAAGCCGGGTTTTACGCTACAGTATGCATATTTTAAGGCGGCTAAGCTAAGTACAGACAAAGCAGAGGCTGAGGAGCATGTGGATGATGTGCTGGAGTCTTTGCAATGCATCAGCCGCGCCGTGCCCAACAATCACGATCTGCGACCTTGTGTGGAAACCATTTTGCGAAAGGTGCCCATTGAGCTGCAGGAACGTGCTAGTCGTAATTTTACTAGAAGTGGAGGCAGCTCGCTGGGTGGCACTACTTCCACTATTGTACCATCTGAGAAGGCATTGGTGCGAATACACAAGCAGGTCATCAAGTCGCTGCAAACACTGCAGCGCACCGAGGCGCTGTGGAGCGTACAGGTAGACACTGTTCTGCATTTGGAGGATGTTGCCAGGAATGTGCACTCTGCTGAACGACGCTTTAAAACAGAATTTCCGAAACAGCGTTCACAGTTCGAGCGTGTGTGTTATAGTCCCACAATACAATGGTACTGGGAATGTCTGTTGCGTGCTCCACTCCTCAAGACGCTTTGTGTACTTACGGCAACCATGTCTGCGATGGTGGTATGGAGCGAGCTGACTTTTTTTAGCCGTAAGCCTGTGCTCTCCATATTTGCCAACATTATCTATGTGGCTAAATCTAGCTATGATTTCTTAACCATTGAGATGGTATCCATGCTGTTGCTGTGCTACTTCTTCTACTGCACCTACTCCACGATATTACGCATACGTTTTCTTAATCTATACTATCTGGCACCGCATCACCAAACCAATGAGCACAGCTTGATTTTTAGCGGCATGCTGCTGTGTCGGCTTACATCGCCCATGTGTTTAAACTTTCTGGGCCTAATACATATGGATTCTCACATAAAAGAGGAGACCTACTACACGCAGATCATGGGCCATATGGACGTTATTGGCATTATAGCAAACGGTTTTAACATTTACTTTCCCATGTGTATGTTGGCCTTCTGTCTGACCACTTGGTTTAGTCTGGGCAGTCGCGCTCTCAATGCTATGGGCTTCCAGCAATTTCTACAAAACGAAACTATAGCCACAGAGTTGGTTCAGGAAGGCAAGGATCTGATAGCCCGCGAAAAACGTCGTCGTCAACGCGCTGAGGAGGCAATGGCCAGGCGTCGAGACTTTAATCGTGGTGATCCTCTAGCCACCAATGAGTACATTTCCAAATATCGTAACTTGAGTCAGTTGCCCAACAGCCGTACGCCCGCAGATGGATTGCTAAGAGATGGAGAAAGTAACGACTATGCCGCGGTAGCCTCCTCATCTGCTTTAGGCGTGGTGCCACGCTCTCTGTCAGAAGAGATTAATGATCGTTTTGGCGTAAGCACCCAAGTGCAGGTGGGCTTTAAGGGCACGCATGAGCAGTGCGTGGATTTCGACGACTACCAGGATGAGAATGAACGACGCATAGTTGGGCCACCACCGCGTGGACTCTTTGATGATGTTTAGCTCGAAACTTAAGCTTCAATGCAATTGTATATTTTATTTAGTTAGTTATTTTCATTATATTTAAGGCTTTCTGCTGTTCCTGTCATAAATATTAATTCAATATATAACCCCCTCGTTTATAGATCACAAAAGATGTTATTGTCATTCTATTTCATATGCTTATGTTAAGCGGTGATTCCAATTGCTTCAATCGTCCGAAAAGATAGCACGCACACAATATAAAACCCTTAAAATCCATAAAACCATATTTTCTTATTTGTTACTGCATCGAATTTTAGTTTGCTTAAAATAAAACTGCATCACTTTTTTTACAGACCATTTGCACAATGGCGAACCCTGCAAATTAAAGCCCAAGAAAAAATGTTGAAATTAGCGTCAAATCGCATGTGGCTTTGCCACACAAACTACAAAAGTTATACAATTACCAGAAAACGCATTTATAAGGATATGTTATAAAAAAAAAACGATGTCTGAAATTATTGGTTTACAATTATAATTTTTTATTGCTTCATCTTCGGTTTAATTGATTCGTCGAGTTTCTGCTTATTTTAATGCTTCGTTTATGGTAAAACAAATTTGTGAATGTCACCTAATTTTCATATTCCCAAACTATCAATTTTTTAAATTGGATGTGGTAACTTAAGCGTGGTACTGGCGATTTATCTTTTTCGTAACGCCATTTCTTATCTACTTCATGCGAGTCCAAATTTTCATTCTGAACCTTTTCCTGCTCCTCTTCTTCTGTTGGTTCGACAAAAGGCGCCGGCTTGGCTAAATCTGTTATTGGATGTTTCCTTAAGAGCTTGCGACAACGCATATTACTTTTCCGTGAAGTTTTTGGAGTTTTTGGATATTCCATGATAGCTTCACTCCGGTGTTCGCCTAATCGGTTCTTACTCAAATGAGCAGTTTTTGGATTTTGCGTAGCTGCAACAAAATACGTACATATGTATATGTACATACGATTACTTTTAAGTTGCTGAGTTACTTTTGCTGTTCTTCTTGGGTCGGCATTTTCTTCTTTTTCGCTTTTTAACGTATCGCAATATGCAGCCAATATGGCGTCCTAGAAAGCAAAACGATACTTTTGGCAAACAGTGTTGTTGATGGCTATAAGTATTACGCAAAGAAATAAAGATGTATGTAGAAGAAATATGTGGCATTCGAAGCAACTTAGTCCTGGTCAAGGCAACTTTAGCTAGCGAGGGAAGACAAAGGTGAATGGAGCTTAGAGAAATACAAGCGAGCCTGGTTGGATCTTGATAGCTTTGGGGTTCAGATCCAAGATGTTCAGCCCTAGTATTAGGCAGGTTGTTCAACACTGCTTCTGTATTGAGAACTTGCCGGTTTCTTTTATTGGATATTTTGCCACAATTATCACAATTACATCCTATCGCAGATGTTCCGCATTTACATTTTTAGTGTCTAGCTTATTTGTTCCCGGTACTGAAGAGTCACTTGCGAAATGAAACCCTATGAAACCCTTCACCTTTTAGAAACATGCATATTATCCATTTTTAGTACCAGCAGTTCACTTTTATTGGGCTTAGTCTATGTTTGTGCGTGTGTTTGTATCCTCCCCCTGCCCATGTGGAGTTAGATGTATTTACCAAGTCTGTAAATAAATCATGTACAAAAGGTGTGCACTAGGGAAACTGTGTGTCGTTTGCTTCTTCATCTTCTTGATTGTTAAATATGTGCAGTGTGAGTTTGTGTGTGCGCCAGTGTTTGTTTGTGTGTGCCAGTGTAAGTTTGTGCGTCAAGTATTTTATTTAAAATTGTAAATAGTTAGAACAAACTATTCATCGCCGCCGCCCTCCTCATCTTCATCGAACTCGCCCTCCTCATCAGCTGTGGCCTCCTGGTACTGCTGATACTCTGAGACCAAGTCATTCATGTTACTTTCAGCCTCAGTAAACTCCATTTCGTCCATGCCCTCGCCTGTATACCAATGCAAGAAGGCCTTGCGCCGGAACATGGCCGTAAACTGTTCGGAAACACGCTTGAACAGCTCCTGTATGGCCGTGGAATTGCCTATAAAAGTAGCCGACATTTTGAGACCACGCGGCGGAATGTCGCACACCGCAGTCTTGCAGTTATTGGGTATCCACTCGACGAAAAAGCTGCTGTTCTTGTTTTGTATATTCAGCATTTGTTCGTCCACTTCCTTCATAGACATGCGACCGCGAAATATAGCTGCTACTGTCAGATAACGTCCATGGCGTGGATCACAGGCCGCCATCATGTTCTTCGCATCAAACATTTGCTGCGTCAGTTCCGGTACAGTCAATGCACGATATTGTTGGGAACCACGGGAAGTCAAGGGTGCAAAACCGGGCATAAAGAAATGGAGACGTGGGAATGGCACCATGTTGACGGCAAGCTTGCGCAAATCTGCGTTTAGCTGACCCGGAAAACGCAGACATGTGGTAACACCCGACATTGTAGCTGACACTAGATGGTTGAGATCGCCGTATGTGGGCGTGGTTAGCTTCAGAGTACGAAAACAAATGTCGTACAAGGCTTCGTTATCTATGCAGTAGGTCTCATCCGTATTTTCCACCAGCTGGTGCACACTTAAGGTAGCATTATAGGGTTCCACTACAGTGTCGGAGACCTTGGGCGAGGGCACCACTGAAAAGGTGTTCATGATACGATCAGGATACTCCTCTCGTATTTTTGAAATCAGTAATGTGCCCATGCCAGAGCCAGTACCGCCACCCAGGGAATGAGTTAGCTGGAAGCCCTGTTCAAATATTTAAACAATTTTTGAGCCTCGTTAGTCTCAGTATATATGTACCTGCAGACAATCGCAGCCCTCGGCCTCCTTTCGCACTACATCCAAAACCGAGTCAACCAATTCAGCTCCTTCGGTATAATGTCCCTTAGCCCAGTTATTTCCAGCGCCCGACTGTCCGAAAACAAAATTATCCGGTCGAAAGATTTGACCAAACGCGCCGGAACGAACAGAATCCATCGTGCCCGGCTCAAGATCCACCAGTACGGCTCGCGGCACATATTTGGCGCCCGTTGCCTCATTGTAATACACATTGATGCGCTCTAGCTGCAAGTCACTATCGCCATAATACGTGCCAGTTGCATCAATGCAATGCTCGTCAGATATAACCTCCCAAAATTTTCCACCAATTTGATTGCCACATTGGCCCGCCTGTATATGCACTATTTCGCGCATTTCCACAACCAAAATGTAGTCTGGAAAATTTTCTAATTTATTTGTAATTTTGATTATTTAAAATTTTTTATTCCGATTTTAGGTGTTGTTCCTAGTCGACACGAAGTTGAAATGAGCATTTTGTTACTGACAGCATTGAATATTACAAAAAGACTACTTCGATAGAAATTTTAAGGCTACTTTTCCAGAAATCTTTATTTACTATGCATTAGATTTTTATTAATAATGAATATTAGTTGATTATTTGGCAATACTGTCAAAAGTGCTTTTTATACACGCATTAAGTGCAATTTTGTACAATATTTTAATAGAGCTATTTTTCGGCTAAACTGACTTTTGCCTTTGGTGCTTCAAGTTTCAATCGTTTCGTGTTAATGTTGTTTAAGACATGTTTGGCATTACGGGATTTCTTTGAAGTCAAAGGTACTAAACATAAGTCAAAAGCTGATAGGTCAAACTCAATTCAACAGCGTTTTGTTTATAGTATATGGAAAGTCCAGCTAACAACCAATGATTACGTCTCGTGGTTGGGTTTCGTCTATGTGGGATATATCACTTCAACCGACAAAGTTTATCATTTTTCAGTCCATTTCATCAGTTGTGTGTAAACAGCTATATCAAACAGACACGCGTTTTAAACATAACGTGCTCTCAACAATATCCGTGGGCTGAAAGTCTGGATCCACGAATTGCTCGTGATTTTGACAACGAGTGCCGCCCATGCAAGTGCAGGAACACAGCGAAGCCGTCTCATCATACTCAGTCATATAGTTGGAGTTTTCCAGTAGCTTGCCATGTATATTGTAGGTAGTCTCATCATCGAAGGTGACCGGTTGATTCCCAGCAGCCAGGTTTTGAGCGTCCTGCTCGTCGCGTTTGGCATCTTCAGCTTGCCTGTAGCGAAACACAAATATACATACAGATAATGCAGTCTAAAAGTGCTAAGAGCTTATGCTCACATGGTCATGAAGCGCAGCACAAGCAAATTAATGCTGGCGGCCACCACTGCCAAGCCAAATAGTATAAATACCAGACTTAGTGCCACATAACCAGGTTTGCTGGTCAAGGCCTGATCATTTTGCAGTGCTACATAGTCTCCAAAGCCAATTGTGGTAAGCGTAACAAAGCAGTAGTAGAAACTATCAAAATAGCTCCAGCCTTCGTAGCGTGAAAATACCGCAGCGCCTGTTGTAATAATAATGGAAGATAGCATGCCTGTGGCCAGCATAAGATTCATTTCTGTTGCCTCCGTGTGGCTGCAATTCATATAGCGCTTGACTCTACGTATGATAACCGAGGCAAATTTATTCAAACGTTCACCAATAGACTGAAACATGACCAGACCCAGCGGGATGCCCACCTGTGAAAGAATCAGATTTATTAATGTCATGCCCAACTATACAGTTTTAAACCCAAAAGCGCTGCAGCTTAGTGGGACCGACTCATACCATAGCATAGCCCATGCAAAAGGCCTTGCCGCCAATGGTGACCGGTGTGGAGTGGCCATAACCAATCATGGCTAAGACTACGGTGGCAAAATAAAAGGCGCCTGCAAATTTCCACTGTGGTCCTGCCTTATGCGGTCTGTTCTCGATAATAACTATTTCCATCATGCGATAGTCTTCGGCGGAGACATTGTATTTCTTAACGAAATCATTTTTCACCGCTACGCGGAGCATGAAATTGAAGCAGTACCAATATCAATACACAATTAAGTGCCAATTGAAGGCAAATTCAAATGAATATCAACTAAAAAAGGGAAATATGTATGTAAAATAATGCGAAATGAAAGTGAATGCGATTTTGAACTGGCGTAATTTTTGTGTTTTGGCTTTGGGGTGCATATAGTGCGTGTTGTTTAGTTTGGATCTTGCCGGGGATATATATTGTTTGGTGGCTATATATATACCTTGCAGGAATTCCCAGCGTTTCGCTTCTGTGCGAGATTCAAGCGAGTCAAAGACTGCCGCACCGATGAGCAAATAGGTAAATGTGCAGACCACAAGCGATAGGGTACGCACATTTTGACGCTTCATGCTGCAATGAACAACAAATTCTAAAACAGTATCGCGACAGGATTCAATTAGCATCTATGTAGGTTCAAAGCGGACGCAAAATTCAATATGTACAATATGTAGTTTAGTTATACTCTGCTTTTTTTTTTTTTTTAAAAATTGTGTCTAGCGTTAGTAGCGATGCTGCGGCTCCCAAGGACTCTGTAGAAATCGATGACGCTGCGCAAACATACAGCATCCAAGGAACAAATATTGTTAATTTAAACGCTATTCAGCCGCTCAGCGTGTAAGTTGAGCATTCGCAATCGTGTAAATTTTTAAATAATAGCATTTTAACACTATTAATTGTAAGTTGACAAAAAAAAACTTGTTAATTTATGCAAAGGCCGTTACAGCTGCTGCGCTTATCAATTCACTTGTTTTGTCTTAAAACGAGTGCTGCCACTTCGACATTTAGTGGAAGTATGGCAGTATTTTTTAATATTTATTTTATCGATAGACGCGATAGCACCTATTTCGCACATCACTGAATAGTTGTTTATACAAAAATCCACGCAAGACGAAAATTGTTTAGTATTCCGCTTCATATTATTGACGTGTTACAAACACAGCTAAATATCCATGTCAAATTAGAAAAATATGCTGCGCATACGTCGACGTTTTGCGCTTATCATTTGCTGCAGCTGCTTGCTAATATTTCTCAGTCTTTATGTCATTCTGAATTTTGCGGCGCCGGCTGCAAATACCAGAAAGGTGCAGAACTTAAAAAAAAAAAACAATTGCAAATTTTATAATTTTGTGTTTTTTTTGCAGCCTAACTATGTTGCAATTGAAAACAAATTGCAGCAGCTTGAGAACGGCTTCAAGGAGCATGGCGAGGAAATGCGTAATCTACGTGCACGCATAGCCAAATCCACTGTTCATAAGAAATCTGAGCAGCCTCTGCCACTTGATGCGGGCGAGTGCTCCGATTTGGTGCAGCAGTTGCCCGAGGTCGACGTGCAGGTAGATGTTACTTCAGTTAATCAGCACAAATAGCTCTATTTATTGTTGTGTTTTTCTTTTTATAGATGTTGGACATGTATGAGCAAATGTCATTTGCGGACGTTGATGGTGGCGTTTGGAAGCAAGGCTGGAACATTAAATATGATCCACTGGAATACAATAGCCATCACAAACTAAAAGTCATTGTAATGCCGCATTCACATAACGATCCTGGCTGGTTACAAACATTCGAGGAATATTACCAGCACGATACCATTTTCATTTTGTCCAATGCCTTGCGGCATTTGCATGAAAACCCAGATATGAAATTCATTTGGGCTGAGATATCATATTTTGTGCGGTTTTATGAGGACTTAGGTGAAAAGAAAAAGCAGCAAATGAAAGAGTAAGATAGATATAAATAAAATTGCATTATTAAAAATACAATAATTCTTAATTTTAGGCTCATCAAGAACCGCCAGCTAGAATTTGTTACCGGTGGCTGGGTTATGCCTGATGAGGCCAACTCGCACTGGCGCAATGTGTTGCTACAGCTAACCGAAGGGCAGACCTGGCTAAAACAACATTTTAATTTGACACCCACCTCCTCATGGGCCATTGATCCATTTGGCCATAGCCCCAGTTTGCCTTATGTGCTGCAAAAAAGCGGTTTCCAGAATTTGCTCATACAACGCACTCACTATTCCGTCAAGAAAGAGCTTGCTCAACGTCGCCAACTGGAGTTCTATTGGCGTCAGTTGTGGGACACCACAGGCAGCACGGCACTTTTTACACACATGATGCCCTTCTACTCTTACGATATACCACACACCTGTGGCCCTGATCCAAAAGTTTGCTGTCAATTTGATTTCAAACGTATGCCTTCATTTGGCTTGAGTTGTCCTTGGCGCGTGCCACCGAAATCTATAGATGAAAACAATGTTGCCGCACGCAGCGAGTTGTTAGTGGATCAATGGAAAAAGAAGGCTGAACTTTATAGAACTAAAGTTTTGTTGGTCCCATTGGGCGATGATTTCCGCTTCAAACAAAGCACAGAATGGGAAGTGCAGCGCATTAACTACGAGAAACTTTTTGAACACATTAACAGCCATACACAATTCAATGTTGAGGCAAAGTTTGGCACGCTGCAGGAATACTTTGATGCAGTACATCTAGAGGCAGGCACGCAATTTCCATCGCTTAGTGGTGATTTCTTTACCTACGCGGATCGTACAGATAATTATTGGAGTGGCTACTTCACATCTCGACCTTATCACAAACGCATGGATCGCGTTTTGATGCACTATGTGCGTTCAGCGGAAATGCTTCACGCTTGGCATCAATGGGAACCAGCTGCGGGCTTTAGCCAAAAGCTAGAAATGGCACGTCGTGAACTGTCGCTATTTCAACATCATGATGGCATAACGGGCACAGCTAAAACACATGTTGTAATTGATTACGAGAAGCGACTTGTCGAGGCATTGAAGGCTTGCCAATTTGTCATGCAGCAAGCAGTCTATCGCTTGCTTACTAAACCTTCCATCTACAGCGCTGATTACAAATTCCATTATTTTACGCTGGATGATTCACGTTGGCCGGGACCAGGCGTCGAGGATAGTCGCACTACGATCGTGTTGGGCGAGGAGTTGCCTACCAAACATGTAGTCTTGCACAATACACTGCCGCATTGGCGCGAGGATCTTGTGGACTTTTATGTTTCTACTCCTTTTGTAAGCGTTAGTGATTTGGCTGGTAACCCAGTGCAGGGACAGGTTTCCCCAGTCTGGACTTGGCACAAAGATCCTACGACCAAAACAATACATCCGCAAGGCTCTACCACAAAGTACCGAATTATCTTTAGAGCACGTGTTCCGCCAATGGGCCTGGCCACCTATGTCCTAACTATCGTTACAGCTAAGTCTGAGTAAGTAACTATCTTTGACATTTAAATTTTAAAGCTTAGAGTTGTAGTGATAGAAGGTAAAATGACGGTGTAATATATGTAACGCTCTGGCACTTTGCTTGACGAACTGACTTAATGGTCACAGCTCCAAGTACAAAGCTTGACACGCTGACATGTACCATCAATTAAGTTTCAGCATTTCAATTTCATGGCATTCAGTTGTTTAGATTCCAATAAATGATAAATTATGATCAAAGTTCAGCTTTGATAACAATTTTGTTGTTGTTGAAACATTTTCTAGAATAAATAATTAATTAAAGAAGAAGAATTGAATTTACTTATGCCTGGCTACATTATGTGCTTAGATCTTTCTGTGTTTTCAATTCATAAGATAGAAATGTAGTAGAACTGAAAGTATAATGCAATACTTACCGTTTGATCAAAGTTGAACTATTTTATTATCCCTATCTATTTCAGATACACTTCATATGCCTCAAACCTGTTACTAAGGAGCAATCCAGTTTCTGTGAAATTGGGTGAATATCCAGAGGACATAAAGTATGGTGATTATCGTGAAATATCTCTGCGTGTAGGCAACGGTCCTACTGTTTCATTTACCGAACGCGGCATGCTGAAATCTATGCAAATCTCACCAGACAGCCCACATGTGCCCATACATCTGGCATTCCTTAAATACACGCCTAGAAAACATGGCGATCGTTCTGGTGCCTATTTATTTTTGCCCGATGGGCCCGCTACTCCTTTGGTCCAAATGTCACCTGTAGTTTTGGTCACCGAGGGTAAGCTGGAGTCCTCCGTCAGCGTGGGTTTCTCTCATGTGGTACACCAAACCATCTTGCGGGGCGATGCGCCCGAAATACGTAATCTGGTTAACTTAGATGACGCTGACAATACGGAGATTGTGATGCGCTTGCAGACGCATATCGATAATGGCGACACATTTTATACAGATCTCAATGGCTTGCAGATTATCAAGCGAAAGCGTTTTGACAAGCTGCCTTTGCAGGCCAATTACTATCCAGTGCCTTCGGCATTGTTCATAGAGGATGCAAATACACGTCTGACAATGCTGACAGGACAGCCATTGGGTGGTTCTTCTTTGGCAACTGGTGAAATAGAAATTATGCAGGATCGGCGCTTGACTACTGATGATGATCGCGGCATGGGGCAAGGTGTGTTGGATAATAAGCCAGTGTTGCATATCTTTCGTTTGGTGCTTGAGCAGATTAGTGGTTGTGAGCGACCCACTGAATCAAATCCAGCGGGTTATTTGACTATCGTAGCACACAAAGCCTCGCAGGCCATCTTGGATCCCTTGGATAAGTTTATTTTCTCGGAAAATAGCTGGACAGGTGCACAGGCTTTGTTTGGCAGCGAACATGAATTAGCAAGTGAGGATCTTGATGTGATTGTAATGCGCCGTTTGAGTAAAAGTAATGCCAAGACGCAGCGTGTGGGTTATGTTCTGCATCGCACGCAGTTAATGCAATGTGGCAATGAGCCCCATGTGAAGAAGGTAAGAGTAAATAAACTTTTTGACAATTTTATATAACGACGTTTTTTTTTGCGACTATTTTTAGTTTGATGTTTGCAAATTGTTGCAAAGCGATGAACAACCCACCAGCTCTTGCGAACGCACTACGCTGACATTCCTGCAGCCTTTGGATAAACGACAATTGACGCCGGGGCTGTGTCCAATGGAAACAGCCGCTTTTGTAGCTAGCTACAACAGTTGATTTGTGCCGCCCTCTAACGAATCCCAAAGCAATAACACTTATAATATACTTCTTTGACTGCTTATCGCCAACGAGCGTAGGAACCTTCAATTTAATTTAGACAAAAGCACTGACTATAATGCAAACCGCTACGTTGATAACTAAGAACGTAGAATTAATTTATATTATTGTTTCCGAATTTAAAGAATCTCGAAACTGGTCTTTATTCATAGTGCTGTTACTTACTTTTTTGAGTTTGTTGCATGGGATTTTATTTCGTGTTTCTTTATCATATATGTAAGTATATTTATGATTTGTGTGATATTCCTAGAATCTTTTGCGTTTTTAAAGCAATCACTGTCGAACTTAAAATAAAACAACAATTAATAGTAGGATTAGTAACAATGATAATTGAATACATGTAATAATTTTCATTATCAGATTTTAAACGAATCTAATGATTCTCATGCATAATATTAAAAAGATAATTGCGTTTTGAGTTTGAATAAATTAATATAACTAAACACACTAGTGAATTGATAAAATGTTTTGTTATTTGTTCACGTCTTTGAATAAATGCTATTAATAATTCTTATGCATTCTTTATTAAAAAACCACACCTTTATATCCCTTTCATTGGGAGCTTATTACGTTAATAACAAAAATGTTATGAGTAAGATCTAAAACAAAACAAACAATGCTAAACAGCTGTTTCTGTATATATCAATGTGATCAGCGCGACAAAACGAATCCATTAAGGCTTGTCGCTTTAATTTTGCTTGTGCGTCTGACTTCAAAAAACTCGGAGCATGAAATTTTATCAGAAAGTGCTTCTTATACTCTGGTTCTTAACGGATTCCGTTTTTTGATTAGCCACCCTTTTTCCACAAAAACATTTTTGCGGCTTTCGACTAGGTCTATCCGTCCGTCCATGAGCATACGATATCTATATCATCGGTCGTAATAAGTGAGCAGTTACTGGAGCCTTTTCGGCTATTGAAAGAGCATCTTCCAGGGTGGGTTTGGTTGTTAATGAGAGTAAGACAAAGTATAAGTATGTTTTCGTCGAGTAGCGAGACACAGCTTTAGGATTCTCAGATTGATGTTGCAAACTATACTTTTGATATTGTCAAGGATTTCGTGTATCTTGGTACTACCGCCACTATGTAAAATGATGTCGGCATGGAGATCAAGCGAAGAATCACTCTTGCCAATAGATTGTTTTGGTCTCCGATTTACTTAATGGCTCTGAAGCATGAGTGGTGACGCGGTCTGATGAAAATGCCCTTGGAGTGTTTGAACCGAAAGTAATCCGTATGATCTTTGGCCCTATTGCAGAAGGAGCGCGCAAAACAGTGACGCCTGGAGAAGAGCGTTACATCAGACTGTAACCCCGTAACGGGTTCTTATGGCCAGTTAAGAAGATAAGACAATGAGTGGGTTGACACTCACACCATAAAAGCTACTCGAGCTATACTTGGCTTTCTGTTTCTGTGCATTTGTGGTGTGAAAATGTGCAAATTTTAGATTCCTTCTCCTATCACTAAACTAAATGGAAACTTCACTTTTTGTAGATAAGGTACTGGCGTAGACGCTCTGCCCGCATATTTGTTTAACAATGGCGGCAATGAGTTGGCAGAATTTTCTTTTTTAAAATATGGCTAAATGAGAGCATGATCGGAGATTGAAATTTTAATGTGCCCCGTTCTAAAACAAAGCAGCTTTAGTCCTAGTAAGTCTACCATTTACCAGATACTCACACTGCGCCAAATCCTGAAAAAGGCCTAAAATATAAAAGCAACACGCATCATCTCTTTGTCGATTATAAAGTGGTATTCGATAGCCGATAGATGTATAAGCATAGTTGGTGCGACGGGGGGTATGCCGGGTCTTCGTTGAAAGGAATAGCTTAGAATTAACCCAAATTTGGTATCAAAGATTGGATAAGGTTTCCGCAAAGGCGCCCTAAATTAGACTGTCGCCCTGAAACGGGTTGCAATGCGCAGTTAAGAAAAAGAAGAGCCTCCAAATATGGTAATGTTAGGCTAATAAACAAAAAATCTTGACACTTTGCAGAATGAAAGACCTCAACTTCATTACACCGAAAAATTAACAGTTGGTTAAAACTCAGGCTTTCCGCACGTTTATCAATACAACCGAAACTAGCTAGGCGAAATTTAAATAACAAAAAAATAAAAATAAAAAAATTTGAAAATTATTTACTCTTATTATTCCTCCCAACCCAACTATTGCGACTAGAGTGTTCAAATTCAATAGGAAACCCTTTGAAGACATGCCCAACACGATAGAAAATATTTAGCTTGCTAAAGCCAATATTACTAAAGTTATTTAAATAACACACTACATCGACAGCGCACGCACACAAAAACATCTCCAAATCGCCGGAAAAGTTGTCAGAGTGCTTATATCGTCGAAAAACATAAAATTAGAGATTTTAGTTTTTTGGCCAATCCCAATACTTTTTTGCGGAAAGGTAAAAAACTTTGCGCAGAATTAGTATATAATTCGAATTTATCAAGCTACCATCTTAATATTAATTTTTTTTATAAAAGTTAGTATTGGTTATTTGGACAAAAGTCAACAGATTTTCACTTTTTTCCCACTTATTTCGACAATCCTAAACTATATGTTAATTTTTATGAAATTTTATGTTGTGAATTCTTGCCTTTTCTAGTAAAAAGCACAAAGCTAGAGTTTTAGACAAGTCTTACTAATATTTTTGTGAAAAATTGTAACGAAGTTTGACTGTGGTTCTTTCTCTAAATTTCAAATTATGTCTCCTATTCGGGAAATCGCCATTGGACTTTGAACGACGAGGTAATAAGAAAACTGGGCTCTTATCATCTCCATACGAAAACGATGCAATGTAGCGTAAAAATATCAAGAAACGATACATTTTAAACACGTTCCAAAAGTTCCGATTTAATCTTTCGCAATAATTAGTTAAACTTTTGAAAAGAAAAATAATATTTTTGGTGAAGTACGTAATTTTTGAGAAATACCAGCTCGAGATTTCAACGAAGTATATGCCAATTGGATATAAATCAGATTGAGAGAAAAACTAAATCTTTAACGTTCCAATACAAAGTTATGGAGCTACAGAGGAATAATTAACAAAATTTTGATTTAAAATATCAATATTCCTGAACATTCATGCAAGTGTATTGAGAACCCGCATCCCACTCGACCTCTAACAATATGCGAATACGTACACTTTATACGCTTTTACTGTATATTTCTCTGCATGACCTATAGGAATTTTCATAATTATAGGAAATGCGACAGCGACAGTGGGACGACTTACAGAGCGTCTCAGAAAATGCACAGAAAAATCATATTGAATCCAAATGGAGAGTAAAGTGGTTGTTTTTTTTGTGGTTTTTTTTTTAAAGAATCTCATAACATGTGAGCGTGCAGGAGAGCGTTTGCTCTCTTGGTTCGCGCTCTTCCAATTTGAAATAAGTCACACAGATACAAATTACGCTCGCGCTGCTCAATGTGCGCCTGTATGTGTGCGTGTGCAACCACTGACTAACCCACCATCGGAATTTTCTGTTCACAACGTTCACATTCGCGTCGTGAGTTTTGTTTATGGTACACATACGAAATAAGCACAATTTTCATATACAACTGTAAGTTGCTGCTGCTAATGATTGCTGCTGCTGCTGCTGGGCGGCCAACAATAATAGAAATAATAACAAAATATAAAAGAAATAGAAAAATAGAGTTTCTAACAGAATTTTATGTGACACTTGCAAGTGGCAACAACAACACAAAGTGTTAAATAAATCGAGTATAACAAAGTTCTTATAAGAAGTATCTGAATGTTTGATAAAAATCAATTTAGCTGCTATTGTTGTTGCTGCTGCTGCTGCTGCTGCTGTTGTTGTTGTTGTTGTTGTTTGTAATCTGTACAAAATTAAATTAAATGCACACGCGTACGCTACATACTTAGATACATTTGTATCTAAGAGTGCGAGTATCTTTTGCCCTAAGCGCGCGTGTGTATGTGTGTTTATGCGTCGCACGTTAGTTTCTTCTACGTTCTTTGCGTCGTCTTCTAAGTTTTTGTCGCTGTGCGCGCGTGAGTGTGTGTGCGTGTGTGTGTGTGTGTGTGTCGTCTGAGCATGTGTTTGTGCGTGTGTGTGTTTTAGTGTGCTTTTTGTGAACTACGTTTTGTTTCAATGCCAAAAAGTATCTATGCCTCGGTATGTGCGCTTTGCTCGCTCGCTTTGCCTCTACCCATGCCATGCTGGTTACATAAATACTCACACACACACACACACACACACTCACACACACACACACACACAGCAAGCGCAAAGCAGTCTGAAAAGAAGAAGAAAAGGAAAAAAATTGTAACGCGCTAGATTTTTTGAAGTGTTGCGCTGCTGCTGCGTCAAAATTAAATTAACACTTAAAATCTAATCGGCTGTAGCGCTGCCTGAAACAAAAACGAACTTTTCCAATCTGAACTTCCAGCTATTGCTGATTGGAAATACACAAAGCAAACAACAAAGTCACAGTTTTTAGTAGCATGTGCTAATTAACAAATTTATGTTTTAGCTGCGAGCAGTTACTTAAATTTAGCAACAAATACATGCATATGTACCATAGTACATATATGTATCTGTATGTAAATAATAGACAGCAAGAACCGCTTAGCTCAGCTCATTCCAATGGTCAAATGTCATACAAAGTAACACACAAACGAGCAGCGAAGGCAAACGCAAAAGCAGCAGGAGAACGAACAAACGAGCAAAACGAGGGAAAATATGTACGAACAAACGAAATTAAAATCAACGACGTCATATAAAAGTGTGTCAAAGTAGCAGAGCGCGCCACACACACACACACACGCACACACACGCACACACACACGCACACCACTGCCACGCAGAGAAGCTTTTTTACGCTCTCTCTCTCTCTCTCTCTCAGCGCCTGATAGCGCTCTCTCAAAACGCTGATAAAAAAAAAACTAAAGCGCAGTCTGTTTTTTATACGTAGAGCTTCTCTCTATTGCTGCTGCCCACAGCGCGTATACATAATGTATAATTTATTTTAATTTTGTAACAAGTTTTTCTTGTTCTTGCCTGTTTTTCATGTTCCCTATTGCCTATGTCGCTTTGTCTCTTTCTATTGTTTTTCAATCGATTTGATCGCGCGCTTGGTCAAACATATGGCGCGCTTACAGGCCCGGTTTTAGGGCGGGGTGAGCGTGGCGCCCCAAACAAGCTTAACACTTAGCAGCGAACTAAACCTGTTTATTATCAAAATGCTAAGATTTAGCTAAGTAACAGATATTCAGATAAAGGAGATCTACGTAGAGTTACAACAATTTCGGTCTATAAATCCTAGCTATGCAAATTATTGTGGTACATACTTAAAAGTATGATGGACATTTTTCCAAATTATAAACGTTTCTTTTCGAATTGGATTGACTTTGCCAGTGCGTGTACGGAGTTTCACATAATTTATACTTAAATAGGTAGCACTTTTCCCAGCCAATGGAGACTAAACACATCTAATCACCCAAAAAGTAAAATCGGCTTAAAGAAGTTTCACGTCACAAGTTTGCCAGTTAAATTTGTTACACGTAATAATAATATCATTTAAAAGACGTATTGTTTATATGAAATTATTCATTTTAGCGAATTTTTTTTGAAAATCGTGTATTGAATATTCATATATCAGCAATTTCATTGATAAATTTTTGCTAAAAATATGATCGGTTATATGCAACCTCTTCAGCACAGTTTAATTATTAAAAATCTGCAACAATGCTTTTTATTGAAGCAAGTGTAATCGTTTACTTTGCCCCAAAATATTAACCAATAACAACTAAGATGCATAACAAATTGTCTTTTATATGGAAAAGAAGCGCTGGGTTTTCGCTATTCCGTATAAAGCTTATTGATATATCCGATTATCGCTTAAATGCAATAACAGTGCTGCATTTCCGCTATTGCATATAAGCGATATCTTCTGTACGTAAATATGTTATTTTTTTAAGACAACTATTATTAAAAAACTACAATTTTATAAAGAGCGCCAAAGTTTATGTACTTCTCGTGCGCAATTTTTTCTAAAACCAGCCCTGTGCCTTTTTTTTTATTATGTCATAAACAAATGGCATTCAACACAAGCTCATTTTGTTCAAGGCAAGCTTCAAGCAGACATTGCTCATACGCCGCGTGGTGTGCGTGCCCCAAAATTGTTGAGCAGCCCTCGTCATTTGAAGCTTTCTTGTGTTGCATGAAGCAGCCGAGCCGCACAGGAAATGCAAAATTTGCTGTGCGTGCAGCAATTTTCCAACATTTTGCATGAAAACCCAGTGCCCTAATAAGCGTCAGCAATAACACAATCACTACACACACACACGAACACACAGCAATTGCCAGGTGCAGAGAGAGAGAGTAAGAGAGAGCAGCGCACGTGAGAGAAAGTGGCAAAGAGAGCGACTAAGTGTTGCAGCTTTGCAGAGAGCACACTTAGAATGTCAGACGAGTGTGTGTGTGTGTGTGTGTGTGTGCGTGTGTGCTGCAATAGCACAAAATGTAATTGATATAAATTTTAAACAAACAAGCAGCAAAGAGCCGCTAAAGTTGAGAGAGTGTGCAAAGCTGCGCAGCTAAAAAACTCGCATGCTCGCTCTCACGCGCGCAGAGCGGCCGCCACAACTGAGAGAGAGAGATAGAGAGAGAGAGAGAGAGAGTGTGCTGCAAAAACTTTGAGAGCGCGCCTTGTGCTTTCGTTTCGCTCTCTCTCTCTGCCGAAGCTTTGCTCTGGCAGCGTTGCTTGAACATTTTGCGTTAGAATAAAATCAGAATTCACGCAAAGACGACGACGACGACAAACGACGCAACGCGTGACGTGCACGAAATAAGCAACAGCAAAAAATATATTCTACTGCACACACATATGCACACATAAGTACAAAAAAAAATCTCATGTATTCTAATGTGTCTGTGTGTGTGTGAATTTGTTTAAGCGAGTCTAATTAAAACAGCGACTAACTTTAATCTTAATCAGTTAAACTTAATCAGTTAAAACTTGAAAGTTTTGCTTATGCCTTAAATCTTAAATATTGTTGTTTGTGCGTTTTTGAAAATTTAGCGCGAGTTTGCGTCGGCGTCGAAATTTGCCCCAGTGAGTGTCAGTGTGTGAGTGCTACTGTGTGTATGTGTATGTTTATATAACGACAAAAAAAAAAGAAAAGCGTTTAAAGTTTGAAATTGCGAGTGCAACAACAACAACAACAGCAACAGCAATAACAATATATTTAAAAAACCAACAACAACAACCGCAGTAAACAACACCAACAACAACAACAATATAGCTGCAACTGTGGCATATAAATCAATAGGCGCTACATAATATAAATAAATAAATAAATAATAAAATATTAAGAAATCAATTTATAATAGCAGTATATAGCATATTATATACAATATATAATACATATATACAGTATATAGTATCCCTTGTATCACTCAATTAATTGCAGCTGTATGCACGACTCCTTGCAGAAAGGTGAATATAACTACCTTATATATATATACAAATATAAAAAGTAGTAGTACGTACATATGTAAAATGTAGCACTAACTAATGCCAAGTTTTCTGTAAATAGCTAACGCCCCCATTAAGGGGCATTGAGGCGCTATTAAGGCCAAAGCTAATTGCAGAACATATGGCATTACATTTTCATAGACTTAGTTTGTAGTTGAAGCGTATTTAAATAGAGTAAATACATACAAACTATTTAAACTATTCGAAAAACATAACTACTTACTCAGACTTTTAATTTTTATCTGTCCCACTCTCTATCTATCTCTCTTTCTATAGCTACCTAGTTTACACTCTAATATCAGCTTTAGCAAATTACGTTTTTTACTTGTTGTTTAGTGTCATTTTTGCTGTACCCCTTTATGCCCTGTACCCAAAGGTTCAAGGGTATTTTAAATTTGGCATGTCCGTCCATCACACTGGACTTAAGCATATCAAATTATACCAAAAGATGAGCATTATCCGCAAGCAGTTTAGGTTTGTCGAATAACCTTGACATCTGACATCCTTTCCACATAGGAGTTTTTACTATACCTACATTGTGAAAGGCCCCAAGTAAAACATAACAGAGCCAGGTACCTAGCTACTCTGCATGTATGGTGTGAAAATTATCAAACCCGAAACCTATAAACTGTTATAACATTTCACTTTTTGTAGATATATCAATATACAAGCTAGAGACAATCTCAAAAAGACTCTCTGACTGCGATACAAAACTTATATGTACTTACTTTTTGTTTTCTGAGATAGGGTATTCCACTGTCGGGCTGTATCGTATCTTTTTTTTTTACTTTTAGCACAATTTAATGGAATTATATGCCGACCCGCAGGCCCAATCGTCAGCTCTACACCTTTATTGCTCGCGCCCCCTGCGTCCCTCCAATTCTAATCAAACACACAGCTCCCACTACCTTCTCCGTTTGTATCTTCTTCGCAATTTGCTCGTTTAGCGCGTCTGCTAGGCTCCCCCACCTTGATTTAACCTCTGATTCTCCAGTTTGTTGTTAAATGCAAGCAGGCATTAAATTGTCAGTCGCTCACTTTATTTTCTAGTTTGTTAAATTTGCATTCAGCCACGTCCCTCACTTGCGCCCGTTGCGCAATTCATAGACCCACTATGCATCCATGTAAACTATGTGGGTTAAGCTGTACAGTGTGACCACAGAAAAAAAAAATACACAAAATATGCAAAAAAAACACGAAAAGGTTTATGTAAACGGCAGACATACAAAATTTTTGCGCAAAAGGCACGAAACGGCTGTTAACCCATTTGGCATAATGACACTGCGGACTCTTTTCCGCTGCGTTGAGTCGTTCTCAGTTTATTAGGCGAAAGTGTGAAAAACAGCTGTGGCACAACATTTGGCAAATTGATTATGGGTTTTTCCTAAATGGAAAGCAAGTATGTGACTTAAATTAGTCTAAAAATCGTATAAAGACGGGCGGAAAACTTGGCCAACTTACATGGAAGTGCTTTAAGCCTGTCATTCAGGGAAAGTGCACAAGCCGTAAAGGTAATGGCAATTTATTTAGTGTAGTAATTATCCAAACCAAAGAACTAGAGAGATGGTCGCAAATATTGCTTATTTGAAAATATGCCAAGTTATTTTGCATCGATTTATTTATGCATTTCAGTTCAGTTTGAAGATTTCCAATTATTAGTAAATTTTTTGATGAACAAATTGATTGTTCGTTGCGCAGTCTCTAATTAAAATGGTTCAATTATTTTGATTTTGTGTTCGTTTTACTTATTTCCTTTTAATGCAATTATGAAACGGAGTTTTGCCAAATGAAATCCATTTTTCATAGCAGTTCTTACGAATTAATTAATGTTCCAATTATTATCCAAAAATTAATGGTATTTGAATTAAAATAAAGAAAAACGCCAAAAAGACCAAAAGGTCTGATTAACGTGTCTTATCTTGTAGTTAGAAAGTCACAGTAAAATGTCGGACTGTAACCGAAAATGAAGATTTAAAAACACGATTTTACGACTTTTTTTCTAAAGATGTTATACAGTTTTTATACAATATCTTGCAAATTTGTATAGACGTAAATAATGGCTTACGAAACTTAGGTAAAAACTTTCAAATTCGAAAAATATTTAAACTAAAGCCATTGTGGCTAAAGATAAACTTTATTGAGTGGGTTCTTTCTTCAGACATGAGAAAGAATGAATGGTTTTATTCAGTTTTTGTTTTTATTGTGTAATTTTTGAGCTAAAACTTATACTTAACTTTTTAAAAAGAGTGGCAAATAGCATAATCGCTTACTTTTGGCATTGGAACTCTACTAAAATACCAAGTACAGTGCACTCGCAAGACCGTAAACACTGCTTAATGCTAAAAGGTTTTATTTTCGAAGATATAAACAAAGTTAGAAAAACTTTGAACAATTTCCAAATGGAAACAAGCCTGGAAAACCAATATACTGTTACTAGCTCAACAATATGCAGTATTTAAAGGAAGATAGACGAAATTTTCATAGCATATTCTATATCGATTAGTGTTCAAATAAAAGCTTTTCAAGCGAGAAAGTGTAAACATCTCTCGAAAAATCTCGCTTGGTATTAGAATGCATTCTATAATGAAGCAAGTAGCATCCACTTACGGACGATAATACCGTGCCTACAAACGAAGCGAGATACAAATCAAACGGCCTTGCTTGAAAATCTCGCTTCGTGTAACAGGCGCCGAATTGCACTCGAAAATTAAACAGAATGAAAGTGGATTCAGTCCTTGTGATAGAACGTCGTCTTGTGAAAATATATGAAGAAAAAATGCAGTTTTCCTTTAAAACGTATAAATAATCGGTATGGTAATGGTCATGAGCACAAATTTTTAACTAATTTTTTGACATTCGGAAAATCGAACAAGTTGAGAACACAAAATGCAAAATTTTTCTTGAAAAGCGTGCATTTTCGTCACAGCATACGTGTGAGCTTGTGTTGTTTCAATCAGACCGACTCACTCGTACGCAAAATTGTGGTCGCTTTTCAGCAAAGTCGACTCAATGTAATGGCCAAGGATTCAACTAAATTAAATTTCATGCTCTTTGAAGATCACATGCTCATGCATGCAGTTTCAATCTCAAAAGTGGTACAACTTCAGTATGTACACACTTATTTTCATTCAAATGAACAGTTCATTACAAACTCTATGTCAAAGCTGTATGTATACTCAAATAGCGTATCTACTGGACTAAAGTGCATTAAAATTCATATTCAAATTATATTATATTTAGTTTTTACATTTAAGCGCTAAGCTAAGTTTTATGGCGCCCATTTTGCTTTTGTTGCTGCAATTGGCTGTGTTTAATTGGCCGCGTCAATTAAAAGTCATTAAAGCGCAAAGTCCCAACAACTACAACAAAACCAAAACCAATAAAATCAAATACAATACCTAACAACAAGGCTAAAAAGCAAATGCAATTGCACACGAATAATTGATGTTCAAGTTCAAAGTAAAAAACCAGGTGCAAAAAATAAATTAAACAAAAATGAAATTGCATATTTAATTATATATACATATTTGCAATTATTCGTACTATCTAGATGATTAATGCACTCAGTTGTTGTTGTCCATTCCATTCGAATACCTGTCCGTTGTCATGATGTAACAACCGAGACAATAATGAACTCAAATTAAAGAAAAAGGTAAAAACAATTTAAATAAATTAAATATTTAATAAACGCAAAATTCGCACAAAAACAATGGCAAAGTCAAAAGCGTGCTAAAACAAAAACAAAGACTAAAAACAATAAGCATTAAATAAAGCCAAAGAATTGGCTAAACAAAAAAAAATTTGATGCAGACAATCGGCACGGTGCCCGACAGTGGAATAACCTGTACTCTTTTTTCTTTATAAACACTGAATAAGGTAAAATTGGAACGGAAGTATCCATTTTTATATCTTTTTTCGTAAGATCGATATGCCTGTAAGCATTTTCCTATTGGAAAATTCCAATTGGCAAGTTTTCCTATTCGGAAGTTGGCTATTATGGGGGCAAAAATTACTTTTATACCCAAAACTCCAGTATTCTTGTGCCAATGTCGTTGAATTTTGTAATATAGATCAAAAATACATATATATTATTGTTTGTGGCAAATTTCAAATCAATATATTGGAGGCTGTGGCAGTAATTAAGGTAAATCGATTGCTGCTGAGGGTGGGGTTTCATTGAAAAAAGGTGGATGCAGTTTTAACGATTAGGGTCACACGAGTCTTCACACCATTTTGTAACTCTCTCAGTTATCCATATCTACACGCAGTGCAATTTTGAAGCAGTTTATTGGCGAGGGGAAGTGAAATTAGCATATTTTTGACTATAACTTTTGATGTATTTATGCGATTTCGATAATTTTTGAAACATAGATGCACATAAACATGGCGCACACCTCTGAGGAGTTTCGAGCTGATAGATTCTACAAAGCTGTTGTATACCGCGAAAGTTTGTCACGAGGGAAGTGGGTACGATATCGATTTGATTCGACAAACTTCATCTTACATTGGCTTACGCGCATCTTTTGGTAAAATTTTGTAACTCTAGCTTTTATGGTCTCGGAGATCTATCTATCATACGGAGTCAATGATAAGACTTTTTGCCCATGGAACTGAAGGTGTGGCACACCTTCTTCTGTCTGTTACATACATTGCACAAATCTATAATACCCTTGTACAGGGTATAATAATAACAATAATGACAGTGGCGGGAGCAAAAGATGGCTAGATAATGCCTAGAGTTGGAGCGAATGAGCAAGCAAGTACAATGGGTCATACCTCAAGCGAAAAACAGTTGTTGGCAGCAGAAGCAGCAGCAGCAGCAGAGGCAGCAGCCGCAGCAGCGGTGACAACAAAAACAAAAAACATATGTATGCACATACAGCAAAAGCAGCAACAACAACAAAAACAACAACAAAAGTGAGGCATGACCAGCACAGCATGCCAAGAACTTCCATTTGTTTGGGTGAGAGGGGAAATGGGCAAGGGAATAAGTGGGAATGACACAGCAAGTGAACGCTAGGTGAGTGGGAAGAAGGTTGTATGACTCGCTGCTGCCCAACGGCGACGCCGACGGCGACTGCGACTGCGACGTCAGCTAGGCGCATTGATACTTTTAAAAATTTCTCTGCAGCTTTGCTGCTGTGTTGTGGTTGTTGTTGCTGCTGGCTCTGCTCTCTGCTTTCGGCTAGCCAAAACCTTATTCGCTGTATTTTTATCGCTTGGCCCAAAAAACTGAAACTGGCAACTGTCGCCGGATTGCTGCGCCGCCGCTGCACAGCACAGCACAGGCCAAAATCTAGGGCAATTTTTAATTAAAATGTCAAAAAATACAAGAGTATACAAAAATAATTGTTTCATTGTCGCGTTACATTGAAGGCGACGCTAGCGGCTAGCGACACTGAATACATCAGAAATTTTTGTGATTTTTAATTTTCACTAACTTTAATGTGTTTATATCTGCATGTATATATAAAGCATTGGGCTTTAAAGCTACCCAAAATAGAACAGTAATTTTTCTAATTTTAAAAGTGCTGATTTCGGTAGGTTTGTGTGTTGGGTGAATTGCTTCGGCATACGCTCCAAAATTGACGCATGTGCAGAAGGCAAAGCAATTATTGAAAAAGGAATACAATTCTTAAAAGCAGTTCTGCATTTTGTCCAGAGTTCTAGATATCAAGAGAACAGTGTTAAAATAATTCTTACGAACATTTACTTTTTTGTTATAAACGCAAAGAATTACGCTTTTTCATTCAAATACATAATAAACATAATTCCAATAAAAATTTCAAAAAGCAAAATATTCAATATTGAACAATAAGAATCATGGAATATGGTTGAAAAACTCCAAGTTTTTTGAAATAACGCCTAATTTTTCAAACATTTATAAATTTTAAATTCTCAGAGTTTCTTGTAGTTGTAACAAAGGCGAAAGAGTAAAGATTTTATAAAAGACTGTGTTGGTGACTTGATGTTCTTTTTATATAGTTGTCCAAGCCGATAAGAACACCTATAAGAAGGTATCAGTTGGTAGTACCATGGAGTGCAAAGAGCGAAAAACATGCATCACATTGACAACTTGTCTCTGCTGACACACAGAAATACCATTGAAATGACTGAAATCCAGACAACTTCTCTGCGCAGTTTGCCGACCATGGCTATAAATTATATTTACACCATTTACAAGTGTCTACTACAATGCATTTCAAGATATATGTATTCCTGCCAGATTTTTGGCTTAATGTTTCGAACTTTTATGGCTTATGATTAGGATAATAGCATTCTAAACGCTAAAAACTCCTAAACAACCTTACAACTTGCAAGCACTTATCTAATTGCAGTGCTTGTTTTTGTACGGAACGCCATTAACTGAATCTACTCCACTTCCATGCCCTTGATCTTGATTTCTGCCTAAATTCTACTTAACTGATTACCATCAGCATAGATTTCGGAAATTCTTGGTACTATTTTATTTTTTATTACCTAGTTAGAATTCCGCTCAGGATTGATTTGGCTTTATTTTCTTTGTTTATGCTGTAATTTCTATAATGTCCGTGCCGTGCACACGCAAATCTTTAAGCCCGCTAGCATACATCCACAGTTGCCCAAGAACCAACCATATCCACACAGTTCCTGTGATTAGCCCATCGACCATGCCAACTGTTTGTATTGTTGTAGTTGTTGCCATTTTAGTTGCCACTCGCGTAGTTATGGATAATTCATAGACGCACCTTTATTTTTGTGTTTTCCTTATGGCTGCTCCCAATGTTGTTATTGTTGCTTGCCCTGAGCTGGGGCACCTGCAGCAGACCAAAAGAGGCAGACACTTGGCTACCAACTGAACTCCCACTCTGCCACACGCAATCAGCCTAGATTTGCTCGTTTATCGAACAGAGAGAGAGAGAGAGAGCAGCACACGAACGAGCGGGACGACCCAGCGACATAGTTTTGCAGTTCGCTTTGTACTCGCCCGCAACTTGCCACAGTAATTTGCATATGCAACAAACACACAAATGCACGTAAACATGCCTGCATGTCAGTCTGCCAGAATGTGTGTGTGTGTGTGTGTGCTCGTTGGCGTCAGCGGCGCCGCACAGTGGATCCAACTGACTTCTTTTTCGGTGAAAATCATAACTTTTGAGGGAGTAAAGCATATAACAGAGAATTTCTTAAGCTTCTGCGATACACTGCGATAAATATGCTGTGAAGAGAAGGAGCTTCAAAAAAAGTTAGTAAAGTTCGATATTATACACACCAAAAGTCTTATCCTTGCATCTATAAAATGTGCTTATTGCTTAATAAATGGTTAAAGTTTTGAAAATCTGTTGGCAACATGTCTGCAGTCTATTTTGATCTTAGTGTACACACGTTCGTCAGATAGACAAACTTTCAACGAGGACGATTTCTTGAAAAATAAGCACAATTTAGAACATGGAATTTTTCCATGACATGCAAGGATAAGAAATTTGCAGTGCATAATGTCGAACTTTACTAAAGTTTTTTGAAGCTCCCTCTATCTTCTTCTTAACTGGCCATAACAACCCGTTATCGGGTTACGGCCTGATGTAAATACATTCTTTCATTGGAATTGTGGTTTTACGTGGTGGGTAATCCAATCCCTACGCACAACCCTTTTAAGGCCTACTGGTCTCGAAAGAATCCAGTGTTATTGTTAGTCGCCTCATACGACAAGCTTTGACCTGCTGAGGTGGTATTCTCTAACCCGCTCACCACACGGCTTATTTATCGCAGTGTATCGCTGAAGCTTAAGGACTTCTCTGTTCTATGCATTTTAAATTTTGCAAAATATCTGTACTCCCTTAAAAGTTATGATTTTCGCCGAAAAAGAAGTCAGTTGGATCCACTGTGCGCCGCAGCGCTGTGCTCCGGCTTAGCTTTGGCTGCTCTGCGCTCGTTTGGCCTAATTGTGCGCTTTTGATTTTTTTTTTCATGACGTGCGCCCAGTGCTGCATACTACACGCCTCCCGCTCCCCAGCACTGAATGTTGTGTGTACTGTCCGGTAGGTGTTAGCTGGCGGCATGTTGCACATTCACTGTGCTCCTCTCACAAATATTTTCCGTCTAGTTCAGCATTTCTTTGTGGTGTGCTGCTAGTGCACATTTTTTGCGTACCTTGAAAATATTTAAAACGCGCACTATTCATGGTAAATGGCCAAAAGCAGCAGAAGAAAAAGCGCGTTTAATTTAGTTGGCCATAAAGTTGTATTGCCTCAAGTTTTGTTTATATTGTGCCTTTATTTTTGGCATATTACGTAGCTAACCTTCACCCATAAACGTATATTTTTATGCATATACAAATGGAAATAAGTTTGACTTGGACAATGTGTGAAAAGCGCAACGCACAGAGTTTCCACATAGCTGTTGTTATATGTATTTTTCAATACCTATGCAGTTATTTATAGACTTACAGACATACATATCATTTATGAGGTAGTCGTTTTTCACCTGAAGGCATACACACGTTGCGTATACGAAACGTGTGCACGCGCGCCATATTGCTCATTTGCTGTTTATTTTTGATTATGCAACACATAATTAGCTCTGTTGAGAAATTCTAATTTTCTAATTTCATGTAATTTTTGCCTCATTAATAATTATAATTTAGCCACAGTCACATGGCAAGCCGACAGCTGTGTGTCTGTGAGACCCTTTTTTGTCGAGTCGACACAAATAAGCGTCATAAGGAAACCGACAGACAGACACACACACAAACACTACTTGGCGCATTAAGTTACGAGCCTGCCGCCATGGCAGCTACCATGTAAAACAAAAGATCTGAGCCGACTCAACGAAATCTAAAGCCAAAATCGCACACACTCACACACACACACATGATGAGCAGCAAAGCAGCTTACTCCACTTGTAATTTTTGTTGCCAACAGTGCCCCAAAAAAGCAGGAAAAAAGTGCTACCAAACAACAAAACAAATATGGCAGTTGTGCCTGGGATTGGTTTTGCTTACAGGCAGTGTCAGTGGGCGCATGGCAAAGCCGTGTGGAGTGGTAAGGGGTTTGGCGTTGGGGTTTGTGGGAAGCATGTCTGAAATGCGCATAAATTATGCGCACAAAAGCATACCCAAGTTACACGTTTCCACACTTATGGCACACGTTCTACTACGTGATGACATAGCTCAGTCTGGAGAGAAGCACTACGGCAGTGGCACAGCGACATTCATTGCTGGCATCCGCAAGCAAACACTTGGGGCACTTATCTTGCTTAAATAGACGACGACTACGACGTACTGTTTAAATATTTGCCCCCCACACACACACACACACACACACATGAAGTGAAACCCTTTTCAGGCAAAACTAGAGTAAAGAGCAGCTACTAGCAAATCAGCTAGTAGGTCTGACCGACGCAGCTCAGTTCGAACACTTGATGCCACAGCTGGCGCTCGTTTTGGCCCTGATACCGCCCAGCTCATGGGTCAGTGGGCGGCAATTTCATATCGCGTGCTTTCCTTATTGATTTTCCCTTTCATTTTTCATGTAACATGCGAACCAAAACCACAACAACAACAACAACTTCACAGGCAAATGACAAGCATTAATAGATGTACGTAAACACATACTCTATAAGCATGTGGTGCCCAGTCACTGCCTGGACAGAAAGCAGCAGATGAAGCGTAACCTCCCTCTATGCAAAAGTTTCATTTGAACCTCAGAACGTTGGCCAAACAAGACCAATCTTCAGAGCAGAAGCTAAAGCCCAAAGTCAAAAAAAATGAAATTGTAGCCAAAAACGTGCCGCCAAAGTCAACGAGGTCGCCTGGCCAAGAAGCAGCAGCAGCTGAGTCAGTGGCAGAGACAGAGGCAGAGGCAAAGATGCTTTCATTTCGCATTAACAGAGCTCAGTTTCTCATTCATATTTGGCATTTCGTTATGTTTAGAAATGTTAAAAAGTGTATTTGTGTGTGTGTCGTGTTTGCTTTTCCTACTTTTCATAATATGAAAGTTCACACCAACGTCCTTGCAGCAGGCTAACAAGGCAGCTATACAAGACTAAAGAGCATATAAATATAAAATGAGAAAAATGGATAGAGTAGAGGTTGCTATGGTGTGTCGATATCTAGATACTCTACAGCAATAGATAATTATTTCGAATTGAATTGAATGTTAGTAATAAAGGTTGGCTTTTTAAAGGGATGGGTATGGTGTTTGAATCGTATCATTTGTACTCAAATTAGTAATCGATATGCTAAGAAATAGAAAGCTTCTCGTACAATGATAATTATTACTTAGGGTTGATTTTGATGAGTCTTTTGTATCAAATTTAAAATACATATATTAAGGTATTAACAATTGTTTTTAAAAATAAAGTGTGTTGAGATAAACTCCCACAGATGACCTCCCTAAAATACGCATAGAATGATGTTTTAAGAGCTAAAACTCTCCTCAAAAGAGAAAAACATGACAAATGGTCGTTAGCACTTAACGCAGGACTAGACAAATCCTTAAGACCTCTTCTCAAATCGTTGCAATCAACACATTTTTTTTTACCATTCACTGTTTAAAGAGTATAAAAATAAACGTTGCAATTAAGATGTTTCCGTGACCTTACATAGATTTCAAAGAGTAAAATCAATAAAGTTATAAAAGTGTAATTTCCAAAATTCTTGATTATTTCCTTATATAAAAAGTCAGAAGGTCTAAGTAAAGCTTATATTTTAGAGGAAATCCACAATATTTTATAAGAACTGTTAATTTCACGCATCTATATATATAAAAAGAAGAATATTTATAAAAATGAATGTCTGTGTCTGTGTTGAAAGATTATGATGGAAATGCAAATTTGTATGTAGAGTTAGAGGATGAAGATGAAAAAGAGGATGAGAGAGAGAATAAAAATATATTGATACCAATATCTAGTAGTAGTAGTACCTAGAAGTGAGAAAAAGAGAAGGAAGAGAAACGGGAAGTAGAATGGAAAGAAGAGTTTTATCTACCTCGAATGGGGCACGGGGTTCGGCGATTGGATAAAGCAGAAGGCAGAGCCCCCTATTTTCTATAATAAAAATTTAAAATTTAAATTTTAACATAAATCTTACGTCTTTGTCAAAAATTGGCACCAAAACAATGTTTGGTTCACGCATCCGCTGGAGCACGTCATATGTGTTACAAGGTATATGCCATCTGCCATCTAAGGACACTAAATTTGCGTAGACACAATATCCCTCATTGACTTTACCACTCGAATGAAAGATAGTGATCTTAAAAATGAACGAGAGTCGCCGGAGCGTCCCAACTTTTGCAAAAATCAAAAGATTTATGTTGCAATGTATGTGCTTGTATGAGTTATGCTTACAACAGTTATTATTGGAAATTTAGTTAAGATACCTTTAAATCAGAAGTTGGCAGCGCCAGCAAGCAGAATTTGAGTCGCTGCAATTGTGTGCCAGTAGAGAAAAGTTGTCAACGCTTTGAGCACAGTCAACCACAGAGTGCGTCGCCAGCTTTAGAGCAAAACTAACATATATATGTATTTAGGAACGTTTTCTCAGTTGCCACTGACAAGTTATCTGCCGCCGCTGCTGACCCCTGCTTTTAATAGTGGTCGGCATGCTGCTATTCTTATATATAAGCTTATGCAACAGAGCAAGTCAGTACTTTTATGCTTAAAATGTTTTATAACCAAAACATTTTGTTAGTTTTTGATCTTATAGCATCGAATATAGCTGTGAACTTTTGACAAAACGACTTATTTTGAAATAAGACAATTTCCCATGTTTTAATACAAAAATAACTTTTGAAAAGGGATATTGCTGTCTAACTGGCATCTTTCTGCGATTAAAGGGTCAAAAGTTATAGAGTCAAATCGTCAAACCAACTTTTCTTCGAAACTCTTGAAATTGCGTATGATTTTTTCGCTCTCCTGTAAAGTTGCTGTTTTAGACATAAGTGGTTTTGTCAATAGTCCACAGATATCTTTGTCTGCTACAAACCAATAGCCTAATAGAATACTATGAATGTAACGAAAGTCCTATATGACCTGCTTCATTGTGGGTTTCCCTGATGCTCTTTTAAGTACCAACATTAAGTATACGTACTCTTAGAAGCAACAACTTTTTAAAATTAAATCTGGTCTCTAGATATAACATTCCGTTTCAGAGTCTCATGATAACGAGTTCTGCTGGCGCTCTTTTCATGCTATACAAATATCAGATCAAACTGAAACTACTATACAGTCTTTCAAAAGCATACAAAATGGTTTGGCGAAATAACGTGGGGCAGCATGCGGCAAACAAACATATACACACAGAGAAATGCATGCTCATAAAAAAGCTATAGCGCCAGCGAATGTCTCGCGGCTTATAGCGACAGAGAGTGGGTACCAGAGCCCGGTACTCAATCCCAGTGGCAATAACAGCCGGGGCCAACAAAAAAAACCCAGCCAAACCGCATGACATTTGCGCTTTTGTTGTACAAAAGTACATACTTATATATATATATATATATATGTACATATACGTTTAGAGATGTGTACTATATAATACATATTTGCATTCGTGTCGATGTTGGCGTTATCGTGTTTATTTTAGTGCTCCATGCGGCTTTTGTTAACTTCCGCTAATGTGCCACCCCCGGAGCTCAAAACCCGTACACCTGCTGACTGTTACCAGGCAAATGCTCAGTGACTTTACCGCGGATGTTGTAACCCTAACCCCTTCCTATATTAATAAATGTATTTGTGTGTAGGGTTGTTAGGCTCCTCCAGTTATCATTTGCTGACCATAAGGCAGAAACAACAACAACAAAAATTTGCTTCGCTAACTCCCCGCTTATTTGTCTGTTTGTTTGTTTGTTTGTTTGTCGAGCTTTTCATTGTTAATTTAACTACGTTGATTTTCTGCCCCATTTTCAGTTGTTGCTGTATCCACTCTCGATTTTCCTTCTTTTTTCCATTTTAGTTTTTGTTGTTTTCTTCTTTTTCTCTACAATTTTCCCGGCTGCAATTATGAATTTAGGGCAATTGTTAGGTGCTTGGTTTAGTCGACTCTTTTGTGGCTTTTTTTTTTTTTTGGATTTGATGGCGCACAATGCGAATGACTTTCAGTTCTATATGTCTGCCCTCCCAGAAGGTTTCCTTTTTTCTTTTTGTAAGTGATGGCCAACAATTAAACTGGCTATGGAAGCGGTGGGGCTTCTAATGCGCAGCGCTTCTATAACAATTGTAAGAGGAGTAAAATAAAATTGTGAAACCTATATATATAAATGACGGCTTTTGTGGCATTGTATTACGCATAACTGTTATATTCATTTCTTAATCCATTAAAACATCTTTTAAAAAAGTACCATATCAATAAATGATTCTTTATAGAAGATAGTGTAATCCTGTTTTAAGCACTTGAATCGTAGTTGTTAGTTTCGCATTTGAAATACTGCAGAAAAGTTTGGTTGAAGTTCATTTTCGAATACGTCTTTAAACAAGAACAAGTAATCGAATAGGCAGTTAATCGATTATACTTATATGTGAATACTTCGTTGCATAAAAGAAGACATAAATTTCTTTATCTGTATCATATTTTGTGGACTGCCTTTTCAAAAGATGCAAAAAAAAAGAATACTTTTTTTGAGCCAAGGTAGACGAAATCCTTGACAACATCAAGTTTTCAACATCAATTTGAGAGTACTAACAATATTTCAAAATAAAACAATGTCCTGGGAGATTCGAAATGGATTCTTAGTTCCGCGTAAAACGTATCAGTCGAATTGGCTCCTAGTATTGGATACGTTGAGTCGAGATATTAAAATGGAGCTGTTTCATTAGAAAAGCACACTTTGCTTGTCTTGTTGATTCTAAATTAATTGTTTATGGAATAAACTTTATTCTATACAAAATTTTTCACCTTCTAAATTAATTTCGTGTGAAATAGCGGGGCAGGATTTTCTAGTTGGCTCACTAGCTTTGCTTATCAGAATACTAAAGGAGCACCTATTGTTTCGAGTGTATGAATATGTCATTCTGAGCGTATTGAGTGAAGGTAAGGCGGTATGTTTGCGATAAAAGCGAACTTTCAGTGTGTTCTGTGTGGACTTTGCCAAGAATCGCTTGTTGCTGCTTTGTGCTCTAAAAAGGTCTTGCCACAGCGGAATGAAACACAGAGTTATATTTTGCTTACCAAGAAGTTTGAAGTGTATCATTGCGTCACTCATATAAGGCACATGTTTTCGCTAATACTGTGTTTAGCGCACTACTTCACTATCAGCACAAATGTGTCAATTATCGAGTTGAGTGCATTTGTTGCATTTTCTCCTATTTTTGATTGAATTTATTCGACTTTTACTTGCCTTTGCTTATTGTTATTCCATTCGATCGTTCTTTACTCTTCATTGATGGCTTAAAAAAACTCTAATGTACGTATGCAAATCCTCTAAGTATACCATAAAGATTGTATAAACTTGGCGCTCTTCTACTCATGTTTAGCTACTCATCGCATCTCAAAAGTGTTGCATTTATAGTTGTTGCTTGTGTAGCTCATAAAATTCGCTCGTTGTCATAAAAAATCGCAGCTCCGCTTGAGATTTCCAGCTAATCTGTATCCACACACTTTGATTCGTTAATGGCCATTAGTTAATGTCTATGCACTTGGCACTTATAATAGCTGGAACCCTGAAATGCCAGTAACCCATGTAAAGTTGTTGCATTTGTTCTCGTTGTTGTTTATGTATTGCATTTATATCATATTAGTCACAAATCGTTTACAAAGTATTTCAAAATGCCAATGCACGTATGAGTTACTGGCGTTGACAAGATGAAGTAAAAAATAAAACACTACAATAAAAGCAAATACATACACATTAGAAAATCGTTTTGTAAGATTAGCGGCGACTTTTTGAGATAAATGGCCAAAATTCTGATGGTCTGTCAACTCAATTGTCAAAAAAAATGCCAGCGCACGAATGCTTGTATGCGTGTACGTGTGTCCTGTGTCAGAATGTAGCCAAAGGCACAAAGATTTATCGCGCATGATGTTTGTCAAAATGTAAAGATAAAGCGACAATCTCTTAGATACACACACACACACCCTGACATTTAGATAGGGCACAGTTGTCAGCAGATTTCAAGCATATGAATAGCTGATAAATGAGACCAAATGGCCAAACAAAGATGTCCAACAAATGAGACAACAAGAAGCAACTATGTTGTAATTTGTATGTGTGTGTGTAGGGTGATGGTTTTGTGCGTTAGTTACCTCTTTGACTTCTACCAGATACGTAAACATGGAAAAATTTTGTATCTAGTTGCTAAACATCAAACTGATTAGAGAGTGGGAGGTTTTGGCTGTATTAGATTTCGGACACCGCTCTGTCTAAGTCCGTATCTCAGTATAGCTGTTTGTGCTAAATTCAGCCTTCTTGACTGGCCATAACAACGCGTTTCCGGGTTACGGCCTGATGTAAAGCTCTGCGATCCAAAGGCATCTAGTGTACTCTCCACCTGTTCCTTCCAACGGAGGCATGGTCTGCCCCTTCGTCGCCTCCTTACCACATCGGTATTGAAGACCTTTCTCGCAGGAGCTTCTTCATTTATACGCAGAACATGACCTAGCCAGCATAGCCACTGGATTTTAATTCGCTTGACAATGTCAATGTCGTCGGAGAGCTAATAGATTTAGTCGTTCCATCGGGTGCGGTAGTCGATCATACGGATTACTTTCCGCTCAAACACTGCATGGCTATTTTCAGCAGACTGCGACCCATGCTTCAGCGCCATAAAGGAAAACGTGAAGGATTAGCGTCTGCACTTCTGGATCCCCTTTGAGAGTTAAGGAATTAAATAAATGTAGTTCCGACATATCTATAAACAATGAAATGGTCCCATTAAGATCTGTTTTTCAAACGGTCGGTACTTTTGTCCCTAATTGTGAGAAGAGCCACTTAGTACTTGTTTTTACATTTTTTGACTTTGAAATTTGTCCGAAGTACCGAATGTTGTAGCGGAGCTTTTTGCAAAAACAATTTGTATCTGCTACTAGACAAAAGCGTTCTATCTTTCGGTTGAAAAAAGCCGATTCTTGGTAGACAATAAAAATACCTGATTCCGTGCAAAACGTTACAATGCGAATGCAACACGTACCAAGTTCTACTGAAACCAGCTTAGCTTTCACGAACTTGGAAATCTCTTATTTGAGAGAATATTTAATAAGGAAAACGCTTAATTGAATCTTGCTTGGAATCAACTTATTGCCCATCCTGCAATCGGAAATCTAGCAGCTTATATGCTGCGTAAGCAAGCTGGCTTCAATTCCCTTACTTTGGGCCAACTTAGTCTTGACAATATTCCGCCTAACAGTTCATTCATCGAGTCGCAATATAAGTTACCCAAATGGAACTCAATCATGTTGGCCATCTCTATACTGACCTTACCTTATGAAATTCATAGAGCTACTTGGTTATTATGCTCCATACCAACTCGCTTCTTTTATCTTTGACTTATTCAATCTTTTAGCTGCTGTATCCACAAGATGTCGAAACTAGTAGCTGCCTTTATGCCATGCTGCATGTGTGTTTTATCAGCTTGGCCAGACAATCAAGACGTCAACGTCAAAGTCGACGACGACGTCGCGTCTGTGACAAAAACAATTAAAGAAGCAAGCCAAAAGGAAACACAAAATCTCACAGGCAGAGTGCAATAGGCGCATATGTAACGTTCGCACATAACATAAACTATTTACTGATAAGAAAGTAAATACAGAGAGCCATAACTTATGTACATGAGAGAGAGAGAGAGAGAGAGAGAGGAAGAGCGGCAGCTCAAAACGGCTGAGCAAACACAGTGTGTCAGTCAGTCAGTCAGTCAGTCAGTCAGTTAGAGCGCGAGTATGAGCATGTTTGTAGCTAAAGTATCTACAAGATACACTGAACATGCACGTTTTAGTTGTGTCTCGCGAGCGGCCTTTCTCACTCTTTTACGCTCTTTCACTCTCTTTTACGCTCTCTTTTCGCTGCCGCTCTCGCAGCAAGTGTTTCAAATCTCATAGATACTTTGCATTTGTGTTTGTTTTGTTGCTTTGCCGCTGCTTGAAATTCATTTCGTTTTTAATTGTTTTCAGTTTTCGATTTTAGTTGTATTTGATTTTCACGTACTCGCGCACTGTCGCCGACGTTTCTCGCTCGTAGTTGTTGTTGTTATTGTTGTTATTGTACTTATTGTTGCTGCTGTTTGCATTTGTATCTAGTCGTGAGTTTGGTTCTAACGTCATCAGTAGCAAAGTAACTGCCAGTTCAGCATCATCTCTGTGAGTGTCAAGTGTTTATAAGTTAGCTATCTATAACTATTTCCAATTGATTTCCAATCAATTTCCAAAATAACTAAAATTTAAATATTTTATTGCCTAATTATGTGTACAGCGTTTGCATTTAAATGAGCTATTTGTAAGCCATATTGAAAAGTTTGTTAATGTTACTTACAATTTGTGCCACAACAAAAATATTACTTGCATAACTCTTTAAATTAGTATAGAAAATATAAATAAAGTATCTACACACACACACACACACATAAAGCTTGTCACACACTACATAGATACATAGATGAAGACTATGGCCATAGCACTGCGGGCTGTCACATTCCAATTAGAGACAAAACTCGACGCGCGTGTTACCCGCAGCATTTGGGATACTCTTCTTCCTTGGGCCCAACCCCCCAAAAAAATTGTATTTCATTGCTCACATTTTTTGATGCATATTTCGCGTGGCTTTGCTGGATCAACCAACCCCTTTTTGGGTTCTTTTCTTCTACTACTATTTGGGTTAGATGTTTGACTGTCAGTAAATAACGAAATAACATGTTACTTTGACTTTGTGTAGTTGTTGCTGTCGCCTTATCGCCAAAACCTTATCAACGTCTCCGCCGTAGTGATAAGTGCGTCGACGAGATAAGTTATATACTACTTGTACTTGATGTACTATACATACAATGTACAGTATGTACTTGGTAAATGGAATATTTTCCGTTATATACACTGCATATGTATGTTTGATGTCGTACAAATATGCCGGAAAGTAAAATAACAAATCACGTTTATCGTCGCTGTCTCTGGCCTTTTGCTAACTTCATATAAAGCTTTATAATTGGGCCTTAGAAACTTTTATGGATTTTTCGTAGTTGTTAGACTTTATTGTGCTTTAAAGAGCATCTTTTGAGATTAGAAATGTAGATACTCAGGATAAATAACACAAAAAATGTTTTAATAAAGTTACAAAACTAGAGACTTCGTGTCTGTCAATTTACGTGTGGTTTTTAAGAGAGATTTGTTTTAACACAAATCAATTATCCATCTTCTTCTGGAGTGGCCATAACAACCCATTTACGGGTTATGGCCTGATGTAAAGCTCTCCTCCAGGCGTCTCTGATTTGAGCGTGCCATCTCCAATTGGTGATAGCAAAGGTAGTTAGTGTGCTCACTACCTGGTCTTTCTAACGGACACATGGTCTGCCCCTTTGTCGCCTCTCTACCACATCCGCATTGAAGACCTTTCTTCTTAATCCATACGCACAACAATTATCCATCTTAGCTGTGTAAAAAAATATTACTTCCAAAATGAAAATATTTGAAAAGCTGTTAGTCTCACTATAGGGCCATATCGGTTGGAAAATTGACCCTAGATTCTGTTCTATTGTTCTTTACAAGCAGTTGATTCGTCGAAAGAAGCGAAATATCAGAGGTAGAAAATATGTAGACCGCATGTTATATTGATCAATATTAAGGAAAACCTATAAAACTTTCTATTGTAAAAACAGTATCCTGTATCACTCATTTTCAAATAACTGTTTACCGGTTACACCGGAAGACATTTTGGTGCGTTTCCGCACTATATATGAAATTTTTCTAATTGACACTCCAAAAAAGAAAACCCTAAGTCCCTATGAAGCAGAAAAGAAAAAGCAAACTCTGTTGTTCTATAAAAAAAGCATATCATCTCTCTTCAGTTTGATGATTCTCCTCTCGATAGACTCTTTTTCATGGGATGAGTTATATGAATGAGTTGGTGATCTATTTCGTCAACTATAGTGTTTATCGTAAACTCTATAAGCGAAATAAGAAATTCAGATACGTGTACAGTCTCCTCTTGTAAGAGTCTTCTTTACGAGTTGAGTTATCTAAATGAGTTGCTAATCCATTTCGTCAACTTTAGTGTCTATGAAAAATGAAACTTAGCTACATGTAAATAATAATATTATAGAGTTAGCTGAAATTTTGACAGTTACATCGGATTTGTTGACCAATTCAGAGTAAATCGCCGCGTGCATATGAAACTTTGTCTGGGTTAAGAAACTTCAGGGCCAGTTTATGGGCTGCTCTCAAGGTGCTGGACTGTTTTGCTTGAGCTTCGCTTGAACATCAGAAGTTTCCTTGCCGGCAATTAGAAGCAAAAAGTGCAGTGCAATTATGCGTTAGCGTACAATTTGAAAATTGTGCATAGTCAATTGTGACGTCACTATGTGTGAGGCCTAAAGCAAACACAAACTACTCAAACGAGAACTTGAATAAACGGTGTTTAAGGTAAAAATGCTTGTTATTCTATAAACCGTTAGTGATCTTATCGGCTTTAAGAGCTTCTTCGATATTCTTTGAAACTGTAATTACGCTTTGTACTTTTTCAATTTTCAGTATTATTGCTATTTTATTGTGTTGTATTTATAAAGTTTTTATTAATTATCAATTGCAGTTGTTTTATTGTCTTATTTGTTGCCATTCATAACTCGTTTTGCATTAATCAACAAATTAATTAGCATATATTACTATATGTATGCATTCGTCTGATTCAGAACACCTTTATAGACGGATGTATATTGCTTATATATGTATGTACATATATATTTTTCAGTATATATTGCCTGAGATTTGTAGATGCCATAAGAAATCTCCAAACTGTTTCGTTTTCATATTAATATTCATGTGATGAACTAGTCAAACAGCTTTAATCACTAGTTCTACTTGTGTTTTTTTAGTTCAGGGCATTCAATATATTCATATTGTATATATACCTTATCAAATAGATTAAAAGTCCTCGTGCTGATTTAAAAACGCATATCATTTAAAAAGAAAAGTTCGCTAGAATTGCATTGATGCTTAGCAGCTGTTTGGTATTCATCATCATTAGCACATTTTCAGCTTGACTGCATCAATGGCAACATCTTGGCTGGCAATAACAACATCATTTTCATAGACATTACCATCATCTATAAACATCGTCATCATCTATAATGCCATCATCGGCATCGTTGCCGTCGCACAGTGGATCTAACTGACTTCTTTTTCGGCAAAAATCATAGCTTATGAGCGAGTAAAGATATTTTCAAAACTTAAAATGCACGTAAAAGAGAATTTCTTAAGCTTCTGCGATACACTGCGATAAATATGCTGTGAAGAGTGGGAGCTTCAAAAAACGCTAGTAAAGTTCGATATTATATACTCCAAACGTATTAACCTTGCACCTATAAAATGTTGTTGCTAAATAAAACTTTAAAATTGTTAAAATCTGTTGCCAAGATGTTTGGAGTCTATTTTGATACTAGCGTACACAATTTCGATAGATAAATAAACTTTCGACAAGGACGATTTATTGAAAAACAACATGGCATTTTTCCATGACATGCAAGGATAAGACATTTGCAGTCGAAGTTTACTACCGTTTTTAGAAGCTCCGCTCCTTCTATACACAGCTTATTTATCGCAGTGTATCGCAGAAGCTTACGGAATTCTCTGTCAAAAGTTATGATTTTTGCCGAAAAAGAAGTCAGTTGGATCCACTGTGCGTCATCTAATCATCATTTCGCTGTGCAGTTTTTTCTTCTGCGTATTTTTGTAGTGCATATAATTTATGTTACGTTTTCGTCGTGCACAAATTTTATTCAAGGACACACAGAAATACCGAGCACTTTGCGTGCTTTTAGTTTTGTTGGCAAGAAGCAGAGTGTAGTGGCAAAATGTTTGACAGGCATGTGAGTGAAATATTTTCATTGCAAATTTGCAGTTTGCAGAAAGAAATGCTGCTGCCATATTGTTATTTTATGCGCGTGTGCTTGGCAGTATTTCAATATGATGTAGTAGAGTGTTTATGGCGACCATTTTGTTTTTTAGGGTTACTCTTCTAAAATGCCATTAAATGATTTAATTGAAAACTGAAATGCCAAGCGCGCAAAACTGACTGGTTCTGGAAACTTGTTCGCTCTGGCATCATCAACAGCTACAAAAAAAATAAAATTTTAGTTTCCTATGTTGCTTTTTTTTCCCCCCATTTCGTTATTTGTTTATTGTTTACTAATTCTTTAAGTAAATGCAAATTTTTACCAGTTTTTGTTTCGTGACAGGTGCCATAAGACACTTTAGAATGTATCTTTGTATATTTGTGACTCAATCTAAAGACAGTTGTACGAAAAACAAAGTAGCTTATAGTACGTTCGTATACATTTAGTAGCTACTAAGTGTTGGCTTTGAGAAATGTCTCTTCTTTGGTGCTTTTTTGCCATTTGCTTTTGTTGCTGCAAATTATCGCTCATTTTATTGTGCTGCTGCTTCGGCTTCGTAAGAAACACGAAATAAAATAACAAAGCGTGCACAAAAATGTATTCAATGGTCAAGGTCGCTTGCAGTCAAATCAAAATACATTCACACACATACACACACGCACACACACACACACATATGCATACACTGACCAAAATATTTGTATAATTAAACGCCATTTTAAACAAATAAATGCGATTCGCTCGACATCGTCTGCTTTGTTGTTGTTGTTGTTGCTGTTTTTGTATCTTGTCGCATTTTTAATTAGCTATGAAATCATAAAAAACAACAACAGCGCCAACAGCATGTACAATTCATGCATAATTGAGTTGCAAGTTATGAATTTCATTGCCGCGTGCATCAAATTACAAGATACTTTTATTTTTTCAGACAATATGCAAAGCTTGTCTCAGCAAATTACAAATTTATCGATTGCTTTCAAGGCATCTCTTAATGATTTCTTGCCATAGAAATTGTAGAATGGGAAACTCACATTTAGCGTTGAGTTCCCAAGAAACGCGCTTTCATTAGCGAATAACACGGTATTTTACTACAAACTATGGCGTATACTTGATTTAAGTTATATCTAGCTGAGATTATGTATTTTCTATATGTCTTATAGAAAAACCAAAGCTTGAGAATAGCTCAGTTTATACATACCAGAGATGGCGCAATTTGAGGCACATTCTCTGCTGTAAAAGGCTAACTTTCGATAGCCCAAAGCACATTGGTTGAATGACGAAACTTATGGATCCAACTTTTGATCACGACTAAGTGGTTGAACTGGTCCATTCACTTAGCACCAAAAGAATCTGCATCACAATTTAGGCTATAACTTACTGCGTTTTTTGTCTGCTACAAAAACAAAGTTAAGCTGGTGGAAACACCAAGAGTTATTTGCTGATCTCCCATCTATTCTTCCCTTTTAAAGTGCATATTCCGTTTGAATAATATTGTGCCAATCTGGTCTGACTTCATTTCAGACTCAAAAAGGTCTAAGAACATAAGTTGTTTCCAAAGATATTTAGCTCTGTTATATAGAATGAATCCAGCTGAAGATATAGACATATATGTACATAATACAAATATAGGCAGGGACATACAAAAAATTTGGCCTTTGAGTGCATAATCCTTTTGTGGGTTTTGTCGGAATCGGAATCATCAAGAATTACTTCCAAATTGCTGCACCGTATAATCCTTTGCAAAAGCCTATATACAGGCGAAGCGTTTCTGGTAGTGTTAAGATTCTGCAGCAGCGGTCTTTTGGCGTAATATATTTAGACCAACTTCAGCTTTAATGCGGATTCGTAGTTCTTTATTCTTCTTACTCAGCGATGTCTCTAATTTGTATTTAGCTTGCACTGAGTACTTAAAAACAGTAACTTTTTTGGTGTCCCATAGTTATTTAGTTTTGTGTGAAATGAAACACCTATTAGATAACTGAAATCACTTTGAAAATACATCCATAAATTGAATATCTTAGAATTGCATTCCACTTATAAATAATATTTAGTAGGTGCAAAATTAAGTTATGTTGATCACATGAAATATTGAAATCAAAAAAACGTTGTGTTTTCGTAGCACAGATCTGTGGCGTTAATAGTTAAAGATTGTTGTACCAAAAATTGTCATATTTGCGTTTCCAGTGTTAGGTTATGTATTTTTTATCAGAGAACGCAAATAACACTGAAAAACCGAAAAAAAAATTATGTCAACTCGGTTTCGCTCTGAGCCAAACACTTTTGCACTCGGCGCTTGTGTCATCGGTCTTGTGTTAATGGTTGAACAAAAATTCTGATCGGTCTTTTAGAAACAGCACAAAGTACATATGTGATCGTAAAAGACCGAAACGAACAAACGAGAAGGCGAAAAGGTCCTTCCTTTGTTGTTGTTATATGGCGTACAGAAATAGTTGTTCGCATGAGGCGAGGCACGAGACATACATATAGTATGTTCGAATATTCAAATATATTTAGTTTCATTATGGATTGTTTGAGACATACAAGCTCACAAGTCATGTATGTACACAAAAGACCTTTTGGCAGTTTTTTATCTTCAAAGTGGTCCTGGAAAAACATGAACAAAATGTTTTCGTTGAGCAGTGACCGCACAGTTTTTACCGTCATCTATTCATTGTGTCATGCAATAACCGTTTTTTGCAGACACGTTAAAAAGGTTGACGGTTATTTGCAAACTATGATCTTTATTCGAAGAAGTAGATGTAATCCAGAAGAAGTTACTCTTAAAGTGTTATATGTAGATACATATGCCGAGAAGCCACAGCTGTATAGCCAAAAAATAAACCGTTAACGATTTTATGTTGATTTGGGGGCTCCGCAACGTGTTCGCTATGCCCACCATGTTTTTCACAGGTAATAAAAAACAATATGAAAAGTCGTGCAAACAAACAGATATGCAAACCTTTAACAAAATTAGGTTTTCGATTAGCGATTTGACGGAGAATGAAATTTTATTGTATGTTTGTCATGTAATGACTTGTGACAATGAGAATTCTTTTTAGCTGTTTTTCCGTCATATCTAGCTTAGAATAAGCGATTAGCTTTAAATTCGACTAAAAAATAAAAATCCAGCTAGAGATTTCAAATTGTAATAAAAAGAAATGCTTTTCACTATTAAATTTCTATGTCAAACTTTACATACATAGAGGGTTACTTTGCACCCTAACAAAGTTTTATGTATATAAACACATATGCGGCGTCATCTCTCTCTCTCTATTTCGTTCCCTTGAATCGCTCCATCTGACCCCTGTCAATTCCTCACATGTGCTTGTAATTTCTTGGTAAAAAAAAAAAACATCCAAGTGACCCAATTTTATGTACATACATTTCCCTCTCGCCTGCGCTAATTTGTATATGCTCATTTTGTATATAATACATGTTAGTTTAGAGACAACAACAAGTTGTGAGAAAAAGTGAAACACAAAACTTAAATGTTTTACAATTATATAAAACCTAAATAAATTGCATTTTTATTATACTCTTAATATGTATGTATAATAATGAAAAAAAAAAAATTTTGATATACCTAAATGTTAAATGTATGTATTTATTATTGCTGCATAATTCACTCATAAATATTTTTTTCTTTTTCTTTTTTCATATAAACGTTTACAAAAACAAAAAAACCAAACAAACAAATCTCGCACATTCCACCACAAAACCACCAAAAAAAAATCAAATCGTCACGCAAAATAACAAAAAAAAAAAAATATATATATATATACAAAACTAAAACGAAAAATCGATACGTTATAGAAGGACTATAAAAGCCATAACAAAGCAAGAAGAAGCTAACAAACTTTGATTGTGCATTTGCATTTGTTGCAAGCTTCAAGATACAGTTTAAAAAGCTACAACTGCTAACTGTAAATGCAATTCTAACGGCTGGCCGCATCATATGCATAACATACACAGCAGTTTGTTTGTGTGAGTGTGAGTCTGTGTGCATTAATACCATAAAAATATAAAAATCAGCACAAAGACGCTCATCATTATTGACATTTCGAGGATACGGGCTGCGAACGCTGCAGGACAACGATCATCATAGTATAACTACAGCTGGCTGTGCCTCTGCATAAAGTATTGTAAACCAATCATATTGTATACTTCTCTTTAGGCATCTTAAGCCGAAGAACCCTTTAAAGCCGCACTCAAACGCGCCAACTTGATCGTTCGTTCGAAAGCTCGCTTCATTTTCGAAAAAAAAAAACAAAAGAGTTATAGAAAATCCAAAGCAAACCTACCAAAAACAGCCGCCTCATTACAACACGAATGTATCGTTTATAGATCGTTTTGCATAAGACTTGCCAAACCAAAAAGAACAAATTCTTAACAACATAAAACAAATCAAGCTACAACAACAACAACTGCAACAGCTATATCTACCACAAAAGCAGCAAATCAAAACGTATTGAATCAATCAAATAGCAAATACAAAATAAAAAAACATCCAGTCAAAAACTCAAACTTTTCAAACTCTCAAAAAGATAGAAAGCAGCAACATTCAGTTAAAAATGGCCGAAGACGCTACTATGGAAGCATGTCCAAGTCCTGAAATCGGCGATTCACGCAAAAGGCCACTCGATTCCGATCCGGAAAATGAACAAACTAAACGCTCACATTTCAGTTCCGGTAAGTTTTGCAAATCAAATCGAAACAAAAAAAAAAAAAAAAAATAAGAAATTGCAATTGAAATATTCATTAAAAGTCACAACAATCAAAAATGAATGAAGAAAAAAATTCTTAACCAAATTCGCTATATTCATACATTTCTCGTGCGCTCTCTCTCTTTATATCTCTATCTATCTCTCTCATGCTCAGCAACTCTTTAAGAGCTGTACAATGCGTTGTAATAACTCATTTTTTGCATATTTATCAGCTGTTGTTGACGCATTATACAGGCACATATAAATATCATAACTAGTATTATATATATATATATATAAAGTCATGTTGTCGTTCCTTCCGGACCACTCAAAACCCCCTCTCACCAACCCCCCTTCAAAAAAAACACTTGCGTCTAACTTCTTTTGCGCTTTGCGTCGCTTGCTCAATTTTTGTGCTTTTTCTCTATATTATTTTTGGCTTTTTATCTTTGATTTCAACTCTTTCTTCAGCTGTTTTAACTTTATCTTAAAGTCAATTGTTAGCTAAGAATTTGTTATTAGTTTTTCTGTATAGTCCAAATTGTATTTTGAGGTACAAACGATATTTGTTACAGCAAAATGTGTTCAAAGTTTCTTTGTCTATAAGATTAATATTATTATGTAAGCCCAGCCTTGAGTCTAAATATTATTATGTCAACTTTTTATGCTTTTTCTGATTTTTCCGAAATTTTACTAAAAATTATTAAATTCGATTACATAATAAAAATCAAACAAGAAACATTTGAATGCTTAGAGCTCAACGACTATGACAATGAAAAACCATTCAAAACAATCAAGTTTCTTGCAACTTTATCTAGCCAAAATTTAACTAAAAACTCATAGATTGTCATGCTGATAAAGAGATTTAACTGATTTAACCTCGTCGTCTTATAAATAGTTTAACGAAATTGCACAGTTTAAAGAAACGATTCGTTATTATGACAATATTAGGCGAAATTTTCTCAAATTTTTGTTGTGAGTATGGATAAATAGTTGAAAACACATCATCTCATTTTCAAAGAGATGTCCGCAAACTATCTTAGCGGCAAATTTAAGATCACCATTTCAAAATCTTTTGTAATACCAATTTTCATATGTTACGAAGTTGATAGATTTAAACACGACTTCTCGAATCAGATGAAGATTTGTTGAAGTTTGTACAGATTAAAGATAGTCTAAGATGTCCGCAAACTATCTTAGCGCCAAATTTAAGATGACTATATGATAGATTATCATATATACCGAAAATGATAGTTTAAAACAAGACTTCTCGAATCACATGATGATGATACTATCTTAGCTGCAAAAATAAGATGACAATTTTTTAATTTTTTTTTAATACAAATTATCATATGTTACGATAATGACCAATGAATTAAAATCAGATGATGATGATACAGATTAAAGATGAAACTATCTTAGCTGCAAAAATAAGATGATCATTTTTTGAATATTTTTTTCTATACAAATTATCATATGTAACGAAGATGACAGATTAAAACAATAAGATGATAATTTTTTCAAACTTTTCTAACACAAAAGACCATACATATCAAAGATGACAGATTCATACACAAATACCCGAATAAGATGACCAATTTTTCAAATATTTTCTGACACTAACATATGTGTCGAAGATTACAGATCAGAACTGAAAAAATTGATACTTCTATTATATGTAAAGTAAGATACTTTATTTGGAATCCAAGTGTAAAATAATTTACCAAAGTTTTCTAACAAGAGATTAACATTTATGGTGTAGATAATGCAATGAAATGCATCAAAACCAAAACTATCTCAAATGCATTTATTTAAGCGGATTTTTTGAAAATTGTTTTAAGCAAGACTCATATGACTCATAGCGCGTCTAAGATATCTTAAAACAAAACATAAGTTTGAATCAAACGGCATACAATATAAAACCTCATCAGCTAAATTGGAAATGAATACAGCCAAGATTGCCATATAGATACGTCATATTGAATATTTAGATTAGGCTTGTACAGGAGCAAGTAGTACGTGGCATAATGCCTTACCTTAACCGCCAAATTGCTGCAATTTACAATGAAACAGCAAGATATTAAAAAAGTATCGCATGTATACAATATTCTCCAAATTGTACAGCTACATGCATCGCCCCCATCAATTATTGTGGCAAAAAAAAAAAAAATAGTTGTCAGTCAAAGCTTATTAAGTGCAAAATGCAATCAATGTGAAAATTGCGCATACGTCCCATGTGAGAAGCAATGCTGTGTTGCCAACCAATGCTGTAAATAGAGCACATGTCCAAAATTCTGACAACTGGACAGTGTCACGAGCGCACACACACACACACACACACACACACACACACACACACACACACACATACACACATACGAACACAGCTATGCAGATGCATTGCACTAATTGTGGCCGCCATTTTGTTGCTTCCTGGCCTAGTTTGACCCATTTTGCTAGTGACCTCAGCCAATGGGGGCGGGCATGCGTTCGTTCATAAGAGCCAATGTGCATAATTTGGCCATTTCAATTTTGGCTTACAAGTTTAGTTTGTAGCGGCATTATCTGTGCAATTAGTAAGCAGTTGTTGTTGTTGTTGCTGCCAAGCAATTAAAAGCGTGCTAAACGCAATTTGCAGTTACATTTTAAACATGAGCATGAACATTTCACAGCTTTTCGTTCGTTTATTGTTGTTGCAGCAGCTCTGGCCCTGAACTAAACGTCGTTTTGTAGCGCCTCACTTAAGCTTACCACCCGCCGCCGCCCCTGTCATGCTGCTCAGCTAGAGACAGCTGCTTTAGAGCAACTGAAAAGCGCATAATGAGTGACATTTGAGGGCAAGTGTGTGTCTATGTGTGTCTATCACAAAGCAGTCAGCTCTTTGGTTAAATGGAACTGGGTCTCTGTATCTGTAGGTATCTTGTATCCCACTACTATTCATATGCAAAGCGTAGCGATTAACGCGCATTGTGACAGCGGCGAAGATGCTGCTACGACTTGGAGTGTTACCAAACCTATACAAAATTTATGTTTGACCACAATTTGAACGCAGCTGAATATAAAGTATTAATGCCAGCAGACAGCTATTAACTAGTTACTACGCTTCAAAACAACAAAAGCTACGACGACTCGAACGGCAGACTGGCTGCCTTCAAGGTGAGCTGCCTCCACCTGCGCCGCCCTAACTTTGCCCCAAACACAAGTCATGCTAAGCCATCGAAGTACCTGTCATCGCAGTCGCCGTTGACGTCAGCGTCGCGTCGCTGTCACAGTCGTATAAATAGCAACAAAAACAAAAAACTTGGAAATATTAGAAAAATATTTAGTATTTGCTGTCGCTTTTGCAATACTCGCTGGCAGAGCTGATATTTTCGGAGCATGTGGAAGCGGGAGACAGTGAGCGTTAACAGGCTGGTATATAACGACAAGCGTGTTTTTGTTATTACCCGTTTTTGTCATTTATTTTGGCTTTAACTAATTAGTTTTAGCCCTTAACACGTTAGCCAATTGGAAATAATCTTCAAAAGCATCTAAAAACGTATGTTTGAAGCTCTGATTTTTCGTGCATACTTAAGGTTTGCCCAAAACACCTTGTAGATACTTTTACATATATATATATATACTTGGTTGACTTTATTTTCATACAAGAACTCAACTTGTTTGGCAACTTTGAAGTACAACGATTTGATCATTGATTTATTGACAACTTTGACAAACTGTGATTCAACCTTGATCTTACATCATTTTTTAAGAGGCATTATTCTCCAACGACGTATCGAAAAGCGGGTATTTTAGAGTGCTCTTACAGCGGTTATGCTTACTCTGTGAGGAGGTTAGCTTAAAGCCAACTCTCTGAAATTTTAGGCATTACAATTTGAGAACAATTTGCAAATCTATGACTAACCTTTTGATGAGCTAACTAACTCCTTTCGCGGGTTTGAAATATATTTGAAAACTAAACAGCAACGAAGCGAACATACTTTAATGTTAACAGCTTTTTCGAAAACGATTTAAAACTCTAAATTTGCGCAAAGTGTTCACTCTTTATTTAAAACCAGAAAGAGTCTTCCAATAGTAGGGCTCTTTTTAAAGCGAAATACTTTCAGCTCAAAGACTCGATAATTGGTAATAAAACAGTAAAAATGTCTTCTTTCGGGATCTCTTCTACAAGTAACAGCTCTCGCGTTGTCTTCGAGCGCTGCAATCGTTGTTCTAGCATTGCTGTAGACTTTTATCATCAAAGTAGAACACTTCTTAACTTGTGTTTGCCTTGTGAGCGACATTCGACGACTTAATACACGCTCTCATAACAGCTCATTACGAAGAGAAGAAAAGAAAACACGAAATAACAACGTTTTTGTGTACAAGGTATTTTGTTGTTGTTTTTTTCGAACGTATACAGTACTTTTCTTTACTTCAAATCAATTTTTCAAATGATATGGGCTTCACCTTAAATCGTTGCGTAATTGTGAGGTAATCGGTACCACACTGAATTTCTCATCACGTTATGGCATAAACATAGCTCTCACTCGAAGAAATAACATGATGATAAAAGCCTTAATGTACTCTTCGAACTGCTTAGAATGAAAACGTAGACTTTGTCCAAAAAAAAGGACTAAGGCAGTTAGAATGACCAATAAAAGTGGATGTCAAAACGACTGCTCGTAATTTTCTATGTTGTTGTAGTAAATTTTGATCTGCAAGCGAACTTCTAAACATATCTAAAAGCACAAATTTTCACCTGTCAAATGTCATGTCACTGTCAGTTATGTAACGTTGGGAAATTGCGTGAACTTTAAAGTTAAACCGTTTGTTGTCAAACTCTGACGGACAGATATTCCTTCGCTAATTTTAAATGATAGCCTTTGATTGTATAGTTTTGCATATAGTTTTCAGGGTATGCATCTGAAATGAATGGTCTTACCGCGAGTATTGTAAGCTCTCAGGCGGTATGAATTAAACAAGCAAAAAAGCGACAATCGCAGAGCCCTTATTGTTTTCATCCCGTTTCTGGATTAACTATCTATAGCTCTGAAGGGCTATGTCAACATCTTCCGAGTTACGTTTCTAACTACGCGCTGGCATTATCCTTTGTCACCTGGCTGGTGGCTTTTTTACTTACTTATTTCATAGCAATGCCACTTCAAATGAACAGCTGACTCCCGTCATTGCTACCACATCATGGAATAATTCTACAGGTCATTTTTCGTAATGGCGTACAGAACATTCGTCGAATCAGTTTCGCTTGTATAGTAAACTTTGGCCTTTTTACGAAATTTTCATTCTTAAAAATGAAACTTCAAACTTACTATAAGAGCTTGCGGGAACGTTACTGCGCGAAGCGATGAATGCAGTTTCTGGTTTTTATGGGCAGCACACCCATTCCCAGCTTTATTTCGATTTAAGCGTTTTCGCATATTCGAAATTATTGTTGCATTTCGTGAATCTTAGTGTATAAAGCGGATTCATAACTTTGTTTAAGTTTTTATTTTTTTAATGCTACTTCTTGTTTATATACTTTAAGCAGCTTAATAGACTGGCACAAAGAGTGCTGTATGACGGTTCGAACTATTAGATATATTTGTGCGTACATACAAATGATCTACGATTGAAAAGTCTACAAACATACACACAAAGCTATAGCTATATAATGTATATGTATGTACAGCTGAGTATATTATCATTGTTGTTGGCATTGCTATTAATTAACAATCATTGATGTTGTTGTCATTTTCATTGTTGCGCACAGAACAGGTCCATAGAATAGAAACACACATAAAATTTTTATTTATTATAAAACATATAAGTGCACTTTTGTACCAGAGTTGCCGTAACTGTATGTGTGTGTGCGTGAGTTCTTTATTAGTTTTCAAACAATTTATTTGTTTAGCTGTCTTGCCAGTCATTTGTCTATCTATTAATATTTATTTGTATCTTTGGTTGTTGCTCGGTACTGCAGCTGACACAGTTGAAAGAACTAAATTTATCATCAAAGACAATTCGAGTAGTTTACGTGCGAGCTCTTAACTTACCTTATTGAACAAATCTAAAGCTGCTTCAAGTGGCATGCCACAAGAGGCAATTGAGGCTGATCAGGTGAGCAGCAGAGAAATGCGTCAGTAGTTGCTAAGTACTTGTTGTTGTTGTTATTGTGCGTGGTCTGCAAGGAAATGCAGTAGAATTATAAAGCGAGCAGCTGGCAGCCTCCAGTAAGCCAGCAGCAGCCCACAAAAAAAAGGGGGGGGGCGGGTCAACGTGTCGAGCTTATATAATCAACGCTGACAGAGCACACAGCACAAGGAAAACGATGATGATGGGCAAGAGCATGGGGTAAGGAAAAACTCGAGCATAAAATGAAAACGCGCTGCAAACTTTTGTCGAGCAGCAGAGACGACGAGTCGAGGCCGAGCGCAGCCAAGAGAGAGCGAGTGTTTACCAAGAGAGAAAGAGAGAAACAGAGAGAGAGAGAGAAAGAGCGAGCATTTTGCAAGTTGACAACATGGCAACCAATATGGCAGCGCTGTTGACCTACTTAAATGACAATGCGAGCATGTGTGTGTATGTGTGTGTGTGTGTCTTGCTGTATCTATGTGTGTATCTGTGCAGCTTGCTAGACGCTGCGCCACAAGGTCCTGCGCAGTAGCCGGGGCCAAACTGCAGCAGCAGCAATAGGCGCCAATGCAGCACTAGCAGCAGCAGCAGCAGCAGCAGCCACAGTCGCCACCGCCGTTGCCGCCGCAGCCTTTAAAGCCTCGCACCATGAAACGTCCTTGAGCTGCAGCACACACAGATACAGATACAGCTGCATATAAATGGGCTGCGCATTGGCTACTCTGCTGCAGACTGCTGTGGCGCGTGGCAGCTTGAAGTGCGTTTGCTGCCTGCGGGCAAGTTGTCGCAGTCGCCGCTGCTGCCGCTGCCACAGCTATTTGTGTCTCTCTGTGTGTTTTTAGGTTACCTTATTCTTATGCACATTCCTTTGTTGTTGCTTAAGTGGCCAAGCGTTACCGTTGTCACCGAATCGTCGCCAACCCTTCGCTATCATGCACTTGTAGAGCATCTGCGTCGCCCTCAAGTGGCCTACTAATAACTCGAGTGGCAGGGCCAGTCATGAGTTGACTACCAAGCTGGCTTGTCACCCCCAAAGCACATACGAGTGCTATGTTTTTTTGGAGCTACCCTCTTGCAATGCTTAGTTCTCTGTTGACCTCAAAACGCGCACACGCCTGCCAACTTGAAAAAAAAAGAGAAAAGAACGAAGAATATGTCTTTGGCTCGAGCTTTGGGCTTATCAAGCGAAATTGCAAGATTGGGCGATTGGCTGATTGTTCGGGGGTGGCGCCACATAGCAGCTGCAGCAGAAACGCAAGATGCCAGCCATCCACTTGGCTTTGCTTTCGTTTTCAGCTATTGTTGCTTGCAATTGGGTCATTTGTGCCGTTAGTTAAGCATATCGATGCATCTTCCTGTCACACTCAGAGCAATGGTGTCAACCAAAAACTTTACGTTTGGGATTGAGGGATAGTTAGGTGGGTGAACAAGTGGGGCGGGGTATGATGAAGCCAAGGCAATTTGTTGTTTGGCACATAAATAAAATTTATGACGCGCTTTATAGGTGCATAAATGTGTGCGTGTGTGTGGATTCGAGTTGGCGCCAGTTGGACTACAAGGCGTATGAACAATTTGCGGCTGCCAGCTTGATAAATTACGCATACATAGTGTGTGCATTGCAGTTGGCAGCTATTTTTAGCTTTTTATTTTTAATTGAGACAGTTTATTTTATATTTGTTGACGCGCTCAACTTAATTACGTTTATGGCGCAGGTTATAAAGTAAATGTAATGAAAAGAACTTAAAAAGTAAGTTACTTTTGGAGTTACTACTATGAAGGGAGCTAAAATTTAAAGACTGGAGAATGATGTCAAAGTTCACAACGTTACGGATTGTTATCTATTGCATTCCAAAAACTTTGTGCTCAATTTGGAGGTTGAGTCAAATATTGTAGAATGCCTAACAAAAGCAAGAAGCAAGCAAAGACGCAAAGAAGTGTTCTATTGCAAGAGTCTATAGAAATTAATTTACGCGCATATCATATTAGTATAAATTCAATACAGTGTTTGCCGAGGCGCTCAATGTTGACGAAGAAGTTCTTGCAAACTTGTAGCAAGAGAGAGCAAGAGAGTTGAATATTAAACCTTACAAATCTAAAAACCATTTATCTTTCTATTGACGGGCTTGGCAGGTGTATAAATGTGTATATCCTGGCTTTGAGGTTTACATTCACGAGTCGAAACAGTCTCATAAACAGCTGTTTTGTTGCTTACTTGCAACACAATTAATTTCAATGATTTCACATTTAAGCTTAACCAATATTGAAAATAGGAAAAATTTACAAAGTCTTAAATTTGGTTTTCAAAGCACTCACTTTTGGCCAGAGGTCACAGAGCAGTTTTGGTGTTTACAATTTGCAATTCAATGCTTTAAAATCGAAATCGATTTGCTGTCCACTCTTTTTGAGACATTTCCCAATGCAACCAAAAGCAATCACTTTTGAATGCTGCTCTTATATGGCATTCACATTGAGATTGCTGAGCGCCATCAGCTGTTTTTTTGTGTACAATACAATACAAAACAATATATGTGCACACAAAAAGTATTTCACATGTTCTTAACTTCTACAACTGTTTGAAAAGTGAAAATGTGCAGAAATGTTTAAGCATTCTAATGCAAGTAAATTTCTGTAGTTATTTCCCTAAGCAGACTTGCGTTGTGTTTTTTGATTGCACAGCTCACAACCAATGCTGCATTCAAGGTCAACTGGCTTCTTTTTGTATGGCGCTGCAATCAGTTGGAAACAATTTTCTCTTAAAACTGTGCTGCGATTCCCCCAATGCGAATGCATGTGACCTTCTTTGTGCTTACAATTTGCAATTCAGAGCTGCAAAGTTGACAAAAAAAAAGAGACATACTTGCTTTTTAATCGTCCATAGAAGATGCTATTGGATTTTATGGGCAGCGACGGCATGTCGTGCGTCTGTCATGTAAAAATCGTATAAATAGTTTTCTCCATAATGTCAGTTTCAATGGAAACTTGATAAAATTAGCAAAAGTTTTCTATATAAAATTGTAATTGCAATTTCTTCTTAACAGACTATGAACTTCTGTCATGTCTGCAAATTGATTTCGCCTGAAATCCGGTGCTTCTTCCGTTACAACACATTTTAAATTTTCGCTTAAGCAATCGCTATTACGTAACTTTTTCGATTGGTGTTTAGTGTTTGGCGTATGTTTAAAGTAAAACACGTGACAATTGTTGCATATAGTTGTGTTTTTGATGTGTCTAATGACATTTCCATCTTTTATATTATTTTGTGGCCTATAAAGTTGCCACGTTGCCTGCCGCTGCTGCAAAACATTTGCTTATCTCATGGAATTTCATGCTTCATTCGAACAAGTGTTGCCACAGAAGTTTCTATTTTCGTCACACACACATGTATACACACTCACACACACGCACACACATACGCCCCCTTGTGCGCAGAGCGCTGATAATGGCGCTGCAACAACAAAAAGAGCAACAGCGACAACCACGTTGATGTTAGGCGCATTAGATCATAAAGCGCGCGGGCTTTTTTGCTCACACACACAGACACAGACACACAGACACACACACACAGACACACACACACACACACATACACATTTAAACAGTTCGTGTGTGTGTGTGTGTGTGTGTGTGTGCTGCTTGCGTGATCCGTACACTAACGTCATTCTGACTCATATAAAGCGTTCGCTCTCTCTCTCTCTTCTGCGCTCTTGCTTTGCCGTCTTTGTGTGTGTGTGTGCGTGTGTGTGTGTGTGTGTGTGTGCGTGTGTGTGTGTTGCTTGCTCTATGATTTTGTGGCGCTCACTTTGGCGCTCGCCGCTCGCCAACTCTACGCTTGAAGCTCGCTTGACTCCGTCTCCGTTTTGATATGGCCGCCACGCTGCTGCTGCTGCGGCCATCGAAAAATTCTTCGTAAGTTTTTGGCGTGCGGTTTCAGTGCGGTTTTAGTGCGGTTGCCGTTCGTGCGCTCGTTTTGTCGTTTTGTTAGCTGCGCACGTAATACAGCGGCCATTTTGTTAGAGAAATTAAGTTCCGCTGGTAAATAACATAGCGCGGCATCTCAACATGTTATTTGCTAGAACACAACAACAACAACAACAGCAGGAGCTCCAACTGCTACAACAACAACAACAGCAGCAGTCACAACTTCAATATCAGCCAAGTTTTTGTATGTGTTAAATGTGCTTTATATATATGAAATTAACGATATACATATGTATATTTTGAACAATACTTAAGTTAAGCGTTCTTTGTGATTTGCTTGTATTAACCTTGATAATTAGCAAGTTGGCTGCAATTCGCACAATGAACAAATCGCCGCAGCAAATGCAGCTAGACATATTTACATAGTTATCATTGGAAATATATATGTATATTACATTTCGCACTTGTTGCTCAGCAGCTCATGTGATTTAAAAGCCATTTTGTGAACTATTAAAATTAAGTACATCTTGTTATTGTTCCCTTGCTTACACCTTGCGTATACGCAATATTGTCAAATCATGCCATTAAACAAGTAATTAACAACTTGTCTGTTGCTCTTCAAGGCCGCTTCAAAATTTTAGTGCGTAATTCATTCAGAAAACATATTCAAACAAATTCTGCGTTTGCTATACGTTGCTTCCCTCTGCTGTTTATGCCCAAAAACACAATTCTTTTTGCCTTTCTTATTTATCATTTGCGCCGAAATCGCACCTTCAGGCCTCAGGCGAAACGTGTACCAAAAAAAAAAACACCAAATTTTTAACAATTAGAAAGATACACGTTGACAGGCTGCCAAGCATTTTTTATGTATTTATGTAAGCTGTAAATATGTGTAAATAAAATGCCGAGCAAATCAAGCAACCAAATGAACAGCAACAAATTTAGTTCAATGTCAACAAAATGATTATGCATAAGCGACAACAGCTACGACAACTACGACAAATTGTGGACAGACTGGACTGACTAGGCAAATGTTCGGACAAACTTACGACCTTTACTTGGTATGTCCAGTATATACATATGCTATCAGCAGATTCTATTGCTTTGTTTGAAATCAATTTCAAGTAAAAACCTCACGTAATTAATTCAAGAGTTACGCTTTGCTATAAAAATTTGGTTTATTTGTTTGCTACAAAACTTCATTTGCGGAACGCACAATAATACAACTAATTGCGCATGTATGTATCTGTGTGTGTGTGTGTGTGTGTATCTGTGTGTGGGCAACTTCTATAGGTACTTGGAGCAACGGCATTGTCAGTCAGCACTTCAACTGCTACTTCACAAAAAGCAATAAAACCACACGAAATCAAAAATGCGGGAAGCAAACGGCAGCAACCTAACCTTGAAAAGCATTTCAATGTATTCATTGTGTGGGCATGTACCTGTATCTCATGCCAAACTCGAGTGTGTGTGTGTGCCTCAAAGCCAAAAATAAACTGAAACACTCATGCTTATGTATGTTTGTAGTCATTCCTTAAGTCAACCGCACATATACACATAGAAATATAGATACAGATACTATAGAAACTAATGTGCAGATGGCTTACTTTGACTTTTCTCACATGTCTTATGAATATTGGCAATGAATTGAGAGTTATTGTTGTACTTTACTGTTATTAAACACAGTTGGTATGTGCCATGTATTCGTTTACAAAGCGCCAGCAATGAGTATCTAATCTTTCTTTGCATCCGTGTATTGCTGCTGTGCAAACATTTACAAAAATCACAATATTTACGAGCTTTTAATTAAAATTAATTTTGGGTTTTTTGATAATGCTCAATAGAGTTGGGCGTTTTTCGTGATGAGTTACAGAAACAGCAATCATTTGCGTGCGATTTGCAGTTTTTAACGTTTAACGCAATCGACCTTTTCTTTCCAGTGGAGGCATGGTCTGCACTTCCACAACCTTTCAATTCTCGCAGTAGCTTCTTCATCGATAAGCACAAAATGACCTAGGCAGCGGAGCCGTTATGTCGTAGAGCTCATAGAGTACGTCGTTCTATCGTATGCGGTAGACGTTGCCAACTCGTAAAATCTAACTTTAAATAATGCTATAATAGTTTCAACGGAACTGCAAATAATCTGCATCTAATCCGATAATTTTTATCGATATAATTTGTTTCATTCGTGACTTACTTTTGAATTAAGTAGTCACAATCGTTAGTGATAGACCATCTCATTTCTGATCAACTTCGAATTTTAAAACTTGCATGTTAAACTATTACAACACTCTTGAAATATTCGAACAATTTCCCTTATCACGTATTTTTATTAGATAAGGTTTGAATTTTTACAAGTTAGTATAAGTCTGTATAAGGCAATTTATCACGTATGTTTCTTTACTAATCAGCGCTGCAAAGCGATTTTGAATCGAGAATATCGAGATATTTCGCAGAGTATGTCGAGCATCGAGCTGTATTTGAAATTAAAGTACAATGCAATACAATTTCGAAAAGCCATGGCGTTTTCCTCTCGCATTCTTGATAGTCACCATTTGACATTCAATTTTTCGAAAATTTTCAAAATTTTGGTTTATTGGAGAAGTTGTTTAACATAGTTAGTCTGTGTTGTGTAAAGTGCTTGTAAGATAGTGTTATTTTTCGTAATCGTCTAAGAAAATATATGTGTTATACCTAGAGCCTGAATAATAGAGCGGAACTCTGGAACGTTAAAAAATTCAAATTTGTTGTTGAAAAGCGACTATTTTCAGCACAACGTACATTTGAGGCTGCTTGTGTTCATTCGTAGGCGAAATTGAGAAAGAGAAACAGCATTTCATGAAACAAATTTGATACTATCGAGAATAACAACGTCGGTTCGAAAAGGTTTGATACTATCGATAGAACCATCGCTGTTACCCTTCTCCCGTTGGATGTTGAAGGCTCTTTGGAAGCCAAAAATGCCTTGAAAATAAAAACAATAATGCTAACAATCGATTACTATGGCATACAAAAGTCGTTGTTCTCGGCTAGCAATTGGCGTGCAACTTACAGTGGCACAAGCGCATAAGTGCAACTTTCGCTTCAAAAGATCGAATTCGAAATTTTAAGTATATTGAAGACAAATCATCGTTCGTGATTAAAATATGCAGATTATTCACTAGTTTCTAAATTGTTTAAACAAAACCATTAGTACTAGAAGGCAGGACACATACGCAACTATATAAGAAATGGGAAATAACAGTGGAAGTGAAACGAAACTGAATGTGAAGAGCTTCTGAAAACTCCAAGTCAGGTCGATATTGGCCGAAAAGTTAAAATACTAAGGAGCAAAACCAGGACTTCCATTTGCCGAGCTGACTAGCGATTGTTTTTCAAACATCTTCGTTTTTATCGATAACATGTTGATGGGACATTCTCAACACACCTCCAAAGTCGCGATTCATTTGTAATTTTACGCTTTTCGTGTAATACAATGTAATAAATTTCTTTTTTGTGAGCTAAACTTAGTTGGTTGTTATGAAAAAGGTAACTTTTTTGATTTGGACACTTTTATTTTTCGCATTCTTTGCGGCATATCTAACTTACTTATGTAAATTTTAAATGTTGTGTAGTATTTCCATTTTGAATTGTGTGTGCTAAAAACTTTTGGCTCTTTAACATATTTCATGACAGCTTAAAAACTCGTCACGCGCTCATCCCTAAGCCTCATTAGCAACTAGCAACTTGCCTTTACCTCAATATTATTTATGCGTATCGTTGGAAAACAACAAGAAACAAACTTAAACTCATTGCTCAATGCGTCGCATCCTCAGCTACTGTTGGATATGAAGCTCACGGTTAGCTAGCAAAAAGTATCTCTTAGCTCTTGGTCAGCGGCAATCTTTGTTTGGCTTTGGCTATCGATTGTGTAATCTGAGAGCCATAGATACAGATAGAGCCGCTCGATGTTTGGCTATTGCCAACCAGTTGTTAATTTGGCTTTGCGTTGGTTTGGCAACAGCGAAACACAGACGGACAGGTGGAATTGAGCACGCACCAGACGGGGCTTACACGTCTTCGGTCAAGCCAATAAAATTGGTAGATAATACTGAGCAGCTAGCTCATTATTTTTGTTGTTGCTGCTTGTTTGTTTGTTGTTGTTGTTTGTCGCTTAAAAGGTGTCCAAAGTCATAAATCAATTTGGTTAGTTTGACATGATCATAAAGCTTAAGTGATGACGGAAATGCCAAAGGGTTTCAGGAAAATCTTCAACTTTGACGTCATTGAAGTCAAGATGATCTCACATTTTGCTGCCTGGCGGCACGTCGTTGTAGTTTTCGTTGTCTTTGGCAGCAGTGTTGTTGTAGGCAACGCCCACTTTTTTTCGTATATACCCTTGCACTTTGTGTTGTACTATGTTTTCATATACATAAGTATAATTGTTTTTTTGATCTTTGCTATTTTTTTTTTTGCTATTTGTTTATCTATTTGTTTCTTTTTTATACCCTGTACACAAAGTGTAAAAGGGTATTATAGATTTGTGCAAGAGGCAGACCATATGTTTCATGGGAAAAAATGGTCAGGAGCAATAGTCGAGTCGATATAGCCATGTCCGTCTGTCCGTCCGTCCGTCTGTCTGTCTGTCCGTGTTGTAACGTGTTTTTCAGAGACTATAAGAGTTAGAGCAAAAAATTTTTACCAAACGAAAGTGCAAGTTTATCGATTCATGTCGATATCTCACACCTTTCCCCCTTGACAGACTTTCGAGGTTTACAGCCGTTCCGTTGAATCTTTCAGCTCGAAACTCGACAGACGCTTGCATCATGTTTATGTGCGTCTATGTTATGATTGAAATCGGATAACTACATCAAAAGTTATAGTCAAAAATAGGTTGATTTCGAACCTCTTCGCCTATAAACTGCTCCAAAATTCCTAGTGCAGCTAGACTTAAAAAACTTGGTATGGATACTCGTGTGGCGTGTTTTTGATATATGTTTCAAAATTCAACGTTATTGGCCCAAGAATACTAGAGTTATGAGCATAAAAGTAATTTTTGCCCCATAATAACCAACTTGCCAATTAGAAAACATGTCAACTGGAACTTCCCAACAGGAAAATGTTAACAGGCATATAGATCTTGTGAAAAGAGACATAAAAGTTAATACTTTAGTTGACATTTTACCGTATTTAGGGCTTCTAAAGAAGAAGGTTACAGGGTATTCCATAGTCGGGTACCATCCCGACTGTCTGCATCAAATTTTTTTACCTTTAATTGAGCGCCCCAACGCTGACGCTGACCTGTCGTTTTTAATGGGGTTGTTTGGCTTTAATAGTCGCCTCAGTCAGTCGGTCACACACAGATACAAAAACACACACAGATACAAACACACACACATACAAGCTTCAATCGCACTGTGGCTGCTTTGGATGCCTGCTCATCAGCAGGTCACTCTGTCAGTCTGTCAATCGTTTGTGTGTCAATGTGCAAGGTTTTATTGTATGTATATAAAATTATTATTAGTTTTTTCAGTTTTTATTATATACAACAACAAAAAGTTCAGTATGCGTGATTTTATAATTAGTTTTTCTATATACATACTTAACTACTTATATATTATAGATGTCATGTGTATGTAAATATGTTTGTCATTGATTCAATCAGATTTTTATTTGTGTTTATTATACAATTTTTTGGTCATTAAAATTATCGGCAGCAATTTGTGTCATATGCAAACCATTGTACATGGTTAGGTGTTTTTTTTTTTTGTTAGAAATATTAAACAAAGTTAATTTTGTATGTAGCAATAAATCACAAGCAATTCATGGCGAAATTGAGCCTATGTGTTGGTGCAGACTTGATTAAAGCTGCGTTTGCAACAATTAAGAAGTTTATCTTACAGCCTAGCACGAAATTTCGGCGGTACGCAGCAACAAACAAAATACACAGCCTGCCATGCGGAGAGTTGCCAACTTTTTATGTTTAGAGTTGCCAACTATACTAAGAGTTGCTATACGGGGGGGATAAATAGCGCTTATGTTAGCTGAAACATAGCATGGATGGACTTTTACATTAATTTACTCGCTCTTTTTTTTTCCCCCAGTCAAATACACCAAATTTTATGATAAACACTTAACTTTCTATTATTTTGCTTGTTGTAATAAGTGTACTCATTGCACATGTTGTGCTTAGTGCACTTAGTGTATTCATTGCAAAGAGTGTACTCAGTTTACCCATTGTAACTAGAGTACTCATTGCAGTTGGTATGCTAAGTGTACTCATTGCATTTAGTGTACATTATGTACTCATTGTATTTAAAGTACAACGTGTACTCATTGCATTAAGAGTACCCATTGTAACTAGAGTACTTATTGCCCTTGGTGTGCTCAGTGCACCTGGAGTATATTGCATTTGGTGTGCTTAGTGTGTAATTAGTGTATTCAGTTTACCCATTGTACCTAGAGTACTCATTGCACTTGGTGTGCTCAGTGTACTCATTCTAACTAAAGTACTCAATATGCTTAGTGTGCTCAGTGTATTTATTGCATTTTATGTGCTTAGTTCACTTAGTTTCCTCATTGCAACTAGAGTAGTCATTAAATTTGGTGTGCTAAGTGTATTCATTGTATTTACTGTACTCATTAAATTGGGTGTACTCAGTGTACCCACTGTAACTAGAGTACTTATTGCACTTGGTATGCTTAGTGTACTCAGTACACTTCTGTGTGTTTGTGAATGCCTTGATCTAATAAAAAGCACAACTACGTACTCACTGGACTCAATTCACTAGACATGTCATTCGTTATTTATGTGATTTTTCTCTTAAAATGTGAATGTGCCGAAAAACGTGTTGAGTCACAACACAGCTCTCGAAATCCACAGTTAAACATTTTTCGAATCGATTGTCGACTGATTAAGCATGAAGCTGTTCCAAAATCGAAATTGAAATGAAAAACACATTTCCCTAACATATTTTTCAGCGATTTCATTTAGTGCTCATAACTTACGTCTGGTGAACTGCTGTGACATTTATTTTTAGCCCTGATCTATTTACATTTCCAGCATTTAACATTTCAGTTCAGTCATTTTCTGCTTCAGCGAACCATTGGAAAACTCAGCCAGCATTAAAAAATTTCTCATACATTTTTCAGTCATTATTATAAAAAACATTCTCTCATCGAATTTATAATGCTTTTTTGATACATGAAATTTATTACAGCTTAAACTACATTATTTTTTTTTTTATTTTCAAACTTTGATTATAAATCTCATTGATTGCCATACATTTAAATGTGCTTGTAATTATTAAAATCATAGCTCAGCTCTAATTTTAAATAGAGAACAAAATTTCAAAAGTTATAACAAAAAATATAAACAGTTAATGACTGTCATGCAATGTAAATGATGCAAGTAATTTAAAAACCGAATGAAATACAATACATAACAAAAGTTAACTTAAATTTGAAAAAATAGTAAAAAAAAGCGCCACAGTTGTTGTTGTTGCACTGCAAACGACACTAGCCAAAGGCATATCAAAAAAAATATATATATATTAAAAAAAAAACATAACTAAAAAACACGCCAATTAATTGTTTATAAAAATTTGAAAAAAGCAGCATTCCCACAAACTAACTAAGAAATATATAAACTATAGAAACTCAACTGAAATGTGATATTAAAAAAAAAAGAAACGAAACAAGAAATGCAGCAATCAAAACTACAAAATACACTTAAAAATATGTTGTGATAAAGACTACACGAAACAAAATCAACTCTAGCCCAAAAAAGTAAAAAAAAAAAAAAACAAAAAACACTAAAACTATAGAAAAAAACTCATGCCACAAAACGACTGAAAAACAGAAACGAAACATCGCCAGGCAGCTCTCAACGCTCTTGCTCATGAGCTCAGATTTGTCGACAGCAGCGCATCACCGTCCATATAAGCCACATCCGGAGAAGGAGCAACCACAGCAACCACAGCAACAGAGCAACTTTGAACTGAACTCAGCTCAGCTATACGCCAAGTTAATGGTAAAAGTTTTGGAATTGATATCTAAATGTAAAAAGCCTTTCCATACCATTTTTGGATGTTGTGTAACTCTCGTCATTAACTACTACTATTTTATATTGAAAATCCATGGACATATACTATCTTTAAAGCACCACTGCAAAAAAAAAGAAAGACATGCATATGACTAGCTACTATATATTTATCATCAATCAATTGACATCAATGTAGCAGCAAGCCACAATCAATCAATGAAAGTGTAGTATGTAACATATTCATTCAGATACTACTATTTTACTACTACTACTTTACTACTGCGATTTTTGCAAGCAGCAACAATCATCAATCAATATGTATGTGTTTGGTCAATCAGCCAATCAATCCTAGCACGTCAATCAACAACAATTCAGCTCAACTTCAACTTGAACTTTGTGCTGCTGCTGTTGGCGCTGCTTCATAACTCGTTGTAACAGCCGCCTATCAATCTATATATATATATAAATATCTATCTATCTATCTCTCTCTTTCGCTGTTACTCGCTCACTCGCTCTATATAAATACAATTTACCAGATATATATATATATATCTATTGTCGTTGTTGTTATTGTTGTTATCGTTGTCGCCTAACTACTACCACCACCACCACCACCACTACTACTACTACTACTACTATCTAATAACTGAACCATCAAGAAAGCGCTGAAAACTACACCAATTAAAAAACCACGCCCACTGCCAAAGCTACATAGCCCACGCCCACAGCCACCAACGTACACCACCAAAAGCCATCCAGTACACCAAAGCGCCTACGTTCATCAACTACATCAAGCGTGCAGAAAGCAATAGTTTAATACCAAAAACTTTAATACTTAAAAAAGACGCCACTTGCTCAAAACTCTGAACTATTTCAATTTCTACTACTATGTGCTACTACTTACCAACAACTACCACATGCATCATCAAGAAACGCATTCAGAACTATCTAACAACGACTTACGAGCGTTTACACGTTTAAAGAGGGTCAATGTTATTGTCCTTTTCAAGATCTCTTCAAATACAGCAAGAGAACATGAAATGTTGCAGAAACTTTACGACTTGCTTTCGCAAGATCGAAATATGTGAGACATGATTCTATACTAAGATCATATGTAAAATACCAAAAAGTATATTTTTTCTGCCTTCAAGTTTCAATGCGTTACTTTTGCCCTGCTGTAATGCAGATGTTTAATCTCTTTTTAGTCTCTCATAAATGTTTGAAAATCAGTATTTTGTATATTGTACAAAAACGCAATAAACAAGAAAACTCATAAAAGCTTTTGCAAACATTAAATGTTTGTTTACTCAAACTTATACCATAAACAAGGGTTAAACAAGCCAAATAGACAAAGTTACTCAAATAACGCACATAAACAAAAGCTAAACGCTATATAAACTGCTACGATTTCGTGCAAAAACAAACCCTACATTTTCTCTGTCTGACTCTCTATTACGCAACGTGTAAGCGACGCTTGAACATATTATACACATCTCTCTGTCTACTATCAATGTGCTGCAGTCGCTACAAAAACAAATTCATAAAAATACCAATAAATACCAACAAAATACCAAACTTTATTGAAATAAGCTTAATTGAAAACCAATTTCTATTTCTTTTTTCTTTTCGTTTGTTGAACAACATTTTTGAATTGGAAACGCGCGCAACAACAGCCTAAAAAAAAATACCAAAAACAAAGTAGTGTAAAAAGCAAGCCTAAAACTGAGCAACTACTGCAAAAACTATTAAAAAACTTTTGTACTTTGACATAAATAAATTTTAAATGAAAAATTTATAATATTTTACTAAAAAGCAAAAATTGGAAAAATACAGAAAATCTTTTAATAAAAACCATAAGCAATTAACTAATTGCGTTGTCGCTTGAGCAAGAGACCAAACCAGAAGACTGAAAGACAACATTTCATCAATCAATACAACAAAAGAACAGTATATATCGACAGCAACAACCACAAAACAATGGAAAGTATTATGAAGGCGGCTTTTGAAACCACGGCACAACAGTTGCTGCAACAGTTTGACTTCTATGCAACAAATGCAGACACAACAGCAGCGGCAGAAGCAGTCACAGCTGCGCAGTCGCCCTATGAAGACACGCAAATGCAACAACAGCAACAACAGCAACAACAGCAGTCGGAGCAGCAGCAACAACATAATGCATATCAATTTCAACAACATGCCAATAACACGCCCAACTCCTATATGTCGCAATTAGCAAGTAGTTTTCGGCAATCATCAACAACATCATACAACAACATGATACCAGAATCACAGCAACAAATGCTGCTGCAACAACTGCAACATTCCACAATATCAAACACAAATACAAGAACAAATTCATCGTCTTCCACGTCGCCCATATCAATGCATTCGCTGAACAGAGACAACAAACGTAGCTGCAGCAGCAGTAGCAGCAGCAATAGCAGCACCAACAACAACTACAACAACAACAATAACAATAATAACAACAACAACAACAAGAACAATAAGCACAACTTTGCATACTCAGTCTTTCATAATAACTATGCGCAACAGCAGCAGCAACATCAGCAACAACATCAGCAACATTTGGATTTTGCACAATCAAATTATAAACTAAACAATACTCAACATCATTCATATAACCAGATGGAACTCCAACAGCAACAACCACAGCAGCCACTAAGCCACAATGCCTCACCCAATGTCACGCCCGGCGCCAGCACTCCGCCACCAGCAAGTGCAACACAACAACAACAGCAGCAACAGCAACAGCAACATTTGCAGCTTGGCAACAATGTTGCTGAAGCAGCCACGGCCCCGGCAACATATAAAACTGCTTCTTCCTCCTGTTGGTGCTACGGTGAGTTACAAGTTACAAAAACCAAAAAAAAAAAAATCAAAAAAACGTAAAATCTCAAACCAAATCAAATCAAAAAAAAAAAAAAAAACTATATTGAAATCAAAATGTTGAGCACAAATACTCACAAAACACACACATGTCTATGCAACATCTACTCGCTTTAACTCTTTCTATCAGCAACAAGTACTACAAATACAACAACAACAACATCAATCTTCATGTCATCAATTGTTGTAAAGTAGCTGCCGTCGCCTCATAAAGCCAAAAGTAATCCAATGAAAATCTATTGTATATATGTGTCTACATTAAAATATATACATAATATTTAAAATGCTGCCAAAAACTAAAAAAAAAAACATATATATATATATATATATAAAATAAGACGCGCGTTATTCAATGCATTCAATGTATAAATAAATTGCAACATTTACTATATGAAACATCAAATTTGAAATAATATTAAATTAAGCACCACACACACACACATGCACCTAAAAACATACAAACATTAAGTATACGCACATCAAATGAGGTGCAGATATGATGAAAAGTTAGCTAACTTTGAAGTTGTCGCAACTTTGATGCTCTTTATTTATTGAACTTTAAGGTTTTAGGTTTTAGGTTTCTCTCTCGCTCGCTCAATCTCTCTCTCTCTCTCTCGAAAACTCGATGCTAATTTTAACAAAGATACCATTTTTAGATCTTAACAAGCTTAAAGCTATTACCTACACGATAGTACTATCGAGGTATCGAATTTTTTCCTTTGTGTCTAAACTCTTCTACTTAACTGGCCATAACAACCCTTTATCGGGTTACGGCCTGATGTAAATACATTCTTTCATTTACGTGGTGGGTTCCAAACCCTACGCACAACCCTTTTAAGGCTTGGGGTGGCTCTACTGGTCTCGAAAGTATCCGGTGTCATTATAAGTCGCCTCATACGACAAGCTTTGACCTGCTGAGCTGATATTCTCTCACTCACTATCCATAGTTTAAACAAACGCTAAGCAGTTAATACCCTTAACAACGACTTTAGTATGACATAATAATCGATTGTTAGCATTGTTGTTTTTATTTTCAAGGCATTTTTGGCTGGCAATTATCGTGTAGCGAAGGTAGAAGAATGTAAGGTTAGGAGGGTAGCAAGGAAAAAAATCGATAGTGCTATGCAATCTTTTCGAACCGATGATACTATCGATAGATTCAAAATTTTGTGCTGAAACTATCGAAAATATGCAGTTTTACACTGACAGAAAATCGACGAGTAAAAATTTTAATCTGCAATTTCATACTTGAAAAATTAAGCACGATTCGTCCTTACTAATACTTAAGTCAATCTTGAATCTAAATCTTGGATTGTACTCATTTTTTAATCAAGTATAAAATTTCTTAAAGTAAGTCTGAAAAATCTTTATGTTTAGCACCGAAATACTTGAAAAAGGTAAAATAAACTTAAATCAAGTTTAAAAAAGTCATAATCAGTTATATTTAAGAAACCTATTTTTTCTCTTACTTCTTATTCTTTATAATGCAACTATTTGGAAATTTGTTTTGTTGTTGATAGTTGAGTGTCTAACTCCCAACACACGAGTTCGGGAGCAAAATTGTGTAGCATCTCTAGAAGAAGATCAGAAGTAGCTAATTCCATATATATTTCTAGTCTAGTTACACTTTAGTTTGGCTATCCAAACTGCTATTCCTCTCAAAACCTCCAACCGAAGACTTGATTTGCCCATTAAACCATCCGGTTCCGAAACCCATAGTAGTTTTTCGCCACTCTTTGATTTACTTACCAGCTTTTTTTTTTATTATCATAGTAATTTCATGCAAATATCCCTTTTTATTTTGCAAATAACCCTTTTTATTACTAAGCATTCTTAAGCAAATAACCTTTTTCTCTTTTTTCTACATCTCGATTTACGTGCGCACCAAAAAATTTTGAATTCCCTGACTATTTTACGTTTGTAAGCATATTGCTTGCAATTTTTCCTGAATTCGTTTAGTTCCATTGTAAAAGTGTCACTGAACATAAGAGCCACGTGAATATGATCGTAAACTGCAAAAACTGTTTAAAAGTCCGTTTTGCCAATCTAAAGGCATTGTTACCCACTCTAGTAAAATCGAACAAGATTTTCTACTATACTACTAAAAACAAAGAACTGCATTGCTGGATGAAAGACCTAAGCGATTTGGCTATTAAAAGTATTAATTTGTTCTGCGATCTGAGAGTTTTGGTATAAACCAAGACGTAAATCAAAACTTTTTTATGAATTTGTTTTAACAGAGTTGTGCATAGGGCGTAACCCTCCAACCAAGTGGCGTCTGGGAGAGTGCGCTACATACAAATAGCAGAAACTTTGAATTGCTTTGAAATATCACATGTGCACAACAAAATTACTTTGGCTTGACAAGTTTCTCAACAAACTCGATACACATTCACTGAAGAGTATTACAAAAACCCCAAAAAAGCATCAAAGGCAAAAAACAAAATTTCAACTCTATAAAAATTCATATGCTAATCATTTGCTTTATGTGGGCGTGCCTCTGAATGTTGGTCTTGCAGATTTGTTTTAAATTTTTTTATGAATTTAACCGCTAGACAAAGAGCAAGACCTTTTGATTTATGGCCAAATAGCTTAGCGCGCTTTTAAAGAGATATTTTTAATGCCGATTTGCCTAAATAAGCCATTAACATTGCCTAAAACACACACACAATGTGCTTTACATAACGCATATTACGCATACGACCCATTGGCAGCAACAGCTGTTAGATGCCACAACTTAGCCAAAGCCCCCGCCATGGGTGACGCCTCTGTGTGCTGCACACACACACACACACACACACACACACTCATACCTTTCAACTATATATGTATATCTCTATGCCGAATTATAGAGTGCAGCTTTTCAAATTGGGCATGCATTTCTCACATTAAGCATACGTTGCGTGTTACGTGCTACCTTGTATTTACGTATACGTGACACAGCAGCGCAAACATTTGATTTTGCTTTAACAAATTGCGCGTTGCAGATTGCTCCACCGGGAGCTTTGCCATTTTTTAAACTGCACTTGTTATAATATAGGGTAGTAGTAGAGGGTTTGCACTGCGCCCTGCCGTTAGCCTAGTTTCAGCGTTTGGCGTCTCGATGTCTGCGTGTTTGGAAAATTAGCTGCACTACGCCCTCAGAGCCCCTAACTATAATGGAACGCAATGGGTGGTGCTTCTGGTTACCGTGGTTTCCACAGACTGCCAACGTTCAAGTGTAATTTATGACAGCAACATGATTTAAACTGTGAGCTGCGGCTGCGGCTCAGTGTCAACGGCAACGGCAAAAACAATGGCTATGAAAACGTAAGCAGCCGCTGGCTGAGCTCTGCGGCAGTTGCTCTTGGCCCTTATGGGGCACATAAAACCACAGCGTACCCTAACATATGCATAAACTTTATTATATTGTTTATATGCATTTTTTAGTGCACTTTTGTAATTTATACTTTTAATGTCAAGAAAAAGTAGTAAAGTTTGTTCGGAAAGTTTTAAGGCTATCTTGTGTGTATCTTTCCATTTAATGCTCAAGCAAACCAATTCCGTTTGGTTACTTACAAACTTTTAAAGTGAATGCTTTCTAAAACAGTGTGTTCTGAAAGCAATGAAATCGATATATTTACGCTTATCTTATGCGAAAAAGCAGTGCAGTCTCACGCTTCTGCCTTAAAGAGCATTTAAACTTCGACACTTCTGAAGTTAGCTTTACTATCTGTTGCAGTAATCCGCCATTTACTTGCCTGCCTTGTCTGCTCATAAGTCATATATAGTACTTTGGGCCATTTGGCTTTGTTTTGCCCGAGTTTAGAAAATTTACTGCACTTTATAACCCATATTTGAATTCATTTTTTATAACTTTGCGCTTTTGGGGTATCATAAAATGCTACACGTCTAATTGCGAGTGCCGAGTTATAACTTTATAAAGCGCTGATAGCAGATGACTGCCGGAAAGCTGTCGGCTATGAATATGTGGGCTAAAAACATTCTAACAAATTTTCAATTACATTTCATTCACTTTTTACAACGGAAATCGAGCAGTAAAGTGGGGCCCAGGGGCGGGAGCAGCCGCTGTGCCGTGGCTCGTTTTCATTTTCACTTTTCAAGACACTTTGCCGCATTCGCATTCTTGGCAAATCGCATTTTCACACATGCTAAGCGCGGGCAGGGGGCATTGTGTGGTGGAAAGAAAAGAAAATTTATATATATGTTATATAGGGGATACGGGCAGTAGAGCAGCTGTAGCTGTTGTGGGCTGCGCGATGATATCTGTGCAATGTCATGCCTTGCCTGAGTGTTTTACATGCTTAAGCTAAATAGATACATATGTATCTATGCGTATCTATGTGTATCTATAAAGAAATACTATAGACAGGTGGCCCTACTTTGTTGGCTTTGGTCTGTGCCTGCACTGCGCTGCATGACATATGTGCGATTCGTTTCGCCGCTTGTATCTAATTAGAGAAATACTTTTGAAGGACACTTTGTTTGAGTGGCAATAAGACGACGCCGACGCCAACGACGACGGCGCGGTCGACGTCAACTTCAACGCCTGGCATACATTTGCACATATGCGACGCGGCAGCTAAAATTAAACACAGCACAGCCAATCGAGCCAAGTGTCGGTCTGGGGGTGGTGGGGTTGGTTTGGGGGTTAGTTGCCGCTGCCGTCTGCTGTGTGGCAAAGCTCGGAATGGGGCAAAGTCGCTTTGTCGTAGCAAGCGGCCAGTAGTCAGGTGCAACGTTTTGTCATTTTGTGTAATAGAGCGTCTCCGCTTGACACAATTTATTAATTGAAATTTGTTTGTTTACTTGCTGTACTGTAGTACAGTAAACACCAGCCAAGTTGTATGGAAAATGTTTATATAGAATGCTTGACTACTTGCTTACCCCATTGGCATTTACTCACTGTACAATTTGCACCCATAAATTGCCATGACATGTAATTCATGAAAGACATGTATCTATTGCCTACATCTTTTGCTTTTACTACAATATACATAGATGTATGTATGTATTTAGTTATGTGTGTATCTACAAGTATTCTTATGCAACTATGTAAATTGTGGCACTCAATACTTATCTTATATATGTGTGTTTTATGTCTTTTCGTTTCAGGTGAGTCAGTTTGTTCTGGAAATGAGGTTGAAATTGAAAATAATAACAATAATCATGTTCATCATGGTAAGCTTTGTCATACTTTCATTAAATACCATTAAAATTCATCTCTACTACTTTTATAGCAAAATATTTGGAAAGAGAAACAAGTAGAAACGGACAACTTTGGCAGGCCAAAGTGTATATATGTACCCTTGCAGACAGTACTTCTTAGTGCAGATATGTGCCTACTCGATAATAATAGCTAAAACTCTTCTAAAGAGAAACATCTCTAAAGAGAAGTGAAACAAAAATCGAAGTGAGAGCCCTAATAACTCGATATCTAGTATGTCCTTTAAAAACGAACTAAACGTGTGTTTGTTATGGGTTATCGTTTGAAGCAGAAATATAAGATTTCCCAAATATCTTTAAAAACAACTGCTCGCGTTACTCCATAAATCAGGTTAAATTGAGGCCAAAGCAATGTACAGCCTACATGGAAGTATTATTTGTGTGTTTAAAACAAACATCAGTACTGGGAATACACAATACACAAAAAGGGAGATATATTCTTCAATAATATGAGCTAAAGCTCATATCAGTATATAAAATACGGATTAGTCATTTTTCTAGATTGGCAAGTGCTATGATTTTATGATTGTGTTCTCTTAACACCTACATATGTGTATCTGCTAAAAATAGGTTTTTAAACAGAGAAGAACCTCTATTTATCTATTAATATATGTCCCTGCTTAGAGCCAATACTTCTGACTAAGTCCCTGTGCCTTGGGCCAAAGCAATTCACAGTGAGAAGCTCAGATTTGCTGGGAAATACTAGAACACGGTAAAAAGTGAATGATTAGAAGAGATGAGCTAGTGAAAGTCATTCAAAAATATAAAAAAAACTGGCAATACGGTCCTTAAAGGTGTTTTCGTAAGAGCATCGACTTAAGGGAAGTTGAATTTCACCTCTATATAGATACTTTTAAAATCAGATAAGAAGGAGTATTTTGGCACTCAACGGCTTCTTGTAATGTAGCAGTAACGATCTTCGCAGCTATAAGAACCACTTTCCCCAAAGTCCGTTCGAATTCTACTCAAATACAACTCGCTTTCGCAATTAAGAACCGTTATGCATATCTATGCATTAGAAAAACCCTGCAACACTCTTGAGCCTGTCAATAGTACCTGCTGCAAGGGTATAAACCAAAATGCAATCCAACAAAAATATGTTTTTCTGTTTTTATTGCTTATTTTTTTGTAACAGCTACTGAACTTTTTTTTACTGAATGTTTCACCGTTACAAGTCTATGTTTTTCTCTCTCCGTCTCTCTCTGTCTTATACACACTCGCACACATATACGCAAAAACTCTCGAGACTTTTTGGAAAATTGACCAACAACCTATTAACCTTTGACCAACTTTTGCTGACTTACATTTAACACTTTTTATGCAATATTTTGTATTTTGTGCAAATGAAATTGGTTTTTGGTAGTTTGTAAGCGGCTTTAAAGGGGTCAAGTACCTCTAAAAGCCCAAAAGAAGAGAAACACAGCTTCGTGTGTGTGTGTGTGTGTGTGTGTGTGTGTGTGTGTGTGAGTGTGTGTGTGTGCAGCTCATGCATTGCATTTTGTGTCTGTTGCATCTCATCAAGCGCATAAATTCGCCAAAAATCTCGAAAAACACGCAGTTCGCAGCACAGCAGACAGAGAGACAGAGAGACAGAGAGACAGACAGACAGACAGACGATTCGATAGCACACTAACCATAACAGCATTAACCATGCCCACTATTACGCCCACTGCCTCATAACCAACAACTAAAGCTACTACAAAAACAAGAACAACAACAACAACAACAACTTGTTGCTTGTTGCATTTCCATCGTCATCGACTCGTTGCGAACGAACGATCGTCGCGTTCGCCGTCAAATGCTGTTATTATTTTTAATTTGAAACCTGCTAATCGATAATAATAACAATTATAAAAGAGCAAAGCAAATAAAAGAAACTGCCTTGAAGTACTCTTAACAAAAACAACAACAACAACAAATACAGCAACAGCTGCAGCATTTTAACGAAATGAATTTCACTAATTTGAGCCCGCTCTTTGGATTCTTTCCTTTCGTTTTATGTGCATACTTCAGGCGATTCCACGTATCACATGAAGATTCTGGTGCCTGCCGTGGCGTCTGGCGCCATTATCGGCAAAGGTGGCGAGACAATTGCCTCGCTGCAAAAGGACACGGGTGCTAGAGTCAAGATGTCCAAGTCAAGGGACTTTTATCCAGGTGAGTTGCATATTGACTACTAAAAACATTAGTTACTGAGTCTTTTTTGCTTATACCTAGGCACCACTGAACGCGTCTGCCTCATAACCGGCTCCGTTGATGGCATCATGACCGTGTTAGACTTTATCATGGACAAAATACGGGAGAAGCCCGATTTGACCACAAAAATCATTGATGCTGAATCGAAACAAGCGCAGGAGCGCGACAAGCAGGTCAAGATATTGGTGCCCAACTCAACCGCTGGCATGATCATAGGCAAGGGCGGTGCCTTTATTAAACAGATCAAGGAGGAGAGCGGCTCTTATGTGCAGATCTCGCAAAAACCCAAGGATGTTAGTCTACAGGAGCGCTGCATTACCATTATTGGCGACAAGGAGAACAATAAGAACGCCTGCAAGATGATACTCTCGAAAATCGTTGAAGATCCACAGTCGGGCACCTGCCTGAATGTATCTTATGCAGATGTTAGTGGGCCGGTAGCCAATTTCAATCCAACCGGTTCGCCCTATGCTACCAATCAGAATGCCATCAACTCGAGCACAGCCTCGCTGAACTCAACGCTGGGTGCTTCAATTGGCGGTGGCGCTTCGGCGCCCAGCTTGCTAGTCAATGGTACGGGCATCAATTTGTCGCTAAACTTGGCAGCACCCAATCCAACGCCCAATCTGGCTGTGGCCAATCAATTGCTCGAGCATATTAAGGTGAGTAGCTTGTAGCGCAGTTAGCCAAAGTTTTGTTATTAATCGCCGTTATCTTTTTAGATTGCCATGCGCGGTTCTGGCTACACGGAGTCCGCCACCACTGAAGTGTGCGCTGCATTGGGCGTCCTGGCCAAATACGGCGTACTAGCCATGGGTGTGGGCGTGCCACATGCCAACGGTGCGCATCCCACGCTGGGCAACTATTTGGGCGTTACGACGCTTGATCAGCAGACAGCAGCCGCTGCCTCAGCGGCCACAGCTGGCAATGTATTCGGTGCTGTGGGCCAAGTCAATTTGGATCAGTATGCCGCTGCAGCGGCTGCTGCTGTTGCCGCCAGTCGGCCAACGCAAACGCAACTGGAGGCTGCTGCGGCGCAATTCGATGCATTCCGCCATTTGAATCAGGCTGCGGCGCCAACTACTACGCCCGTATCGCTGAATAATAATAGCTTTGGCTTGCAAGCAGCCACGGGTACAGCAACCACGGCGCAGTTGACTGCCGCCTCGCTAAGCGGTCTGAGTAAGAGCCCTACACCGGGCGATTTGGGTGCCAAGGATTCCAAGATTGTTGAAATTCCTGAAGTGATTATTGGCGCTGTACTAGGTACACCATGCAATTACTATTATTCCCACTACTAAAAAACAAAAACAACGACACGGCGGAAAATTCCTTTTTTTACGCCACACACCCCAACCCCATACAAAAAAGACCCAGCTAAACCGAGTTTTGATATCCTTAACCGTTTGCTTAACTTTTCTGCACTTAATATTGTTATTAGATTTAGTTTCTTTTATGTGTTTATGCGCTGTTTTGCGCTGTTTTAGTTTAGAGTTTCCATATTCACATAGCATTCCAATTATAAGCCCTTTTGTTTAGTATAAGTGACGCCCAGTGTAGCTTCGATTTTGATAGCTTGAACAGTTCCATATGGTAAAGGCAATTATTTTTAGGCGTATAGCTCAGTTGATCCAAATGATGCATACTAAAAGCGCTTTAAGTGATCATTCAGTTGATATAGAGACAGATGTATATAGCGACTCAAGGATCCTCGCAGCTAAAAGTGATTCTTAAGTCTTCATTAATTTTTAAAAGTCTATATGCTTGCAGTTGAGAATTACTCACATCTATTCAAGAAATCCTCAGCTATTCTGTACGCTCAACTGCTTCTTGTGTCTACAAACATTTCTGTTTCAACGGCTTCATATATATAGCTCAGGGTTCCCAACATTAGCTGATTCGATTTTCCACACTATTCAATACATTACTGTACAGTTAGGAAAGGGAGCGAGTTTACTTTATGGCCAGTTCAGGTCATAGTTAAGTAACTCAAGCAAGCTTTTGTCTCCCTCAGTTTCTATACCCTCTAGCCCTCCTCAGCTGATCTGCTTACATATTGCTAAGCAATATATCGATCTAAAGTCAGTCATAGAAAGCATCTTTGGTCGCATCCTCCTTGTCAGGCTGGCGAAGTCAGGTGCTAGAAGCCGGGTGGTGGCGCCTTTCCGAGCCGTATTTTCTGAGAACTTCGATGATTTTAACACTGATGAGCGTGCGCGAATTATCGTGAATGCTTTTTGTATTGTGTATTGCCAAAAGCCAACCCGATGTTGCCTCTAAATCTACCTGAGATTCTACGCCTACCTATAGCCCTCCTCAGCTGATCTGCTTACATATTGCTAAGTTTTTTAAGTTTTACAGTTACTAAATTAAAGCTATTATTCGCATATAGGAAGAGCTACAAAAGCCTATGAAAGTCGTTGATTATAGCTTAAGAATACACGTATGGTATATCATTATAGGCGTTTCTAGCCCAAAAAGTTGCATATAACTAACTTTAGAGATCAATTGCACATAGTCGCTTAGAGACAACTATTTGTTTATCAAGCGAGTTCTATGTGTGGATGGATCTGCATATAGTTGCTATTCTAAGCTGCTCAACAGCTACTGAGCTACGCATTTGCGCCATATTTACACAGATATCTCAAACATTTTCCAGCTATTTCACATATTACAAGTTACTTAAGTGTTTTCATACATTTCTGATACACATATAGTGTATAAGACTAGCTTAACTCATCAGTTTCAGATAAGCTGCACATTCCTTTAACTAACAGATCCATTACTCGTTACATTCTCTATGAAATTCCTTAATGTGTTAAATGTATAGCGAAATTTCTAGTCAAGTTCTTGCCTATTTTACGTAAATGTCCCATCTAAAAAACACACAAAAAAAAAAACAACTGTTGCATGAAGCCCTTCCATATATGTTGCACATTGAAGGCTGGTCCTTGCTCCAAAGGCAAACGAAACGAAAGTTCGCTCAAACAAGTGCCCAAAACTAGTTACAGCAGTTGATTTTAGTAAGTTTAGTAGTAGTTTTTCCATATACTAGGCTATAAACGATATTTTTGGTTTTCTAACGAATTTTTGAAATTTTCTTATTAGCCAGTTATAAAGACAGCTGTCTTTGGTCTGGTTAGCCGTTTAGTGCAATTCTTAAAAGTTAGCAACTTTTTTAACTTTAGTTTCTTTTTTTAATATACTTATAACATTAAGCGTATTTTGCTTAGATTTATTGACTTTATATATAACTTGTTGTTGTTTTTTTTTTCGGCTACGACTTTTGATTTTTTCGCTTTTGTACAAGTTTCTATGCACTTTGTTGTTGCTTTATACACGTTTTACAGTCTAAACCCAATAAACTTATATATACATTTATATTTAACCTAACTTGATGCAAATATTCCAGGTCCGAACGGTCGTAGTTTAGTTGAAATTCAACATATTTCTGGCGCAAATGTGCAAATTTCCAAAAAGGGCATATTCACACCTGGCACCAGAAATCGCATTGTAACCATAACTGGTCAGACGAGTGCCATTGCCAAAGCGCAATATCTAATTGAACAGAAAATCAACGAGGAGGAGACTAAGAGAGCGCGACAAATTCCATTAACCACTGTTGTGAATTAGATGCAAAAATATATGAAAAAGTTTAAGTATGAGATACAAAAAAACAAACTGCTTCAAAAAAGCAAGAAATACAAAAAAAAAAAAACACACACACACAAAAAGAAAATATATATGAAAATGAAAATCTAACAAACATTAAACATTTTCGTCTAAATTGTTCATTTCAAGCCAGAAAAACAAACAAATTCAAGTTGAAAATGAAACAGAAACAAAAACAGCAGTAGCCATACACACACACACACACACACACACACACACAGACGCGCTTTCAAATCTTAAATGAAAAACTTAAAAATGCAATTTTTATTGTTGAAACTAAACCATTTGCTTTAACACCCAAAACGCTTGTTATGACAAATTGAAAAACAACCGAAATTCGAAATTCTCTATTAAAAACCCAACTTGAAACAAGTTTGTCGAAAACCTTTAAACAAAATGTTTTAGCCTTATTATTTTGTTTGAAATATGTTTGCGTGTTTTGTTTTTGAAACTCAATGGAACAATAACAACCGATATATACACGTATATATAGCTATATAATACATATATATATATATATATAAGGTATATTGTTTGTTGCCTCTTGTTTATAAAGCATATACAGCTACTATATAGTATATAGTATACACACACACACACACACACACTTACACATAAATTAGCATTATGTTGTTTAAGCTGCAGAATGCTGAAAATTTGTTTGTAAAACTGAGCGAGCGTTTTCAGTGAAAACTTCGGGTGATTTAATACAAAAAACGGTGTCAAAATAAGGTAAATATTTTACTACACAAACAAAAAACTTAGACTAAAATTGTTAGGCTAGTGTTTTTTTTTTTTTCGTTAAATGTTTTCACTTGATTTTCAACTTTGATTTTATAACCTTTATGAGCACATAATGTACAGCCCACATTATGTACTCTACTTTGTTGATGTTGATTATGATAATGTTGTTTATTATGACTTATATACCTTTATATATATATATATATATATATATGATATATTATGTATAAAACTTTACTTTTGATGGTTATAACAACACAAACAAGTGGTGTTAATGTAACGCGCGCGCACGTGAGTCTGAGTCTCCTTTTTGGTTTTTGATTTTGTGCTCCTAATTTGTTGCTCCTTTGTTTTTTTTTTTTTTTTAAATATATATAAACATATACTACATAAATTGAATTGCGATTGGTTGCCAGTTTGAATACTGCTACTTTTATTATTTCATTTTTTTTTTTTTGTTACATGAATACTGTTTTTCACCTTTTTGTTAACTATTGAAAGTTTTTTGATTCATTGCTAATTTTAAGTACACCATTTTCTTTCACTTAAATGCATCACACTATTTTGTATAAACAAAAACAAAAAATACAAAAAAAAAAAATATAATATATATAAATATGAATTCTTTGTAAAATAAACATTTATGCATAAAACATACATACTTACATATGTACATTTAGGTTTTCTTCATGCGCCACAAATATCCTTGTTATTTTTAAGTATTGTGCAATTATTAAATTTAATTTTCGTTACATTTCAACCTTTTTATGTGTACATATGAATGAATGCAAACAGAGCTATTGCAACTGGCGATTTTGAATTCACTTGCCGTTTCAAATTCGTTGGAAATTCAACAAACTCAAAAAATGCAGTATAAAGACAAAGCCTGGCTTAAAGTTGGCAAAAAGTAACAATATATATATATACATATGTCTTGACATCACATTTTATAGATTTTCTCATGCACACACACAAACACACACACACACACACATTTTTATATGTAATACAATTTTTGGAAATTTTTTATAAATTACACCTAATTTAGTTTAACGTTTCTTTTGATTAATAAAATACATGCCACAAATATACTTGAAACTTAATTATTACCAAAAAATAAAACTCTATATATATACAAAAAAAAAAAAAACAATACCCTTTGAAATGTGTTTAATTTAAGGCGTTCTGCACGCTGCACTCACTCATACACTCATTGACATCCTAACAATAGTTGCCGCTCTCGAAATTACAGCGCTGCACATTACAAACGTCTCTTTAGTATACTACAACAACAACAACAACATTATCATGTCAAATCAACAATCAGTCAGTCAGTCCTATCAACCAATCAATCAATCAATCAATCAACCAATCTGCTCTACGTTCGTTATATCACTGAAAACGCTCATCAAATTTAAAAAGTTTCAAACTAATTACTATATACTTATTATAATAAAATTAAAGTATAAAAAACAACAACAACATTTAGCACTAAGTTTTACTTTAAGTTGATAAAGTTGTTCTTATTGAATTTTTTGCTATTACTTATTGTTATAATTGACCTACCATTTGTTCTTATTTGTGCAATATTTATATAATATAAACTTAAACTAAATACAAAAAACAAAAATACAATACAAATTGTGACAAAGCTGTAAAAAGAAAAGAAAAAAGTAAAGAAAACTTACATTAAAAAGAGAAAATCGTAAATTGAAAGTACAGTCGTAAATGCTAGTGTGCCTTGAAATATGCATTAACACATACAAAAGTAAAGGATTAAACAAGTTGAAAGTTTTAATTACAACTTTTATGTTAACTACTTTTGTGCTCACCTTAATTGTTAATTAACAAATGATAAATTGTTACAAAAACAAATATATATATATATATATATATACACAACATAAACACACATACACACAGCGCGTGCCGTTTAAGTCGGGAAGTAAAACCCATCAAATCTATAACTACTAAAACAGCATATGAAATAGCCAAGCCAGATAAAAAAACAGCATTAAAAAAAAATCACAACAACTACAAACAACAAGCATCACAACAAGCATAACACACAAAATCCTATGACCATGCCCCCTTTACGCCCGTACCCAAAACAACAACAAACCGCAACAACAAAGTACAGGCTGTCCTGCAAATCAAGCAAATCAGTACAGTCGCGCACCACAAACATAGTACCCTGCCACACACACACACACACACACATGCGCACAACCGCTCCACTTGCACACACACACACACACACACACACACACATTCGTACTAAATATCAAATATCACATGCGCGTGCTCACTGAGTTATGTTTAATGTATGAGTTTTATATAATATATAAACTTATAGTAGAAAAAAAGAAAAAACAAATATATATATTTGTACTGGATCTGTGATATGTATTAAAAAACAAAAAACAAAAAACGAAAAGCTAAAAATATATATATAAACGTGAAAACAAACTTGGAATTAATTATGAAATAATTAATTTTTTAAACATAAAATGAAAGCTTTACTTAAAAAGCAACAAACCAAATCAAGTTCTCTGCCACACTCTAACTCTCTCTCTCTCCCACACTCTAACTCACTCTCTCTATCTCTCAAAATTCATCTCAACGTGTGTCCTTTGCGCCTAAAAGCACACCAAGCTTTTGCAAAAACGCTTTCAAGCGTGGCTGTTGTCCGTTATTAACTAAAAATAGAAGAACAAAAAACACGTAGTCACTTAAGACTTTGCGTCTCTCACTTGGTCTAGCGCATGATAAAATGAAACCAAGGTGTGCTCACTCTCAGTATTTTCAGTTGCCAAAATTTGTGTGAGCGAAAGCTCAAAAGCTCAGCTATGCGTTGACAATGCGCGCACCGACGTTCACTCACCAAAATTATCAATCGTAGACTAAATTGGCAACAATTTAAAGAGACACAAACCGAGAGTGAGCGCACCTTTATTTATTCCATCATGGTCTGAAACCAAGGTGTGCTCACTCGAAGTCGCTGCCTCTCAAAATAGTTACCAATTTAGTCAACATCTGATAGAAGTGATGAGTGGACGTCGCACAGTGGATCCAACTGACTGCTTTTTCGGCGAATATCAAACCTTTTGAGGAAGTAAAGATAATTTCAAAATTGAAAGGATAAGACATTTGAAGTATATAATATCGAATTTTACTACAGTTTTTTAAAGCTTCCTTCCTGTTCTATGCATTTGAAATTTTGAAAATATCTTTACTTCTTCAAAAGTTCTGATTTTCGCCGAAAAAGAAGTCAGTTGGATCTACTGTGCGCCTTGTCTACGCAATACTTGTTGTTACACATGCATACGCGCATGTCTTGTCGGAGACAAAGCTGAGCTTTTGAGCTTTCGCTCACTCAGATATTGGTAACTGAAAAACGATGAGTAACCTTGGCGCAGGCTTTAAAGAGCAGAAGTGTAAAAGCTCAAAGCTGCGCCTTGGCTTAGCCAACTGACGCTACAAACATCGACTTGTTATGCGGCCGCCAACTTGTGTTTATGCTTGTTTGGATTTTATTGTTTGAATGCGTTTGTTATTTGCTGTAAAAAAGAAGAAGAACTCAAGCTTTAATCGAAATGTAAACGACAAAAAGCTGGCTTGTATAGCGCAACATTTGGCAACAGACAAAACGCAAAATGTTATTTAACATTGCAGCTGTAGTTTAACAGTCAGCTGTTGTTTGGTTGCTTTGTAAAGAGAGTTGTCGCTGTTCCATTAACATAGGGTTAACATTTAATTTAACAGCTACATTTGGCATTATAATCAACATGTTCATCAAATCCCGCTATACCCGCTCATTGGCTACTTGCTATGTCATAGGCAAAAAAAAGAAAAGAAAGAAAATGAAATGAAAATCCTTGTCGAAATGTACGCATATTTTTCACACATTTTGCTGCAAGTTTTATTAAAAAATTTAAAAGTTAAATATATATATAAAACAATAAAGAAAACAGCTGTTATTTCAACGACGGAGTCTATTAGTGTTAAATTAGCAAAACAAAAAACCTTTTTATTAACTATTTAATAAAAATAATTCAAATTTGACTTTAACGTTAAACAAAAAATGAAAAAAAAAACGCAATAACTTTAACGTAACGAAAACCGAAAAGACGCAGTTTTGTGTAGTTCATGAAAAAAGCAAAATACAAATATGTAAAAGAAGTTCAATTTATCAATCAAATCACTTATATATGAAAACAAAATAAACATACATGCATATACTATATATATATTAAAATTAAAAAAAACAAAAAATGAAGAAATTAAAACGTTAATTATAATTTGTTATGCTTTGCCACACACTGTTATTAGAACAATTAAACATTAAAAACATTAAAATGCATATGCATTATATATACATACAGAACATAATTAAAAGTACTACATATATATATATAAAAGTCGAACACTTTTAAGCAAGTCCAATTAAAGTCGTAGCTAAAGTTGTAGCATACACAAAGGCGCGTTATAACGTTGCGTATACGTAACGCAGCACGATGACAGCGATTCACATACTATGCATTGTAATCAACAAACAACAACACCAGCAAGTTAAAACATAAAAAATTAGTAAAATATTAAATGAAATATCTTTAATATATATATATATATACATATATATATACGATAAAAAACTAGTTGTTAGTGTGATACATAAAATTAATATTAATTAATTAATTAATTCATACAAATAAAAAGGTTTAACAATGATAAAAACAAAAACAAATCCGTTCATTTGCTAAGGCGCTGCATTCACTTTTCTCTCTCTCTCCGCCTATCTATCTCTTACACTCTATCTTGGCTAGCTAGCTAACTTTTGAGCACTACTGTACGCGCGAGCGCAGGCCAAATCTGTGCTAAAACTTCATTTAACGCAGTTCCACTCATTTGACATACATAATTACTATGTGGCTTATTTCAAGCAGTTGTTTTGCAACAGCTGTCAACATATAAGTATAGAAGCATTCACTAAGTAGCATATTCAAATTTTTAAAATTAAATAATAAAAATTTAAAAAAAATTAAATAACAATATGAGCAGTTGTAAGAGCAACATTGCTGTGCAATGTTTTACTAAACAAAAAATCATAAACGAAACAATTTTAAATGAATCTAAACATAAGTCATAAAAATTCATGAAAAATTGCATCACAGTCATAGTGAAAGAAAACAAATTTCAAAACGAGAAAAACAACAGTAACAATGCAGCCAACTGAGGCGCATTCTATGGTATTTGTGGCATTACGATTTGCTGAGAACTCAAAAGCAAAAAGTACGTTTAGCGTTTGATTTTTAAGTTAGCGGCTTTGAAGTTTTGTCAAAAATGCAGTATAACTTAGAAGAACAGAACACAGTTGAACTGTGCTTGATTTATCGATATCGATACCGATAAATCGATAAAAAGCATAGTTCGCTATAGCGAAATATATTTGTCTTGCTATAGTTACACTTACTCGGAGAGAGCGTGTCGTCACGGCAACCATAGAAGTGCCCAAGTATAACCCTGAAATTTTCAATGGGCATAGTATACATATGTATTTTACGTTTTGATTTCATATATCGTAGAACTTATAAAATGGCAAACTAAATACTTAGTAGCATACGTGAGTACCTTAGCAAAGCAGAAACTTGAAATCTAAACATTTGACAGACGTCAGAACTTCATGTGTAGAGTTTCTCTAATAAACATTTTTCGCAGTTGCATTCAAAATATAAAATAGAGTTTTGTCATTGAACACTTGGCCGGAACAGTTATACAAACAAAGTTAAAAGAGACACGTATGAATGCTTACAAAACGGCAAATGAGTAATGCGAGTGCTCAAATCGCTTGTTTGCCGTGATGCAGGCATTTAGGCAGTATTCTTATAGTTATATACAAGCACTAACGTAAACTAATACAGTTGCACTCTGCAAGTATCAAAAAAAAGAAATTAAAAATTTTTAAAACAAAAACCACATTTTTCTCCTAAAAACTCCTAAAACTACACAATATATAAACTGAAAACTGAAAATAGTTAATAACAATTTCAAGCAGCAAAAGTTCTATAGGATCGCTGGTCATTTGGCAACCAAAAATCATGGAAACTCATTCAAAAGTAAAAGTACTAAAATCTTTTATGATTTGACTGTGATAATAATAATGACAAAAGACGGAAAACTTGAAGAAGCAGAAGAAGTAACAAATAAAACGTAAATATAGAGTACATATAAAAACATGTATATACAAGAAAACGTGTGTATTTAAAAAAAACTTAAAAAAAACAAAATCAATAATATAAAATAAAAAAGCAAATGTAATATTAATGTAGGTGCGATATATGAAGGTTATACAGTGTCTGATAAAACCCAATTATTTGGTTCTATGGGCTCATAGTGTAAAACCCAGTACGAATTAGCGTATGTTGTTTAATTAGCATTAAAGTAAAAACTAATAATAGATACAAGAACTTTACTTATACAAATTATTAGCAAAATATTTAAATAAAATTTTAGCAACAAAGTACCATTTTGAGTGCAAAGTAATGAAAACAAAAACCAAAAGAACTTCTTCATTCAAAAAAAATAATGCAATAATTATTGAAAATAAATTGCAAATTTTTAAACAAAATGAACAAAACACACAAAAAAAAATCAACGATATTTAGTTATGCTCTATTTAAAATTTATATTCAATTGAAATTTTTTAAAGCAAACAAAAATCAAGTAGCAAAACAACAAAGAGTTTTTATACTTAACTTAGCATTATTCATTTAGAGTTGAAACTGACAAAAATAAAAAAAAAAAAACATAAATCGCAAATTTATTTCGTTTCAACAAATTGTAAGAAATTCAGCAATAGTTTACGAAAATTGTTGTGAAATAAAGCAAACAAAAAATTACACTCGGCGAAAATTCTCTAAAAGTAGCTCATTCAAATTTTAAATAAAAACATAATATTTTGCAAGTAAAAAAACAAAACAAAAAATACAAAAGCAAAGCAAATACAAATTGTACATTTAAGCAAGTCAGAAGTACAGTTACTCCTCTCTACATACATATATATACATAAATATATATATATATATATGTATATATATATATACATATATGCATAGCTATATAACCCGAAAAAAGTCATACTCGAAAACTCTTTATGGTCATTGAAATTAATTAATTAAGAAAAAAGTAACAAAAAAAGAAGAAGCAGAATGAAAAGCTAAGCTAGGTAGGGTGGTACAGTTACCGGATGTTAGACAGTACTATATCGAATGTAATGTTATGTAATGCGTTTGGCGCATATGTATGTAATAATATTTCTAGTGAAGAGAACAAATTTGTTGAATATATACATGTACACGGCCGTACACACAACACCAACACACACATACACACATTGCAAAAACAACAACATAACGCATACAGTTACAAGTACAGTCACAGTTACAGACAAAACACATTATTACAATGAGCATAAAACAGCTGACAGGCTGGAAGTAAACATAAAGAAGCAAAAAAGCAAATTGCTAAAGTTAGCAGGTATATAAAGAGTAAAAAACGGAATAATAGAAAATTAATTACACACTACATATTTAAGAATGATTATATAAAAAGGAAAAACTAATAAAAATTATATTATAAATTCAAAAAAAGAGTGAACGGTTTTTCTTTGGGCTAAAATCGACACAGAGGTCATCGGCTGGTATCATTCGTGTGGACTTATTTGTGATAATGCAAGATAAACTTTATCCAAAGTCATACTATTCTAAGCTCTATGGTGACGGTAGAGAAGTACATACTAGGGAGCTGCACAAGCAAATAACAAATGTTCTGTTGGCGACACTTCACTACTGTATATAACATTGCTGTTAAGTACCGACCAAGCACTGTACTTAACAGCAATGTACCGTGCAAGTGCTGTACTTAACAGCAATGCACCGACCAAGCACTGTACTTAACAGCAATGTACCGGCCAAGCACTGTACTTAACAGCAATGTTATATATTTTGATGTTTTGCTTCTCAACAAAACAAACACTGCATGACTTGAAAAGCCTTTGTTCAGCGAAGGTTTTTGTGACACTGAAGTAAAGCAACGGTAAATCATAGCAACACAGCGAGTGCAGCAGAACAATGGTATAATGATTACAACGTAAGAGTTGTCTACTCTTACACTGTTTGTGTATTATTACAGATTACTCTTATCTTGTAATTATAATTAATAACCAATAATGGAAGATCATGCTACCTTTCCTCAATATCGATCGGTACTCAGTTTTTTCCGGTCACCATCAGGTTTGGAAAGTTTCTTTGAGGAGTTTCCACTCTGTTGTCAAATAAAATATATATTCCTATTTTATTTTAAAGCAAATAAATGCCACTATAATCCGTTCATAGATTAAAAAATATTTTGACAACAGATCAACGTGCTTAGGTAGAGACATAAATTTTTGAGCATTTTTGTCTGGTACAAAAACTCATGAATCTATGATTGTGTTCATTAGCTTTAAAGCTAATAAAGTTGATGCCTCATTTGACAATAGAGATATATATATATATATCTATAGATATCCTCAAAAATACCGATATTCGCGAAATTTGAGGAAAGCTAGTCTAAACATGATCACCCATCAGAGTTCTTGAATATTAAAAAAATTTGAATTTTGTTGACTAGTGTAATTATTGCTTCGTCCTCATCTAGCTCTCAGGTAACCGCAGTGATCACGTTCCAGGAGCTCTCGCGCTCTACAATTAACGGCTCGAGGGTTCGCTGTGAGGGCGAGTAGCCAGTGGCTGTTTACTAGAGCAAAAGAGAAAACATGCTCAGCGTCTGGTGGGCATCCACAGCTAAATCTGTATTAAAATTTTCGATACCACCCATGTCCACTGAGTATGGGAGTGAGGTAAAAGATGTTTTCGCCGTGTCGTCTTTTAATCCACAGGCTCATGTTGAGTATAAGCTTAAACGTCCAGCGCCCTTTGACGGACACACTCCATTTCTCTTGCTCTTTAAGCAGGTTTTGCTTACGTACGCGTTTTTTCTCATGGTGGTGAGTGATATGACTGTCAGGAGTTATGAAGCTCGCTTGATTCAGTGACTAGGAGATCGATAGGACAATCCCCACTAAGACTACCACTGCGTAGTTGGAAGCCGTGCGGAATGCACTACATATTCGTAGCGGGTTGCCTTCTCCCATATAGGTGCCGAGTAGAAACACTGTGTATCAGCAACACCTTCCTTTTAGGATTTGAAACCTCTATGGTTCAGCATCAGCCCCGCTATGGATTTGGGAGCCATAAAATACATTGGCGTAGACTCTCCTATGATGAATACTTGCAGTATATTGCAAACTTGTCCGAAATAAGACCCAAAAAGATTGCAGACCTGGTAACCCTTTTGATTTTGTATCTATTGGTTTACGGGGGAGGAGTGAGCTCGAGATCCTACGGTAGCACAATGGCCCGATATACGACCTATGTTTAGTAGGCTAATAATAATAACCAAATGGTTCAAAGACAATGAATTCGAATTGAGATGCTTGAATTGTTGCGAATTTTGTAGCTCTTTCATAATAGACAGAAACCTTTTTGAGAGAAAATTAAAAAATATTGAAAAACCGTGCTAGAAAAAGAAAATCGATTGCTGTATTAAGATTCAGTGACAGAAGGTATATATTGTGGAGGAATTTCCGTTGCTACCTAAGAATATATTAATTGGAATTGTATAAAATGAATTCAATACTAAACTTGTTATGTGTTTATATCCTATGTATTCTAGATGAGATCATCTAAAAGAATATAGTCAAAGTCATGCATATTGCATGATATTTATCCCACAAAATGTCACATACTGGCACACCATTAAATAAAAAAAACCAAATTTACTCTCATTCTTTATAAGGCTCAGGCTCACATAGCAATAGACAGAACTCGCTCTCTTCTCTATGCACGCTATTCGTCTTACCCAGAACAGCAGCACAGTGTTTGATACAGAGAAGTGCATCTAATTACTTCTACAACTCAGAGCACACCTCATAAATACCACCCGTTTTTATACCCTGTACACAAAGTGTAAAAGGGTATTATAGATTTGTGCAATGTGTGTAACAGGCAGAAGGAGGCGCGGCAGACCAAAAGTCGAGTCGATATAGACATGTCCGTCTGTCCGTGTTGTCGCGCCGTTCACGGAGACTATAAGAGAGCAAAAATTTGTTCACCAAAAGATGCACATTATACATATTCAGTGCGAGTTTGTCGATATCTCACCCACTTCCCCCGGTTTTAATCCACACCATAAAAGCTATCCAATTGAAACTTGGCACATTTATACACACTATTACTGTGAATGTGTAGTGTAAAAATTATTTATATCGGATAAGAACTTTAGAAGATATAGCTAAAAATGAATATAGCTATGAAGTGCAACAGAATTTCACTTTTTACAGAAATGTTAAAGTTATCATTTATGTTAACCAAATGTGGTACGTTAGGCTTAGAAATCAAACAATGTTGACCTTTTTCCGCATCATCCCCCCGTAGTACCGTTACCGTTATAAAACCCATACCCTTCAACGCATCGATACAAAAATTTCCATGAAATTTGATTTCATGGAAAAAATGGGAAAAAAACTGTCTGCATCAAATTTTTTGTATATGTATACAAAATCTGTAGTTTACTACTTAACTGAACATATGTAGTTGTAATATTATGTAACCATAAGAAGTTGATTTATTTTCGCTTTGCCAAAAGTTATATAAGAAAAACGTAAAGTTCGTCCATTTAAAATCGAATGCATTTCAATCTCAATTAGTCAAGTGCTTTTGCTGTGCTAATTATATTTAGTAACAGTTTTCTTACATAAGAAGATGGAATATAAGAAAAAGCGAGAGACGACTTACTTCAAACGATACTCGACATTTGAACTGTCAAGGTGAAAACAGTAAGGTACGTAATTCTTTTACCTCACTAATTTATTTAACAAAATATTTATATTTGAATCTATTGATTCTAACAATATGTACTGACGGAAGTATTCGAATACACAAATCTTTTGCTTACGCTTCTTTCAGCTTCCTGACGAAAAGTCCAAATAGTTCCACAAAGTCATGAAACCAGTTCAGATAATTGTTACACTGATGGCCATCTGCTGCCTCAGCAGTGTTTATGGTGACGAAGCTCCTAACGATGCTAAGCCGCGCACATTTCCTGGTTTAATATTCAACTGAATTTTTGTCGCTAGGAAAATGCGAAGTTCTAAATAAAGAACAAAAACTATATATACATTTTTTTTTTTCTGTATTGTGGAGGAGTCTTAGCAATTGTCAGAGTTAAAGGGATTCATATTGTAATCATGAAAATCTGGTGATCATGATCGCCGCCTTCGCAGGGATCACACAAATGCTTTAATGCATTAGGTACTTTTTTGCAAGAAGAACGTATACATCAACGCTATTGGCCATATGGCAAACATAGAGTGAAAGAGGGTTCTGTTAAAGGATAGCTACATATTGGATTTGTTTAAGGATCCTTATAAAGAAAAACCATGCGACCGATAAGTTTTCTATACAAAAATGTGTATCAAAAAGTATTCCTTTAACAATATGGTAGGTGACACACTTGGAATCTCAAATAGTTGTGGACATGCTATCTTCCAGTTTGTAGCCAACCTATGCTAATGCCAGGTTGCCAAGCTACGCACAACAAGCATTGACGGCAGAGAATTGATTTTTAGAATATCGTAACATTTCCGGTATAATAGGTGACGTTGATGGATGCCACATACTAATAAAGCAACCTGTTCTTAAGTTTCACGATTGCTGTAATAGAAAACGGTTCCATTGAATTATAAAATTTGGCGTGGTATTGCGAAACTCAGTATCATTCCAAAGCATATAATCGCTGTTCGACTGAAGTGTTCAATTCGATCATTAAAGTGACCTTTTGAAGTTTACGGCTAATATTATCGATGGGCACACGAATGGTCGCCAAACTGACGTTATATTTAAAGGTTTTAGCAAAGCGTTAGATTCTGTAAACTATGATTTATTGCTAAAATTGTATATAATTGGTTTTCCTAATGGAATCTATCTTATTATTTAAATAGGCTAGGGAAAAATTGATGCACCCGATTTCACCAACTAACATATATGGCAACAAATATGAGTGAAACTTATATCAGTGTGAAAGGAATTTTCATAAGAAGTGCAGATTTGTCGAATCATGTCCATGTCTTAACCCGTTCCCCCGTGTCAGAATTAACACCCACACCATAAAAGCTATCCAATTAAAACTTGGCATATCGTTTTACATTATAACTGTGCAGGTGTGTTGTAAAAATGATTAAGATTGGATTGAAGCTTTTAAAAATATAGGTAACAATAAGCCAATTTTAGGCCCCTTCTCCCATAAATTGTAACAAAATTTCATTTTATAGCAATGTTAAGATCAATATACTATATAAATTAGGATTATAAATTAAGTAGGGTTACCGTTATTATGCCCATACCCCTCGATACATAAAGATACAAACCATAGAGAAAGAGAGAGAAATCAGAAATGCTAAATGATGTTGAATTCAAAATTTTATGGATATTAATTTGCAGTCGATATAATAGTAAAACTTAAAAGGAAGAACCCTGCAAGGAATAGTTCTGTTTCCCCTTTGTGATGCTTATCTAGCATATACTGGCGCATCGGATTGCACTAATTTTCATCATCATTCAAATAGCTGCCCATCAACACAGCGTTGGAGCAAGGGAACAGTTTGGAATCACTTGTAAAATAGTTAAATCCAACAGGTTTTATGTTTGAACAAATGCAAAAAAATGATGAGTTTTTCGCGAAGAGCTTTTCCTTATTACCCACTCTCAGTAGGGTTAATTTTTTAAGGACCGGGAATCGTGCTTTATATAAAGCAATCAATGACGTTACTGACAAAATGTCTTCTCGAATTTATTAAAAGATGGTCGAAAGAGTTTATTGATCCCAACTTATCACCAAGAAGCTTTTCATATCTAATGTCCGCCCAATCGTGGAATAAGGGTCACCCGTTTGGAATGGTTTAAAAACAATTTTTACTATTTGCGTTCCATCGTATGAGACTTTTAAGAAAAGACGATTCTTTTGGGTATTTCATGCTTGTCGAATCTTATTGCTGGTGATGTGGACTTGCTGCCTCTACTTCAACGTTCCAACTTGCCGCTCCCAATACTTGGAACCTTGTTATTATACCCTGTACACATAGTGTAAAAGGTTATTATAGATTTGTGCAATGTTTGTAACAGGTTGAAGGAGACGAGAAACACTAGTCGACTATATATAGTCCTGTTCGTCTGTTTGAGCGTAGGTCTGTCTGCCTGTCCGTGTTGCCGCATAGATCTTGGATACTACACTTCACGAAACTCAATTGGAGGCAGTGGCATTTTCTTTACCCTCCAATGACTTATTTTTATTGTCCATAAATAACAAAAGGGTGCCGTAAAAATTGAAAGGTGTACTTTATTTGGATACATGAAACATGGAACAATTCAAAATATATTATGAAAACCAGTGTAAATTCGTCAAGCGGGCGATTGTGGGATGGTCATAGTCACATGATCCAAAACCGAAATATGATGGAGCAAAGCTGATTGGATGTCTGACACCACCAGGCAGATCTGCATCGTCAGAAAGGGTGGCATCTATTGCTGGACTTAAGTAATATTTTTAAAATTTTTGGCGATAAACCGATAGATCGATATTTTAAAATTGATATTATCGGTACGCCGATATTGTAAATAGAATAATTTCGATACATCGAATTACGATATATTTTAAAATATCAACAATCCTGGTTTTAACGTTAAATGTCGTACGTTTAATAAAGTTTATTATCCTCAAATAGAACTTACTTACTTATATTCCAGTGATTGGTTTACTATTTTTTGAATTTCGTTAGTAGAATTCAACAAATAAAACTCAAATTACGAAACTTTGTTATGCTTTGGTTTTGGTTAGTTTAGAGTTTATTTTGAAAATCAATTTAAATAAGTGAAACTGTTACAATTGGTAATTGCGGAAACTGTGACTTCTAGTGCATGCGCACTTCCTTGGCTATAAAAATGCAAAGCTCTGCGCAAACTTTGATCTATTTGTTAGTTAGTTATGATTCTAGAGTTGTACTTGTTTTTTTTTTTTTTTTTTTGTACAGCAAGTTTAAAATTACATGTATGTACTTGGAAATTTTAAAACCTACATTTTGTTTTTGGTTTTATAGCAACTTTAATTAAAAACTGTGCACATAATTTGTTGGCTTTTACATTCGACTGTGTGCATTTACTTGAGAAATATGCTTAATAAGTGTTTTTCTTTTTAATTTGTTTTATATATAGTATGTATATGCTTTAGAATTTAAATACAAAGTTAATAGGTTTTATGTAGTAGCGAGACATGCATACACTGTTTTTTTTTTTTTTTGCCACCTTAAGCCCCTGGTACTAGAAACAGCTGTAAAATCGGAGCTCTTCAATGCGGCTTTCTATTAAAACACTTACTACATTTTGTAAATTTTCTTGCTTTTATTATATTAAATTTATTTTAAGTTTAGTTTATGTTATATAAACTTTTAGTAAAGTGTTTTTGTTGACTGAAGTTTTGTACTTTTCGAAAATTTATTTTGTTACATTTACAACTTGACATATCTTTTTTTTTACACTAAAATTACTTTTTTGTTTTGTTTTTAAAATCCCTGAATTGAATTTTGCTTGTCGTCGTGAGTTTTACTTAATTTTTTTTTTTCATATATTTGTTAGCCTAAAAATGCATAAAAATAAGTTTTTATATATGAGTTTATCTTTTAGATTATTTTCACATTAAAAATAAAGAAAATTATAAATTTTCATGAGGTTTTACATATGGTTTTGCCTTTTGTTTTTACTTGCTTGCCAATCAAAATCAAAATTTTTGTTTGATTTTTATATTTTTTATTTTGCTTTTGTTACGTTATATTTATATGCATAAGCTATGCATAGCTTACAAAATATTTGTTTAAATGCTGTTAGCAAATTTTTTAAATCACATCCGACTGTTGAATTCTTTGCCACTGGTCCAGTTTTGGGCCTTCAAAATTTGTTGTTGCTTTCCTATTTTAACGTGGGTTTTTGCGCTGTTTTTTTTTTTTTTTTAATTTTGATACGAACTGCAATTCACTTTTTCGTTTTACGGCGTTTTGCAGTTGTCGACGGAAAATTCTATTTGTTTGGCAGCTCCGGTGGACAGTCCGGCTGATTGGAGGGATGAGCTGCACGGAAGGCCGGATTGCTCTCCAGCTCGCGATCAATGCGCAAGATGATGGGATAAGGACGCAAGTCCACATGGAATCTGCGCAAAACAAAAAAAGGAGACGTTAGCTATCATTACGATTAGTTTTAAGACATAACTAACCTTCTGGCATTGAAGACCTGCGGGACCAGACAGCAATCAGCCATGGAAATTTCATCGCCTACACAGTACTTGCCAGCCGAGGTGGAAAGCGCCTTCTCTACGGCACGAAAACCGCGCGTAATCCAATGCTGCGCCCACTCCTTCTTCTTCTCCTCGCCCACATGTATAAGCACTATCAAATTTTGCAGCGGCTGTATGCCTGAGCAGATAATCTCCACAATCTCACGCACCTTGGCACGCTTGTGCACGTCCTGCGGCAACAAAGGGCGCTGTGGGCGCGTCTCCTCCAAATAGTGCATAATGGCCACAGACTCAATCAATGTGTGTCCATCTGTGTTAGCAAAACAAATTCAATACTTTCAAAACGTCAATAACTGTGAAGAGCACTCACCTATTTGCAAAGCGGGCACCTGCTCCATAGGATTTACCTCGCGGTACTCATTGCAGTGCTGCTCGCCTCCAGACTTGATCAGACTGATGGGCTTAATGTCATAGGGTATCTCCTTCAGATTCATAGCTATGCGCACCCGCCAGGAGCAGGAGCTGCGCCAATACGAGTAGAGTATTGGCTGTTCATCGTTGGCAATAGAAACATTGGCATTAGTAGACATTTTGGAAGGCAATAAAGAGTTTATAAAGGGCGTCTGCAAAGTTTTAGTGTTTGTCTTGCAAACACGCGGAACGCTGCTTGCAAACTGTAAGCTTCTGCTGGCCAAGCGCCGTAACACACCCATTTTGGAATATATTATTAACCAAATCTATTTAGTAAATTTATGCACTTGATAACGTGATATGCTCGGCTTGTCCAACTGGTGGCAAAACACCCCACACTTGAGCAGTTTCGTAGCTAATCACGTAGTTCAACAGGTTTCAGAGTGAGTTTGCTAATTTGTTCTATTTGTTTGTTTGTTTTTACGCGGAGCTAACTATAACAAGTTGTTGACTTTGCGATAATCTCTATGAAGCGATGAGGCCCCGGCTAGAACTTATGCAAAAGCAAAACAAAAACAATGCCAAACAAATCAATTTATTAGTGATGCGCTTTGTGGCGATAACAAATGTTTTCGTATGCGATGATTTTCAAACAGCGCTAATTAAATGCACATCCTAAAAGTATGCTACAGTTTTCTATAACTTGAAATCGCTTTCTTATGGCAATTCGTCACCACCCCCCATTGGGGCTCATCAAATTGTGATTTTGAGACAATGCGGGAGCGGTCGTGTTCCGAAATCGTGACGTCATCATCAAAATGTTTATAAAATCTGAAAAACATCTTTATATTTTCGTTAGATTTTAAATTTTTGACTCCTCAAATATCCTAACAGCAGCGTATACTCCGGGCTCCTATCTGCAATGATTCAGTTGATATTCTATTTCAAGTTTCTGGTAATGCCAAAAGCTGATTTGCCTTTTTTTGGTTGCACAATTTGTGACGTCGCATTAGGGGGAGGGCCTAAATGTGACTATTCATGACAAGGGGGGAGAGTGCCTTAAAAATCTTCAAAATTTTGGTGACGTCGTTTATGAACAGCCGCTATATGTTTTTAAATTTAAATTTCTGGCGTATTTCTTAAAAGAGTAGAAAACCAGCCAAACAACGACTTCTATTGCTTCTTATCGCTCCATTAGCCAGCCAATATTCGCCAAAATATTCGAAAGAATTTGTTTAAAGTAAAGGTAGGTGAAGTTCCCTCGTTCCGCTTCGCCCTTAGTAAATTTCAACGCCAACTAAGTTGAGGTTTTGTCGAAACATGCCAATTATCCGGCAATCCGTTTCGCGTATTACGCATGTATACTTAAAGTATTGTAAAAAAAACTTTGCACAGAGGTCAGCGACGTCATCAGAGTCGTCTGCAGAGGAAAGTTGTCGATGTGGTGAGAACATTCATATGCATGTGTTCACGAATGATTTCTCAGTATCTATTGACAACTGTCATTAGTCAGAGGCGGCCAGCCATCCCACGGTCTTGTGTCCCCAATACAACTGGTCTATGATATTAGCTGGCCAAAAGTAATAAAGGCCCTTACAGAACTCCGCGTGTGTGGGTAGTGCGTTCAGCGCCTTTCAATGACAAACCTTTAACATATTTGTGTAGCGGGCTAAGAAGCTATTGGAGGTTTCAAATTTGTAGTAGGTTCGGGTAAGAAATTCTACCAGGAAGCGATAAGTGTATTTACACGGAGTGGCGTTGCTCCTGGCCAGCCGGGTGCTGGGACGAAAGAACGCCAGAGTTTTTGGGTAGTCGTCAGGCCAAACCAAGGTTGAAGGGAGATTGCCCAACTTATATTCTTTATTTGCAAATTGTACATATGACATATGGAACATTATATTTTTATATGAAGTACCATATGACATCGAATTGACAAAACCCGTCCAATACACTCCATAAGATCATTGATTGACGGTATGCATCAATCCGTGTGTTATATGCTTGCATACTCAAACAAAGTGAGATTAAGCCACATATGGCAAGTGCGTTTGTTAAACCAACTCCGGATCATGGTCATCCATTGCTAAGGACCCGTTTATACAAAATGATTGTATGGTTTTTGAGGATGTATTTCGTATATGGTTGGCTTCAATTCTTGAAGTGATATATCTATTGGTGGGACTTAGGGGAAATGCTGAACTGCTCTTATAGTGTGACGCTTGCAAAGCATTTACTTTAATGAGATAAAAGAAGCTAGAACATATATATTTTATATGCTTTAATACCAAACACATTTTGTTTGAACTTAATAATTAAACAAAAAAAACAAGATTCGAAGATTTAGTTGAACACAAAGACTTGCTGAAATGCGGCCCAAGGCAGTGCATACATGTGCGTTTGTTTTGCTCTTTCTCATTCTCAATTTTGCCTACGAATGAGTCAGTTTAAGCGAGAGCGCAACACAAGCAGCCTCACTTGTATACTGCCTTGGCAACTCTTTGAGCTGAACAGTTTAATGCAATATTTTGATAGAACTAGTTCAGAGCTGTTTTTTTCCCAATATATAATAACGAGCCTAGATGGTAAAACCGACTTATAAGCTGGGTGCATGCTGTGGTTGTAGCACATCATAGAGCTTAATGTGGCGCTGGTATAGACGATGTTTCAGACCTGTCAGGCGTCCCGGAAAGAAAATTTTGTTCCTTTTTTCTTTTATGAGTCTTTGTATACTTTGCCATTAATTGCCTTTGTGGAGCTTTAAGCTTTGAAGAATCTCTTTCGAATCGTAAAGGCTTCATACAAAGAGGTTGACATAAAATTAAAATGGAACTATTAAAACCATTCTATTAAAAAAGTGACAACCGCTTGAATACAAGACGAAAACAATGCTTCTGAACATTATCTAAAGATTGCAAGAGCTTATAGACAATGGATTGACAGACTACTACATCTCTTTAAGACACTCCGCGAAAATAACTTCACATTAGTGAGTTCAAAACTCCATATTTTTCGAGCGAAAAGAACTGATACTCTACAAAAAATTTAATAACCAAACGAGGTGAATCGGGCACATTTTAAATCCTTTCTGTTTCGAATTTTCGTGCCAAAAAATTTGCTATTAAAAAGGTTGCTGCTTACTTTTTCCCGTGTGGTGAGCGGGTTAGAGAATACCACCTCAGCAGGTCAAAGCTTGTCGTATGAGGCGACCAATAATGACACTGGATTTATTCGAGACCATTAGAGCCACCCCAAGCCTTAAAAGAGTTGTGCGTAGGGTTTGGAACCCACCATGTAAAACCCCAGGCCGTAACCCTATAACGGGTTGTTATGGCCAGTTAAGAAGAAGAAGAAGCTCCTTACTTGAATACTGAGCTGAAGTGCGCAGATTGTTGCCCATTTAGCTCGCAGTATGACTTAATCTCAAACAATCGTATCTTTTAATCGCGGTACAATTTAGTATCTACCTTTAAAATAGTTAATTTTCAAAAGTCTATATTTTTTAAAACACATATTTTTCAAAAAGTTATTTCTCTGCTGAGTTTGAACAACACGCAGCGCAAATGAGGTATTCTCAATAAATTTTAAAATACTACCCACACGGTTCATAGAAACGTAAAACCAGATCAAAGTGTATAACGAATACTCAGGGTAGCTGGCGCTTAAAATAGCGCCTAACAACAACTGCAGCAGCAGCGCAACAATCGGACGAGCCCCAAAATGATATACACATACGTAATAAATGACGAGGAACCTACTATATGACCCGGCGAAAAACCCCACCCAATTTGGATAACAACGCATAGCCGGTCCGCACATATAAATTATGTATATGTAATGAAATCATAATAAGTTCGTTGAACTCATGTGAAAGTTAAGTCGAAAGCATCCCGACCAAGGCAATGACAACAGTGAGTAGGCCGGTGCCGAAGTATCGTTGTATCCCGAAGTGTGTCGCACATCAAGGTCGGCTAGGGGCATTAACCTTAACCAAGTTGCCGTTGTCGTGGTCGTTGCGAGCAGCGGCGGTGAGGCAAGCGCCAAGGACATTTACTGCCTGCTGTCAGGCTGTGTTGTTGCTCAAAAGCAAGCAAACGTTTGGTGCGGAAACAGCTCAGAAATGTTTGTTATGTGGTGCACAGCTTTGAGCAGCTTTTGCGTGCCTTGGGGGTGCGCTTTTTAGGGGTTGTTGCTGAGCGCGAGCCAGCATGTAGTTTGAGTTAAAAGCAGCGCATAGAGTTGGCAAGCACGCGAACTTTCCTGCTATTGCTATGGGCCAATTTCTTTATGCTGGCCGCCTGGCAACTCTGTGCGCGCCTATTTGTGTGTGTGTATGTCGGCGAAAAAAGCTTAGGTTCAAGCACATGCGCAAAGCCCCTGCAAAATGCAAAGAGCAGTTTGAGTGTTACTCAAACCCGCCGCAGCAGCAGCAGCCGCATAAGCTTGTGGCATGAGTGAATTTGCAACAAAATAACGTTATTTGTTAAGCAAGGCAGTTAATGTTGTAGCACTTATGCTTATATATATATACATATATATGTATGTTTGTATGCAATTGAGTGGCAATAATAAGAGTCACATTGCTGTAGGTTGCAGCTGCTGCGTCTTGTATACTAACCTTGGCTATGGCCGATAGGGACATAGCGTTGTGATGATACTTTGAGTAGTTAATTTTGAAGCCGTTTATTGCAGCAGCACAAGAAATTTATAAACTTAGAAGCCTTTTGAGGGCTGACAATTTTAACTGTGTTTTAGAAACACACAGACGCGACACGCACCACAAATGGAATTGCTGGCGAAGGCGGCGCGCGGCAAGCGCTACAACCTAACCACCACGGAACTAGTTGTGTATCCCAAAACAGTGTTCACTGTACTTTGCTGCAAACCACTTTAAAACACTAGTTTATTTATTTATCAGTAGTAACTTTAAGTAATTGCATTAGCGTTTCTTCGTTATGAATATTATTTTGTTGCAGTCGCTCGTTAGGGCGACAGTTAAACGTGCAGAAAGCGCGTTAGCGAAAAATGACACGACAGGACCAAACAAACTCAAATAAACGAGTGTGAAGCAATATGAAAGTACAACGCCGTCAGCGCAAAGTCAGAGCGAGCGCAAAAAGGACAAGCATAAAGTATTTATGCCAATTAACAGCGCTGTAACATTCAAAGAGCGCCAACTGCACAGTTTATGTAGACTTGGCAATGCTGCAAAAGCTGAAAGGGTGCGTGTCTGAGCTAAACTAAGCTAAGAAATGCACCAACTAAATAACGCATACGACTGCTGTTACAGTTGAACAGACTCTATGAATATTGATGTTCAAAATGGGGGGTACAGTCAAGGGGTTTTTTTTTATAATTCATAATTGACTCGTTTTTTGTATGTATTAGTGAAAATAAACTTGTGTTTGCGTACACCGAAGACGATACATGAATATCAAAACCGTTTTGATATTTGCAATCATGATGAAGAAAAGAAAGGATTTCTAGTGTTGCCAAATCAAATCTGAGATCTATTTCAGCCTGAAAATATGCTAAACGCTTTAACATACGTGCGTTCTTTGTCTTATTCAACACTTTTGAAATAAATAACATATTCTATTTTAACAACTTATGAGATAATTTATCTAAAAAAGCGTGAAATGATGAACCTCATTCAATTCTCAGCAATGGAGCTCCAACACGAGAGAAGTTACAACAACGAAAGCCGCAAGTTTGTTCGCATGACAAACGAAACACATTAACCGCCGGAGACGGTTTACCATGACAATGAGAGACTCGTACTAATCGGCTCACACAACAGCAGACCTTGAAGCACCCAAAACTTAAAATTGATTGTTTAACCGCTATATGTGCCTCGATTTGACATCCAACGATCTCATAAATGCATCTGAGGGATCAGTGTTGCGGCTGCATCCGACTGTGCAAGTTTCATGATAGGAGTAGCCAATTTGCAATATTGTTGCTAGCGAAAAAAGCGAATGGCCAGCTATATCGGAAAAGTGATTTTGCTCCAAAACCGATTTCTTCTACTTATTTTCTTTACTGACAGATCTGAATCATCGAAATTTACAGTTTTCTGACAGAGAATTTATAGTACGACCGAACTGACCGGATTAAGTTTGCGGTCATGGTCAAGGATTCTTTGAAAACATAAAGCTGAAGTGGTTCTAGGTAAAAAGTATGCGCTTCCAAGCGTGTATGGAGTTGGCAGCAGTATGCGCGCTTTTGCTGCCAAAATCTAGTAGCTCACAGAGTTCGGCCAAGCCAAGCAGTTGTGGGCAGTTCCAATCCACCCGGGCTGCGGAATTACTGACCGTGAAAACGCGAAAAATGCAGAGAGAATACCGTTTTACCGAGGGCAAAGGCAACAAGACATGTCAAATTTTAAAAACATTTTTGTTTATTCGCTTAAACTTTGATTGTTATTGTAAACTGAAACAAAATATTAGAGACTAAGAATAAATGCTACTAATACTACTAGTTCGATAGAACTAAGCTTTTAATTCAACTGTTGTGCTCGTTTGGTTGTCATCTCAATGTCGCTAGCGTAGAGCTAAGCAAGTGTTACACCATATTAGCGTGACGGCATATGAGTTGGTCTTACCTCGAAGGCGCGCTAATGTAAGATATATCATTTTGTTTTAGATTATCATATCAAATATAATTCGATTAGATTTGTGGTGGGCGCGATGGCTTATCAGAGAAGGTTGACCCATGTCTAGCACTCCGGCAGTCCATGCCCGATAGAGAATGATGAGGAATATTAAAAACAGTTGAATGAGAAAAAGTGTACAGAAACAGAGCAGGCTTGCATAGCGGTAACATATTAACGCAATCTTCCCGACACCCGCAGCAAGTCCTCAAGACTGCTTAAGGGGTGAGTATACACCTCACTTATCTTAAGTGTATTACTTCCCGAAATGCGTATTTCTGTCCTTGCAAAGGACGAACAGTGACACAGCAAGTATTCCGTTAAGTCGGCGTCTGCAAGACATGCCATCCAAGATAGGTCATCAGTCAGGCCCATATTGACCAGGTATTGGCCAAGTTTATTGTGACTCGTATGAAACCAGGACTCCCTGATCTTTTATTTTTTGACGAAGAAGGTATCTGCGGACTTTTGACAAAACCTCTTATGTGTAACGCCCGTCTCCCACTGAAAGTTGCACGACAATTGCTACCTCGTTGTCCAGGCAAACAGCATAGACCGACTTTTTTATGCCTTGAAATCATGTTAAGTCTAGTCTTATATTTACTGACCATGATGGACGTTGCGCGAGGATTCTCCTAAGCGCTGCTTGACTGTCCCTACCGATTCCTACAGTTATCCTAAGTAGCTTTCTTTTATGGTTCCAGCTTGCAGCATTCCGAATTGCGTAGATTACCGTTTGAAGAACGCGCATGAATAGCTTGAATTTTCATCACCAGTTCCATCTTTCGTTGTGGCACGGTTTGTGTGGAAGACATGGGTGTTCCCTCTTAGCATGAGTACTGGATAGCCCCAAGACGCTCTTGGGTAAACACCACATTGTATCTGCGGCCAAACTTCACATTTGGCACAACACTATCTGCAGGCATCGGGAAAAGCGTGCACTCTTGCCGGAGCTTGCGGGCTATAAATGTGTGACCAACACCCAGTTCGGTCGTCCAGACGCTGTTATAGCCACTTTGAGAGCCCCTTTTCCTACAAACACGTCAAGAGGATTTAGATTTAAGAAGGCATTAAGGGCGTCAATTGAGGTGTTGCTCATAGCGCCTTCGATCCCTAAGCAGGCATGCCGCTGCAGTCTGGTCAGAAGAGTGATGCTGGACTGAGGCGTTTGATATCAAGTAAGAATTCTGAAAAATGTTCTGTTCGAGTAACGAAACGGTTTCAAAATAAAAGTAATATAACAAAGATTTGCTTTTTTGTTTTACGACCACCATTTTATTTGTGTTTTTACTTTTTTTTGCCAGTTTAGTTCACTGCATTTTTCATCAAAGGATTTTCTTAAATGATTTTCGATTTAATTACAAGTGCTTAAACCTAAAGGTATGTAACATATGGACTAAAATAGTTAACAAAGTTTCGCTTGCTTTAGTTTTAGTTTTTAGTAGTAAACTCATTCAAAAATCGTACACATGTGTGCAACCAAAAACAACAACAGGAAATTGAAGTTTAACTTATAACTTCGTTCAGTTTATATAAGTATATCGTGTGTTTATATCGTTTTTTTTTTTTTTTTTTGTAGAAATGCAACAATATGTAAAACGGTGTAAAAACAACCGCACAACCAAGAGAATATCACACCAAAATGGCAAAGTACAACGAATACAGTTAAACGCTACATAGTTAAGATGTCTACAGAAGTACGCTACATAGGTTACGGGTTATACACATGGTAAAAAAAAACACAAAAAAACAAGGATGTCATAACTAACAGAGTCTTGCTTCAAAGTGTGTGTGTGTGAGAGAGAGAGAGTGTTTGACTAAGGGAGTAGGTGTGTGTGTGTGTGTGTGTGTGTGTTAGGGACGCGGAACTAACAAACTTGGTAGGTAACTTTTGCTCTCTACTGCTGGAGATTGCTACAACATTCATAAAGTTTGGCTACCTCAGCGCGCTACCTACATAAGTATAAGTTGTCGTTGTCGTTTTGCTAGCTAACCAAATAACTGTGTATATATGCCTGTATATGCACATATATGTAAATGTAAATGCTATATATATACTTTTTATATATATGTGTATAAAATTACCAACAAATTAATAAATTATTGTTGTAATATGTTTAGAAAATAGTGTCCATATATCATCATCTTCGACTTCAACCACAACATCAACTGTACGGTACTTTTTTCGGTATTTTTCCTTGTTTTTTTTTTTTTTGGTTTCCTTTGTCATACTTAAGCTAATGCATTTGAAGAATTGACTACAATTTAATGGCCAGAGTTGCCACAGCTTTGTTTTTTTTTTTTTTTTTTGCTTTTTTTTCGTTTTTTCTTTTTGTAGAGTTTACACATACACATACAATACACAATAATCATAATAATAATCATAATTATGTTTAAATATAACTGGTAACATCATGCTAAATACAATACTTATTTATGCCTTTTCATTATGCTAAAAACTTTGCTTTAAATATTGTATAATTATCAGAGACTTAGCCAACACTCAAACATTTGCGCCTTTGCAGAGTACTGCAAATCCCAGCTAGCTTGCTTTAAAGTACAATACATAATTTTAAAAATTATTTTGGAGGGAATATTCATGATTTATAAATATCTTTACGTTGCTTTTTTTTAATAAGCTATCAAATCGAAGTGTAAAGAATTTATTGCATGTGTATAAGAAAGAAAAAAATACTTTTTTCAGTATTTTTTTGTTGTTGTTTATTTGTGTGTACTACCAAAAAAGTTGCTAATCTTAAAAAGACGCAAAGTATTCGTTGAAATGTATGTGCCAAAAATGTACGCAGTTTTAGTTCAAGTAAAATAGTGAAAACAAATTGAGAACGTTTAGTACTGCCTTTAAACCTATTTTGATCATCAGTTTACAACCATAAAAACATGTATGTTTACGCTTACTTATGACATATGTACACATGTATGTACCATAAAATACGCTTTATATATATATATATATATATTAATTGTAGTAGTATATATGTATAAATTTGTAGTTTGGCATCGTTTGAAAGTTATAACGCCAAATACATACAGTTTACGTTCAACAAGAGTTTTATAGCATGCATGCGCTTGCCATAAAGTAACAGTTTTTGGTATTTTTCTTTTTCTTTTTTTGCTATAAAAGTTTGCATAATTACAGTTAAAACTTATGCTTAGGTATTTCTTAGAGTAATTAAGACTAAGACGTTTACGCAGCTCCAGCGCAGGGGCTCAGCTAAAGCCCCAGAGAGTTTGGAGCTAGACGTTAATACTGAGCAGTAAAGAGTTTTGTCCTGGCCTAAGTCTAACTGTATATTACGTAGATGTAGTAGCTTTAGGAGTTACAAAGCTAACACTGTGCTGTTGCGAAAAGTCAGTATTGGAAAATGCACACAGACACTCGAGCACAGTTACACGCAATGCTTTTCTCCTAAAAGCATGCTTTAAAATTTAGCGACTTTCTTATGTACTAGACAGGAAAATATATATATGTATGTTACATATGTTGAATGCATACAAATAATATTTTCATATATATGCATATTTTGAATGCTTTTTGCTTGTTTTGTTTTTAAATAAAATTGATATGTCTAAGAGCTATTATAAATCGTTTTCAATTTTTCAAAAAGGTTTCGTATTGTTGTATTTGAAGTATTTCAGTTGTTTTTCTTTTTAAGAGCTAGAGCAGCTTTTTGCTTATATATGTATTAAAATTATTGTTAGAAACTGTGAAGAACTGCATATGTATAGAACATATGCCAAGTATATACACATAGTTATATGTCTGGCGCCATTTTTTGACTTTATATTGTAATTCACTTGAGCTTGAGTTAAGAGTTTGAGCTAATTTCGGCTTATATGACAACTCTTTTTAGTATTTGTTTTAGTATGTACAGTTTCTATATTACTTTTCATACACTTAATGAACAATCACAACGCAGAGTATCTGAATAAAGTGCTGACGCCGCTGAGTTTTGGAGTTACTTTGAAATGAAGCAAAAGTGAAAATAGCACACAAAATACTTTTCTTTCAGATTGTCATATCTACTTTGTTTGTATGTTATTCAAATAAATAAAACAAAAAAATTGAATTATGTATAGAAAAAATAGGTATAAACGTTTAATGGCAAAACAAAACTTAAAAAGTAAAACATTTGGCACAGTAAACAAAACTTATAGCATAGTTATATAATATAACAACAGAAAAATTGCATTCGACTAGTTTAAGGGCACACAACTTTTGACTTAGAAGTTAGAGTTGTTTTTATTTATTTTTTATTTTTTTGTTTTTTGTAACATTTATCTTATGCCTCGTTTGTCTTTAGGAAACTTTTTTGAAAAGCAACAAAGTACGCATTTGCTTAGAACTAATTATTTTTACTTATTTTTGGCTGCTTATTTATGTAAAACAAACACTTTGAGACTTTATTCATTTAATACTTAAAAATTACGCTTGAAGGCATTTGTGTAGAGAACATAAGGAAAATTTCAAATCAATTTAGTTAAATTTATGTTTTTCTTTTTGCAGAAAATGCACACAATAAGAGTTGAGCTTATAAACATGAGCCAGTGAGTAGTAGCAGTAATATATAGAGTACAAAAATATGCAAGGAGCACGAGAGAGAGAGTGAGAGCATTGTTCAGTAAGAGAGTCTTTCAATGGCGGCTGCAGCATAGTATAATAATAACAAGGTAAGCTTGATCTGCCACTCGCTCTCTTTAAGCGTGCCCAATGTTCTATCATTCAATATAGGCGAAAGAGCAAAACTTACCTTGCTATTATTTTACCATGCTCTGTAGTCTATACATGGCCGCTATCTATTAGAGAACTGCACGAGTAGAGCCAAAACATTCATTTCATTCCTTTAACGAGCTTAACCAATTCATGATATTTCAGATGCCTAACGACTCCTTAGGTAAATAATTTAAAATACAATGATTTTGGGTCAAGGTGTCTTAATGGTTTATTTCTTTTTAGTTGCTCATTTTATCCTTTATACCTATCTTAATTTAAAGTCAACTCATTGTCTCATTCAAGATAGAATGGCTTAATTTGCAATGGGTCAAAAGGATTCGTTGTCTAAGCGATTCAACCTGCAGTGATTTTCCAATACGTTTAGATAATTAAATGATTGATATTTTAATGATTTCGGTTAAAAGTGATATAGATACCCAAAGATTATTCGTATGATTTAGCTTACTAATATTTAACTTTTTATTCTTCTGGCATTTTCAACAATGTTCTACATACTATAGGGGAAAATGGAACTCTTCGAAGTATATGTAAAATCAGGATCTAAATATGACAAACCCCCTGAATGTCCATATGGCTGCCATCTCTTTTCCTCGTCATATATTTGTCATCTGCAATTGCAGAAGAACAAGCGAATCCATGTACCGTTATCGTATGCATATATCTGGCTAGCTTTCCAGTTAAATCACTTAATCTTAAAGTTCAGATGAGGTTGCAAAAGCCAAATCTTCGTAAAGCTGCTCTAGCAGATCAAGTTGGTTGTATCTGTTCGTGTTTCTGTCATCTGTCTGTTAGTGAAGATCAAGTTTGTGTCCGTACCTGTTGATATCTCTAACCTACTCATCTTCTGCACCCCGTCTTTCTGTCAATATGTTACATACTATAGAGGAATAAAGAATTTCTGAAAGTATAGGTAAAAGGAAAACTTAGTTATGACAAAATCGCTGAAGTATAAACTAAACTCTTTTACTCTTTTCGTTATGCTTTAAATTTTCGGGGATCTTTGTTGATTAGGTAACTATCATATAGTCAAGCGGTTGCAGGAATCAGAATAAAGGAGTTTTGGGAAACCCGAATGAAGCTGAACCTGTTGAGTGAACGAATCAGACTCTCACTTCGATGGGTCACACAAACATTCCTAGGGCCAGAGCACTTTTGTGGCATTGGAAGACACGCCATTAAGCAACTTCTTAGCGAAAGGGAAAGACTAATACGAACAGTTCCTTCGCACTAAATAGGTTCAAGAAACTATCACTGAAACGAACACTGCAGTCTGAAGGGACAGCTGAGCAAGCTGGGCATCAACAGCTGAAGTACCTGCAGGTCCTGTAAGCTTGAGGAGGAATACTCGCAGCATATTCTAGCTGAGTGTGATGCCCTGGCTAGAGGAAGGATATTGTTCCTTAACGGTTGAAATCTTCCCATATAATTAACTTCTTATCGTAGATGGGACTTACAGTCGAGCTGTAAGCTCAGTAGTGAGCACAGTAGATCCTAAAGATCTTGGTGCTTTATTCCCCAACAACATTATTATTATTATTAGTTGATTACGTTTGTAACCGTAAGTTGTTATCTGACATCCTTGGGCTCTGCCTGTCTTTCCAAACCTGACAACCCTGACTGTTTTAAGAGTGTTTGCTTCGCCACAACTTCCTCTTCCTCATAGTCCATCGACCACCTTTCCTAAAGGTGTTTCGAATATTTCTTAAAGCAACACAAAGTTTTTCGAAAAGCTACGCTTAACAATTTGTAGTTTGTTTCTATAAGTTGAAATCACCTATCCTAGTGTGTCTTCGTCCGTCTGTCAACTTACAGTCATCTGTCTGAGTTTTGTTTAGAATTTATCTATATGTTCGCTCAGTATGCCATCGGGTTTATTATTTGTCTGTCTACGTGTTTTTCGAACTGGGATGTCAGTCACCAAGACATTCTTGCCTGAATCTTCTAGCCGTTTCAACATCGTGCTTTCGAACCACTCTTTTCTGTTGTTTGTATTCCGTTTATTAACCATCTGTCATTTTTAGCTCTTAGATACTTTTACACTCTTTCATTTCGCTGTCTGCTTTTTTTTATCTGATTGTCGTACTGTCCTTTTATACGTCTGTTTAGCTGTATGTCTATCACCAGATATCCATCATCTGTCTGCTATTTCATCATGTTCATCAATTTACCTACACTGTCCGTCATATGTCGTTCATCTTTTGTCTTTCTACATGTATTTCTGTTGGTCAACTATTTATCTATTTTTGGGTCAATAAGTTCAAATTAAGCAATCTTTTGAAAGTGTTATGTTAGCTGCTGGGTTCCGGTAGGACAGGGAAAAGCTCCATGATTCTACTCCACGTGGTGCCTTCTTATTAGCTGCTCTAATCATCACTAAGTGATGGGCAGCGATGTCTACCCAGGACTATAACAGGGTTGTGCTTAGCGTTTGGGATCCACCGCGTAAAACCTCCCTCGCAATAGATGATGCACACTTCTTCAAGAAGCAGAAGATTGGCATCGTGCGCCGTCATCTGTGTCATATATCCGTCATCTGGCCGTGTACTGTCTACATGAGTTGCTATCGTTGAAATTACATCATCTTTCAGATGATTTCAACAGACATATCTGACCGATTTTTGACTAAAAGTGATTTGTAATGAATGAAGAATCTGATTTAACTCAAATTGAGCTCTACTCGTGCTGTGATCGCTGTCATCAAAACTGAGCTGAAAACATGTTTATGCTACGTGAGTTCGAGAACAGAAGGCAATAGACCAATAGACTTGGCTTCAAGAATTGTAGACTTTCTTCAGCTTAATACATATATGTATGTATGTTTTCTTCTACTAAGTATTTACACTAGTATATTTTAAGAGTACTATGTAATTAAATGTTATTCGTATAACTAGCAAAGTACAACCATGAAAATTGCTAAAAGTTTTTACGCTAGTTTGTGTGTGTGTATGTGTGTGTGTGTGTGTGTGTGTGTGTGTGTGTTAGCCTAAATATATTGTACATAGGTATTATGTAAGGTGTGTAGTATTTTTTTTTAAAAATTACAATTAATAATATAGCACGGGACTCGTTAATGTTTATTTGCTTTGTCGTTGCGTTCAATTTCAATTCAATTTTACACACAATTGTTATTGGATTCTTTTGTTTTTTTTTTTTTTGGTTTTTGTTTATAATCAATTGTTGTTGCGGTAAATTTGCTCACTGTCCAAATGGAAAACGTGTGATTCTTGTTGTTTTTTTTTTTACTGGCAGATTTACTGTTGTACCATATTTAGATAATAATTAATATACTTTATATGTAAACACTAGATGCCTAAGCAATTAATGTACGTAGTATAAAAGAATAAGCTGCTGTGTGTGTGTGTGTGTGTGTGTGTGTGTGTAGATTTAACTACTTTAATTTAATTTAATTTTTTTTAAATTATTAAATTTAATGTTTTTGTATGCAGCCTTTATGCAGTTCTTGGCCTTTAGCTGCTTGTCTCTTTGTTGTTGTTGTAGTTGTGTTTGTTGTTATTGTTGTGTTAGTGTGCGTAATATTATGTCTTTTTTTTTGTTGTCAGAGAAACTTATGATCTAGTATATATATGCTATATACAAGTACAACTTATAGCTTACAACACTTTGTTGATACTTAGTTAAAAGTTAAAATTTTTCAATTTGAATTTTACTTTGTATGTGGTTTTTCTTTTAGCTAAAATCGTTTTTGATCTCACTCAATATCACTTGATTTCACTAGATTCTTCATTTTTTGTTTTCTTTTACAGTATATATATATATATATATATATATGTATGTATATGTAGGTATACTAGTAAGTTCAATAGTTTTAAAGTTAAGTATGCAAGTATGTATAGTATAATAAGTAAAATTTCAACTACTTGTAGTTGCTGCCTGGCGCCTTTTAGAACTAGAACAACAATCATATATCCATATATCGTATATATATGTATGCCTATATGTATATATATAGAGATTTTTCTTATGCAAATAAACATTTATCGCACTAGTAAAGTATCAGTGTAGTGTGTTGCAACTTGTTTGGTTTTGAGTAGAAAAACGTTTTAGTTAACAATAAATACATGCTACTATTTTATAAGTAAAACTAGAATTAGAGTAAACCTACAGTCGAGTCCAGCTGAATAAAACGCCTACTAGAAAAATACGTGTATGCGCTTTCATTGAAGTACTTGTAGTGGTAACAACAGTAATACATACATACATATTACATATTACGTATTGCCCTTCGATCAACTACAATAGTAATTATAACAATTTGAACTTGTACCAATGTATTATACGGTTAGACGTTAGTTGTTATATCTAAGACGAGTACTACTAGCTGCTACTAAGTAAGTGGTAAGTGTTCGAAATGGTCTTCTAACAGTTAATAGAGAAAGCTACCGAGACAGATAGATAGAGAGTTTGGTGTGTAAAAAAGTGTATAGTATGTAGCATGTGTGAGAGAAGAAATGCCTTTAACTGCTTACTAATACAATTACATAAAATCGAATTTATATTACACTTAGTACACTTTGTTTTTTTTTTTTGGCTAATTTAAATTCTAACAGTTTTGCTTACAACTATAAACAATGCATGCTGCTTGCTTAGCGCGATTGTCAATTTAGTACTAGATGGAACTGCCTGATGGAACTGACTCATTAGTTCCAACGAACTGCCTGATGGAACTACTCTCTGCAACTCTATGCCGGCACAGATGTGCACGTGGTCAGCGACAAGCACGCCGTGCCAGAGTTGTTTACTGTTGCAGTTGTTGTTGCTGTTGCTGTTGCGGCATTTGCAGTCATTGTGGCAGCCACTTGTGTCAAGTGTTGTTGTGCATTATTTTTGGGCGTCTGTTCCGGTTCCTGCACACGATGGGTCTTCATGTGTGCACTACGACTTTTGACCTTATTGAAAACTCTGCAAAAGTAGTGGAAAAGAGCAAAACCAAAGTGCCAAGTGAGAGTTAGACCATAGTAACTTCCAAAAACACACATATGTACATGTCAAGTAGTATATAGTTAAATGCAAGCTAATTTAGACATTTAGATGATTTGGCATTTAGATAGTTTTCATGCTTAAATAGCTGGTTTATAGTGATAGAGCATGCTTAAGCTATGAATAGTTTGGAATTCAAGTTTTTTCATTTCCTTTCTTTTTTTTGGTTTTTTGCTTTAGAACTTGTTACTTAACCTTGTGTGGAGTTAAAATTGCTTTGTTGTTATTTTATATTTACTATGGAGAGTAGAGAGTTTTGGTTTGAAATTTGAAACTGAAAATTGGTTAGTAAATAAGTTAACTCAGGATTAAGTAATATAAGTAAGTAAGTTTGCAACAGAGACTGGCACGTATATCTTCTCAAATGCAACGCATAAATGGTTCTGAAACTTGCTTAACTTTCTAGATCGTATACAACAAAGTGTATCGCTTCCCATACAAAACAAAACGAAAAGCTCTTAACTTAGAAAGACGCAAAATTCTACAACAAATCGCTGAAATCTCAATTTTTGATATATGGACTTGTAAACTATTTGATGCACTGAAACGTAATATGTCGTAAAATGAACAACAACTTAGAGGAAAACCCGCTCGTTTTATTAAAGTCCTAAACTAGTGCAAGAAGTTAAATCTACTGATTTGTAAACTCAAAGTCCATTTGAATAAATAAATTCAGGTCTTCTTACGTCTTTTTGTTGGAATTATAGATCGAAAACGAGATTTGGAATCTGCCATATGCTTAGTGGTAAATGAGAGCAAGGCCGAGTAAACAATTCGAGAGACAAGCTGGTTAGAGTCACATCTTGGAGCTCACATGTTTTAAGTATGGACTAAGAAGCAACTGGGAGAAAGGTATTCAATGCGGCTGTTCAAGAAAGGCGACGAAAAGGTTGGTTAGATTAGGTTGGAACGGCTGTCAGATTTCACACTGGCAGACTTAGGCTTTAGTTCGGCCCATTGTGATGCCGTCTATTTGTTCTTTTTTGCACAGGCAGACACCTTAAAAGTGAGTACCAATCGGATGCTCATATAAAGTACGCTATCCACTTTGGGCCAATTTCCGACTGTTCTGATAAGCTTTTTAAGAAGTATCCACCCAGGTGTTTAAGTCAATTTTTGTAGGGATCCGGACAATAGCAAAAGAAGTGATCAGCCGTTGTTTCCTCTTCCTCGCCTCCGCAACTTGTGTAGGTTGCAAGAAGCCAAGTTGCATGGATACCGACTAGACAGTGTCCAGTAGTGGCCCAAACAAGGACTGAGCATCCCTCCTTACTAAGAGCGCAAAGCTCAGCAGTTCTTTCATTATTCCTTTCTGGCCAAGTTGGTCGAGCAATGCAACTATCTAACGCTTTTTGCCATTTAAGATTGGCTTTTTGTTTAAAGAATTACGTAAGTCTAGCTTACAGGTAGCCATGGGGATGCCCAATTCCTCTTTCTTCGAAGAGAGGTCTGGCTAGCTTATCCGCTATATCGTTGCCTTTTATATCCCGATGTTACAGATCCCATATAAGGCTAAGAACAAACTGTTGAGCTATCTTATGAAGAGATCTGCGACAGTTCGTTACCGCTATCACTATATATATTGACATTGCTTGGAATGCTATTAGCCTTTGAGGCAAGATAATGCCAGAACGCTGCAGTGGTCAGGGAGACTAAAATACTTTTTTATATTGAGCTGTTCTGACAAGACCCCAACTCGGTTATTCAGCTTTGAACCGTCAATAAAGAAGGAGATAGCATCGGTGGACCCTGGTTTACCCAGGTACAAAGGGGTAAGCCTTGTTTCCTTTGGATGGCCCAGGTAGAGGGCGCATTAGTCAGTTTTGGTATCGAAGAATGGAAATTTGTTGCATAGCAGCGGTACCTGGAGGAGTGCCCTACATAACCCTGTCACAGGTTGGTATGGCCAGTTAAGAAGAAGAACTTTGGGGCACTACTGCATAATTTTACAAAATTAAAGCATTTAAGTACCTAATAATTGTATAAGCCCAAGGATTCTGTTCACGTTAGTATTTTAAGAAACTTTCATGATCATAATATTTATGTCTAAAGGTTTAACGGTGCTGCAAATTTCAATTCAATTTCGCAGATCCCGCACCTTTTAGGATGTCGAGCTCAAATTGTAATATGATGATGAAAGGGGTATTGTGTAAATCGTCTAATGGATGCCGCTTGTAGGTTCTTTCATAGAATGAAATACTTTGTGAATTCCCAATAGAACTTGAAAGCCGTGGTATCTTCAAATTTACGATATTCGTAAAGTACTTTCTTTGTAAACTTCCAATGCGCTGAGCCAAGTGTTCGGGCAAGCTGTACTTCCTTATAAGCCCCAGCTCTGTATTCCAAACTGGAGATTTGTTTGCTGGTTTAGGAATTCAGCTTAGGGTTCCTGAAGAATATGGGAATTTGGCGCTTCGACGTTATCTTTAAGTTGTAGTAACTTGCATGCCAGTCTCTGCTACATTTAAGTATTAAGTAAGTATGTAAATATGTGCGCTTGATTGCTATAGTAATAATTTTGCAGCTCTACTTCAGTACTGATCTGGCATACAAATTTCGTAGTTCTTTTTGGCCAATTATTTACATATATTTCGATCAAGCTTGAAGCAGACACTGTTAAGAGCTTGTTAGAAATTTCACATTTAGAAATCGCAAAAAAGTTTTGAAATTGGTTTATGGAGTTTTCCCATGAATGTTAGTTATTGTATATTTACATAAGATTAGCTTTATACATATAGGTAAATGGCATTGAGCGCTGTGTTAAATATAAGTATCTGAGAAAATGAATACAATTGTGAAAAGAATATCAAGTATTTTTTGGAAACAAAGAAGAGAACATAGAGTTAATAGTTAAATAAGTCAATTAAAGAATAAATAAATAAAAAACGCAAAGAAAAATCAAATTATAAGTTGGTACTTACCAAGCGATTTGCTGGCGTTTGCCTAGCGTTTTTTTGGCGCTGTTTTTCGAGTACTGGTTTTGGTTTGGGGGCAGTTTTCAGATATCAGTAACGTCTACTTGCGACTTGTGACTCTTCGCTTTAAAATTTCGATTTATTGTGTTATTAGGTTTAATTTGATTTGATTTTTTTTTTTTGTTTTTGTTTTATGAAATTAGTTTTGATCGATTTTGGTTTATAATTCGCATCATGGAACAATACAATACAACAACAATAACAACAGTTAATATTCGCTTGATGTAACTAAATGGCATATAAAAAACTGGGAAATTCTCAAACATACTAAAAAAGGTAAACTGAAAATGCTCGCAAATACTACGGCAATTCAAATGAAAACCAAACCAAAGTTCAACAGTTCAAAAGAGAGCGAGAAAGAGTAAGAACAAGACTAAAACAGTTACAATGGCATAACGGAAAATCGTATGTTAACTAAAAATGGCAGACAAAGCGTTGCTGTAAATGATAATAATCTCAAAATGGAGTACAGCAGGTCGTACGGTATATGATTATAATTTTACGATATAACGTGCTTTACGGGCTCAACACAATACGGGCACTCAAATTTTCAATATGCTTTTCGTATTCGATTTTCGATTGATGGTATATTGGTATTTTTATTTTTTCTTGGTATTTTGATAGATAGAGGTAGAAATTGTCTTGGGGGAATCTTACTTGCCGCACACCTTGCAGGGAAATTCGCCATCCTTGACTGGGTTCGTAATATTGGAATTGTTGGGTTCTTTGGTATGGTTGTTAGCTGTGGAGGATGCGGATGCAACAGTTGCGGCTACAGTGTTGCTAGCATTCGAATTGACATTGTTGTTGCTACTGCTGTTGTTGTTGTTGATAATGTTGTTTGCGTGAATTGTTGCATTGGCATTTGCATTGATTGCTTGATTCAAGTTGCTGATGTTGTTGCTGTTGCTGTTGCAGCTGCTGTTGTTGTTGCTAGTCAGGGGCGCGCATGCGTAGCTGTTGCTGTTGTTGTTGGCATTGGAACTGGTGTGATTGTTGTTGTTGTTGGAACTATTCGAGTGATTGCTGTTGTTGTTGTTGTTGTTGGCATTTCTGCCATAAGCGTGTATGCGTACATGACCGTGCAGCGCCGCTTTCGAACTGAAGCTCTACATAAGGTGGGATACAGCAATGGACAGAGGGCATTATGTACAGAGTCAAAGATAGAGACAGAGAGATATAGGATAGGTATATGTTTTCGCATGTATGGGCTGTCGTTGTGCAGAACTTTGCATGCAGCTTGTTATCTGTTCGATCCTACTTACCGCCGAGCAGTCGGGTATCTCGCAGACATAGGGCTTCTGTTCCACAATAGGCGTTGTGGGCGTCACGGGCTCCATTTTCAAATGCGATACCTTGTAGTCTACGCATAGTTTCTTCCAGAAGTAATACATTTGCACGCAGTCTCCAGAACTTTTCGTCAGCAACTAAAATTGGAATAAAATTTGGCATTTGAGTTTCTCTTACGTATGAGAAAGATCGTTAAAGCCGAACTGGAACTTGCATTTCTTTCTAAATACTTTTTGCAGATTTAAAAATATTTTCATTTTCAGGCCCAACATCTATCATCTCTTATATTTTATCCCTCGTCTCACATCTCTCAGCTCTCATCTCTCCTCTTATCTTATTTCATCTCTCATCTCATCTCTCATCTCATCTCATCTCTCATCTCATCTCTCATCTCTCATCTCATCTCTCATCTCATCTCTCATCTCATCTCATCTCTCATCTCATCTCTCATCTCATCTCTCATCTCATCTCTCATCTCATCTCATCTCATCTCTCATCTCATCTCTCATCTCTCATCTCTCATCTCTCATCTCTCATCTCTCATCTCTCATCTCTTATCTCTCATCTCTCATCTCTCATCTCTCATCTCTCATCTCTCATCTCTCATCTCATCTCATCTCATCTCTCATCTCATCTCATCTCTCATCTCTCATCTCTCATCTCTCATCTCATCTCTCATCTCTCATCTCTCATCTCATCTCTCATCTCTCATCTCTCATCTCATCTCTCATCTCATCTCTCATCTCATCTCATCTCTCATCTCATCTCTCATCTCATCTCTCATCTCTCATCTCATCTCTCATCTCATCTCTCATCTCATCTCATCTCATCTCATCTCTCATCTCATCTCTCATCTCATCTCTCTTCTCTCATCTCTCATCTCATCTCTCATCTCATCTCATCTCATCTCATCTCATCTCATCTCTCATCTCTCATCTCTCATCTCTCATCTCATCTCTCATCTCATCTCTCTTCTCTCATCTCTCATCTCATCTCTCATCTCATCTCATCTCTCATCTCTCATCTCTCATCTCTCATCTCTCATCTCTCATCTCTCATCTCTCATCTCATCTCATCTCATCTGTCATCTCATCTCTCATCTCTCATCTCATCTCTCATCTCTCATCTCTCATCTCATCTCATCTCTCATCTCTCATCTCTCATCTCATCTCTCATCCTTCATCTCATCTCTTATCTCATCCCTCATCTCATCTCTCATCTCATCTTATCTCTCATCTCAACTCATCTCATCTCATCTTATCTCTCATCTCAACTCATCTCATCTTATCTCTCATCTCATACTCTCCCTATTCCCAATTCCTCACTCCACACCTACCCCTGGTTCTTCCTCCCGTCCACTTCTACTTTTCATTCAGATTTTTCGCAGTTAATAAAGAAAAGTCGGGAAAACCATTATTTTTCGGGATGTCTAAGTCAAAATACCTATCGAATGAGCATAAATATATGAGGCTGATTGCCATAGTACCACAAAATATCTGCTTCCGCTATAATGTAATGATGATTCTTACCTCATTGGCAATCTTAGCAAAATCCTTGCCATGCTTTTCCAGTCCACGCAAAAACTGCTCCAGCTCATAAGCAGTCCATTTCATTTGGAATGCGCTCGACTGCATCTGAAGCAGCGTCAGCACTGCTGCAGCTGAATTACCCTGTGCCTTCAGCAGGGTACGCAATGCCACCTCCTCCGAGTGACTACCCATAGGTACAGCCGATGATTTACTGAGATCAATATAGCGCATGAGAATCTTTTCGTCTAGCTGCACATTTGGATCCCACATAAGGTCAGCACCACAGGATTCCTCAGCTGACTGCTCATAGGCTTTGCAAGCAGGAATTTGCGCTTGGTAAGTTGAACCCAAATTAACTTTGGACTCATCAGAGAAATCCACCAAGCCCACGGAATCACCAAAATCATCGTCAAACACATCGAACATGCCCTGACCCAGCTGTTTGCGCACGTTGCAATAAAGGCCAGTGCCCTTACGATCCGGATTAAGTATGGGAGCGGGCGTGTAGTGAGTACGTGAAGGCTTGCGCAACTTGGAACGATGCGGTGAAAGTGTTTGGAATTTGGAAAAGTTGTGAGCATCCTGCGAGCCATTGGGACGTAGGCGACGCTTTAGTATGGAATTAGTTTGATTGGACAGCGGCTGCAGATTGGTAATGCTGGGTGTCATTGGAGCAGCTGCAGGTAGGCTGTTCAAAAGTGGCTTGCTATTGTTGCCAAAAAAGATGTTGGTGTCCATAGAGACCTGGTCGGTTTGGGCATTGACATTACCCTCGGCGGGCAATAGGTTCAGATTGGATTGCAAGCCGTTTATAACTTGCATGTCCTGGTGGTTGGAGCTGCTGCTGTTGTTGCCCACGGCGCTGCTGTAAAGTACTGGTTGTAGCAGGCTATTGAGTGGTTGCAGATTCAATTGCTGCTGATTGGCTTCCAGAAACTGCGACTGGTTGGACGCTGTAGTCAGAGTTGACACGGTATTGAACTGCAGGGTTTGAGAGTTGCCCGCACTACCGCTGACTAAAGGAAGAATAAAGTCTGACTGCTGCTGTTGTTGTTGCTGTTGTTGCAGTGTCTCCTGCTGCTGTTGCTGCTGAGTCTCCTGCTGCTGCTGTTGCTGGTTGTCACTCTGCTGCGGCAGCATCTCTTGTTGATAGAGCGTCTCCGGCAGCTGCTCCGCGTTTTGCGTCTGCACTAGTTGCACCTGACGCTGCTGGCCAAATTCCCGTGGAGATGAGGACAACAGAGGATCCTCCGAATTGGGCATCATTTGAGATTGCAAACCCAAGCCGGGCAAATAATAGAGATCTATGATGTTTTCAGCCTGCTGCTCGCTACTGAGCTGCATATTTTCATCCGGTAAAACCTCACGCAACACCTGTTTGACATCCTCTGCAGAGCCTATACCGCTAGTGAAGAAGGACTCCGACAAAGGTGAGGTGGCATTATGCGCGTCATTCAGAAACTCCTGATCCTCATCCAGGAAAGACAGATTAGTTTCGGCAAACTCGCGCAAATCGCACTCAGCATCATCGTCGGTGCTGTTTAGCAAATCCTCCACTTTTATGTTAGGATCAAAGCTGCTTTCCTCCAGCACGCTCTTTAGCTTGAGAATCTTTTCATTATCGCTAAGATCCTGCTCATCCGTCTTGAAAAAGACCTGTGGGAAATCGGTCTTATCACCAAAGAACGTGTGACTAGCATCCACAAACTGTGCCGCTGCATCTTCTATAAAAGGCGACGACTGCGCTATATTCTCATGGCTCGAGGGCGGCGTAGGATATGCTATAGGTGAGTGCAGCGGCGAAGCAAGCACGCCCAGCTGTTGTTTAAGTTCGGCGGGCAGGGTGAGCGTGCTGCTGCGCATATTAGCTATAGCCTGTATCTGGGAGCTGTTCTGCATGATGAGCTCTTTGGAATGGAATTGCTGGAAAGTGGGCAGAATGTTGCTTGAGTGACTGCCATGGCTGGACTCATGCTCGAGCTTGACGAGCTGCGTATGCATGCCATCGCCGGCATCGCTAACCAGCGCAAAATCGTCGGAATGTTCATGCTTAATATGTGTGTCATTCTCGTCATTGAGCAGCTCCATGGTGTCCACAGTTTGTAGCAACATCTCCGTGTCGGAGACATTATAAACCTCCGCATCGTCAAACAAGTCTGAGGTGTCGCTGGTGTAGGTTACCGTATAGACATCACCACCAACGCCATTGCTGTTGCTCTCATGACTGGGCGCAATGGTCAGCGACAGTGGTGTACCATCGGGCAGCGAGATGCTGGCAGGCGTGCTGGAGCGTGTGGTGTTCAAGTTGACCGGGCTGCTGGCTATGCCGTGGCTAAGCTTGCTCTTGGTGGATACGATTTGTACATCGGAGGGTATAATAACTGTCCGATTATTGTTGGTAATGATTTGACGGCCCGCCTGAGTGGTGGTTATGGTGGCCACCTCTGTGCCCCCCGAGCCGCTGCTTATAAGCAAATTTGTACTGGCATGGGTTTGTGTGTGCATCTGTGCTTGTGTTTTCTTGGCGGTAACCGCTATGCGTGTGCCGCGCTTGAGCAGCTCAATTAGTGTGGAATCCTTGGGATCGTTGGTGGTTAGGCTCTTTTGGCCGTTGCTCGCCAGCGCTGCTAGTGAGCCCATGGTGGCCGTGGTGGGCACATTGTTGGTGGTGATGGTAATTGTATTGGCACCGTTGCCCAGACTTAAGGTCTTTTGATGCTTTTGGCCACCGCTAAAGATCTCTATGCTTTGAGGTAAACCAATCTGCTGTATGCTCAAACCACTGCTGCTCTTGATGGTGGTGGCTGCAGGCAGCACCGCCGTAGTCGTGCCACTGGACACTGACTGACTAATGCTAGTGCTATTAGCTTTGGGATTGAGGAAACTTTCTAGATCGCTAATCGATCGACGTATGGTGGTGGAATTGCTGACTACGCTACCGGGTGGTGCAGGAACTACGAAGGCACCCTGTAGAATAAAGACCGTTGAAACAATAAGCATTCAAAATAGATGGGTTGTAGCTATATGCCTGGACTTACTTTAGTCATGTCTTTGCGCTTGCTTATGATCTTCTCCTCGATCAGCGCACGCACACCTATGCTGGCCGTCTGCAAAGGTGGACCACTTGAATCCTTCTTCTCATTACGCTTCGATTCAGGATCCTTCTTGAAGTAGCCGCCATGCAAACGCATATGCCCATTGAGGGCAGGTATATTTTTGAACTTACGGTGACAAAGATTGCACTCGACAGGTTTATCGATTTTGACAATGTTAAGCAAATGTGGATTAATGGCCGCCACCAGCTGTTGGCTTAGCTCATCCTCTTTTACTTCAACTGGTGAACTAGATGAGGCGACCAGCTCAGTGCCATCCTCGACAGTTACAGTTACATTTTGCGAATTATTATTGTTTAGCTTCAGAAGAGATAGAGACAGTTTAATAAGTAATGAGACTCAAGTCCATAGGTGGAGCGAAGCTCCAAGATGAAAAATTTTACGTACTGTTAGATACTGAGTTTTACCCTTAAATTTATGTGGGTGAGATCCCTTCTTGCTCTGGGGATTCATCTATTTTGATATATTTTATGTAGTTCGCATTGTGATAAGTCCGGATGAAATTTGAAATGGATATACGAAGATATGAGGAACTTTTACAAAATATATTTCAGATTTATTCCTACATTTTTAAACCAACTGTAATTTTACATTTTTCTCCCCCTTCTAAGAAACGAACCCACAATAAGTCTAATATCGAGATTCATTGTTTATCTAACAAGATCAGAAGTAGCCGGCATACATCTGTATCGGATATGTCACCTGCGACTGATCCTGAATCAGCCATGCTGAACTCTAAGAATGAGAGCTATAATAATCTAGAGAAAGGTGGAAGCCGATGGCTAAAAACCTTTGGTGATACTGAGAGAATATGTTAAGTGAACTTTGAATTTGCCACCGCTGAAATTGCGTTCTTGCGGGAGACACAACGAGACACTATATACCACGAGGATTTTTATGGCAGCTTCGTAGCCTAGAAAAAACAGAAACCAGTTGCAACTCTCAGCTAAGCTAGAGACTTTTCTTTGGAGAATTCAATCGTCTGCTGTCAGACGAAGACCTCTTCTTTTGCGCCTACTTAGTTGCTATTTTATGCTAGCTTCATTACTTAATATATTGAAATCTCTCAGGTTCTTGGGCGTTGCATGGACCTCAGATTGAGAAACCGTTCATAGAATAGCATGATTTCTAGGCAATTCATTAGGTTCTACATTCATATCTACATTAGTGGCCACCTGCAGGCAACCAATGCCCAATGCGCTACAAATCAACATGAAAAACTTTTTAGACTGTTAACTAGATGAAGAACAGGTGTAATGATCATTGGGTTTACCCACCAATTGCATATTCCAAGTGCGCGGTCGCGATAGCGCTGGCGACGACTCAGTATTGATCTTATAGGAATTGACGCTGGTTGGTGATGATACAGTCACTTGTGCGCTAGTTTGCTTCGTCTGCTGCATAATCTTGCTTATCAGATCTAGCTGCTCCCTGGTCAGACCCTCGCCATCCAAGGTGGCACCATCACTTAAGGTAATAGTAGGGGAACTGCTGGCCAGCATGCTGCCACTGCACGTTGATGATGATGTTGACGAGGATGCTGTGGACGAGGCATTCGAAGATGTCGAAGTGGTGGGCGATAACAGCGTGACGCCCGTTTTGATGGGCAAGTTCATGGCCTTGATTTGCTCCTCGGAGAGCGCAATGCCCGTGGCTGCATCGACCACAGTGCCGCCCGTGGAGATGTAAGTGCGTATGCAGGTGGCACCATCTGGTGAGCTCGCATCGCCGCTGGCTGTAGCCGGTGAGAGGCTAAGCGTATTGGTGGCAACGCTGCTGCTGTTGCTGCTACTGCTGCCGCCGCTAATCGAATTGACCGTGGGCGACAATGACTGATTGTTGGGCATTAAGACGCCACCATGATGATTCTCTGTGTGGCGCCGCAAGGAGCGTGCATCACAATAAGACTTGCCGCAACCCTCCGCCTTACATTCGTAAGGCTTTTTATTCCTATGTGTCATCATGTGTCCGTTTCTAAAAAGGCATTTTGTTAGTACTTGCTAAATACGTTGACAGCTTGGCCAATGAGCAATAGCTGTTCGATATACTAAGTATATACCAAGTATATGTGTATGTATACTCACAAGTGATCTTGTCGCTTGAATGCCTTTGAGCAGAGCGCACAAATATATTTCCGTTCGTCGCTGTGCGTCAGTTTGTGCTTGGCCAGCGCTGAGGCATTTCCAAAGATCTTGCTACAAATCTATAAAAAGGAATACAGTATGCCAATAGTACAACACGCAAGTCAAAATGTAATTAGTGTCGGACGCTGTGCAAATAGTAATTGAAATTTTGCTGCCTTTCGCTGCGGCTGCTGTTGGAAATTTTAATGAACCGCACATACATTGCGTATGCGTAATATTAGCTTCAATATGCTATGTGGGATATGCGTGCCTTGCGCTAATTGCGCCCATAAAATGTTGCACGACCGAAACTACTTTGACCAGTGAAGCAAGAGGACTTAGTTATGGTCGAGCAAGGTCGAATCTTAGATGCTTTATAGACACTTTTTGATGAGATTCGAGTGCTATGGATCAAAGATGTTTTTGTTAGGCTTTCAAAATAAAGAGCAAAAAAAGTGTTTCAAATGAATGTGTCAAAATTTTGAACCCCTTTTAAGTGCGCTTTACAGTAAAATTTTCCACTAACAGTTGGTGTTTATGTGTTTGCTTAAAGCGACAAATCAAAGATATTTGGTTAAAGATTACAGTTCTCTAATTTTTAGACCCTTCCGTCATTTCAATAGCTATATATATTTCACGCGAACAATTAGTTCAAACTGACGGATAGTTAACATATAGATATCGGCAGTCAGAAACCCTATCTGGTTTTACTACATAATATCAAATTTCAAGACTGAGTTGAACAGATATAGAAGAAATTTAGGAGGTTTATAAGCCTCAAAAGCAGTTTCGTCAAATTTCAAGACTGAGTTGAACACATATAGAAGAAATTTAGGATGTTGATAAGCCTTAAAAGCAGTTTTGTGTTAGAATCGTTTGATTTGCTTCTTTTAAAACAAGTGTGAAGAAACCTTCTAGCAGCTGCCGATTAAGAAGTTAGCGATTCAGATCAACTTAACCTAAAAAACTTTCCAATATTACTCAAGCAAAAGGATCACAATAATGATAGGTCGTGTGGTTTCTAAGTAACAGCCAAGCACATAGTGAACATTAAACTCAGAAGCCAGAACCAGTTCGTGAACCTGCTCATAAGAAATGCATTTGTTTTCTAGCCGCGACAAAAGTTTTTTGTTCAAGTCGTTTAAAGAGATCAATATGATTCGTTTTAAGAGCATTTTGAAAGTTCCATTAAAAAAATTATTTTTGAACCATTTAGACAAAAAGAGAACTTCTCAGAACAGTATGCTACTACTTTTTGATGTATAGTAAATCATCTTTTGGCGTGCTTTGGGGATAAGATATGGCGTCTTGAAAATTTGTCATTACGCTTGGACGGTGTTACTCCCGGATTGTGTTACGCTTGTGTACACAGTGTTAGCAATGATTTATTTATTTATAACATTTAAAATACAAAAACAGTCGAATATCACAATAAAAAAAGAAGAATTTACAACAAAATGAAAGAAACTATTATTAGTATTGATTGGCGCTGAGAAGCGACTTAATACTTCTGGCTTAGGAAGGATTCAAAGGAATCATAATTCTGAGCACACCGCCTGAGTCGAAGGGGCTCAAAATACCGAGAGCAACGATTCGAAATGTTGAATGTTTGTACGATACAGAAGAAACGGCGAACAAACGTCACTAGCCATAAGTTTTGAGAAGAATGACACCCCTATGGTTTGTCTTTCCTTGAGCGTCGGCAGATCTAAGAACATGAAACGGCTCTCATATTATGGAAGGTTAAAAGCGCAAAGAGAAGGAACAGTTTTTGGACTAATTCGATTACACAGCATATTGAGTGTTCAGGGCGGGTATTCTAAGATCGAGCAAACGAAAGTTATAGCCTTTTAGTAGCATAAGGATTAAAGTAGTGCTAAGAGTGCAACTACCAAGATTATACTGGTAATGAGTGACAATCCTTCGTGAAAAACTTGTTGGTCTTTCTTTCCTCCCTTGTCGGAAATAATTACATTTAGGCAACCACTCCCCCTTTATGACGTCACACATCGTACAACCAACTAAAATCAAATTAGCTTTGGGCATTACTAGAAGCTTGGAATGGAACTTCAACAGAACTAGATAAACAGATAGGATGCAAAGCGTATTCGCCGCTGTTATAAAAGCAAAAGAAAGCTATTTTGAAGATCTTTGATCCATATGTTTAAATTCGAAATGAAAAGAAACATTGCATGAAAATATCAAGTTTTTTTCAAATTTTATTAACATTTTGATTGTGACGTTACACCCTCATCATTCCTCAACATTCCCCCCTCGGTAGTGACTTCATGATAATGTCTGTTAATGTTGAACCTTACCGATGCACATAACCCTTTTATAGTGTATAACACTACTTAGAGCAGCTTTGCCTAACAGACAATTGAAATTTTGCTACAAAATGTTTTACTTAATTTACTGAGTAAAGTACTAGAATAGCAGCCCACAAAACTTCTTAAGTACAACTTAAAGTTGGTCTATTGTTTTAGCTTTCACTTGTATTTCATGTTAAAACTTGCAGAAATTTTGCTAAACTCTTTGTTGCTAAGCGAAATTCTTGAGAAAAATTGCAGCACTTTAAGCGGCTGTCAGTCTTTATTGACGCGGGCCTCACACATCGCTAGAGCTAGACGCATATTGACATCTCTATGTTGCGCCTCCGGCACGTGGACCCACTCACAAATACTTATGTATTTAGTACTTTTGTTTGAAGTGTGCGTGTGTGGCGCATTCGGGACTAACTAACTAGCTGGGGCTCTACGCTCGGTTGGAGCACGATTATTGGCTACGGCCATTATTTTCTTTTAGTGCCAAAAGCTGGGGCCTTTTACGATCCTACAAACTAAACACTCGGAAAAATTGGTTCGCTTCAATATTATCGAAGGCAAAATTCCAAAAACTTTAGCATTACACATTTTTGTATTGTAAAGAGTATCAGTTTTATAAAAGGACTTTTCTGAAAAGTAGAACATACTCTAAATTAACGAAAATCCTAATGATATTGGCAAAACATAAAATTTTTAGTTTATAGGTTTACAATTTTCTTCAGAAATTTTTGTTTGTGTTGTTAGAGGTTACCACTTAAGAACCTACAATGCCTACATACACTACGAAAATTTGATTGTTGATGAAAATTTTCATTAAATAAGAAAAATTTACGGTATTTTAAAACATTTTTAATTCTAAAAAAATGTAACGTATTTACTAAATTGCAAAAACTTAAAGAAATTTTTGTTTAAATGAACTAGTTGTCCTAGCATCCAGGGAAAATGTTATGTAAATTTCCAAAGAAATTTCAGAAATTATTGCTTAGTACATATATCGTTTTCCGAAATGCAACGTTTGGAAACTCAATAATTTCCAGTGGGATTCGGTTCAGCGGTTCAAACCTATGTGAATTTTTGCTAACTATCTTGTTTGTAACACTAATAACACCATAAAGACATATACCAGATTTCGATTCCTATGTTAACTGGACGATTTGAGAATACAGTTTCAACCAGTCGGAAACGGATACGAAGTCTGGACCAGCCTTGATTTTGTAATAGTTTCGTCTACGAACTCAATTAGTGTATGTATCAGTTTTCCAGCGTTTTTAAGGGCATTTTTTAAAGTAGCCCTAATCAGCTATTTTTCTTAAATTCGAGAAGAAAATCGACCCAACATGGAATTCGCCGTTAGTGTGTTAGACCGACTCCATCGTATGTAAAATTGAGAAAGAGATAATGGTCGCTTTTCAGCAAGAAGACTCAACGATTCCCAAGGATTCTTCTCAGTTCTCGAGTTTTTAACCAATGGATTTTTCTGAGTTTATTACATTTAAGTCCCGACAATAAGCTGACCATAACTTAGCTTGTGACCCAAATGTTTGTTTATAAACACATTCGACACACATTTTGGCAATATTTTAAAGCATTTTCAAGTACCGCGCCATCAATAAATCAGCAATTAAACCGCAAAACCAAACGAGACCAAATGAGACCACACGAAGCCAACCAATCAACCAATTCATTCATTCATACACACCTGACACTGTTGCGGTCCGTGTCGCGTTGGTGAGGATATTTTAGGTCGGTTCTTCTGCTGTTTCGGCACGCCCACTGCCACGCCTGCCGCTGATGATGATGTGTTTGTGGCTGCCGCTGTTGTGGTTACGCCAGGAACATTTTTACCGTTGCTCTTGAAACTCAAACTGTGTCCGCTACTGCTGTCGTTACTGTTACTGTTGCTATTACTGCTGCCAGCACTGCTCACACTGATGCTGCTGCCGACCGAGGAAGCGTTACTGAAGTTGCTACTGTTGCTGCAGTTGCTGTTGTTGTTGTGCTGATTGAGTAAACTTGCTGCGCTGCTGGTGCTGCTGTTGCTCATAATCTGCGCCAAAGTTGTGACATTGGTCGCAGTGTTGCTGCAGCTGCTGCTCCGTATGAGACAGTTCTTGATGTAGCTGGTGTTGGTCTTGGCGTTGCTAGTATTATGCCCGTGACTGTGACTGTGACTGAGGTGGCTACTGCCGGAAATATGACTTTGTGTGGATGTGGATACCGTTTGTACGGTGACTTTGTGGCTGGCGCTGCTATTGTTGTTGTTGTTGTTGCTGTTGTTGGTATTTCGTCGTGTTATGGTTATTTTATTGGGTCTGTCCAGATGATTGCCAGTTGTTGTGGTTGCTACGCTTGCGGTCGCTACTGATGTATTGCTCTGAGTTGTTGAGGCGTTCGCTGAGCTACTAATGTTGCTGCTGTTGTTCTTGAGTGCTGTTGGAAGAAATGGCGGGAACATATTTAACTTTACATTAATTAGAAAAAAGCACAGAGGCCTGTTAAATGTGCTGCACATATGTCAAGCCGTAAAATTATGAGAAATTTCAACATAAAAACTCTATAACCAAAGTCTCAAGGTATCTTATTTTGACTAATAAACACGATTTTTTTTTTAAAACTTGTGTACAAGAACCCGTTGCAGTGGGGAATCCCAGGTAGAGGTAGAGGAGGAGCAAGAGAAAGAGGAAAAGGAATAAGAAGAATAAGAGTAATGGAAACGGGAAGGAAAAGATGCTCTACTTCAAGAGGGGCACGGGGGTTGGCGAGTGGAAAGAGCAGTGGATGGAGCCCCCTCTAGTAGAATGTAAAGCAGAGTATATATAAAATTAAATGTCATTTTAAATATTAAAAATAAATGATTTTAACGAAGTTGCCACCGTTGGCGGAAATTTACTACCCACAGCCCGAGAGATCAGAGATTTCAAGATCGGTTCAAATGTGGATTAAAACAACTCTCATCAGGCAGACAGGAGAAAGTTCTATTGCTATGGCTATGATCAACTACTAGAGATTTTGTCTGCCAAATTGTCTTTTTGCGCGATAAGAAACATAGCTGAAGCAGTGTTGGAGAAACAACTGGGCACATTGCATTAAGGGGCGCACTTATACGATCTCTAAAAGAAGGAAAATTCTACTAGCGTAAGGAGGCAACGGATATTAGGATCCCAATTTAAGATAAGTAAGTGCGTAAAGCAAAGAGAATTAATTATTTTAGCACAGAGATTGATGCTTTTTATGCTGGGGGCACAAAACGTAGAAATAGTATAAAGAATTGTTGTGGTTTAAAGGTCATTAAGAAGACATGAGAGTTACAGCAACTCCATACTTGGACTCTAGTAAAACACCCAAATCAGCGACTAAAAAGATGATAACCAAAGGAGTACCATTAATATAAACGAGGTTTATGTCGATGAAACGAATTAGGCATACACTTGAAAGGTTTTAAAATCAAATTTGTTAACATCTTTATATATAAAATCTATAGGTACATGCATACATACACTATAAAATGAAGCGTATTTGTTATACATGCGCAAAATTAGGTCCGCATTGACAAACAACAAATTTGTACGGATTCATTTTCAAACTTTTCATGATAACTCGCGAATGCTGAAACTTAAGTTCTTTAAGTTTGAGTTTGTTTGATAAAGTGGCTTGTAAGTCTCGAGGGTATTGCTTTACAAGTTTTTTCGCATTGTTTTCGATATGAAGACCTTTTCTAACTATAACTTTTTGTGATCCTAATGTAAGGGCTTCGGGAAGAAGTCCTGTTGGCTGCTGCTTTAGCTTTTTTCATGTACATTAAACATTTAGTTTAGTAATGCAGTAAATAATGACTTTCTTTTACTTAGTGCATAATACAAACACTTCTACGTTTTCACTTTAATCATTTAGTAACTTCGATTAAACATTGCGATACTCAAGCCAGATAAACATTCACTCACATTCATTAAACGCAGCGCATACGCGTTCATTCGTTTATCCTGAGCGTAAATCTCTAAAACGTAGCTTTTAAGTGAATTGCACTAATCGCGTACCGAAGCCTCGGCGCAATTGACACAGTTATATATGTTAAACTCCTTTCAATATAATTAACTTTTTCAAAGTTTTGTTACTGTTAAGTTTTTCACTTTGAAAGCAGTGCATTCTAGCTACTTTTTAACACTTTTGTCGAACTCAATATCACATTCTCGACTAATTACTAACTCAAAGCACAACAAAATCTGTAAGATTTATCGACAGAGATTAGTTAGTGCGCTGAAAAGGAAGACTATAAATTACAATTAACTATAAAGCATATCACCCATAGAACCCTGGGCGTTAGAACAATGATTCTCATTTTACAAAGGCATGTTTCTCATTTACTGATAATAATGGGGAATATCTGTTCTCGAATAGATAGCTTTGCGGCTTTCAATGTTTTCTCAATCTGGCCATACCGTTTCCTTTAAATTTAAAACATTTATCAATCGATTTAACGATTATAAAACATTTTTAAGACAAATGACAGGAATATTACGTTCAGGACAAAATAATGAACATTTTAACGCAAATTTACCTTAATTCAACAAAAACACGGACACTGAACAAACTAACGCCGCCTGCTAAGATGCATTCGCCTCAACCTTCTTCTGCATGTATTAGAGACCCCTTCCAACGGGTTGAGGCGGGCATTCAGCCGGTCGTTATACCCACTAAAATGCCGATTTAGCTCATCCATCACCGTGGGCATGCATAAATCACGATGCATCACGGAGTTACACGCATACCACGGCGCTACAGTAATGCACCTAAGAGTACGGTTTTGCATCGCTTTGACCCAAGCGATAATGGAAGCGGCCGCAATTCCGCAAATTGACAAACCCTAAGACCACGTAAGCACAACTATTGACTTCTAAACAAGCACCTTGTTGTTAAGACCCAACTGGCTCCTAGGACGCAAGAGGCAGTTGAGCTTTTTAAGATTAGAGTAGCAAGCACCTGTGGTCGTTGCTATATGCTTATGCCAGGTAAGATAAAAGGACAAAGCGTAAGCACGCAGTGTCTACTCTTAGTGCTACAATGTTCCTCCTGTACGAATACCTACCAAATTCATCCAGGAAATCCTGCGTGACCACCGCTGCTTCATTGGTGTAAGCCGAGCTGGACACAAAGAAAGTGTCAACAGCAAATGTGGCTATAATCGAATTTTGTGCATTCGGCACCGTAAAGTCAGCAGTGTACAAGTGCACAGCAGAGTTCAAAGAATACTGCCCTGCGGCACACCACTCTTAATGCAACGCCTTCTCGATCTCGATATCACTTTCTGTACCGCAACCCTAAAACAACGCTTCTAAAGTTACGACCTAAACAAGTTGGACTGCGCAGCTGGAAGAAGTGACATAACCTTGAACGCTTGCTGGTTATCTGAGAAGACGGCAGAGCTGTAGAGCTTTTTTCCAAACCCTCCAAGGACATATTGCACCACCCGTTGCACCGGTTCAGGAATACCATGTAAGTGAATGAATTTGAATTTTTTTATCCTGTAATCCAGAATGAAATCAAAACAGACCGAAGCAAGCTAAAGAACATTTAGTCGACTTTAAAAACTTTTTAATTTAAGCTGCAATTCGTCTTGATCGGTATTAAGCTTCTCCAATAATATAAGATTTGCTGCAAACCATTAGCGAACCCAAATTTCTCGGAAAACTTATGTTTAAGCCAAGGTTGAGAAGATTCGGAATTATTTTCCGCAAAACATAGCCACCACTCATGACATAGTTTAACATTGTGCGCATTATTCTATTATATTAACAAAGAAAAAAAAAGGTGCTCATACACTTACAGGCTGTTTGTATTGTTCCCAGAACATCTGCCAACATTTCCGGATCCGGATAGCCTATAGTCAATGCATTTTCTAATGCTGACGTTGTTGTTGTTGCTGCTGATGATGTGATGCCATTTGTATGACTCGCTGATGTTGTTGTCGTTGCTGTTGCTGCTGCCGCTGGCGTGGCTGTACTAGCTGCTGCTGCTGCTGCCTCCAAGGAGCTGGCATCTCTCAGTTGAAGAGTCACAGAGCCCTCAGTGCCAACAGAGGCGCTGCACATCAACACACGAGACGTGCTTAGACTTGTCAAAGGCAGATGTATGCTCTTTGGTACCTAGGCGAGGCGTATATAGAGGGGGAAATTGAGTATAAATGCTGCTCAAAATTGACTAAACTTAAACTATATACGCATATGTATTTAACATATAGATATGTGAGTGTGTTTGTGTGTGTGTGTGTGTGTGTATGTGTGTGATGGTGTAGCGGCTGCCAAGAGCGCTGTCAAGTAAGATTAGTTAGGATTATTGATAATTCACAGCAACTGTTGTCTAATGGCTGACGCGTCGCATAATTAATTGAATTTAAATGCATTTCACTTTGAGCTATGTGCCACACACACACACACACACACACATACACACACACACACACACACTCATAATCAAAGACCAACTCACTTTAAGTAACATCGCAGCACGGAAGTTGCTCATACGCCGCGTGTTACCAAGCAACCATGACAAAGCGCTCTTGCCAAGCTGTCAGACACACATAAAGAGCAATAATAATCATAAAGCAAAACATTTTGCTTATGGCTTTTATATGAATTGAGCAATCTAACAATAAATGTGCTCAATTCGTACATATTTTAGTTAGCTTGATGTTATGTGCTAGCTGTCGTTGTATCCCGCAGCGCACACACTGCGTATACTTGTTACTAATTTAAATGTAATGAAAATTGAGTCTATAATTGAAAGTGCATTGAGGCAAATTATAGAGCTCTAAACAGGCTTTTGGAAACTATTCAATTAAATCACTTTTAGGCATAAAAACAAACGCTTGCGAATAATATGCTCATACATATGCATATCCGTGTGTGTATGTTTAAATTTGAGACGAAGACATTGCCATAAATTAAAATGAAAACGCATAAAATTCAAGTAGACAAATAAACACTTGTATTATTGTTAATTTTCTTGTGCGCCAAGTTGAAAAATAACACTGAATCGCAAGAAAAACACAAATGAAAAGTTCTTCAAGACTAAAGGAAGCAGCTTCATTAAGCAGCTACAAGTGGTTGTTGTTTTTTTGCTATATTTTTGTTGAATTTGTTGTTGTTTATTAAGGCCAAATTAGACGCTGCTTTGTTTGTTTAAAGTTGTTGCATTAGGCTATGAAATATATATGGGGCAGTGATAGACGCAGCATTAGGGTGGCCACTTAATGAGATACACATGGATTATGAAATGTATAAAATGCTCGATTCAATATGTTTTGATAAGCATGATTCGAGCAATTGCATAGCATTTAAGTGGGATCACTGACCTAACCCAAAAGTATTCAATAACTGCTTTCTTGGTCGGACAGAAAATGAGTTTTCTTAGTTTTTATGCTCCAAAATGGGGGTCGGCAGTGCAGATGTTAGACTATGAACGGGCCCTAACAGAGACGTAATAGCTTTAAAACAGCCAGGTGCACCCCATAGGCTGAACGTGTCGAATTTTCGTTGCATGCTCACTCAGATCCGAGCGAAGTGCTACCCGAAGTCTGCACTCACTGCTTTCAAGAGACAAAAAACAGTATATTTATGCTCTAAAACAGGTTTCGGCAGTGCAGATTTTAGTCCCTAATAGAGATGTGATAACTTTAAAACAGCCATGTGCTCCCCATAGGCTGAACGGGTCGAATTTTCGTTGCATGCTCACTCAGATCCGAGCGAAGTGCTACCCAAAGTCTGCTCTCACTGCTTTCAATAGACAAAAAACAGTATATTTATGCAGATTTTAGTCCCTAATAGAGATGTAATAGCTTTCAAATAGGCATATGCTCCCATAAGCTGAACGGGTCAAACTTTCGTTGCATGCTCACTCAGATAAAGCCGAATTGCTAGCCGAAGTGTGCACTCACTGCTAAGACAAAAAACACTCACTGCTAAGACAAAAAACATCACATATATTAATCCCTAATAGAGATATAAAAGCTTTCAAATAAGCATGTACTCCCATAGGCTGAACGGACCAATTTTTCATTGTACACTCATTCAGATACAGCCGAAAAGCTAAACGAAGTCTGCACCCACTGCTTCTAAAATACGAAAAACAGCATATTTATAACTTTCGTCGCATGCTCACTCAGATACGGCCGAAGTGCTAGTCGAAGTCTGCACTCACTGCTCTCAAACGTTTTTTGTTGAGTGTGCTCAAGGTATCGGCAACTTTTCTCTGTTGAAACGCAAATACTATCGCAGAGACTTAGACCCTACCAACGTCTCTGACTCCGCAACCAAACCCTGCTCTTAAAGTATAAAGAATTTCTTGTAGTTTCATTTCAAAACAATGTAAACGTAAACTCAAGACAAGAGGGGCAAAGTAAGATTTGTGAATGAAATTGGAAACTAAAAAGTATTAAACTTTAAGAATGGGAGAACACGAAATAACAACGTTTGTGTGCACAATGTAGTTTGTTGTTGTTTTTTTTCTAACGTATACAGTAGACTTTGAACTTCAAACCAATTTTCACTTGAATAAAACGCAACGTATCCCGGTGAAACTAATATTTTGCAAACCGCAAGCATTTTATCTTTCGAATGCTATAGGTTTTACCTGAATACGTTACGTTATTGCGAAGTAATCGGTACCACACTGAATTTTTGCTGAGCGTATTTATATAATAGATAGTCTACCTTGATACTTGCAAAGACATTCAAATAAGGGATTTGCCTAAATGCATACGAAACGATAAAGGAGTCATTTCCTCAAATATCGATCTAATCGTTTAATGAATAAAATAAGATGGTGCAGCACGGTAGCATTTGGCTTCATTCGGCTTGCATTGCATTTAGCTCAATATTTATTGAGTGTGCTCATTGACGTGAAATCTTCGAAATCTCTAGTAAAATTGTGATAGTTGCTCCATATTTTAAAGAAAATGACTTTCCATTTGACATCATACATCTTCTAATTTAATTCTTTTGTTAGAAGCTATATTCGCTATTTTCTAACAATTCAAACGTGGCATGACAATTTTATACAAAATCAAGATGAAAAATAGACTTCACACTTTACTATCATATAACTTTTTGGCCACATTTTTCTTTATAAGTTTCGGCACTCTTTTTTTGTATTCGCTCTTTTAGGGATGATATAATAAGCCGCTAAGAAAGAGACTATATTCCATCCCAGCTCTCAAAACATGCAAACTCTGAAAAACTGGTTCCACTCTATTCTTCTTCATGCTTCAAACAATCTAAAGTGAATACTAAATCAATTGCGCCACTCTAATATAAATTAGACGCACTCTAATGTCTTGCGTATTCAATTTTATAGTGCCCATAAATTATTTGGATGCTAAATCATTAGAGGTATTAAATAATTATTTGTTAGGCTTGTGCAAGCCCCTAAAGATTTATGCTACTGAAAAGTCATTTAGCATTAGACCAAGAAGTCAAGGGCGGCACCGGAACAACAGCTACATGACAGCATATCCTGTTGAGACATGCCACCAATATTACCTGAACGGCACACACACACTCACACCCACACACACACACACACACTCACACACACTCACTCACACTCACTTTCCCATATGCAATGATTTATTTTTACAGCGTGATTCACGTGTCAATCAAATGTCAATGTCCATTCAAAGAATAAAGCACAACAAAAAAATCACGACGCAAGCAATGGAAAAACTGAAAAGCTGAAGCGAAAACTTGACTGATTATATGACTTTTTTTCCCTACCAATTGAGGCACATTCATAATTGGCAAAGCCAATCGAATTTGGGCACAGCCTTAATGAAACACGAGAAGTTTTATAATAAGATATTAATCTAGAGTTGTTAATTCTGTTAATATCAGTCTCCCAATATGCCTTTGTAAAACGTCGTTCTACTTCTTCTCAACTATTAGAACTTCCGTCTACACTATGCAACTTTGTCCTCCTTTAAAGGCTTAAACATATCTTTTCCGTTCAATTTTGAATCGCTGATTTCGAATCCGGAAACCATTTTGGATATTCTAGCACCGTTTTCAAATTATTATTATTATTATTTTTTTTTTTTTCAAAAAATCGATATTTCGAAAGTTTTAAAATCAGCTAATCTCACATATCTTGGAAACCTTACTACCAATTAAAATGAACTATAATTTGAATTAAAGGTTGATTAAATCCGTTTCATATAGTTTTGTTGTACCGACATTCGATTGCGTTATAAGGCAATAAATTTAAAAAATATTTTGGAAATTAAAATTTGAGTTTTTTTTGTTCAGTGCCTTGTAATTTGGAATCGAGTTAAGATGGACCAAAGCTGGCGGAGGATCATTGAAGCGACACTTTAGTAACTTTAACTCAAGTTACTGTTCATTTTGATCGGCTATAAGGGTCCTGAGATATTTAGAAAACTTTTCTAGATAATTCAAAACAGTTTTTGGATTTGAAATTGGTAAACCCACATTTTACTGCAATTCAAAAGAATCTTCGATCGTGCATTTTTCGATAAATACTTCGCCATTTCGCTTCCGATTTTGTTCAAATTGGATGTTCGGAAATGTATAATTTTCGATTTTAGAAAAAAAAAATTTTAGTTCATTGCCCTGTAACTTGCAATTGAATCAAGTAAGACGATTTGAGTTCATTGCCCAGTAACTTGCTATTGAATCAAGTAAGACGATAACCGTATAAAAAACATTTTTTTGCTATTAAATTACCTTCAATTGGAGTCACAGTTCATCTCGATAGGTAGTAAGGTTTCCGAGCAATATGAGATTTTCTGAACTCACAACTCTCGAAATTTTGAATTTTTTTAAATAGCGATAATTCGAAAACGGTGATAGAAAATCCAAAATGGTTTCCGGATTCAAAATAAGCGACCCAAAATTTGCTGAAAAATATGTTTTAGCCGTAGGCCTTTAATTGGGCCAAATATGGTGCATGGTGTTACACTAATCGTGGTATGGAATTTTTTTTTTTTTCCACTATCGATATTCTTTTACACTATTAATAATTTAAAAAGAAAGTAGGAAGGCAGTTGACAGCTCTCTCTTTTCGTGGTATTCATGTTTAAAACTTGATCTTACCAGAAATGGATCTGACGTATTTGGAGACAAAATTCGGACTTTCATTTTTGTATTTTTGGCCGATGCCATCGTTCACTGTGCGGTGTTTGTTTTTCGTCCTTAATTTTGGTTTGATTTTCGATTGCTAATGCTAATTGCTTTACTTCGCGATGATGCGTTTGTACGTGCTTACAACTCAAGCTCTCACATCGAACTGTGATATGAAAATTGTTCCACAAAGGATAAAGGAGTACAACCTGCTTGCATTTCCGATTTCTGCACAATAAGCAAAATTTAATTGCGTTTCAGTTCAGATACACTATATTGAACCTATTGCAGTGTTTTGATGTTTTGATGTTTGTTTGGACGTCAAAGAAGTACCTCTACCCATAAAGGGCGTCATTTCAAATATGTACATGATATTTGGTTACGCCATTTTGATGTTTTTTTGCAGGCTCCAAAGCCATTGACGCAGCTTTGCCAAAGAAGCCTTTGATGCAATACTGGGCAATTTTTGCATAATATTCTGTTAATTTTAATAAATGGCTGCTTAAAATCAACATCGGGGATCAACATATTAACGGCATAGTTTTTCTATGAAAATTGTAGCAGAAAGAAAAAAGGAATACAACCTGTTTGCATTTCCTGTTTCTGCACAATACAATATATAATTGCGTTTTCATTGGTACACTGAAAATTGCGGTGCATATCATAAATGTTTGATAGCTTACATCATTCATTACGTAATACAGGTGCAAAGAGTATCTTTTAAAAAAGATTACCACTTCCATAGCGTGGTCATATATCAGTTATTCGCGGGTTAAATCTCTGCTTAGAATGGATACATGAACTCATTGTCACTTGAGCTGGAATATAATAATGTCAATTGACACACTCCATCTATTTATCGATTATAAAGCAGCATTTGAAAGCACGTTGGGGGATCGCGTATATGCCGCGCTGCCTGAATTTGGAACCCCTGCAAAGTTGGTGCGAGCAACATACGCAGCTCCGCCAAGGTAAGAAAGAGCTTCTCTTAACCCTTTGATACCAAGCAAGGCTTTGGACAAGGTGATGCTCTCTCCTGCTACCTATCCAACTTTGTGATGGAGAACGTGTTGCGAAAGGCCGAAGTACATCGGAACGGGACTGTATTCTTTAGGGCTGTCGATATCGTCGGCTGTACTAAGCGAGCAGTTACCGGAGCCATTGTCGCTATTATGAAGAAGCTACTGCGAGAAGGGGACAGGATGAAGGGGCAGACCATGTCTCCGTTGGAAAGATCAGTTAGGGAGCACTCTAAATAATTTGGTATCACCGATTGAAGATCCGATTGCATGCGCAAAGCAGAGACGCCTGGAGGAGTGCTCTACATCAGGCCGTAACCCGGTAACTAGTTGTTATGGACAATCAAGAAGAAGAAGAATATAATAATTCGAAAAAATTCAATTTTTGGTGTTGCTACTTTAAAATAAGTTACTGAATGAATATTGAATGAAGCTGCCAACTTTGGACTGACAGCGTTTTGACTATAAATACCACATCAAGTCTGCCAGAATACAGATTTCGCTAATCAAGGTTTTATACATTTTTTAACTTTGATTAAACTTGAAATGCGCTTTTTCGAAGTTTAAACAAAATGTTGAAATTTTATGATTTTCGTTATAAGTACTCCCAAAACGAAAAAATCGAATTTCGACAGGGCTAAAAATGGCATAAGAACGCATATTTGGCCTATGCGCTGCTTCTATGGGCATCTCTGGTTACATAGTGCGCATACAAAGCTGATGACATCAATTAGTTTTGAACTGTCAGTTAAAAGAATTTAATATTACTTCTATGCCTTTGGTAATTTGTCATCGTCTCGGGCTTATTAGGGGTAGCATGAGCTGAAACACATGTTTCGCTGGTTTTGGCCAAATCAATAACAGATACATCAATGCCTTTGCTGGCCGTTTTTGGTAAGTTTCGCCCTTTGTTTACAGTTTCAGCAAGCCTTTGAACTGTACAAATTATGGCAAATTTAGCTGAAATGCGCAAATTTGTTGCACGTAGAGTAGTAAATATTTTATGAGCTTGCGGATAAACTAAACGCATAAATATTTGAAATAAAAGAAGTAAATTTGAACATATTTAAATTACATACATAATGAGTTTTAGCTATTAGAGCAAAACAACACGGCGTATGAGTAATGCGGTGAGATTGCGCATACGCGCAATTAAATTATCTATATAAATAAATTATTATACCCTGTACACAAAGTGTCAAAGGGTATTATAGATTTGTGCAATGTATGTAACAGGCAGAAGGAGGCGTGACAGACTTTATGGTCAGGAGCAATAGTCGAGTCGATATAGACATGTCCGTCTGTCCGTGTTGTCGCACCGTTCTCGGAGACTATAAGAGCTAGTGCAAAAACTTGTTTACCAAAAGATGCGCATATGCCGGGTAAAATACGGGTTTGTCGATATCTTACCCCCTTCGCCCGTGACAAATTTGCGCGGTTTACAAACGCTCCGTTAAATCTATCACTTCGAAACTCGACAGAGGTGTGCTTCGTATTTAAGTGCATCTATGTTGCAAAAATGATCGAAAACGGATAAATACATCAAAAGTTACAGTCAAAAATATGCTAATTCACACCCCCCCCCCCCCCCCTTTCCTTTAAACTATGCCAAAATTTCACTACGTGTAGATATGGATACATGTGAGCTAGAGTTACAAAATTTGGTGTGGAGACGTGTGAACCAAGTCAATAAAACTGCATCCACCTTTTTTCAAAGGAACCCCCTTCCCCCGTAGTCGATTTACCTTAATTACTGCCACACCACATCCCCACCCCCCATATATTGATTTGAAAATTATAACAGTCATTAATATATGTATTTTTGATCTATGGTACAACATTCAACGACATTAGCCCAAAATTACTGGACTTATGGGTATAAAAGTAATTTTTGCCCGCATAATAGCCAACTTCCCAAAAGGAAAACTTGTCGATTGGAACTTCCCAATAGGAAAATGTTTACAGGCTACATCGATCTTATGCAAATATATATAAAAGTGGATACTTCCGTTACCATTTTACGTATTTAGTGTTTATAAAAAAGAAGGGTACAGGGTGTTCCACTGTCGGGCACCGTCCCGATTGTCTGCATCAAATTATTTTCGATCGGTACATACATATGCTATATATTATATATATAATGCTAGTTTATGAATGATTACAACGCTTTGTTGTTGCAGTTGTTGTTGTAGCACAGCTGTGGTTGTAGCTGTGGTTGTAGTTGTAGTTGTGGTTGTAGTTGTGGTTGTAGTTGTTGGCGCAGCTTTCGTGCTAACCGTCGTACTTACCGTATTTATGGCAGCCATCGCACTTGACGTACTTGACGTTCTTGATGTTGGTGCTTGTACTTGTTGTTGTACTTGTAGTAGTTGTTGTTGTAGTTGTGGTGGTGGTAGTGATGATGGGGGTACAAAATCAAAAATCTGCAAAAAGTTTTGTATGATTTGTGGTTGTAGAATAATTTTGTTTCTCTTCTTCTTCTTTTTTTGGGTATCTTATTGGCGAGAAAACTAAACAAAAACAGAAAACAAAAACTTGATGCATAAAAATGTGCGCATAGAACTAAAGCAAAGAGATACGAGCAAACGAGAACTCATTGACAAGAGCAAAAGAAAGAAAGAAAGAAAGAAGGAACAACGAACACGAGACAAGAGGCAAGAGGCAAGCGAGAGACGACAACGCACAGAGAGCGTTGGATACATAACGGAATGTATAACACAATCAAAAAGTATGAGAAAAGTGACAAGAGTTGCGCGCAGAGCGGCAGCTGGTCCGCTCTCGGGGGGGAGTCGGTTGGTTTGTTGTGGATTAGAGCGGGTTAGTTGCGGGCGGGGGGTGTGCGGTTTTCAACTGACGCTATGCTCAGCATAATGATGGCTGACTGACTGACTGACTGACTGAATGTCTGAATGTCTGACTGAATGTCTGACTGAATGGCTGACTGAATGGCTGACCATGCGTCTGCGTGTGTGTGTGTGTGTGTGTGTGTGTGTGTGACACGGCTGAGCATTAGTTTTAAAATTTGTTTAAGCAGAAATTAAGAAAAACAAAAACTAATATGTGACATTGAAATTCTTCTTTTTTTCCGAGTGTATGTGGATTTTTCTTTCCCCCCTTTAACATTTTTTATGTCTTTCGCAACGAGTTTGAAAAACTTTGGTACATATTTTTAGTGCAACTAATTTTTTGACTTTTTAGCTGCCTGAGTGGAATTTTTATGACAACAACAATAACAATATAAATTTCAAGCATTTTTGTGCACTTTGCCTGCAAAATACTGCAGCACTCTCTCCCTCTCGCTCTTTCTATCCCTTAGTCTATCTCACTTTAGCTGCCGCTTTATAAGCATTTATTTTCGTACACAATTGCTTTTGTCTGCAACTTACAGGCTTATTTTTATTTTAGTTATTTAATTACAATTTTCTATGGTTTTATTTATAATTTAATTCGAATTTATACCCCTCCCAAGTGCAGCACCTCTTGTTTTGGCAAAACATGCGCCAAAAATGCCGCCAAAAGAAGAACGACAAAACTTGGCAAAGATGAGCATTGGGTTTCGATATTGTTGACATATTTATATACCCTAACCATCAGTATATGAAAATTATAAGTGATGGACGGCGTGGAAAATTATTATTGCAATTAGCAGTCAAGAACAAATCGCTGACAGAGTTGTGCGTAAACTATCGAAGCAAAAGGTTGAGTAAATGCTTGTCGTTAAAAGTGCTCTTTTGTAAATATGATGGCAAAATCAGCAAATCATTTGTCTGTTTCTCAGACAAACAGACTGTAAGAGCGCTAAACATGGTTTGAAACACTTTCGATTCAAAATCTAATTGCCGTCACCGAACAACATTCAGTTGTGAGGTCTCTTTAACTATACACTATGTGGCGCCATCTAGCGTGCGCATGCACTTGCGCAACAACTGCAACAATAACCTAGCATATGAGCATGCATTCTCCTCTTTTCGCTCTCACAACCAATACAGCCTTCTTATGCGTCACACAGGACCCACAAGCGTAACACCATCTGAACGTAACACCAAACGAACTCACCGATATCCATGACGAAAAGGTGCGCCAATAGATTTTGCACATCAAAAACTTTATATTAAGCCATGAGATCAAAGAATGTGCTAAGCAGCATATAACTCTTCTTAGCAACAACAAATAAGTTAATCAAACACAAAATTTGAAAATCTGAAATATGCATAAATTCTTAAATATTCCAAACATAATACCACTTAAGAATTACACAAAATTTATAGCTTTCGATCAATAGCTCTAGGTCATGATTTTTTCAAGAAGTTTATGTAGAAAAAGAATGCTGATTTCTGGTAGATTTTGACATTTTGGCTGTGTTTAGGTTCTTTTTTGTTATAGTAATCAGTGTTGCCAATTTATCAGATTGGCTTTTTAATTAAATTGTAACATTATTAAGAATAAGTTGATTAAATTTTGTTGCTCGCATATACAAATATTTAGTCATTTTGTGAACAACAAAGTCAGAAATGGTTATATATTCGAATGAGTCTTAAGAAGCCTAACAATACTATGAGTATATATTCGAATACTTGTATTTTTGAACTGATTTGGCTAAGAATCGGCAGTTGCTAAGAGTACCATACATACACACACAAATACACAATAAAACGAATTGGCGATTCTAATCTAATAACTTCAAGCTCATAGTTTTCGTTGCATAACGCTAGATATTTAAGTTTTTACAAAGTTCGAAAGACAGTCGAAAGCGAAAGCTTCAGATTTTTTTCATTATTATCTCTACATATAAATACGCTATGGGAATGTTCAGTGTGGTACCGATTACTTCGCAATAGCTCAACGTTTTTAGGTGAAACCTATACCATACGTAAGATAAAATGCCTGCGGGTTGCAGATTATAAGTTTCATCTGGATACGTTGCGTTTTATTCAAGTAAAATTGGTTTGAAGTTAAAAAATCAACAAAAAACCTTGTACACAAAACGTGTTGTTCTTTCATGTTTTCGTTTCTCTTTTTCGTAATCAGCTGTTATGAGTGTTAGAGGGTTCACATTAAGAGAGCTGTGTAAAATAAGCAGCTGCAGATTGCTATGCAGTTGTTTTTGGCTTGCTAAGTGCAATTTCTTAGACAGAGAGAGAAATATCATTCTCTAAATAAGTTTTTGTCTATTCACTATGCGAACGTAACTCTTTGAGCAAAAATTGGTCTGTACTTAAATCAATTATAAAAAACTCATAATGAGTTGCATTTGTACTTCAATTGATCGTTTCCAAAAAGAAAAAGGGTAGAAAAGAGTGTGAGAGCTCCATCCCTGCTTTCTTTCCTCTTCTTCAAGCAACTGTCACCCTTGTTTTTTAGCTACTACCACTTATTGGAAAAATCAATCATTTCCCAAATTCAAAATTTGCTTTGCAACGCACTCAAAAGCCAGCCGGTGCTGTATATACGTTAAGCTATGACTCACAATGTGTGTAGAAACATGTGTCCAAAATGGAGATATCATTGCTATTGCAAAGCAATTTTTCGACAATCAATCCTCTCAGCTCAAAAAGTTCAAACTTCTAGCGACAAGTTTAGTTGAAATTTGGTAATACAAATGGGAAATCAAATTCGAAAGGAATATCTCCCTCTTTCTCTCTAACTAGTACCAGCAAAGAAGAAGCACTTAATGTTAAATATGCTCTGCAAGCTTCTGCTTCAGAAGTTCTGACCACCAACTAAGACAGTATTGGAGTCCAACTTTATTTATAGTTCAAATTATAAGTTCCAACTCGAAATAATGACTCCACTTTTTTGAGGCGATATTTTTTGATATAGCGAGAACTTAAAAACCGTGCTAGGAAAACCTAAACGTTTGCCAGATTTGAAATTTGCGAACAAAAAATGTACCGGAAAATATATGTTTTAGCCTCGAAGGGAGTAATGTCCATGGAAAAACGAACGATGCAGAAGATATAATAATAAGATCAAGCTTTTGTTTCGCTGAAGAACAACTTTGTCATGTCTTTGCTTCTTGCAGCAACACTCAACTGGAATCAATAGTAGCCGATATTATCTCCGGAAACGAAAACGCACTGTTTCTAACTGTACACAACACCCTTTTGGTTCCACCAGATGCAGCTCAGCATTTCTGTTTCTGTCGAAGAAGATTTATTGTTCATCTGCAACCATAGTTGCGCTTATGCTGCATTTACCATCCAAAATTTTCCGCAAATGCTGCGTTATAAATACAATAAAAAATAAACTTTCCCATGCCCTCTCCCGTTCCAAATCCACGTCCCTTCCTCATCATCATCCCAATCCTCATCCGCATCGCATCAGCATCATCATCATTATCATCATCATCAACCATCTCCTCAACTTTCCTAAGCTATGCGGATATTGGTACCAATTGTTGTGCCTCATCATTTTTGAAAACTGTGATTTTGGTTTCTCTTAATATTTTCTTCTAACATCGGCCACATACAGAAATTTGTATTTATTTTTATAGATACAGATAAATAGCGCTGTTATTACGCACGGATGGTGTGACGCTCGGGTAGTGTTACGCTTGGGGGGCGTTACGCTTATGTGTGCTGTTTTAGCAGCGTCTACAGGATAGCGAAAATATTGCATGTACCTTTCTGTATACAGTACTGCAATTTAACCTATATTTTGATAATCTCATTCTTATTTTATTGCTACAATACAATGCATTCGCTATTTATTAAAATAATGGTTAAATGCAATCGAGAGATACATAATACATTGGTGTAAGTCAGGACAACTGTGCCCACAACACTTAATTGAAGATTTCTGATGCTTCTTATTGGACAAGAATTGTTAGCAGACTGTATAATAAGATTTAAGAAAATTATCGATACAAATGTCAAGCAAGTGTTTCAAGCACTACGGTCCTAATTACTTCCATTGGTTGCAAGCCAAGAAGTGCAACTTCAATGTATTTCCCAAAGAGTATGAAACTTTCGATCATTAATATTGCTAATCAGTCTAATACAAAAAAAAACAGTTTTTTTCACGAAATATTGTTGAAATATAGAGTAAGTTGCGATAATATCTGCCTTCTTTGCAAGTTGACAGCATGCAGCCATTAAGTCTTTACATTATAGAGTATACAATAAAAAAATTGCGAAATGAACAGCAATAACGACATGAAGAACAGCCGCCGCGGCAGCAACAGCAGCGGCGTCAGTACTAGCACCGTCAGCCAAATGATGGGCCAACGGACTGAGGGGCAACTTGAAGGGCGGGCACACGTGTGTACACATGTTCTTAGACATCACTCACACACACACACACACACACACACACACACACACACACACACACACACACACACACACACACACACACACACACACACACACACACACACACACACACACACACACACACACACACACACATACACTGCTGCAGTGCACCCGAAATGCAACAGGCAAGATGACGGTGTTGGTAGAATTGGACACAATTCGAACAGATGCAAATGGCTGCGTAAGAGATGCAAGATACATGCAACTTATAAGTAGCATCGACAGCGACGCGAGGCAAATGTGAGGGCCAAGCCAAAGTATCTTGATGCGTTCGTTTGCCGTTGTAATGTCTACGCAATGCTTTCTGGCTTTCTGGCTTTCTTGCTTTTGTTAATTAAAAATATGCGCAATTTTATTGGCTATTTTGCACAGTGGTACAGTGGCACACTGTGCCGAGACAGTGGGTCGCACGTTGGCCAGGGCGGTAGTAAACGCACGGAATGTTGTCGAGCGCGACGACAATTTGTTTCAGAAAATGTTTGGCACGGCGCCCAGTGAAACACACTAATGAACAAAGCCAAGGCGCGATGCAACAACAACAGCAACAACTGGCGTAATGGCAGCAAGCGCCAAGTAAACATACATAAAACAACAACAACAACAACAAGAAGAAACAAAGCAAGCAGCGCTGCAACAGCGCTGCAACAGCGCAGTTTGCGGCAGTCTCAAGCATTCCATGATAACCTCAGCACATTTTTTATGCTTCAAATGCGTATACTTAATATTTTTTGTTTGTTTTTTTTTTTTTGTATAGAAATAATGTTAGGTTGCGCCTGTGGCCAGATCATAAAAATTAAATATGGCATGGCAAATGTTTATTTTGTATTTTGATTTTGTTTTTTCGCCTTTTTATCTTGTAGGCTGCATTTGTTGTTTGTTTGTTGCCCCGCACACACAGCTATTTAGTGTACAAGAGTCACAACAAATTAGTTTTTATAACAGCAACAAAGACAACAAACAACAAGAGCAACAACAACTGTCTTGTTTATACTAAACGCATAAATGACTCAATCTGCGCATATTGCGCATACGCCCCGTATAACTATATCAAACAGCTGCGCGCAATGCGCCAAGAAAACTTTGCTCTTGTTCTTGTTTTTGTTGTTATATGTAAAAAATTCATATTTATAACTATGGACAAAAATAAAATTCAATGTTAGACAAATTGTGAAAAAACCGATATTAAAAATATTTGACCGCTTGTTGGAAATAAAAACGCCGGTCTTCCTATACAAATCAAAATCCAATTAAAATCATTTCGCGCACATAGAAAATAAACAAATGCAAAAACGTTCAAAATATACTACATATATGGAATGTTTGGTACTTGTGCATAATCGCCGTCTCTCAGCTCGATTTGTTGTTGTTTATATTTGCTTAGCCAAACGAATTTTGCCATATCTTCAATTTTACGCTTAATAAAGACAAACAACATAAAAAAAGCAAGTTCATTTGTGAGAACCCGACTATAAGATACACTGCAACCTCAAAAACCGTATGCAGTTTTGTACCACAGAACGCGCAGAAAGCAAAGAGAGAGTTTTTTCTGTCTCCCACATGCAGAGTTGGTGCACTGCATCGCTTTTAAGTATTATTGCACATTTTCGGTAAAAAAAAAAAGTGAGCATTGTTTCCTTTAGTAGGCTCACATGAGCCTAGCCTGATAAAGCCGTTCCATTGTATATATTGAATCAGGTATAATGTAATCATAAATGCACAAATATCGTCTTCTAATCACTCATATTTTTATAGTTCTATATATATCCTCTTTCTCATCTTCATCCTCTACATCTATGTAAGGTTGTGTTTACCCATTTGCAAGATTGTCTTGAAACTATCAGAGTTATAATAGCTGTTTAAGCCTGCCTTAGGCTTGGAACAAAAATCCAGTCTTTGTTTCCTTTTTCCTTTTTTGTTTATCATAAAAGTAATTTTTGACCCATAATAACCAACTGCCCAATAGGAAAACATGTCCATTACAGGCATATCGATATTATGGAAAGTGACGTAAAAGTGGATACTTCCGTTCCCATTCTACGGTATTTAGTGTTTATAAAGAAAAAAGGTACAGCGTATTCCCCTGTCGGGCACCGGCCCGAAGGAATAAGTTTGTATTCTCCACATGAAATCTTTATTTATATATGGAGTAAGCTTTAGTAAGCATGGAAATTACCATCACTCTCATGGGATTGTAGGCTGTATTCCAAAAATGAAAAAGATTTTTAGTTATTTTTTTGCATACTAAGAATAATCGAAATCAAGAATTTGGGTTAAAGAATCAAAAACATCCGATGTCAAAATTATTTTTCGAAAGCAGAAACCGAACATGCTTGGTTTAACAACGCTAAGTACGAACATTCTTGACTTAGGACGCTCCATTTCGCATTTTTTCTAAATTTAGAATCGAATGTTTGCTTTCGTTTCCAAGAACCATTGCTTATTTTTATCGGTTTTTTTTTCGATTTTGACACTGACAGATAGACCTGGCGCTACGATAGCTTTTCCAGAGTATTGGCGTGTATTATTATAAAATTTAAGAAATATGTGACGGAATCGTGGTTACTTGTATGCAAACCTTAATATATATGTTATAATAGTGCGACGAGATAAATACACTGTATATTGTACTATTTTTTCAAGGCAAATTTTTATAGGTTCTTAAAAATTAAAAATGTGATTAACAAGAACATTGTAAGGGAGTTGTTTGAATGACTGGAGTCCTGGACCGTTAAAAAATTCAAATTTTTTGTTATTTCTGTCATACCGACTCACTCATTGGCAAAATCAAGAAATAGGAAGCACACTTTGCAGAAAGTGGTCGCTTTCACGGCCAACGATTACACTATGATCCTTTGATCATGATTTGACATTTCCTGTTCTTTTATTGGTCTAAGCATTAAAGCTGCAAAACTATTGATATTACGATATATCGAAATTTTACCCTTGTGTCTCACTATCAATGGATTTTTCACTATTTCCCAACCTTAAAGATAAGAAGGAAAAACAACATTCAGTACTATATAGAGCAAAACCGTCGATGCGGTTCCCAAAGCATATTTTTAATAGTTTTAGTAGCTTTGAGCAGAGTATACCAAAGGTACAAAGGTATTAAAGCGTATATTAACCTTTTCATAGACGGTTTTCTGATTTGGTAATTAGATTGTAAAATAAGGAGGTTTAAATGAAAATGTTCCTTAGCTCTAGCGAACTCCCGAAAAGACATAGAGCCCCTAATAAAAGCAGAATTTTTTAAAAGGGTATACCTTTTTAACAGTATATACGATTTCATTTATAAAGTTAAGGAATATGCACGAACAATATATGAAACGGTAAATCTACGTTTCAATATCTTTAAAAAGGTATACAGCTCGACCGGATCAGACGCTCTAATCGAGAGTTCAAAGCTATCTACAGTTAATAGCTAGTGAGGTACAGCAGCTCCTCGCTTGCTAGCGTCACAGCACGAACTGCCATTCGTAGTGATTATACTACTGTCTTGTACGACAAAAGGCTATGAAATCAGCTAGCAGACTAAACAACCACGGAGTCTGGACAAACTATATGGGATTTGGGCACACACTAATAGCCAGCAAGAGAGCTCAGGAGCAAAACAGGACTTACTTCTATACAGATGATTCCCAAAACTAAAGATGTGATTGATGCTGTTCGGTATCTTGATGAAAACTTAAGCTACTCAAGCGCGACAGGTAGTTTGCCGTCGGTTTTCCAAAATCTAATAAAACTATTTGGGGTAAATGTAGGAACTGCTGCGACAGTCAGGCTGCGCTCAGGTCCCTGGGGAATCCTCGCACAACATCGATCATGGTCAGCGAAGATGACCAGATAAGACCAGACTTGATTTCACGTCATAACAAAGTCGGTCTATACTGGATTCCTGGACACCGAGGTATCAAGAGCAATGAAATAGCGGATGAACTGGCAAACAAAGGCTAGGGCCTGAGGCAATCATTCCTGTCAGCGCAGCTGAATTGGTTGGATGGATAGCGGTCTACACAGACACAATCTGTAAGGAATGCTGGAAATCCACCACTGGTTGCCGCGTAACAACACACCCAATCCAAAGGCCATCAGATATCTTCTTCGTCAGAAAAGGAGAGATCTGCGAACCCTGGTTGGATCATGGGTCACAATGCATTTGGCCACCACCTGGCCAATGTGGACCTCGTTGACGACCCAACTTGCGCAGTCTGTATTGAAAAGACCGACTCCACGGAGCACTTTCTGTGTTGCTGTCCGGCCATTGCAACGAAACGGTTGAGTGATACACATGAGCGAGGTGTATACTCTCCCCTTACGTAGTCTTCACGACTTTTTATGGGAGTCTATGCATGCCTACTCTGTTTTTCTTCTCTTTTTCCTATTTCAACTGTACATTTTCTCTTTAACTTTATCTGGCGGGCATAGTACAATGGACAAGGCTGCCTGAGTGCTAGGGATGGTTCAACCCTTTCTGATTAGCCATCGCAGCCCCCACATATCTAATCTAATCTAATGTGATTATACTAAAGATAGTGTTGGTTACAAAGCTTTATACTAAGCACTACTAAATCAGCTATTATTATAATCAGCATATATATATATAATAGAGTCGTAAACTTCTTTTTCTAGAACTTTCTCAAAGTACAAGCTTGCCCAAACTTAATGCGTATACCCAATGTACCCCTTATGCATAAGATACAGTGTACAAAAAAGAAAAAACATAGTAAAACAGGCGGCAACTTGTCTCAAATATTGATGAATTAATAATCACATAACGCTAATCAAGTTTTTGTTAAGTCATCTGGGTTGCCAGGTGTCAGGCATTCAGGGGATCTAAACGTGGGAGAAACCACAAGGCATGCTCCACTCTCCATTTAATTATCGAACACTTTGTCTAATGAGCACACTCACACACTGCAAACACATAAACAAAAGTCGAGCACACGCAGAGCCCCGTGCATTTATTTTTACTGTTTCTTTCTTTTTTTTATAGCCCACTTTCTCTATGCTCTCTTCTAATTATGCCTAAATGGCTTTCAAGTGTTGCTTTTTTCGCTCTATACTTTGTACCAAATTGGGTTAATAGACCATTGAGTGTGGAAACTCGAGTTTCCCAGCTGCAGTTGGACTTGACGTTTCGGCGAATAGCCTGTTAATTGCATCTTTCGCATATTTCGTGCAAAACTTTTTAATAGCTCTAATAAAATGAAATATTTTAATGTTATAATTGCCCAAGTATTTATAAAGGTAAATTCAAAATAATACATCTATATATACATATAGCTGGGCGGGATTTAATGGCTTTAATACCGCTACACAACATGAAAATGCTATTAACTGTAAAACGAAAAGCAGAAAAACATATTAAGATTGCGGAATTAGCTTTAAGCTGATGCTAAATGTAGAGTTTCTTTACAAATATTGAATTTTTTCTGTTAAATTTGGCATGCATTTGTGTATTTTGTGTTCGCAACTTTTTGTGAGAACTTTTGGGCATATATGATATCATAGTTCATAGGCTTGGGTTGCTTAAAGTTACTTAGGATAGAAGTGGTTCTATTAGGCCTACACAGTAATTTGTTCGACGAATCTAAAATATTTGACATTGACATCCGCAAAACTTTTGCAAATAGTTTAATACACATATTTTTTTTCCTGATATGGAAACCCTTTCAAGAATTTATGTCCATGAAACACCCAAATCTGAATAAGAACAGTCTAACATTAGGAGCTGTTCATAAATAACGTCATCAAATAGTGTGTTTCAAGAGAAGGACGTCACTGTTACAAAGTCAAAAAATGGAATTAAATATATAGTTTATAATGATTTGTTACATCACATTAGCGAGATTCCACTAACTGTAACGACGAAAAGTAAATAAGTTTTGCCGATTGTTAATATTCGATAACGGGTTAGATTACAATATGCTTTAAGATATACGTAGCTCTTTCAACTAAGGTAACTATTTGAGATCCCAGGTTTTAACTTTAAGCTCAAGATGTCTTTCAAAACTACTAAAACTACAAAATAGAGGGCGCCGTTTTCTGCCGCCTCCGCTTGCCAGCACCCGTGCCGCCCTCGTGTCGTAACATCGGCCACAGACACCATTTTGGATTACAAACCTTAAAATAATGATGCCAAGAGATGTTATGCCTACCAAAACGACACCCACCATCTGTCGATGATAAAGCAGCATTTGATAACCCGTTGAGGGATCACGTGTATGCCACACTGTATTGGAATCATCGCAGAAGATATCGATATAGTCGGTCGTACTAAGCGAGTAGTTACTGGAGTCTTTGCGGCTATTGAAAGAGAATCTGCCAGGTTTGGTCATGTTGTAGAAGAGAGCAAGAAAAAGCATATGTTTTCTTTAAGTATAGAGACACAGCGGTTGGATTCTCAGACTGATGTTGAAAACTATACTTTTGATATTGTCAAGGATTTCGGCAATGTCAGCATGGAGAACAAACGAAAAATTACTCTGGCGAATAGATGTTGCTTTGGTCTCAGTAAGCAAATGAGTAGTAGAGACTACCGCACCCGTCCGCACGACGAACTTAATGAGTTCTACGACGACATTGACATAGTCAAGGGAATTGACGTTCAACGGCTCCGCTGGCAAGGTCATCTTGTGCGTATAGCTGAAGAAGCTCCTGCGAGAAAGATCTTCGATGTGATCATCCCCAAGCTGGAAAGACCAGGTAGTGAGCACACTAGATACCTTTTGTATCACCGATTGGAGAAGGTGCGCGCAAAGCAGATATGCCTGGAGGATTGCTTTACATTAGGCCGTTGTTTTGTTATGTCAGGGCCACTAACATTAAACGTGGAACTTCAGCACTATAACAAGTAACAAAGAAACATGAACAACTTTAGAGAAGATGCATACTATCAAAAGACACACCATAGTTTGTCATACAGACGAGTCTTTGACAAATGAAGACTTGGAATCGCGTGACCGCGGACACATCTTTCGTATCTGTGGGCATTCAGGCAATAAAGGCTCGCGAAATATGAATTAAACTAGAACATCTGGAAAGGCGAAAAAAAGATTGTCAATTTGTTGGGTCTCACCAACATTCCAGTGTTGCCAATAAAGTGAGGTAGATAGATAGAGGCATAGCCATTTATAAGGCACTACTAAAATAACGAAAAGTTTTGAGACGAACCAACTTCCAGATTTCAAACCGTTTAGCCAGTTCTCAGCTCCTACAATTTCAAGAAAATCTCGCAAATGGGTAAGACTTAAGCCTTGGCATACAGAGAGCGTATCTTAACTTTACTGAGCTGAGCATATCGTAGGTAGGTTTTGTAAACTTGAGAAGGAATCCGCGCAGCATGCCACTCTTAGGCAGATATAGTATCTCAATGACTAACGCAACACGTTTCGAACCAACGCAGACAAGAAGGAAAGCTATAAGATCAGTAGGAGGCACATTAGATGCTAAGAGGTTGAAAAACTTCAAAAAGAAAACTTATGAGTTTGTCTAAGTACGCAATAACGTGTTTTTTAACGATAACTGCAGATTTTCGAGGTGTTAGAAAAACGATATTCTTCTTAATGATTTACTAGACTAGAACTACAATCTAGAACCACAAATGCTTACGTTTTTCTTGCAGTATACTCCAACCGTATGCGCACAAATTCGTAATATGTTTTGAAATTAACGGATCCTTGAATATATATTTTGTGTGAAATTACTCAACACTCCACACATAATTAGCACCACAATGAAGCAGCAAATGATGCATTCGCTTTTAATGACTATAACGAATTTTCATATGTATATTCAAAAACGATTTTCTAATATCTTCAAAATATCTTTCTGCTACAAATACAAAGTTGTCAGTTTATGAGTGTGTCTGTGTGTGTGTGTGTGTGTGTGTGTGTGTGTGTGTGTGTTTGTGTGTCTATATAGAAAAAAAAACTAAAAATAAATTGTCGTATTTTATGCTGCGCTCATTGTGCTATAGCCAACGGGACAAAATAAGGCATAAAAATTAATCACATTTTGATGACATTTCATTTGAAGAATGTTTTGCTCGCCGACTGTGAACTAGCTATTGTACAATAGTATCTTTCAGATAAATTCAAATATATAAATAAGTTGCGACGGCTGGCACAGTAAGTGAAAATTAATTTTATTTTACTTATTTTTTTTTTTATTTCACTTATTTTTGAAGCAAATAAATGCATACGACACATTTTGAACGGCATTTTGCACATTGCAACAAAATTGCATTTGATGAAAAATCAGAATAAATAAAATTATTCACAAATGCAGTCAACAATAGAAATGAAATAAGTAAAGCACTTTAGTCAGAAAATTTGTAAAGTTGACAAAGCGTGGAATTAATAGCAAATAATGCGAGTGATAGATCAAAACAATCTTTATGGCCAAATGTTGGCGAAATCTCTTTGATAGTTAGCTACAAAGAGCTATGTGGTTATGACTAATTTGGTTCTAGCCTTTGCAAGGATACATGATAGTCTTAGCAGTTTGAATACTCTTTACGTACAACATACAACAAACCTTATTCTTATTTAACTGAGCCGTAGCTTTTCACGACTTTGTCGAAGATGAAAACTGCTTTTTTAGTTGACGATCAAGTTCATTCCAAAAAGGCTCGTAAAATTTATATGAAAAACTCATCAATAACGTGTAGTTGACAATTTGAGCATCGAAAGATGGGTCGAATTCAAATACTTTGATACAAAGTATTGAAAGGATTATTCACTACAACAGAATTAGGAGGTGTCTGGCTTAGGGATGAACGACAGCAACACAATTATTATGCACACCACCGAGATAAACAGCAGCTGGTTATCTCGAAACGGGAAACCATAGAGGAGGTCACTCGATGTTGGAGCGAACGTGAATGTCAGAAACAGCCTACAGTAATCCTTTCTCCTAAAACTGTAACTTAAGTAAAATATAGCTTCGCACTAAGTTAAAACTGTTTAAACCGTAACCGCTATTCAAAACAACCGATTGAATTTTGAAACCTTAACCCTACCGTAACCGAAGGAAACTTTTTTAGAAAAACCGGTAACCGTTATAATTTTTCTGATATAACCGAATTGAAACCGATATATTTATACCGGTACGGTTTCGGTTTTTTTATTTGCTTACATATTTTTTCATGTTGTGCCTTACATTTCGTCATACTGTGAAGCATTATCATCTACGTCGTACAGTGGGGCCATCTGACTTCTTATCGGCAACATTCACAATAATTACGCTGCTGGTGCTTCTACTGCTGCCATACAAAGTGAAACACTGGAAAACACAATCTGTTTCTCGCTCCCAATTCCTTTTTTTTTTTTGTAGTACTCTTTTGGCGTAAAAAGTTTGCGATCTATTTCAATACAGCAAAAAGAAGAAAAAAGTGGAATTAAAAAAAAAAGATCTGGTACAATTTGGTACTAGCTTGGTACTAATAAAAGCTTCAAAGCGAGTACTACATCATAAATACATCTTCAACCTCTTGTACAGGAATGTCTATTCCTGAAGCTTCTTAGGGCGGCTCATTCAAAATTTTTGGAGGAACCCCTCCAGTGGGGACGTTATTTACGAACAGCTCCCAAAGAAACCCATTGGTATTAACAAAGCACCTCTCCCCTAGGAAGCGCTCCAAGGAAGAAGTAAACAACATTTACTTATAGTTAACTCATTTTTAACTCTTTTCACTATTCTTTCAACTATGATTCTCAGACCACAGATTGCGCTCCATAATAGAAGTGGAAGCTAAATGCAGCGCAAATGGTTCATAATAGTCAGATTCAGTCAAAATGTTTGGTGACCTAGGTTCACAGATCTTTTCTCTTTTGAAGAAGCAGATATTTAAAAGCCTGCAAGTTCGGTGTTTCTTATATCGAACCTGGAACAGAAGTTGGAAGCCGCTACTTGTAAAACATATCAAATATTGTATGGGATATGTATTGTATAGGGATTCAAAAGACAAAAAAAACTGCGCTTATTTGAATATTTGTTTCACGCTAAGTAATACCAGATCTACGGAGAAGGATAACAGGGTTACTCAAAAAAGGCCGAAGCTAATCTGTTTGCTATGTATTTTGTACCACGGCCATGTCTATAGACGCCAGGCATTAAACCAAATCGCAAGACAAAAGAACTGCACAGTGGGCCAAATAAAATAATTTAATTAAATAAATTTACACATACTGAGCCGCACACACACACACACACAGCGATTCACAGACACACACAGCTATTAACAAACAAGCCATGCAATTCCTTGGCATACGCGACGCGCAAACTGTGACGCCGGCCATCCATGAACAGGGCACAGATCACAGAGCACTGTGGCACACATTGTGATACTTAGGGGTGCCAAGGCGTGGTTAGGGGTACCAGCTATGGCGTTGCCGCATATGTTGCTGGCTGACGTTTTTTCGACAGGCCGCCGCAGCTCGACACGCCTTGTGAGAGACGGATGCGCTGCGTCCAATGGCGACAATGGTTGCACTTTTGCCAAAATCAAAAACAACAAAAATTAAAAAAAAAAAAAAACTCAAAAAAAAGTGAAACAACGGCGAAAAAAAAATTATATGCATTATTCACTACAAGAAATGTCGAAATGAAACGCCAAGTTTTGCAATACGAAGCATTACATGTGCTCATCATTAGGGCGCACACACAAACACACACAGACATGCTCTCACAGCGATATACTTAGTTATATTATGGTAGTGCATATAGAGTTCTATGCATACTTTGGCACAATCATCCACGTTTCATCTATTGTTCGATGTTTGTTGTTATTTCTTAAGTTGTAGTTGTTGTTTTCAAAAGTCGCCTAACTTATTGTTGCTGTTGTTTTTTTTTGTTATAACTATGCCTATGGCATAAGTTCCACTTCAAAAAACATAAAATACGCGCGCGTATATTTATAGCAATCCGCTCATTTGATTTACGATTTCATTAAGTCAGCTAATGGACATGCCGCTCGCAGACGACGACGACTAAACGACCCAACGAACCAACGATCCAAGTAGTATACTTTAGTGCCCAAACTATACCAACGATCTAACGAGCGAGCGATCATTGCGATTGCTCATACGCCGTGTTGACCGCACTGCGCTTTATCAGCGTCCGTACAACATAGATACACGCCGACCACCTGTCGTTGTCTATAGCCCTTGCCGGGTCCAACACATAGTCGAGACTTCCAATTATGATTGCACCGAACATATGACCAACATTGTAATTTGGCCAAAATGCAATTGCTAAGCCTTTAGGAATTGGAGCTCATAGCAGCCGACATTAGAAACAAACAAAAAAAACTGTTTTTAATTACAAGCAACTGTCTGACACATTTCTATAACAATTGATGCAATATTATCAACTTTCTCAGAGCGCATTTATGCTTTAAAGGGTATTTTGAATGCGCATAATTACTGCTACATATACGATTTTAGTGTGCTCTCACATTTAAAAAATTATGTATCTTCAATTATTTAATAGCATTTTTGACTTGGAACTTATTGCTGACAACATAAATTATTTACTTGACCAACTCAAAACGTTTCAACTTAACTCTAAAGAACTCATATTTTAATTGGCTATATAAACATACTTTAATATCCGAACACTCACAGAATCCCTTAGTTTATTGCTTTTTTAAATATGTACAGATGCCATGAAAATTCATAATTTTTTAGTGTTTTTTAAATACTTTTAAAAATTAAAGTTAATAGTATAATAAATTTGTTGACAACTTTCTTAAAGGATTCGAAATGCTTCAACTTTATATGGACTTAAAATTTTTATTGACTCTTTTTAGCAATTGTCGGAAGCAGAACATAATAATTCCCTAAAAATCGAACAGCCGCATAACCATAATGATGCCATAAATCAAAAACTTCACATGCAAATTCTATTTATATCAAACTATCTTAAAAATATAAAGCGCTTAAATGTTACTGTAAGATACGCTCATTTTATGCATATTTCTATTGCATGTAAAAGCTCCTATGTTTGTTGTTAAGCCGAGCTTTACACTGTTGCTGTATGATGCACTTATTCTATGCACATTTATATTCCATGTAAAAGCTTTTATGTTTACCGCTACGCCGAGCTTTCGACTGTTATTGTAAGATGCGCTCATTAAATGCACATTTCTATTGCATGTAAAAGCTGTTATGTTTACCGCTAAGCCGAGCTTTCGACTGTTATTGTAAGATGCACTCATTCTATGCACATTTCTATTCCCTGTAAAAGCTTTTATGTTTACCGCTAAGCCGAGCTTTCGACTGTAATTGTAAGATGCGCTCATTATATGCACATTTCTATTGCATGTAAAAGCTGTTATGTTTACCGCTAAGCCGAGCTTTCGACTGTTATTGTAAGATGCACTCATTCTATGCACATTTCTATTCCCTGTAAAAGCTTTTATGTTTACCGCTACGCCGAGCTTTCGACTGTTATTGTAAGATGCGCTCATTATATGCACATTTCTATTGCATGTAAAAGCTGTTATGTTTACCGCTAAGCCGAGCTTTCGACTGTTATTGTAAGATGCACTCATTCTATGCACATTTCTATTCCCTGTAAAAGCTTTTATGTTTACCGCTAAGCCGAGCTTTCGACTGTAATTGTAAGATGCGCCCATTTTATGCCGAGCTATCGATGCAGCTGCTGCTGCTCGCGTAAGAGCGTAAGAATTTGTTGTGTGTCGCTGCTTGGCTGCAGGTAAGCGCTAGCGGCATCTAAAAAGAGGCAACTACTCTGAGTTAGCACACCTTTTACTTATAGCACTATGTTCGTGCTTCCTACAAACACCCAGCTTTTAGTTTATATAAAAGTTTAATCCAGAAAATTAACTTAAAAGTGTTAATACGGACTCAAATTGTGCTTTATGCATGGTAAAAGATGAAATTGTGAACCTTAAACATTCTAAGGGACTTACGAATACACACAGAACCTGATTCTAGTGCATATGTATTTTTTTCGTGACTTGAGATTCCAATCCATATACATATGAAGCTGGGCAAAATCCTTGCTTAACAAAAAAATTATGAAATATAACTTAAAAAATCACGTTTTTGCATTAAACATTATAATGAAATACAGATATGACATAAATTTTCAAATAATAAATTAAAATTTAGAAAAATGTATGGCGTCATCGTAAAAGATGAATCATATTTGTGAACCAACATAATTCAATAATAATGTACCTGAGTTGGAGTATTCCCGTGTTGCGCACCCAGACAGACCCAAAACAGACAAATATACAATTCTCTTCAGAAATCTTTCTTTTATTGTTTTCCTCAAGAAGCATATAATTGCACGCTTTGAGCTTAAAGCCAACTCGTCTGCAACGTACATGCCGTGATGGTAGCACATCAATGAGCTTGAGATGGCGCTAACATAGATGCACGCTATATGGCGGCACATTATGCGAAGTAACTATATATCTCAATACCCTATTAGTAAGTTAAGACGAAAATATAGAAACAAATAAAAATCATACAAATTAAACTATGTTTAGAGACCCCAACGATTTTAGGTTAAAATAAAATAAAAATTTAATTCTACATTGGCTTCGCTGAGCGTAACCAATCCTGTTAATCTGAGGGAATGTAATGTTTAATAATACATATTAAAAAAAAAAAACACAAACGGTCAAATATTCTTTGCTCTCACGTTGAAATAGCAAGCGAAATTTTATTCGGAAGTGTATCAGACATCTCTAGACGGATTTGCCTTAAATTAAATCTCTTGGAAAATCCATAGGTCAATGCTCCTCTCCTTTCAGACAGAAGCCTCTCGGGCTAAAATTCGAGGAAAGATAGCACACCAAGCGATAGCTGTTAAGTGGAAATTCGACTGAAAAGAGAAAGTAAAGGCTGGAAATCGGAATGCACGTTTTCTCTGAAATTTAATGTGAAAGGAGCAATTATAGTAACAATGCAAAAGTTGTTATCGGCTAGCCATTGTCGTGCAACTTCCAGTGTGAGAAAAGCATAAGAAAAATGTAAAGAAGTCTGGGAAATTACTACATTACCTAGCGGAAGAATACGGTAACTATCATCGATGGACAATCTAGGCGGCACACTCGGTAGTTTGATATCAACACTGTTACCAGACAGCATGTGTGGGAGTGGAAGTTTTATTTCATTTAATGTGATTTTTCATTATGTATCTACAATTTGATGTGAAATATTTTCCTGAGCCTTAGTTAGAAACAAGACTTTGCTTCGCATACGCAATAGAGATGCAAAACAATCAATAATACTATCGATATATAGAAATTTATAAGGTTACCAATGTAAAAAGAAATATACATATATATCGATACTATCGAACCTCTTTCTTAAAAACCATCGAATAGCTCCATTATCGATAGTTTTGGAGCTCTTTGGCTAGGAATGTAGAATGGAAATATATTAATAGTAGTATCGATAGCATCGAATCTTTTTGAATCAATGGTACTATCGTTACTCTCGAACATTTCTCTTGAAATGGCACCACTATCGATAGTTTTGCAGCTCTAATACGCAAACTGAACCTAACAAGAAATTTCAGTTTATTACAGAGCATTTCAGTTTCGTACAAAACAAAAATGCATTAAAAAAGGCGCAAACTAAACATAAAACTTAAATACTTAAAGAGCATTTCCGTTTCGTGGGGAAATGTTACGAAGTGTACGCTGTTTTTACGGTTTTTCTTTCCATTGGCATTTCCCCGAGCGTGTTAAGCTCATCAAAATTTTGTGTTTTATATGTGCATGTATTCGCGTGTATGTATGTGTGTGTGTGTCTAACTTTTTATTGCTTTTCTCACAGCATACATTCTAAATATTATTTTTTATTTGAGGAGCCCCCTTTGGGTGTCATATTTGAGTGGATCTCTGCCGGCGCACACGTGCCGCATATGACGAAAATAAATTCATCTGCAATGGCCAGAAATTATTTAATAGCTCAGCAAATGGCAAAAACACTGAGAAATGGACGATTCGACGTAGAGTCATGCAATCAGACGGTCATTCACAGCAGACAACCACAAATCAATTTCCCGAAATATTTTCATTGTTTATTTGGCATATTGTTTGTTGATTGTTGTAGTTCTTGTTCTTGTTGTTATCGACCTTGCCAAACGAGCTGACTAATTACATTTCGAGCATAACTTGACTATCGTTTTATCAAGCATAGTTAGAACCTAGAACAACCTTTCCACAGACACAAGATTTTCATTTATTTCATTTCCTGCGCTCTCTTGCTCATTTTTCCAACGACAAGCTGACGAAACGCACATATAAGCATTACCGTATACGTAATATGCTAAAAAAAAAAATAAAAAAAAAACAAACAAAAAAATAAAGTAAAAGCAAAGCGACGCAACGCGGCGACACGTAAAAAATAAATAAAATAATAAATAAGAAATTCCTTTTGACGGTGACGTCAATTGTCTATTATTTCGCTTTAGTCATAAATCTGACGGACAGGCAGTCAAAGAGCAAGGATTCTGCGTATGATACACAGTGTAAATTTCAAAGATTGTAGGGATCGTTCTTTTTTTTTTTTGTTTTTGGATGTCACAGCATGTTCAAGACCGCTGACTGAGTACACATAGAGAAAAACGCTATTCTGAAATAGCGTTGAGTTTCGCGGAAAATTATTATCGAGCGCTGCCTTTTATGTTTCGAAAATGTGCCTATATCAAATCAGAACTTTGCGTTCTCAAGCCTAAAATTCCAAGACCGTGTTAACGTATGAGCAATTCATGTTTTCTTGGAAACCAACTGAAAAATTTAATACGGCAAAATTTTCGATTTTTTACAACTTGCGGCGTTATTTATCTCAGCAAGAGTGCATCGATGAGCTTATTATGACTTTTGGCGTTGAAGGACCATCGGAAACCACAACATGTAGGTGGTTTTCAGAATTTAATCGTGACCGTTGGTCGCTCACTGATGAATTTCGTGAACATCGTCCAAAAACCCGTTGTTTTGCCCCAAACCATCTGTGCTTTCTGTGAACTGATTGTGCAAGGTAGTCATGTAGTCATGTCCCTAGGTATTGGCTCTACCAATGTACATTCCATATTGCAGAACGATTTTGACGCCATTGGTTATAGCCAGACGCATCCCGGCAGATTCTCTTTCAATAGCCGCAAAGGCTTCGGTATCTGCTCGCTTAGTACGAGCAATGATGTCGGTATTTTCTACGTATGAAAGCAACTGGACGCTCTTATAGTTAAGTACTGTCTAGTTCTAATGTACTTCGTCCTTTCGCAACAAATTGTCAATCACAAAGTTCCACATTGACAGGATTTGGCGTTGCATGAATATATGGTCAATGGCCTGAGGCCGCACTAATAAGGTCCGATCAGTTCTTTCACGAATGGCTTCAGTCTTTCACATAGAACGCTCTGTGGTGCCTTATATAGTATAGAAAGAGGACTGATACTGACTGACTAAAGGATCACACTTGAGGACAGGGCAGAAGCCACTAAGGTTTCAATCAACGGGCATGTGTTGCTCGCGTTGAATAATGCATCATTTGAGAGTCTTCCAGAAGAAGGCAAGAAACGTAACGACAAATCTTGCCTATGAGCTCGAATCTAAATAATAATGCATGGATCTTGTAGGATGAGCCAAATCCAAAAAATGTTGTTTTGCGGAAGAAGCACCTCAAAGCTCATGTTGGCCAGCTTCTTCTCAAAAACCGAACATGTAGCTACTATACCATAAGAGAAACGTAAGACATTTATTTCTGAATGGAATGAAGGAAAGAAAATTCGCCAAAAACGAAACATCTATCCTTCATTACGAAAATGCGAGCTCTATAATATCGACTCTTTGCATAGCTCGTATGTTTAATACAGAGACATGCATTTCAACCCAATATTTCTATCTCTGATAAGTATCTCACTTTTTAGGATGCTTCTAATTGACCTACGTCAGGCATCGAGAGTCTATGTATGCACTCGGCGATCACAAAACCTACAGGTGTTAGAGCTGATGAGGTATTCCGAGGATGTTTTTGCTTAAATACACCATCTTCTTGAACCTATTTGAGTTGCAGGTGATAAGTACCTATTTTGCCTTTCTGCGTCCTGGTGCTCATCCATTCCGTAGTTCTCCTCAGTCTTTCCTCTTGTCTTAGTAGCTGTTTAACTGCGTTTCTTCCAATGCCACAAAAAGGCTTTGATCCCATCAGGGGATTTGCAGCAACGTCTCTTGCCAGTTTGTCCGTAAGTTCATCACCAGGAATGCTAGTATGGACGGGTATCCACCAAAGTGTCAGCTTGTTTTTTCTTTCCAGAAGATCCAGCTTGGCTCAGGTTTCCCTAACCAGCTTGGAGTTTATTCCAGTTCCTGCAACCGCTCTTGCTGCGGTCTTTCTATCTACTTATATAGCTATATCCCTATGTTGGTAGTTCCTTTTTAGGTTTCTGTCTGCACATCACCGAGTTTGGTGCCCTCATTTGTCCGAGACCCGTCCGTGCACCCAACTATGGTATGCCTTTTCATAGGATGTATCTCCTTTATGGTTGCCTATGTTCGTTTGTTACTTACTACCAGTACTGATATCCCGCATGAAATGTTATTCGGTGGCCCTTACATCCCTGGGTTGCTAAAGCGGCAGATCAGCATCCTAAGCACTGACTATTACCAATCCCTTACACTGTCATTCTTAGCAATGTAGCTTTCATATGACTATATGGAGCTGTGTCTATCCATAATTAGGTTAATTGCACTTTTTTCCCCTATTCTTGTGCAAATCTAGCTTAAAATATCTTTTAAAACCGATCCAATTTGGTCACAAAATATTCTTATTTTCTGCCAAACAAATTGAACTGGATTGAAACAAATGAACTTTTTCTCTCTTTATATATTGCTTTACTTCTTGGGTCAATTTCATTTATACTTATTTTACGTATTTTGTGATGTTAAGTTCGTTTACACTGATTACAAAGTTCAAATCACTTGAAATAAGTTTGGTTTGTTCTTGAAATGCCACTTGACATGAGAATATTCAACTTGAATTGAGATTTCCTGCTCTTACACTGTTTTCATGCACGAATGCACTCAACTTGAGCACAACGTTATTGGTTTTTTTTCTCTGTGTATCGAACGGTATTTGCTCTTGTCTCTGCCATCAAGGCTCCCGCTGCGTTTGGCGCGTGCTGCAGCATTTATTTTTCCTTTCATTTTATTGAGCTCTTTCCGAATTTACACTTTAAAGCTTAATTTAGCTGCGAAGCCAGCTGTAGACCATAAAAAATATGGTTGTTACTTTCGAATAAGTGCTGACCATGTTTTGGTATATTTTGAAAATTCAATTTCCATGGCTTTACACGTGAAGAAAAACAAAGAAAAAACAAAAAAAAAAATGTGTCTCTGTTGATTTTTGGTTCGACAGCATGGTATGGCAACAAAGAGTGATACGTTACGTGACAGAAAATATAAGTGGTTATGTATGCATCTATAAAAACGCAAAATCGTGCGAAAAGAGCCCGTGTTTTTTAATGCAACTTATTTTAACATATTCTGGAATAACGTTACTTCATATTCATAATTTTTGTAGAAAAATCTCTTTAATTCTGATGTTCATTGCTAAACAAAATAAAAGTTAGATAAAAAATGCTCAGCAAAAACACCAAAAACAGATGACAAATAAGACAACATTATTTATATTTTTGGATACATTATTAGATTTCTTTCAAAAAATCAATTTTTGATTTTTTGTTTCTTAAAATTACAGAATTTTGGATTTTGACCTTTGCTGTTAGGCTGACCATCTTAGTTAGATACTACAAGAAGATTCAGGTTTCTTGATCTTTGTTCGATATGGCTTTAACTCCCAAAGAGTTATTCTGAATTTACATCGTCTTCTTCCGTTGCTTTTTCGTAAATTCCGTAAAGAAATGAATATATTTTTAGCTTTTATAAAGGTTTCCTTGATTTCATAGAGTTTACACGTTAGTTTTTAGAAGAGAAAAAAAGTTTTTTAAATTCCGGGGCACAAATGATTCTACTTATTTAAAAGATCTTTCTAAATTTCATGTCACGTTTGTCTTCACAACTTTTCTCTGCAGACAAGCAAATCCTACTGCAGTGAATTGAGTACCAATGCCTTTCTAGGAACGGGAGTATGTTCTATAAGAGTGTCCAGTTGCTTGCATACGCAGATGATAATATCGTATCTTAGAAAGCGAGCAGTTACTGGAACCTTTGCGGCTATTGCAAGATAATATGCCGAGTTTGGTTGTTAATTAGAGCAGGACAAGAGAGACACAAAGGTTGAATTCTTAAATTACATCAGGCCATAACCCTGTAATGGGTTGTTATGGCCAGTTAAGAAGTAGGATGTCTTTGCTGCAGCAAGACAGTTTTGGGACACGATACCCGATTTCAATTCTCAAATAAAGAATGGTATTTTCAACTATAGGAAATCCGCTTTAAGCTTAATTTTGACACCAGCTCTTCTGGATTTGAGCAAAAAATTCCCATTTTTGTATTCTATAATATATATAATACATAATATACATAAGCAAGTTGTATTTTATCGGCTGATGATACTATATTGATAAAGTTTCTAGATTAATCTCTACCCTCTAGTTTCTCCATTTCTAGATTCTATCGTTATCGATCTTTAACCAGCTCGATTATAATACATACCTATATTCATAAACTTTCTAAATTTAACTCTCTAGTTTCTCTATTTTTACCTTATTTGACTGCTTTGTTGCACTTTAGGCAGCTGTTTTACTTTTCGCTTCTTTAAGTGTTCCAATTTTCTTTAAAATTATTAGTTTGACAGGCAACTTTCTATCGTTATCGATCGTTAAACAGTTCGATTATAATGCATACCTATATTGACAAAATTTCTATATTTAACTCTCTAGTTTCTCTGTTTTAGTCCTATTTGTCTGCTTTTGTGCCCTTTAGGCAGCTTTTTTACTTTCGTTTCTTTAAGTGTTCCATTTTTCTTTAAAATTATTAGTTGACAGGCAACTTTCTATCGTTATCGATCGTAAAAGAGCTCGATTATAATACATACCAATATTTATAAACTTTCTAGATTAAACTCTCTACTCTCTAGTTTCTCTATTGTAGTCCTATTTGACTGCTTTGTAGCACTTTCATTTCTTTCAAATTAGTTTGAGATTCAGCTTTTCATCGTTATCGATCGTTAACCAGCTCGATTATAATTAAGTACTTTGTTGACTGCGGTGGCTGTCAAAAAAAACCTTAAATTTCGTATAAATGTATGCAAAATGTGCTTATAAAAGCAACGTCATTGAACTTTTAACATGTACGAACGTGTTTATACTATATACTATATATATACTTTATATATACATATGTAGTAGGTGTTTGTAGGTAAATTACACATACCAAATGTTATTTGTTGCCAGCACGTTTGTGGCGCGTGAATGTATCCAATGCTCAGTCATATAACCATTATACATATTGTACAATGAATGTAATTGTGTGAGTGAATGTGTGTGAGCTGACTGTGTGTGGGTGTGTGTGTGTGTGTGTGTGTGTGTGTTTGTGTGTGTCATCATATATTCTAAATGCTTTGTTAATACTAGCCATAAATCTTCACACAGAACGGCCATTTTCAAGAACAATGCCGAACTAGTTGTGAGTGAGTTAGACGACGACATCACAGAAAAACAGAAGTATCATCGTAGCACAGCATTAGGCGCAAGGTCTTAATTACATACATACTTTATATGGCATACACTTTGAGATGACATTTATTAGTCCGTTACTAGATAAGTAGGTAATAAAAACGAAGGGAAAAAAAAAACGAAAAGTAACAAGAACCCAAAAGAAGTGGAAATACTTAGTGTAAGAGTAAAATAAGAAAACTCAGAAGGCATTAAGAGTGTGTTGACTTGCCAACTTGCTGCTTACCTTTGTGAATTATTAAGCTGCATTTGCGTGCGCCGCGTCACACGCTGCGTATGATGAATATTCGTTATATATCGATTATATATCGATACATATATCGTTTCGTTGATTGTCGTCGATGTTGACTGCGGCGCTCACTTATTCTGCTGCTGCTGCTGCTTAATCCATGCAAAGCACGGTTATAGCTTGTTATTTGTATGTTATTTTATGTATTATTGGAGGTATATGAGCATGTATTCATTTGTATATATGTATTCTATATGTTGCTTGCAGTTGTTGTTGTTGTTCTTCCTCTTGCTGTTGATACTCTTAGTCAACATTTCCAGTTGCGACATTGAACTGCAAGTGTGTGTGTCTTTCTCTGCTTATTGTTGTTGTTAATACTCTTACTATTTGTTGCTGTTTTAGCTATTGGATGCTCTATTTCACTGTGCGTTTCTTAACACGCGCACGCATTAGGTGGGCCAAAGACAAAGCGGCCATTTTATTTCGCTATTTTTTTTTTTTAAATTTATCTATTTTTTTTTTATAACGCTGGCTCACTTTTATTGACTGTTGTTTTGTTTAAAATTCTTTTCATTTCAAGTTTAAACTAAAATTGTCACGTTTTAACAATTATTCTTTAAGTATTTAGTTTAGTTTTTATGATTTTTATTTTTTTATTTTTTTTTGCTTTTGTAAAGAGGACGGCTTGACACGCTTTTAAGTAGATTACATTTATAGCTAGCTGTAGATATAGATTGAAAATTTATTTAAAAATTATCTCACTTTTATGTATATTTGTTTTAAATATAGTTCTTTTATGTGTCTATTTTATTTGTTGGTTTCCACCGCACTCATGTCACAACCACGCCCACAGGTTTCAGCGCCCTTTGGAAGATATTTAATTGCTTTTCAGTTTTCTTTAATTACTTTAGCAGTTAGTTTTGCTTCTGTTTTATTGTTGTTGTTTTTTTACTGCAGCTGCTATTAAAAATATTTGTATTTAGTACTTGATTAAACCGATTCGGAAAGGGATTTTACAAGGTTGTCAACACTTTTTCAATGAAAAAGCGTAGTTAAAGTTTTTTTATTCCTCAATACAGCCTAAAACAAAACAAAAACTACAGTGCAGTTTGCACCTCTTCGTCGAAGCCCATGTGGTATTGACCAAACCGCCTCTTTGATAAAGGAGATTTCTTCGTGCCACACAAAGGCAAATTTGTCTTCTAACAGTATACTCTTGCAGCCCTCAATAAGCCCTTCAATTGAAGCTATAAATCACTTGGAAATGACCTCAAAAAATTGAGTTGGAAGGCCTGGTCATGAAGTTGCAGGCCTGTTTTAGGTTTGTTTCACGTCTGATTTAGGCTTTCGAAAAACTGAAGGGCGTGGCATACATAGATATTATCAAGAAATAAAAATACAAATACGAGAGCACAAAATATATTTTGTACTTTTAACATAAATGTTCTTAAATTAAATTCTCATTTGACTTCATACTTATAAATTCTTAGAGGGAATTTTTGATTAGTTGACTACATTGAGCTTGCATAGGCTTTATTAATCTTGTCAAGAGCTCCCAAGTCATATAAATCTTGTCTGGCATGCACTCTTCTCACAGACTGCCGCGATGGCGTGAACCATAAACACGGTATGACCCACTGGAGATACAGGCACCTCAACTCACATAGACATTGTCTCTTTGTAGCTTCAAAAACGAAAGTACTCGCAATGTGGCTCAAAAGGCTACCCGAAGAGAATGCAGTTGTCAATCTTCTTACAATGCTATATTGCGATCGGGAGGAGAAAATAGCTGGTAATAGAAGAAAAATTAGAATCAGCTGTGAATCTCCAAAAATACCTTGTGCAAGAATCTAACCAAAAATATCAATCAATAGGAATACGAATTTGTAGGGAATTCAACTGAACATCGCAAACTCTATATATAAATTTATGTCCGATGATTGGATAAACGGTTTTGTGAAACGTGAATTGGATTGATCTACTTTATAGATCTTAATTTTGAAAAAAGTCTTATTTTGGTGGACAAAAATGCGAAAAACTACAAAAAAGAACACAAAATCTCAAGGCCTACTATGACTTTTTCCAAAAACTGTGCACGGAGTCTGGCAACATCACTAATAGGAAAGGAAGGGAAACCGGAAGAGGAACAGGAAGGGGAACAGGAAGTGGAATATTATCTATCTAGAGAGGAACAATAAGATTGTGAGCGAAGCGAGAATGGGGCGAAATGAAACGTAAATCGGGTTGTTTCATCTTATAGCTTTTTGAATGAGGATAAGGAAGAGGAAGAGAAGGGAGTAGTGGAGGAATATTACCTATCTCGAGAGCACAAGAGAGGTTGGCAAGCGTTCTTTTATAATAAAGCAAAATATTTATGAAATTATGCTGCAGTTTAATTTCCAATAACAAGTTTTTGTAGCAAAACCACAAAACTATAATCGGGCCTGTTAGGGATTTCGGTTCCAATGCCGACTGACCGTTTTGGTAAATCGACCTACCGAAATCGGTAACCAAAAATATTTTACGGTAAATTTTTCTTCCTTTTATCGTTATTATGGTAAAATATATAAAAATGCGAAACATTTGATTAAAAAGTAGAAATTGTTATGTTTATAAATGAAAGTTGGCCGAACAACGAAAATTCTAACATTTTGGCAAAAAGTACATCAATCGAAAATCGAGAGCATCATAAAAACACCAATGTTTAAAAATGTTGCAAAGCTTCTCTTGCATCCAAACCATTTCTCTATACACCCATCTGGCCCCTAGCCATATTTTACACATCGACGTGAATCCCTGAACCGCATCTCTTGCAAATTTTTAGTGCTTTACCGACTTTTTGTACATACATAGTACATAGTGTATATAAAAAAAAGAAGTGTTATGTATACTCTGCTGTCTATTCGTTACTTTATGTTTATGTAATTGCTTTGCTTCATTAAACAGTTTAAGAATTTGTGTGTTCTTCGTTCTTGCCGCACAGTGTTTATTATCGTAACATTCTGCTGCGTTTCAACTTCAGTGCATTTTTCTTTTTAACAACTTTGGCAAGCTGCAACAACAACAACAACAACAAGCAGAGTGCCTACCATTTGCTTCAAGCGTTTTTTTGTTTTAAGCGTAGGAAAAGCTTTTTAAGAGAAAAACAACACACACACACAAAAAAAAGGAAAATTGTGTGCTTCGGCCAGTAGAAATTACTTAAGTTTTCAATGCGTTTTAGTCAATTTGACTTTAGGTCGTTGCCGACTTCTTTCTTAATTTTTTGTTGTTGTTGTTGTCTTTTCTGGCTTTTCTTTCGTTCTTTTTTGACTGCTTGTCAAAATTGGCGCATTAAGCGCAAAAGTTTTCCTGGCTATGAACCCAAAAGCGCCCTAAAGTTGGCTTGTTGTTGTAAGCGTTGTGCTTATATTAAATAATACGCTTGTATGTATTATCGCACAGACTCACACACACACACACACACACACACACACACACACACACAGAATCACACACACACACATACACACACAGAGCGCATAAAAAGCATTCAAAATAAATCGATAAATGCTATGCTATATAAAAGCCTCGCTACATGCTAACATGGCACAAGGCTACACACAGATACACACACACACACAGATACACACACACACACACACACACACACACACACACAGTCACAGCCCATGAAGCAAACAGCAGGCTCCAGCAGCAGCAGCAGCAAAAACACGAGCTATAGCAATAAACAGCCTCCGCCAAGAACAGCCTGAAATGTTATTCGTTTGCCTCCTTGAATCGTCCTTACTGCACCCTGGCAACCCTGCCACTGCTCCTACCGTCACACAGTGGATCCAACTGACTTCTTTTTCGACGAAAATCATAACTTTTGAGGAAGTAAAGATATTTTCAAAATTTAAAATGCATATAACAAAGAAATCCTTAAATTCCAATAAATGGGCTGCGAAGAGAGAACTTTCATTAAAGTTCGATATTATATACACCAAAAGTCTTATCCTTGCACCTATGTATAAAATGTGCTTATTGCTTAGTAAATCGTTAAAATTTTGATAATCTGTTGTCAAGATGTTTGCAGTCTATTTTGATCTTAGTGTAGACATGTTCGCCAGATAGATAAACTTTCGACGAGGACGATTTGTTGACAAATAAGCACAATTTTCCCTTGACATGCATGGATAAGACATTTGCAGTATATAATATCGAACTTTACTAACGTTTTTTGAAGCTCCCTCTATACACAGCTTATTTATCGCAGTGTATCGCGGAAGCTTAAGGACTTCTCTGTTCTTTGCCTTTACTCCCACAAAAGTTATGATTTTCGCCGAAAAAGAAGTGTGTTGGATCCACTGTGCGTCAGCCCCTCTGCGGCCTTTGCTCATTCATACACAGCGCCTGCTGCCCACCAAATGCCACCCCCACAAATGTTGTTCGTTCGTTAAGTCTGTCGTTGATTTTATTTCGTTTGTATGTATGTGTGTGTGTGTATAAGTGTATCTGTGTTTCGTATGTGTGTGTGTGTGTGTGTGTGTGTAAGTGTATCTGTGTTTCGTATGTAGCGTTCGTTTATATTCGCACGCCTGACTGTCTGCCAGTTCGTTTTGGCGCTCTCCAGCTCTATTTATGTATATGCGTGCGCGCGCGTGTGAGTGTGTGTGTGTGTGTGTTTGTATCTCTATCGGATGCTGTTGTGTACTCCACATTTAGCTTCGTTTATTTCTCTGTGTGTACGTGTATCAGGTACATGTATACACAAAACTCCTCCAGCAGCGTTGTGTTGGGAAAAATCAATTAAAATTTAACGCACGTTCCCTACATGAATTTTACGATTTTACGTTTCAACTGCAACTTTTGGCTTACCCCCAACACTCTGGAAAAGCGTCTTTCTCAATTGAAGCCTATTTAATTTGTCTAATTTGAATTTTAATTAAAAACTTTTATAGGTTCAATAACTTTATATGCACACAAATTTCTTTATTTGCTTTGCTTTTATTTATTTATTTTTCTTTGGTCTGTTTTTGAAATGAAATTTGAATTTTCTGAAGTTTTCTTTAGCTGATTTGCATGTAACAGCTGTCTGAACGCTTTAAGTTCTAACGCGCCCCAAAAAAGGGGCGTTCGTTGTTGTTGTTGTTGTTGTGTGGTTTGTGTGCTTTCCAATTGAATTAAGGTGACGGCAAATTAAGTTGAAAAGTCTGCATGCTGGGCACAAGCGAAAGTAACAAAAATCTAGCTGCCAATCAGAGCATAATAATGAGCTCAAATTGAAGAGGTTAATTGGCATTTGTGACAAGGTCAGCAAGCTAATAGTTTCTGTTTTTTTGAAGCTAACTCTTGGCTAGATGTCATAGGTCAAATTACAATGCAATTTTTTGACAGTTTTTCCGATAAAACACTTAGATAGCAGTAAGTAGCATTCAACTTACTTGAGCGTCGGCCTTAAAGAGGCTGACAGCAAGTTTGAGATGCACTCACTTTTAGCCAATTTACTTTTACGATTAAGGAATTGACAGCGTATGTGCATAAAACGATATCTATTAACGTTTATGCTTTACGGCCGTTGTGGCAATACTTACTTTACGGCAAAAGTTGACGCAAGCATATACATAGTAGTCTGTTATGAGTGGACGCTAAGTGAACGGTTTGGAATGAGGATGCTACAAAAGCGTGTTTCCTTGCCGCTTTACTTGTCTTAGATACGAACAACACAACAACTTGAGTGAGTTCTACGTTCGCAAGAAATAGTTAATAATGGCAATCATTTCCTCCTGAAAAAAACACCCAAACAAGGTACATAGCACAAATTGACTATTCCGTACGCAAGAAAGAGTCATTTTCATTCACGAACTGGCTTATAATTTATATATAAAAAAGCAAAGTTTTCAGTTAAAAAATATACCATTCGAAAGATAAAATGCTTGCGGTTTGCACAATATATATTTCAGCTGGTTACGTTACGATTTAGTCAGGTAAAAGTTGATTTGAAGTTAAAAAAAAAACAGCAACAAAATACAAAAATACAGACATTCTCGTCTTCGTACTAAGCTGTCATGGGAGCATGTATTAAGTCGTGGGATATCGACGACAAGGCAAAGACTAGTCTACCAATAAATACGCTTGGCGAAAATTCAGTGTGGTACCGATTATTTTGCAGTAAAGCAATGCTTTCAGGTAAAACCTATACCATTCGAAAGATAAAAAAAAATTACAACGTTTTCAGGTAAAACCTATACCATTCGAAAGATAAAATACTTTCGGTTTGCAGAATATTAGCTTCACCAGGATACATAGCGTTTTAGTTAGGTAAAAGTTGATTTGAAGTAAAAAAACAACAACAATCATTTTTATTTCGTGTTTTCTCTTTTTCGTAATAAGCTGTTATGAGAGCGTCGAATATCGACATCAGGGTAAACACTAGTACTAATAAAAACAACTATGTATCAGATCTATGATCTCAAAAAAGATGATTCAATCCCAATCGCGAATATAACTTAACTTCGTTTTTTTCCTTTACTTACAGGATTTTGGATTTACTAAAGAAAAGAATGTAAGAATATGACATGAAACTTTGGTAACATTTCTTCAAGTTACATTACAAAGAAACAAAACTGGCAACAGGACAAAGAAGCAACGAAGAAAGTGTTTGCTAGAAAATTGTAGCAAATGAAACATAAACGTAACTCCGTTTAGAAACAAGCTTGAACTAGCATAATGAACCAGAAGAGCTTGATTGATGAGGATTAAATCGGTGATTCCTAAAGTCCATCTCTACAAACTACAAACAAATTGTACAACTAATCAAAAGAACTGCAGAAAAATTCTTCGAAGCATATAGAGGAAACCATAAAAACTTTACATAGTGCCACTGAGTATAATATTCGATACATTATAAAGGTCATAAACTTTCTTTAGTTGCTTTTCTATTTAAAAATTAATAATATTTAATGATTCACTAAATATATCTTACATTTTTCAAGATCTCCCAATGTAAACAATATGCACTTTCGGCCTTGCCATTAATCTACTTTGATGGACCACTCTTTATGTAGTATTAAATGTGTGTGCGAGTGTGTGTTGTGTGTGTGCACAGCAATTTCTCAGCTGAATATTAGTGTATATTGCTTTGCAACAATGTAAATAAACAGAACAACAAATTTTCTCATGCCAATATTTGAATATATGGATTTAGAGGCGCTACAACAAAACCAACAGCACAACATTAACACACAGATACACACACACACACACACACACCCACGCACTGGCAATAATGTACATATAGATATAAGTACACAAATAAGTTAAGCTGATTTATTTTCAGCCTGTAAATTTTTTAATGACAGCGATTTCGGCGACACTTTTAGATTTTGTGCACCACGCCCCTTTTGACTGCATATATACATATATAGTTATTTTATTTCAAATTGGAAATGTTGCAGCTTGACAGTTTCATTAAATTCGCAGTGTTCGATTAACTTGTTTGCGCTTTGACATAATTAAATAACTTGATTAAACTTTTATTCATAAAATTCTACTGCAAAACGCGCACAATTAAGGCAAATCATAAAAACACAACCAAAGCGTGCGGCAACTGAAACATAACTGTACCATTGCTGCAACATGCAACCTGTTTACAGCTACCTGTAGCTGTACATCTCCAAGTGCAGCAAGTTGTCATGGTAATTGCCCGGGACTCTACTGCACTGCGCTGCATTGCAAGTTGGCAAATTTGACTGACTGCGCATAAAAGTAGACTTCGGGAAAACTGAGCTCAACAAAATGGCGGCTAATGCAAAGCGGCCAAACGCCAAAAAAGCACAACAAGCCGTGCAGCAAACTATAAATAGCAAGAGCTATATGTGCTCTGTGTAATAAAATGTCGGCAAAATGGCAGATGAATGGCATTTAACTTTCGGTCGACTTGTCAATGGTTAACTGTTGTAAAATAGGTGAAGGTCGCTGGCGTCCATGTTGGCCCTGCCGTTGGTTGCGCCTCACTTGGTTGCTACCATTTCAGTTAAGTTGCAACAACCATTAACGAAATGCAGCGGCAACCACAAAATCAGCAGTGGCAGTAAAATGCAAGGTAAGCAAACAAACGCACACAAGCACATATACAGCTGCATAAACAAACACATTTACATAGCGCACCTACACACACACATACCTAGACAAATATATACCAACATATATATGTATATAAGACAAGAAAACAACCCCCAACCCTGCACACTCAGAAACACACATACACACACACACACACACACACACACACACACACACACACCACACACACACACACACATCTTTCAAATACAGTCAAACCTGCTTAAGTTGGCCACTTACGGTTCAAGCATTTTTGGCCAACTCATGATGTGCATGCGCATTTTATAAAGGCTGAGAAAGTTTATCGATATCTTACCCCCTTACCCCGTAGAATCTATCAACTCGAAACTTCTCAGAGATGTGCGTCGTGTTTATGTGCATCTGTTTCAAAAATCATCGAAATCGGATAAATACACCAAAAGTTATAGTAACCCCAAACACCCCCCCCCCCCCTCGCCAATAAACTGTGCAAAAATTCCACTACGCGTAGATATGAATACATGTGAGCTAGAGTTACAAAATTTGGTGTGAAGACTCGTGTGACCCTAATCGTTAAAACTGCATCCACTTTATTGCAATAGAACCTACCCTTCCACCGCAAAGGATTTATCTTGATTACAGCCACACACCACTGCATATATTGATTTGAAAATTGTCACAGACATCTATAAATGTATTTTTGGAGCTACGAGTATAAAAGTAATTTTTGCCCCCATAATAGCTATCTTCCCAATAGGAAAACTTGTCAATTGGAACATTCCAATAGGAAAATGTTAACAGGCAGTGGAAACTTCCGTTCCAATTTTATCGTATTTCGTGTTTATAAAGAAAAAGTGTACAGGGTATTCCGACTGTCTGCATCAAATTTTTTTATGTTGTTTCTTTTACGTTTTTAACTTTGTATGGATTATAACTTTTTTAACATCAAAATTTGTTTAATCGTGTATGTTTATGTACTTTGACCATAAACTTCACATATAATAATATGTACATACAAAATTTAAAGTTTAAATTCATAGTTGCAAAGCAGTCGAAGTTTGTTTCAAGCGTACTGTTCATTCTTTTAAATTCAAAATTGCACTTAAATTCTAATGTAACTTAAGAGAACTTTTGACTTTCTTTCTTTTGATTTTCAGCAAATGAATTCTTTCAACTGGTAGGATTTCATTTAAATTTCTATAAGCAGCGAGTTTACTGCAACCAATTATTATAATACGAAAATGCAGCCTTCATATTTTCATACATAACATTGCTATGGTTTTAAGGTGGCCAACTTTTGCAGGTTCAATTGCATTGACAAATTTCAAAAATCGCTCAAAAAGTGGCCAACTTACAAGTTATGCAGATTCAAGTTAGGCAAGTAAAAATTTTAGTTTTTGTACTAATATATTTTGGTTTCGCTGAAAAGTGTCCAACTTATGAGGGTGGCCGGACTTTGCAGGTTTCACTGTATATTTACAGCAGCGCCTCCCGACGGCCATGTTTACTCGAACCCAAACTCAAATGCTTTCATAATTTCACTTACACACATACATACACTTGCAGATAAATCTTCAGCTGGCGCCACTTCACTCCTTTTCGTGCCATAAAACCCAACAACAACAACAGCATCTAGCTCTAACGGTAAAGGCAAAAGCAACGGGACTGAACGTCTGTTAGCATCGTGAGTAACATCAATGTTTTGCTTGTTGTCGTTTGCTCTTTACCCTCTCCCAGCTTCAGCTACGCTTTGCTCCCTCGCTCTACCCCAAACTCAATCAGCATGCCCAGCTGTGGGTGCTCGGCATCCTTCCAATTACTCACACATTCAACGAGCACTCATTTAAACGAAGCACGCACACACACACACACACGCACACACACACACACACACACACGCACACACGCTTACAGCATAACGACAAAGCTAACTCGCCGAATCGTTGGAGCATTCATTCGTCTTTGCCATTCGTGCGTTCGGCTTGTCCATTCGTGCATTTGTATTGTATATCCTGATGCTGTGCCTTACAGTGGCACAAAGTGCTTCAAACTTTTCAGCTTTTTAAGGTCGATATGGCAAATCAACTTGAAAAAGTTTTGTACTCTTTGAATTGTTCACAGTTATTTGCAAAAAAAAACAAAAAGTTAGTTGCTGTTTTTATGTATATTGGCAACCCATTAGCAGGCAACATGTTCGACTAATCTCTTTTTGTTAACGGAGGGTTAATTAATTTTGCTGGCCATTTGTGTATAGAGACTTTTATTGGGGCTCTTGCTTTAAGCCTTTTTTCATTTTGTTTTCATACTTAAGTGCATATCGTACAGTGGACACTAGCAGCACGGATTGTGGACGGAATGCAGCTAGCTTTTCACTATGGCTATGAAACTGCTCAAAATACTGACTTATTCTAGGTGTTCGATCAACTTCTACAACTACTTGCAAGATCTTCATTTAGCTCTACAGTGTCTGCTACAGCATATTTGGCATCCTGTTCAAACACATTTACTTTGCCATTTTATCTTAATCAAAGCATCTTGCAAATTACAAGGAAAATCATAAGCAAAATTGAAAAACTTACATTAACAAGAAAGAGCAACAGTCAAAGTTGTGCCAGCAATGTTTTCCAACCCAATAGCAAATTGTCGGCAAACAGTTCCTTACATGACTGAAATATATCTGAGAGCGTGGAAAATCCACCCAGAAAGTTTACAATCGATGGATTTGTAAATGAAACTTAAATGAAACTGTAGGCAAAGCCGTCTAGAGATTTGCAGCACACCCCTGAATAAGTTCTTTCTTGCCTACAAAATTGCGAAAATCTTTCAAACTTTTGAAATGCAGCATTTCATTTTTGATCGCAAACCGGTATTCAACAACTTTAACTTGGAAAAAACAATATACAAAGGAATTTTAAAGTATTTTTATTGAATAATTTTCAAATTGTAGAACTAGCTGCTTCCAATATGATCATATTTCCTTTTGAATCTAACCGTTCTCAAATACAAAGCAGTTTTCAAGTACAGAAATTCAAAACAATGCGCGGAGTCTACGAAGCGGCGTCTTAAACAATTGAACGGTATGAACACCCCTCGAAACGGCATTATTGTTTTTCTCTTGTTTAGCATTCAGGAATCTTCTCTTTCCTATACAAAGAGATAGGGTTAGACTAAGACGTCAGTTACACAAGCGAGATTTTCAATTGAGCGTTTAAAAAAATCTGTCGCGCGACTGTCAAAATATTACAAGTAATCTTACAATGGCCATCAATTGATAACCACGTTTTGAAATACTTCCAATTTTTTCTTAACACACTGGCTTAAAAAAGTGTTATGATGTACAAATAAGTATTACAAAAAAAGCTAGAAAATTAGGGTTGACATTTTAAAATTTAAAAAAAATTGCGAAAACAAGGGAGGGGAAGCAAAATAGGCGCCAATGAAGTATTTGGTGCCGAGAGGTTGTGTTTCGTCACACTTTCAGCACTTAACTGAGAGGCACAACACAACATTGAATCTCACTTTACATCACTTTCCACAAGTCTCGCCCGATATTAGAATTCATTCTAATATAAAGCAAGTCATATTAGAATTCATTCTAATATAAAGCAAGTCGCATAGGGTTGTGGGCAAAGAGCATGAAAGTGATAAAATGGATATATTCAAAAATTTTGCTGCAAAGCGACCATTTTCAGCACAGCGTACGTGTTAAGCTGCTTGTGTTGCTGTCTGTCAGACCGACTCATTCGTAGGCGAAGTTGAGAATGAGAAAGAGCAAAAAAATGCACATGTATGCTTGGGAATGGTCGCTCTTAAGCAAGTCGACTAAACGTAACGGCCATCAAATGGTGTGAGATACAAATCTCAAAATCTCGCGCCAAACTTTTATTGTACATAACGTTATCTCTTTTTGAAAAATATTTTCTATGTTGCATTAAATGTAACTTGAAATTAATAACCCTATCATATAATTGGTAATGTGACATTTTTAATAACTGATGGGAAATGCAAATAAAGTTGACTGTACTTAAATGTATATCGAGGGAAGTTAGTTTAAACTTGATCACTCATCAGAATACTTGAAGAGGTATGAGCGTTGTAACCAAAGCAATAATTTTTATAAAATATAATACAAGTAAAAATCGTTGCTGGTAAGAAGACAATTTAGAAGTGTCGCTAATTTAAACTTTCATTCATATTATCACTTTTTGTTCGAAGAATCTGAACTGTCGCCCAAATTTAAAGCCAAGAAAAGCACAGTTTTTATCCCGATACTTTTTCTAAAAATTTCTGCAAATCTAATACGCCAGCATGTACTGTACTGTATGTTATGTATAATTATGTAAATTCGTTTCGGTTTTGGCTCAAGAGTTCTCCGTTTTATACGTTACTTATTTCGCTTTTAGTGTCTTTGTTGTCACAAGTTTGACACAGTGTGCAATCGTTTGTCCTTTCGTTTATTACTTTTGCAAATGTATGTGTGCGTGTATACGTTTGCGTGTGTATGTGGGCTACTATGTTAAAAGTTTGTTTCCCCACATAAAATAAAAAAGGACCACACCTCCGCCCCAAAGACGCCAGCAGCAACTTCAATGAATATACATATAGATTTATGTGAGTGTACGATTGTGTGTGTGTGTATGTGTTTGTGTGTGTGTGTGTGTGTGTGTGTGTGCGTGTGTGTGTGTCTTAGCAAAGTTTTTCGCTACTTTTTTATTATTTAATGGTTTTGGTCCTTGCTGTTGTTGTTGTTGTTGCTGCTGTTCTTATAGCGCAGCGTGTTTGACTTCTGAGTTTTCGTTGTCGTTGTCGTTGTCGCTCTTGTTTTTGTTTTGTTGCTGTTTCTGTTAGACGCATTCGTTGCTTGTTTTCGTGAATTTTTCAAAAACTTTCGTTAGCAACTTCAACTGTCAATGAAGCCAATTGAAAGTTGCCAGATTGTTGTGAACTCGTTCCGTTATTTGTGTGTTGCCAGTTTAAAGTGCCGTTATAAAGCTATAGATTGTCTTAAAGGCTTACAGTTTGACAGCTGCTTTTTTTTTGCCAAATTACAAAATTAAACAGCTTTAATTTAAGACCAGGCCTAAAACTCTCTGGCAACATGCGCTCGTGCGTGTATGCCCACTGAGGATGCTGCTGATTGTATGCCTGTGTGTGTGCGTGTGTAAACTTGCAAAGCAGCAAAAGAAAAATGAAACCTCAAGCGTTTTGGCATGGCGTTTAGTTGTAGTAAAATCTTCCCTACACGCACACAATCACATACATTTGTCAAACGTGAAACTATGTTTGAGACCCTGCTGATGCTGGTCTACCAGCCAGCTGGGCGTCCTACAACTTGGTGACCAACCCAGACTACCGACTCCTCTGCCAATTGTGTATTTTGTATATGTATACGGAGTCACATAATCCCGACGCACACACATAGACACTTATATACATAGGCAGACCAAGTAATTTACGGTATTGTATTATATATGATATTTTGTGTGTTTTCCGTGCCTCTACTACTCTATGGTTTGTCCATTTTTTTTTTTTTTTGCATTTACAGCTATGTGCATTTACAGCTCGCTAATAATTCGCATTTTATAGTTATACACACAAACAGCACACAAAACTTTAAAAAGCATTGAAAAACGCTTAAATAGAAGTCTTGTCACACAAATATGTACCAAAACTTAATATTTAGTACTTGTTTAGCTTTAATTTTCTTCACGCACTTTTCTTTTCAGCACACTACCTTTTATTCTTTGGCTTGTTATTGAAAATTATTTAAATCTTATTAACATTTACTATATATACACAATTTATATACGCGCTTAAACATTTATATATTTCACGTTAAAACAAATTTATTAAAAGTTTTTGCTAGACTTTATTTGCTGCTTTGGTTTGGGTTTTTTTTTTACATATTTTTTGGGCTTTTAAATATAATTTTTTTTAGTGTAGAAAAAATTAAAAACGCGCCGTTGGTATAAAAATGTTTTAGCTTTTGCGATTTTAACGTTTTGCATGCGAACCAACAACTATTTTGGCCAAATGCGCGCTGCCATGACAGAACCACAGAAGCAGAAGCTCTCTAACGACGACGACAACGTCGACGAAGAACCAAACGACAGAGCATCGCAATGCTGCCTGCAGATGATGTTTGTATGCGCAGCAGCAGCACCAGCATCAGCAGAGATAACACATGATGTAATGAACTTAGAAGGAAGCCCCTTCAAGCGTGCAACTTTTCCCTCTCTCTCTCTCTCTCTCTCTGTCTCTCTGCGCAGCTACGTCACATGAACGAAATTTTTGCGCGCAATTTGGTTTTAAATTGATATGTTTTTGTTAAATAGTAATAGTTTTTCAGGAAAAACATAAAAATCTGAACTAATCTAAAAAGTTAAATGGTAAATTGTCATTCTTACTTTCTGATTTTTGTTTTATTTCATTTACAAAGACAACATGCAAGATCTTAAAATTAACTAACTAGCAATGACTCTGGGTTCTTTCGAGACCACTAGAACCACCGTGTGCGTAGCGTTTGGGACCCACCACGTAAAACCACAATTCCAATGAAAGAATGTATTTACATCAGACCGTCACCCGATAACGGGTTGTTTGGGCCAGTTTAGAAGAAAAAATTCTTTAGTTGCTCCATATCATGCTCTAATACAGAAAGAACGTACCAAAATTTGTATTCTTTTGCGGTAAACTGTTTTCAAAGCAGGTCATTTTCGCATGGCAGTAAGTTCCTGAAAAAATGTAACAATTTCTGTTACTGAGAATGTCTTTAAATATAATTAACTAAGAACTCATCTTTGAGCGAGAAATCATAATCCTTTGGTTTTACGCTAGTTTCGCCTTCACTACTTTCGATATTGAATCAACGCGAGCTACCGATCATTATTTCCGGCTTGTAATTGAAGGTATTCTGTCTTCGTTTTATCATTATTAGTATTCTTTATATTCGTAAAATATGTAATTTATTGTTTCCCTTTTTTGCGCCATATTTCCAGAGTCTCTTGTGTAGAATTACAAGCAACAACAGAACATAAAAAGTGTGTGAAAATTGTCGATCATGTGACGTCACACGATACAATTCACAAGCGCTGCCGGAAAAGCAGACGTGCGCAATGCGCCTCCTTCATTTTTTTACTTCATGAGAGATAACAAATGAGAGAGTTTAGTAAAGAGAGCGCCTGTCAAATTCTATTTGTTATATGCCGTTTTTTGTTGTTTTGATGCTGTGCGAGAGTTGGCGCCTGCGCAATGCGCACAATAACAAAATGTTGGCAATTCCATGGCATTGCCATTTTAAGCAAACCCAAAAAGCCATTCACACAAAATGCGCGCACTTTATTTGAATAGAATGCGTTTTAAAAGACTTGCAACAAAACAATGCAACTGTTTTTTAAAACTAGCCGGCAGTTTATGGCGCACTAAAACGGCAATTAGCGCCTCATTAGTTTTCTAGTGTTTAGAATTTCTCAAGAAATTGAATTGCCGTCATAAAGTGCAAGAATAACAATAAAGTGTAGAAAGCGGCGTTTCAAAAAGGTTCAGTATAGTTCTGTGTATGATCACGTGAAAGCAGGCAAGCGTGGGCATTGTGTGTATGTTCTAACAGGCAGAAACAACATCCGTGAGCACACACAGTGGTAGCAACTGCTGCTCTTACAGCCAAAAGGCTAGAGTATAGCGTTCGAAACGTTGTGCGCTTAGATGTTCAAAGACATTTCCGTTTGATCAATGTATCAGTACGGCTGTGGATCATCACGTGCAAGCTAATCTATTGATTGTATTCACTCCGTTTATTAAGACCAAAACGACAGTGCACAGTAAACTATAAATGTCATTTACTGTCCAAATTTATACATCGCTCAAAAGAGGTAATGTCATTGTGAAATGATTTTTAAAAACATGTTAATGGTTTCATGGAAATCACGGTTTCCGCATCCAAAAAAATGTTTCACACTTTTAAATAAGTTTATACGAAAATTACTACTACATTTGAAATCGAACATTTTTAAAGTGTGGCCAAATTTGCTTAAAACACTATCACTTGTCACAGATTAATCTAATAATCCATAAGGTAATGTAGTTGTAGCAAACATTTTTATAAAATATATTTTTATATAAAATTTTGCCAAAATATAAACTTTTATAAAGGCACATTTTTAAGTCTTCAATTTAACCGGTATCAAAAATAACCGATTGAATTTTTATAGTGTAATCGTATCCTCTTCTGCCATTTTTCTTGCCATGAAGCCTAAAGCTTTATGTCGAATTTTTCTTGAGTTTATATTTTTGATTGTTTATTGTTGTTGCTATCCAATCTCATGATTGCGCTTATTATGCTCGGACTGGAGATTAAGTTAAAACAAACAAAATAATAATATTTTTTAAAATTTCGATTTGCTTTTGAAGCTACGCTAATTTGCACACAAACCTAGCGCAACAAAATTTTACTCACTGTTTATCGTGTGCAAACCACTGTGCAGACGCACCAATTGATAACGCATTTTGAAAACAAAAAATAAGTTTTTCGAAAAACAAATAGAGAATCATGCTTACGAACTACAACAACAACTCAGGCAGAGAATGTCGGTGTGGTTTTCCTTTATCACCAAACAAAAACAAAAACGACGACCTGTTACGAAATAAAAAATATAACCAGACAGCGTGAGTCTCGGGTTTACGGAATCAGGGGTGTGCACTATAAATAGTTCAAGTCTCGTGCGGTACGCTATCAGTGCTAAGTGAAACGTGCTAGAAAGCGGACAGAACTCAAAACCAGCGTGTAAACCAAGCTTGACACAATGATGTTGCAATTTCTGATGCTCTTCATACCGCTGGGCCTGATCGCAGGCCATGGTAAGTAGTCAACTGTTAAGGCTAAGCCGGCAAATATTAAGCGAAAGTGATCCAATACATAGTAGCTTATCTGGTAGGCGTAACACCGTCTGTACCTTACTATTTCGCTTATCATTATGCGCTGTGTTCACTTTCAAATGCAGCTTATCAAAATTTGTTGCAACTGTACTTCTAATCTCTTACTAATAGTGCTTCGCGTGGAGGAGCAGCGCATGCATCCGCTGTTTGGTGGCAGTTCAACTTTAAGCCGGCAAAAACGCGGCATGCCCATGATCTACTTCGATCCCAACAAAGCGGAGGAGCAGTACTCTGAGTACTGGCAGGGCATAGCCCAACAAACTTTGGAACAACAGCTGGAGAGCAAAATGCGCCTCAACACGCAGCTGGCCAAGAATGTCATGCTCTTTATGGGCGATGGCATGTCCATACCCACTATTACCGCAGGCAGAGTCTATCTGGGTGGCGAGGAAAAACAATTTGCCTTCGAACAGTTCCCCTACATAGGTCTTAGCAAAACTTACTGCGCCAATATGCAGGTAGCCGACTCCGCTTGTACAGCTACGGCGTATTTGGGCGGCGTTAAGGCCAACTACGGCACGGTGGGTGTTAGCGCAGCAGTGCAGCTAAAGGATTGCCGTGCGCAGGCACAGACAGCGCATCATGTCAGCTCAATAGCAGCTTGGGCGCAACGCCAAGGCATGGCAACGGGTCTGATAACTACGACCTCGGTTACACACGCCTCGCCATCGGGCGTTTACGCGCACATAGCCAATCGCAATTGGGAGAATGATGCGGAAGTGGTCTCAGACAATGCGGATCCCAATATATGCGCCGATATTGCCTACCAGCTGATTCACGGTCAGGTGGGTCAAAAGCTGAATGTAGTGCTAGGCGGCGGGCGCGAGAACTTTCTGCCCAAGGGAACGCAGGATATAATTGGCGCGCCCGGCAAACGCCTAGACGGTCGTAATCTCATTCAGGAGTGGAAAAAACAGCACACAAACAGCGCGCACTATGTGCAAACGCGTAAGGAGCTCTTGAATCTATCCAATCATACTACACGCGTACTGGGTCTATTTGCGCCTTATCATATGCCCTATCATCTGGACGCCAATGCGGAGGAGCAGCCCACTCTGGAAGAGATGACACAAGCAGCGCTAGCTATATTGGAGCGTCAGGGCGCAGGTCGTGGCTACTTTTTGTTTGTGGAAGGCGGACGCATTGATCATGGTCATCATGACACGCTGGCCATGCGTGCTATAGATGAAACCGCCGAGTTTGATAAGGCCGTGCGCCTGGCGCGATCTAAAACAAGCTTGGAAGATACATTAATTGTGGTTACCTCAGACCACTCGCATACCATGTCGCTGGCGGGCTACTCCAGCCGCAAGAATGATATATTCGGCATCAATGATGGACAGCTGGCAGCAGATGATTTGCCTTATGCAACGTTGAGCTATGCAAACGGGCCTGGTTATAATACCAACTTTCTGCGTGAAGGCGGTGCTGTAAAGCGCAAAAACTTGGGAGCTATAAATATGAAAAACAAAGATTTTATGTTTCCCACCACTGTGCCGCTGGAATCCGAGACGCATGGCGGTGATGATGTAGCCGTTTTTGCAAGCGGACCTTATGCGCAGCTATTTACAGGAGTTTACGAACAAAATTTCATACCACATGCCATGGCCTATGCCTCCTGTTTGGGCGACAAACGCAGCATGTGCTCGGATAACGGCTTTACGCGGCGTCCGGCTTAATTTATTGAATTTTTAACAGTAATTACATAATTTATAAAACACTCAATAGCTTTTAAGACGCTAAAGTACGTTAGTTTAGTCTAATTTAAACATAAAGACATACACATAAAATGGGTCGCACTTTTGGCGCTGCCAACTTGTTTGAAAAAGTGTAGCACCGATAAGCAGCGATAAAAATACAATAAAAAAAAGTATTGCTATCGATAAGCTGACAGTCACAAATTATATGCGCTAGCAACAAAACGCAAAATTTATTAAAGAAAACTAAATGCAAATCTAAAAACAATTGCTTTTGCTTAAGTGAGTAAGTAGCACTTTATTTTATAACAAAGACTGCTGCGTGTAACTGTGTGCGTAACAACAAACCAGTTAGTTTAGTGTGTTGCTCTTACTTTGTGTATAATAAAAACAATAACAATTTTATTGCGTCGTCGCCGTAGACATGCAACGTGTGTGTCAGTTTACATTAACTCAAAAAAAGCATAAAGTTTGTCTTAATTTCAAAATTTGGCTCGTAAATTACGCGCGCTGCGTTTTGTTTGCATTAATTGCCCAGCAACTGGCCCCAAGTTCTGGGCACAGCTTGATTTATTAATAATTTCTATTGTCTATATATTAGATACCGCCGTAGTGCCTACATACATACACACATATATAAGTGTTGTTATTGCTTCTTCTGCTGTTTGGTAACGTCATTCACCTTGATCCCCGCCGCACGTTCGAGTGCAAAAGTCACTGTCGTTTGGCATTGTTGTTGTTTTTTTATATTGTATAGTTTCATTTGGTTGCGCTTCACTAGCTTTACCTGCCAATTTTGTCATAATCATTGTCTGCTTTTTCACTTTCTACACGTAATCATGGAGTCCATTGTTGTCCATGGTGGTACTTTTGTTTATCAGTTGAGCCACCGTTCGGCAGATAAGCCCAAATCTCCAATTGGATTCTATGTGTACTCACACACATATTTTACCTTCTCACGTCGAAACGTTGCCAATATGTCTAAGTGTGATTAACCCTTAATAGGTGTTATATTTATTTATATATATCGAATTATGCATTGAGTGTCATATTTTCTGTCATTTGTTGAGCTCAAATATGTCTTTAGGTGACACAGAGTAGAATACGAAATACTTCGCATCAGTTGAACATTTGAAAAAGTTCTGCAGCTCTGTAAATCTAAATCTTCTTCCTCGTAACTAGCCACAACAACCCATTATCGAATTATATATTGAGTGTCATTTGTTGATCTCAAATATGTCTTTAAGCGAGCGACACAAAGTAGAGTATAAAATACCTCGCAGCAGTTGAACATTTGAAAAAGTTCTGCAGCTCTATAAATCTAAATCTTCTTCGTAACTAGCCATAAGAACCCAGTGTCATACGACAAGACCTGCTGAGGTGGTATTCTCTCACCCGCTCACCACACTGTAAATCAAAATGCTTCTCCTAAATTTTAACATCACTTATCCATAATCCGGGCAATGGATCATGTGAACCGGAAGCGTACTATGCTTCAAACAGTTTGATACAAGTTGCTTCATTCTCGAGAAGTAATACTTGGCGGTCGTACCTTGAGAGGGAAACGGAGAGTTGGTGGTAAATTTAGTGGGTGAGCGGTAACGCAAGTCCCACACTTTTCGGCTATTCGTGCTTCCCCCACCTATAGTATAACAACAAAAAATTCTCTTCATCATTTACTTGCTTTAAAAAATGATTATCTAAATTGGTGCCAAACTAATGCAGGTTGCTAATGATTATGCGATAACAATTTTTAATTTCGCACGTTTGCGTTAGATGAGTCCTTCTAGGCCTATTAAAAATACTCCGGGGAATCAGACAACAGATGAAGAAATATAGCTAGTCATTCATGCTGCCATTTTTTTATTTTTATTTCTTCCGATTTTTTAATTTTTTATCCGTTTCAAAGGTTCACATTTTGCATATTTGAAGAATGTGTAAAAACGTGATAAAAGCCACACAATTTCTGATTTCAATGGCTTTAGGAATAGTGTATAAGGGGATATTTTTCTTGCTGATCTCGGCACATCCACACCCTATTCAAAACAAAAAGTTAACTTGATATCAGAAGATTCTACGAAATTTAGTAACGTTTTGGGCATGCTTTTTTTGTAAAGCAATCTTCGAAAACTTTCTGTGTTAAACAGAAGCAAATTTGATTTCAAAATATTTCGATTTATTGACTAATTTATTGCTGTATCAGCATTTGGCATAACGCCAGTATGTAATTCGACTTATGTATGTTGTGATCGAAAGACTCGGGAACTTCAACAAACGCACAACTCCGTTCCTTCAATATTGAGAGATATTCGAAATTTCTAAATGATTGCTTTCAATACACAATTTGTGTGCCTCTTGATGTTGAGTACGTTGTGGGTCCTAAGTAATTTTAAACACACCTTTGAATAGAAACGAACTTAACCAGGTTTTATGTCAACTGTTTCGTAATTTTATCCTTCTAAACATTCATTAGCTAGCTAAATACACAATTTCTTATTTATAATTTTTCAAAGTTATCATGCTTTGTTTACATTAAGTTGGATTTATAATTGTGGTTTTGATAATTTTACAAAAATATACGTATTGAAGTTTACAGATATAACGAATTTTAACTAGTAAAACAGGCCTCTTTGCTTGCAAGCTGTAAAAGGGCTAAAAATTGGCCCCAACGTCCGTTTCGGGTTAAAGTATTAAGCAACAGCATCATCTCTATGACTAATACATAAGACAACTCATCTCTGCCGATGTTGCTTTTGCCGACACCGTCGCTGCCTTCGATGTTTCCTCTCTGTCTACAAACTGTTGTTAATGTTGCACAGACTATTTTCTATGCATTCTTTTGCCCTGCGCTTTTGTTTGTTATTTGCTTAATTAATGTTTAAAGGTAACGCAAAAAAAAATATGGCGCACGACCTTTAAACTGATTAATCGCCACTTTTCTCATACACACTTATTTGCACTTTTTTTATATTTGTTATTTCTATTATTAATTGGCGAGCGATCGCTTGCTCACCAATTTAGCTCTCTCGCTGACCAATTTAGCTCTCTCGCTGACCAATTTAGCTCTCTCGCTGACCAATTTAGCTCTCTTGCTGACCATTTGCTTGGCATTTGTTTTCTCTGCTCAGTTGTTGTTTTTCGGCCGTTTTGTGCAGTGTGCATTTTAAATTCGCGGGGTTCGTATTATGAATTAATTATCTTAGAAACTATATCTTTATGTTTATTATTTTATAACTTTAAAGTTTAAACACTGCGCAAATCACAAAAATTCCCTTGGTACGCCTGCTTGCTCTTTCTCTCTTGCTACCTGTAGTATTGCTCACCTACCTACGCTGCATTTACAACATGGGTGATTGTTATACACTATCCAAGCAGTCCATTTGGTAACAACAGCATTTTGTCAGAATTTATGACTGGAATGTTGCAGATAGGCACTTTCCGGTTAAATTATGGACGCATATTAGAAATCTGGCAATATATATTCTCATTAGAGACACATTTCTGAAATGTGCAACCTAATCAAATCGTTTGTTCTATTCGGTAAGAGCAAGTTACCCACGGCATTTTTTTGTCTACCTAACTTTATCGACATTTGGGCCAGCCCAAATATAACATTGCCCTGTACCCTCAAGAACTTGCTTGTTTAATTGGTCATAACTCAAAAAATTTGATTTTCAGAAAACAAGTTTATTATTTTTAATTTGCTTCTAACTAGAAGAAAAAAGTATGACATTTTCCATGTTCATGCGTAGAGTATACAAGATATTTATATAAAATGTTTACCGAACGTCAAGCAGGATATAATCAACATCTCTGCATCATGAACTCCAAAATCAAGTTTTTTAAGGCATGACAGTCTTCTTGTAAATGAGCAATATTATTTTGTCAAAAGATGGGTAAAATAAATGCAATGCCAGTGAAGAACTAGATCATACCTTCTGACAAAATTGTCAGAATTGCAACGAGAAACAGGCGCCCGGCCATTCGAACAGTCAATCGATATGTTTTGTAGAATTGATCATTAATATACTTTGCGGGATCTTACACGTTTACTTCTAACACATATTTTTGCGCACAAACTTTATCCTTTGGACCTGTTTCTGTTATAAACACAGACAATAGAAACATTATGCGTATGAACAGACACACTAGAAATCATTTGGTATAAACAGGTGTAAGGTTTTAAAAAACTGACCGGAAGAAGCCTTTATCTTATTTGTTGATTTTATTGTAATAGAAAAATTTTGAGGAGTTTTTGAGTTGTGATATCGTTGGGAGGAATTTACGATATTTAAATTTTAATTCTTTAGTCGAAGACATTTTGTGAGTGCATTTAAACTTCATGTTACACCGATTTAAACATTTTTACCTTATTTTATTGCCACTTTATTCACACTAATTGTTTTTGGCTAAAGTCATTAAATCAAAGTTATTCGAATTGCTTTTCAACTACTACTTGCTAGTTGTTTTTTCACAAGCTACTTCACCCCCTAAGTGCTCATCTCCAGCATGGGTAGATAGAATGGCAGCGTATCTAGCACCGGCATCATCGCACTCGTTGGCGGCTGCTCTGGAGCTCGATCAAAGCACAAAGCATGACGCGCTGATGTCATCAACTGACGCACACTAAAAGCTACGTCCTCAAAGCTATAACGCTCGCTTGGCTCCAGTTGCCAGCAGTTCAGCAGCAGCTGATACAAGTCCTCATAAACATAGGCGGGTTGCGCAGGTCTGGAGCCACTGCGTATGGCCTCTAAGAGCTGCTGATTATTTTGCAAGCTGGCATAGGGTGTACCACCCAGAGCACAACATTCCCAAGCCACGCAGGCAAAGCCCCAGACATCCGACTTGCTGGAATAGTGTTGATAACGCAACGCTTCCGGCGCCAGCCAACGCGTCAAGTCCACTTGTTGGCGATTGCTGTTGGCGTAATGTAAGGGTCCAAAGACGCACAGCTTCAGCTTGGAGTCGGCGGTAACGTAAACGCTGTGCGAGCATAACTGCCGATGCACTACTTTACAACTGCCCAGATAGGACATGGCACTGGCCAGCTCATAGATCCACTGCAACACTAGCTGCTCGGAGAGCGTTGTCATACGTTGCACAGGTGCAGCATTTGGAGCACGGCGACTTTCAATAAGTCTACGCTTGAGCGTCACGCGCTGTAGCTCAAAGACCAAGTAGAACCAATCGGCGCTGGCCGAGACGCCATAAAAATCTAGAATATGATCATGTTTGCGCAACTGTGAGAGATTTCTCATTTCTCTGAGCAGCTGCGCCTGCGCTGAACTATTTAAGTCATCCAAAGCCAGAACATGTAGTGCGCAGTCGCTAGAATCGGCTGGCAATGTGCTGGAGCTAAGTTTTCCTGTGATAATCTCGCCATAGCGGCCCTCGCCAATGACATCATTGACATTTAGCCTTAAAGCATTTCTCGGTAACTTCTTCATGAGCTCCAAACCCTCGACGAGCAACTGGAGCTGCTGCTTAAAGCTTTCCAGCGTGGGTGGAAGCTCATCCTCCACTAAGTAGCCATTGTTCTCGCGCTCTATGATGGGCGTTTGTAGAGTCATCTCGTGTGTACTACGCCCGCCTGCGCGACGTCCCTGACAGGTCTTGTAACGTAAATAGAAATAGGTCATAAGACTCAACAGCAGGCAGCTGCCGAATATGACGCAGGTGACGGCCAGCGCCACCACAGAGGATTGACCCTTTTCGAAGGTGGCAAAGCTAAAGTCATCCATTGAGCTGGCATGCTGCGCGTGGTTACTACGTGTATAGAGTGTCTTAGTCACGTTGTGCAGCGTGCTGACCTATTGAAAGATAGCGAGAACATCACAAAGTGGTCGTCTAGATTTTCGCAAAACTTACCACTCCCAAACTGATGTGTACATGTGGTTGTTGCTCGCCTGGTAGCTGCTCTAAAGGTGCATTACGATAGGGTCCATAGCGTTTGCCGTCCCCAACCACAAAATGTCTCGTACGATTATCCTCTTTTCTATCGTAGTCCAGCTGCGCGGCTATATAATAGGGTAATCCATCCATCTGCGCCTGCTGCCAGCTGCCCAGCAACTGTGTATCAAAGGGTTGACTTAAGGCATCATCCAAACGCTCCACTATGACCAGCAGCTTATTTACAGGCCCATTGTCATTCTTTACTGGCGCCAGTTCCACTGTTAGCGTTTTATCCGTGCGTGACAAGATTTTGGGCTGCGGTGGTGCTGGACTTGGCACGCCCACCTCTGTGCTAGCCATAACTGTAGCTTTGCCGCACTCACCCTGTGTCATCTGCAACAAATGCTCCAAGCAAATGGCCTTTACACTTACATTGTACAAAGTGCCCGGCTGTAGATCGGTCAGCTCAAAACGTGTCTCGCTGCTTTGCACTATAAACTCGGGTTGAGGGAAAAAGGGTAGCGAGGAGTAGGTGTGCTCTATCTGTGTTTTGATGAGAAAGTTGGCTATTTGTTGATCCGGCAATAAAGCTTCGCCGGCGCCTGGCATCATCAGCTTGCGCGGCTCATACGCATCCCACTCGAGGCTTAAACTATTCGGTGTGCTGTTGGTCACGCGCAGATTATGCGGCGCTGGTTGATGCGCCAGCATAGTAGAATAATAAGAATGTACACCAACACCTCCACAATATTGCGCCTTATTGGCCAGACAACGTGTATTACACAACTGTTCATCTTGTTGCTCGTCCGGCTCCAATTTGTTAGCACAAAAGCATTTCTCCGACGCCAGCACGGCATATTTGTTACCCTCGTGCTCGCAGATTTCTATGCAGGTCTGTGGCATCTTAGCATACACCGATTCCTTGAGCAGATCCGCGCGTGCTGTATAACAGCCAATGTAGTAATAAGCAGGTTCCACCTGCAAGGTCTGCTTTTGCGCCAAGCAAACAACAACCAGTAAATAGATGACACAGAGCTGGGACTGGCCATGCCAGCTGGCAATTGGGCGGTGTCCGTGCTGCATGCTGTGCAGCAAGTGAATAACGTTGAGCTGCCCTCTGCAGAAGCTGCGCAACCGCTAGCTGGAAATTTGATTGAGCTAATTAAACACTTTTTTTGCTGCCTAATTTAACTAAATTAAACGTTGGTTTTGTCTGCACATTTTGTGTGTGCGCTCAATGTTTTTCTTGCATTTTCAAGCGCCGTTTCACAGAACTTTACTTGTGTTTAGTGCTTCTTCTTTCCTTTTGCTTTGGCGTTGTTGTTGCTCTCAGCAACCAAACCGAGCGACCATCCATTCCAGTTGACTAATCGTGCTGCCTGCGTTAGCGTCGACGCTGACGTTGGCACAACTGTTTACATGCTGCGTCGGCGCAGTGTGCACCTAGGAGCAAGCGGGATGGCTAGCAATATTGATCAAACTAGTTGATTAGTCACATCTTGCATAGTGTTTACCTTGTCGCACCTGAGCGCGGCTTAATAGCAGCAGGTGAGCTGCTGACAGCATTGCCAGCAGTAAATAAAATTTGAAAACAGCGCGCTAAAACGGAGCTTAAAACTAATTCAAATTTTCAAACATCGTTAATATAAGTACTTGTAGTGCGCATACCATCACGCTTAGTTTAAATATTTTAATCAATTTAAACATTTGTCTAAGCAGCTGTCAGCTGCTTCTTCTGTCTAATATAGCGACTAACTCTCAGCTTATCTGCTCTCAATTATTCTCTTGCTTTCTTTTTCGATCCCAAGCTGTCACCATGTGAGTGGCGGCGTATATAGCTTTTTGGCAAGGGGGGGGCAATTAAGTTCCATACATTCTTCTGTGGAAGTTTTATTTTTCATCATTATTATTATATATTCTAAGTTGTACAAAAAGCAGCTATTTGAGTGGTTCTACAAAAAAGTGAGACAAACATAAGTTTTCAGTTCCGCTATGATGTTCAGATAAAACTAGAGAATATATTACGCTAATGTGAGTCAACATGCCTTTTGTGTCGCTGGCTTAATGCATAATGCATGTAATCACAGCAGAATGGTCTACAATGCGACGGTCGAAGGGAGGCGACGAAAGGGCAGACCATGCCTCCAATGGAAGGACCTGGTAGTGAGCACACTAGCTACCTTTGATATCACCAATTGGACCAAGCACGCGCAAAACAGAGGTTGTAACGGCGAGTTAAGAAGAAGAAGAATCACAGCAGAAATCTTAGATCTCCTCCTATGTGCGCCACTGCATCCAGCTTAAACTCTCTCAACTGCGCTCTTGGTTTATCCCACGCTCTCACCATGTACTAATCGAGTTTGCTTGTTTGCCGTGTGACTCTAGCGGCGGCGACTTGAACAGCGACAACTGGCCGGCGGCTCCATATCGAATCGTTAACTTGCGTGTGCACTTCGATTTGGTTGACAGTCGTGGAGGTCGCTGCGCCGCTCTTCATCTCTTCTAATTCGATTCAATTAAAGCAACGCAGCCGACAAACACCAACAAGTCTCACATAACGCGTTCAAGCTTGGTTATTTTTTATTTTGTTCTTGTTTTTAATTTTGGTTAAAATTCCTGTTTGTTCTTTGCTATATACACACTGTGATCTTTGGAAAGTTCTTTGTTTTATATTATTTTTGATTTGTGGTATGTTTCAATTAGTATAAACAGCTAGCGCTCAACTGCGCCGTTACAAAATATGCCGACGTCATCAAAAACCTCAGTGAAACATAGAAGAGCTACTATTTACTGTGTAGCACTTTATGTACTTAAGTTCACTGTCCAGTTTAGTGCAGTTTTTAATGCAATTTAATTTGCCATTTACGATAAATCAGCATGTTATTAAAAGTGCTTTAATTCTGCTGACGTAGTATGTGAGAAACTGAAAAATAATACAGCTAAAACTGATCAAAGCACTCTAATTTTGGGAGCCTCCATCTCCGGTCATTTACATGTCAGCCGCATGTGTTGCGTCTCTCTGCTGAAGACAGACAGACGGACAGACAAACCAACAACAGGGGGACATGGAAAGTTTGACGGCAGCACCAACAAGCGAGCGCATAGTTGGGTTTATTTTTGGCCACCTCATAATTGCAGAAAAGGCACATTATGCCGTGCCAAATCAAATTATAAAGAGTGTTTTTTTTTTTTTAACGCAACAAAACTATCGGGCTTTTGTTGTCATTTCCATTTTAATTTTAATTGATAATATATAGTAGAAATTTCTTCAATCCAAATTTCAATTCCATATCACATTGTGAGTTTTCGTTTTCAGTCGCATAAGCCATTGGTGACAGCAATATAAAAAACACTCAAAACGCACTTTAAAAAGCACCCATTTTGGAATTGGACCAGTTTCACGCGCAAAACTTGCGCAATTAACCGTTAGTAGTAGTCTATAAGGTAGATCCGGCAGCTCAAAAGTGTATCAGGCGCATAGCAATCGTTGTTGTATTAATTTCTAAAATATATCTAAAATTAAGACTTGTTTCCTTTTTTCAGTTTGAAGCTATATACCCACAGACTCAACACTCTCACGGACATACACATATAAAAGGTAGCACAAAATGGGCGGCTCGGCAGTGCAAGTTATAAATGCATCAGAGGAGCACACTTTTGTGCTGAATGAGGATGCGCTCAGCGAGGTGCTCATGCGGGATGAAGTTAAGGATCGCTTTGTATGCGTTGTATCGGTAGCGGGTGCATTTCGCAAAGGCAAAAGCTTCCTCCTGGACTTTTTCCTGCGTTACATGTACTCCAAAGTAAGTTACTATTTTGGGAAGTTGTATAGCTCGAATAAATGTTTATTTTTTTTTTTGTATACAGTATGTGCGCCATGATGTTACGGATTGGCTTGGCGATGAGGGTGAACCGCTGTCTGGCTTCTCCTGGCGCGGTGGCTCCGAGCGAGACACCACCGGCATACTCATGTGGTCTGATATTTTCCTGCACGATTATCCGAACGGTGACAAAATTGCCATCATTTTGCTAGACACACAGGGTGCTTTCGACAGTCAAAGCACAGTGCGAGATTGCGCTACCGTATTTGCTTTGAGCACCATGTTGAGCTCCGTGCAGATTTATAATCTCTCACAGAACATACAGGAAGATGATTTGCAGCATTTGCAGTTGTTCACCGAGTACGGCCGTTTAGCGCTGGCCGACACCGGCAAAAAGCCATTCCAGCGCCTGCAGTTCTTGGTGCGTGACTGGAGTTTCCCCTATGAAGCTGAATACGGTGCAATTGGTGGCGATAAAATACTCAAAAGGCGACTGGAAGTCTCAGACAAGCAGCATCCGGAATTGCAATCACTGCGTCGTCACATCTCGTCCTGCTTCAAGGAAGTAGCCTGCTTTTTAATGCCACATCCGGGTCTCAATGTTGCCACAAATCCCCAGTTTGATGGTCGCCTCAACGACATTACGCCCGAGTTTAAGCAAAGTCTGCGCACACTGGTGCCCATGCTGCTAGCACCAGATAATCTGGTCTACAAAGAAATAAGTGGGCAACGCGTACGTGCGCGCGATCTTATACAGTACTTCCAGTCTTACATGAACATTTACAAGGGTAATGAGCTGCCAGAACCCAAGAGCATGCTGGTAGCCACTGCCGAAGCGAATCATTTGACTGCCGTAGCTGGGGCCAAGGAGCTGTACAATCAGCTCATGGAGGAGGTATGCGGCGGCACACGCCCGTACTTAAGCACTGCACATCTGGAGACAGAACATTTACGTGTAAAGGACAAAGCTCTGTTTCAATTTGCCTCTAAACGCAAAATGGGCGGTGAAGAGTTCACAGAGCGTTTCCGGCAACAACTGGACGATGATCTAGAGGATGTTTATACCAACTATAAGGCGCACAACGAAAGCAAAAATATCTTTAAGGCAGCACGCACGCCGGCCGTGTATTTCGCCTGCGCTGTCATTATGTACATTTTGAGTGGTATCTTTGGCTTAGTCGGGTTCTACACCTTTGCCAACTTTAGCAATCTGGTCATGGGCGTGGCTTTGCTGACACTTGCGCTTTGGGCTTACATAAGGTAAGCAATGGATACGTTTTTGATAAACTAAAACTAACATATTTGCACTTACAGATATAGCGGCGAATTAAGCGATTTTGGCGGCAAATTGGATGATTTCGCGACCTTATTGTGGGAGAATGTATGTAACAGCATTTTTCAAACACTTATAGCACATACTAAATTCTGCTTAACTTTAGTTCATGCGACCCATCTATCACGGCTGCATGGAAAAGGGCATACAACATGTGGCCACTCACGCGGCTGAAGCTGCCATTGGAACTGGCTCCACAACTCGCTCCTCGACTTTGATAAATGGCAAGGTGAAGCGCTCATGAGAATACGCCCAAGCAACACAGCACAAGGCGCAGTCGGCTGGTGCGCCGCTCCCGCCGCGTACACTTACAACCAGCAAAAACAACAACAATAACAACAATGTGGCAAACAAATCAAACAGCAGCAACAATAAAAACAGCAGCAACTCAGGCACAGGCTTTCTAAGCTCAATCGGGCGCAAGTTCAGTGGCAGTGCCCCACAAATGACTCAAAACGAAACACAGGCCAAGGCCTTGGCCAACACCAATACCAACAATGCAACAACAACCGTGCCAGGAAATCGTAAAAAACGCAAATCGAAACGCAATTAAGGCAAGAATGTTTGTCAACCTAAACCTAAAATTTCAGCAGAAGATCATTATATGATTCTTTTAATTTGTATAAATTGTACTCTCCTTTTAATGAAAATATCTAGCTCTTAATTGCCCCATAAGAATTTGTTTTTAATAATGATTCATTTTCATTGTGAACGCAGCGCTAAGTTAAATATAAAAAGAAAAATAACTTAAATTTAATATTGAAATGTAGTTGGTCTATATATATACATATATATTCATAAGTGGCACATATTTGTTGGAAATCAAATTTTAAATTGTTTTTATATATACATCAAACAATCTATATATAAAGTAGAGTAGACAAACTGAGTATCTAACGCTGTAATATAAAGAAAAATTACGCTAACCAAGAATTTAATTCGTTTAATTTTAAATCTAAGCGCATAAATATTCTTGCCGCACTTTTTGCTGTAGACAATTCGAACAGGTAAATCGTTTTTCTAACAAATGTATTTAACAAAAATAAATGAAAACTTTGTCAATAATTGTTGTTGTTGTTGCGCAGCTCTTGCTATTTTGTTATTAATTTTAAAATTTTTTATTATTGCCTTTTTGTAACATTGCCACCCATTAAAAAAGTTAACACAAAAGCAATGCTGGTTAAGGTCTAGCGTTTTAATGTGCACTTAATATCTCTTGGTTTTGTTTAAACAAATAATAAATGTGTATAAATAGCTCATCATATATATATATGTATGGCCATCAAGCGAAAAAATTTATATATGTATGTGCACGCATTTTTATCTTGCAACTGGAAATTGCTTTGCGCTCTTACTTCTTGCCGCAACAGTTCTCTGGCTCCTTGCCTTCAGTGGCGTCTCCTGGCTTCTTGCAGCAGCCACCAGCCCCATCCTGCTTGGTCGCATCCTTGTCGGTGCGGCATCCGCATTTGTTTACCTCGCTGCATTTGCAGTTCTCAGCGCATTTGTTTTCTGTGCACTTGCACTCTATGTGAAGAAGCACTCGAGCGGATTAAATGTTTGCTTAAATGATTTTTGAAACTACTACATTTGACTTACCCTTTTCACAACCGACGCAAGGCATTTTCAACAATTTTCCACTGCTTTAAGGACACGTACTGAAAAAATGTCTAGACAAAGTATGTATAAAAATGGCTTCTTTGGGAGTAATCCAAAATGTGACACTTTATGTGCATGCGCGTGACGAAAAGCGGATACTTTGGGGTTGAAATCAACAGGTTTAGCACTGCTGGACTTATCTGCTCGGGTATAAGCGATAGCAGCAGCTTAGTTGAAATTTGAATTTTTGGGAAAAAAGCTTTTAGCCAAATTTTTTAAGACAATGATTTAAAATTGTGTAGTATTTAGTAAAATTTTCCGTTATCTCGTAATCTACTATATTCACTATATATTAGATTGAACACATCTCTAGTCTCTATAGAAAGCAAAAGCAACAAAAAAGCAAATCCAAAACAAACAAATGTTTTGTTTTGTCTATTAGAGCGTAATACCCATTACCTAAGAGAAAAAGTACAAAAATGTTGAATTTTTTAACGAACGGATTCCACTTTTTTACCTTCAGCCTCTTTGGATTTGAGCACTAGAACAAAAGTTAGAGTTACTGGCAAAGAGTTCATCCCAAGTAAGAGCAATTCAGAATATGTTTTTCAAAATCAGTATCGTTGCATTAACTTTTGCAAAAAATGGTTGGTGGAAAAAACCGAAATACTCTACCTAAAATCAGTTAGCAAAATCATCAACATTCGTGTCAAATTCGTGTTATTCTCATTGATTTATGAAAAACTCAGGAATTTGAACCGAAACTTACTTCTAATACGGCTACGAATACGTTAGCACCGGTACTTCCGATTCGGTAAACGGTTTTATTTCGCTTTTCTTTTTTCAATAATACCGGTTTCGATTCGATTCACCGATATTTGTTTCGGTTTACCGTTTATAACAGTTCATATACAAAAACCAAATATCATGAAAGTACATAAAAGCAATCCTGAAACATAAAATAATTAAAAATTTATTTTAAAAAGCGATAATTTTCAAGACAGTGTACGTGTGCTGCTGCTTGTGGTTGCTGTGTCTGTTAAAACCGACTTGGTAGCTAAAATTGAGAAAGTGCAAAAACTAGGCCTACTCTCTTGGAAATGGTCGCTTTTCAGCATAACGACTCAATGAAACGACCAAGGAGGATGATAATGCTTTACAGAATGGCGGAAGGTAAAGCACAGCATGAAAAAATATGTAAGCTTGCATATCGAAATATTGGTTTTAATTCGGTTATTTCGGAAAAATTAACGGTATACAGTTTTTGGTTATTCTAAAAAAAATTATTTTGGTTACGGTACGGATTCAAAATCCAATCGGTTGTTTTGGATAACTTTGAATCCCTTCTTCCAACTTAAAGAAATATGTACTTGTTGGCTTATTATAGAAAAATTGGATCGCTCTTGGGAAGTCGATTGTTGAAAGTACTCTTCTTTTTTCGAAATAAAGTGTAGAAACCCTTCATATCTGTTTTATTATTTAAATTTGTTTCTTTTGCATGAAGAACAGATTCGTTCATCATTAGAATTTACGCAGTTGCAAGCAAAGTGAGTGACAGTCAAAGCTTAGCGGAGCTTTTACTCGTGTAGCTTAGCTGAGTTTTTGTCAGTAAATAAGCTCGTTTGCATTAGCTATGCTTACACTGTAATATTTATAAGATTTGTTTAAGTCTTAGTAAAACTACATCTAAATTGACAAATTACGACCGAGTAGGACGCATTTCTCTAACTAAAACGATCAGCTGTTTTTTGTTTACAAAACAATGGCGTTGCAATAACAATTTGCTACATGCAAAATTCAAAAAACCAACTGCATCACATAATCATTAACCTCACCAAATCTTTTAATTTTGTTGCAATTCTATTGTGCTTATTGTGCAATTTTCTTTAAAATTTTTGGAATATATGTCCACACTTGCCACAACTAAGCCGAAGCCAAAATTGTTTATGATTTTTGCAAATCAAATTTCCTTGACTAACATGTCATATACAAATACAAAATATATTTGTCGTGTAAACACAACTAACGTACGCGCGCACGGAGCAGCCGTACGAGAGCAGACGACAAGCGTTGGGAGAGCTTATCAGCGCTGAAAATACAAAGCACGAAAACAAAAACGCAAAACTGTTCATTTCTGTGTTTCGCTTTGCACACGCAAAACATGAAGTTGGAAAATTTTATTGCTGATATAGGTTTGCGTCCGCCATTATGGGACAGAAAAAATAAAAATAATACCAACCGAATGGTTACAGATAAGCTCTGGGCTGAGGTTGCGGAGAAAAACCATTTTTCAAGTAAGTTCATGCAATGCCAAAACCTGTTTATCACAAGTGCGTACATACTATACAATAGAAATGCAACGAATAGTGTTTGCTCGCAAACCGAATACCGAATATTCGATGCTTAACTTAACACAATCGAGTGCAACGCGACAATTTCAGCTGTGTTTGTGTCACGACACAGTTTGTTTACATTTCTGTGGTCGCAGATTGTGTTTGCTTTTGCTAAAAACGTGTTTCTTACAAGTTTATCAAATTCAACATGTCTCGTGTACTTAATAAAAAGTCGCTTATTTGGAAATATTTCGTAATCTCCAATGAAGATCCTAAGTTTGGTGTGTGCTTGCTATGCAACGTGAGGATCTCGCGTGGTGGAGAAGGAAAATCAGCAAGTGAGTAAAAAAAAACTTTAGATATTCTTTTAATACATGTTAGAAAATAGCAACTTATTGTTTATCGCTTATGCTATGCATTGCGAATGTTTGATTATGTAGGCGTTTTGTTTATGATTAGTCAAAAATATTACAAACCACTTACACTCATTACAGCATACACTAACTTGGGCGTTCTAAAGTCATCGAACATTGAATTGCATCTGAAGACAATACAATTGCAAAAGATTCGCATCCGAAATGTTTTGCTTTGCATTGTCTTCAAATTTCTCTGAGAATTGGTATAACTATCGCTTATGCGACACTTGTGTGGCGGTGGCCACAGAAGAATGACCCACTTTTCACTCAGAGTTGGTCTTCTAACTAAAACGATCTGCAAACTCTGCGACTGACGCTGGTTAGTCTCCTTTATATTCCTAATACGCGATCTGCACATCAGAATACGTGGCTTCATAATTTTGTTATAGCCAATTTTTGATAGCCAATTACCTATCAGACCGCTTTCATGATTGAAGACTTTTCAAGGCTCGTCTTGACAACAGGGTCCCACTTAACAGGGTGACTGGAAACAAAGAGGAAATACGTTTACAAATTTACTGATAAGCGATTTATCCCATTTCTTATTTATTGGGTTTTGTCAAGGGTTGACGTGCTGGTGCGTCCAGGGCGGGCAGATTCTCGGGCTTCGGTAAAGGCCTTTACCACTTATTAACATTTTTTTTGGTCAGAGTAGACTCGCCAACATTTCAAGTGCGTTGCAGCACTTAAGTTTATTTTTCCCACCAAATTTAATGCAGATTGTTTGATCCATTTTTAACAACAAAATATCACCAAGAATCCCATAATACGTCTAACCTAAGGCATATGTATAACAAGGTATGAGCCATCTGTCGGCGCAAGGCACTTAATTTTTTGAGTGTCTGACACAGAGAGAAAAGGAGGCGCAAATAACAAGCGTCACCACAACCTTCCTCATTGAAGTTTGCAACAGAATGAACAATACCTTACAAATGAGCGAGCGTCGGCAGATGGCTCATACCTTGTAATAGATATGCCTTGGTCTAACCTATAATTCAGTGAAAATCAAACTATAATTTCAAAATAGCTAATCATCTCATCTGTTGGGTACATCTCCCTGCCTATTAGACGATCTATGCTCCAATCCCAGGCTTTGCTTGCTTTCATCCATGCTCATTTTCGAAGCGTTTCACTTGATTTCGGTGTCAACTTGACTTGACCTGAATAATAGGCAATAAGACCTATTTATTTAATACCATTTACCCATAAGGCAAGGAGACGATGTTGAGCTTAATTCCTACCGGCAAAAATTATCAGCATTGTGACCACTCCGTGGTCTAATCGCTGAACATGTAAAAAGAGTAGGCTTAGGATTTATTGTTTTTGGAGAGAAAAAGATGAAGGATATATCCCAAAAATCTGCATAAAATTTTTATTGTTGATCTTCTATAAGCTATAAGTTGTATTCATTGACTTTGCTTGCAGCTACAACGCCGCTAAGAAACCATCTTAGAAGCAAACACACAGAGGAGTTTTTAGCTTTAATTGGAGGTCCCTCGACCAGTGGAACCAGTGCTGTTTGTAGTGCTTGTAGTCGGATATACATAAGTACATATAAAATGTTATTTTACCAAACAAACGTATGTTAATCTATTCTAATATATTTTTAGAGGAACAATGCAAAGCAAAATTTTGGAATTACACTTTGGACGATCCACTTTTGTATGAAGCAAGTTCTGCTGATGCAATCTTAGAAGGCATCGTTAAAGTCGAGCAAACAGAGATTGAAATTGACACACCAAATGAAGAGCACAACAAAAGCATCGATGATTCTAATGATTTTTACCTGGAACCAGCGGAGAAAAGATTGAAGGGCTTTGAAGAACACGCAGAAAGTACGGATGAAGACGCATATTTTCTAAAAACTCTTTTGCCTTTTTTCAAAGATTTATCACCACGACAGAAATTAGAACTAAAAGGCGAAATACAAATAACAATCGCAAAATTCTTAAAGACATTATAACTATAAGTATACATAGATAGATTACAACGTTTTTATTAGTTTTATATTTATTTCAAATAAATATGTTAAGGTTCATCTCACAATATACTCGCCTTTTTTTATTACTTAAACAATTAAATTGAGTTTTATTGCTATTTTCATGCCCATGTTCCTATTTTCTTGTATATTTTTAGAGGATGATTGCAAAAAGAAATGGAAATACTTAAAAGACGAGTATCGCAAGGCTTTACGCAAAGTCTTGCTGGAAGAAGCAACTGGAGTTACAGAAATTACACCGCCCAAGTATCGATTTTTTAAAGAGATGTCATTTCTTAAAGATACTATAGCGTCACCAGCAACGCGCAGTTTATGGCTTAGTTCGGAAGATCCATTTTTACAAGAAGAAAACACAAGCATGAGCTTTGTTGATGCAAGCGAGGAGGCATACTGCAAAATCGAGGAGACTGAAATTGGAATGAGTACCGTAAATGAAAATAGTAACAAAAGAAAAAATGTTTCTGATGCTTGTTACTTTGAAAGAGAAGAGAAAAAGTTAAAGAGCTCTGAAAAGGATTTAGAGAAACCGGATTACACAGAGGATGACATATACTTTTTCAAAAGTCTTCTGCCGTTTTTTAAAGATTTGAATCCCATCGAGAAATTAGAATTAAGAGGCGAACTGCAGATAACAGTCGCCAAGTTCCTAAAAAACCATAACAATCAAAAACATGGTTATACGTAATTGAATTTAAAATAAGTTAGAAATATAGATGTTTAAAATGCTTTACTAAGTAATTTCTAATTTTTAATTTTAGAAAAGGGGCTACTTTTTGTACAGTCAACGAAAAATTTAGATGTGAGCAATGCTCACTGAGCATGATTTGAAGCATTTAGGGGAATACAGTTTCTGCTGTTATCATATCTACACTCCAAAGCTACTTTGGCGATTTTGCTAAAAGCTTGTCAACTTCATAGTTCTTCCAATGTTTTTAAGATCAAGTTCCTATGAAAAGCGCGAGAGTTCCAGATAATAATGTTAATTTCATCTTGAGTGGCAGCCGATAAACTTATCCCCTGCGGTAAGTGTTTTGTCAACTTTTCAAAGGAATATCAGCATTTAGTAATCTTTGAAATTTTCAAACGATTGTAATGAAAGCAGCTTGCTGAATGTATTAAGTTACAAAAAATAGAGGTTATGCAGCTGCCACCTATCTTGAACAGGTTATCCAGTTCTAAAACTTAGAAACAGTCGGTACCAAAGTAATCTCAGTCCTTGAAAATTCACAACCAAATCATAAGTCTTGATTAAATTACAACTTCAAATTTCGAATATTATTTTGAAACTTATGTACTAATACATGTTTTATTACTCATTTGTATTTATTTATAATATTACATATTGTAATTATCCTTATTTCTTGCGGTTGTATGTATTTAATAATAATTTTAATACGTGTCCGTGTTTTACTTGGACAACTTTGCTCTTAAATGTAACGATTACAATTGAAACGTAAATTTCAATATCAATGTTCACATCGAATTTATTAAAAATGTTTATTCGTTTCACAATTTACAATGAAAATTATCGATTGAGACAAGCTTTCGTTTTCAAATGGTTAGTTCATATCAATCCATTTGATTAAAAGACATCTGATTTGGATTAAGAATGGAGCGGGATGGGAACTAATCAGCTGCTTCGTGCTTTATTAGTAAGTGTTCACTTAAAAGTTTCTATAATGTATAGATATTAGCGTCTGATAAGCACTTTTTTAACATTTGTTTTTATTTTTAGTATTTATTTAATGTATGCCCATTTTAATGAAATTTATTTTCGTTTTTTGGCATTTCTTATCGATAACAAAGTACTAGTGTTGAATTTGTTTAATATTTTTACTTAGCTAATAATTAAAAGGTTTTACGTGTGATTCTTGTGTGGGTTGGGGGTCAGTGTGTGCAGGGAATAAATGTCTTATAAACTAGTTGCTTTTATATGTAAAAGTGCGTATGTGAATGTGTGTGTTCGTGTGTGTGTGTGAGTATACGTTACAATGCTTTTAAACTGTTTTTGTGTTAAATATGCTGCTTAACTAGTTTTAATTTATTGGGCCTGTTTCGTTTTTCACTATTACTTATCGAATTCATAAATCCTAGATAGTAGAGTGAAAACCGGAACAGGCCTTACTCAATCTTCTCCGCCATTTCACGCTCTTCATGCTTCCTTTCAGTACCAACCTTGGGTTGTTCACATGTTTACATTTGTTTTCTTTTTGTTTTGACCTTTGGCCACAAATTCCTAATAATTAAATGTTTCGAAAATCAACCAATATATAAATTAAAAGTCAAAGCCGTGCCCATTGCTGCTGCCGCCGTGTCCGTATCAGTCCAACGTCTTGCCAAAAAACAAAATATTCAGCAAATCATTAAACGATAACTAAATTTGTGTTGGACTGGACGCCTGGGACGTGGACGCGGCGGCCACTGAAGTGCTTGCAACGGCTGCGGTAGCCTCTACGCTGGCCAGGGCAGCAGCTGTAGGCCAGGCACAAGTGTCTTTCACTGTGAGCTCCTTGGCGCTGTCGGAGACTTGGCTGTTACTGCCATTGGCCTTGCTAAGCACTGGCATGTCCGTACAGGATGTATCCATTTCCATATTGTCCGGTGACGAGGGTTTGGCCTCTGTTCCGTCATCTTCCGGTTCTGGCGGTGTTTGGGCTCCCCTGAGCTTTAGCTTGGCTGCGGCTGCCGCCGATGTGGAAGCCATTTGCTCTTCAGTGTGAGACGCCAGGGCAGACGCAACATTGTTATCGCGCTTCATAATGGCCAGTATGAAGTGTATGTACGAGTCCATGGTAAGCAACGTACTCATTCTTCGTTTGCGATCCTCGTTTAGACGATCTTGTGCGGTCTTTTTATTGGCCGACTTTCTAGCAGTTTTACCGCGTTTTGGGGTTGGCTGTTGCTCATCCTCCAGCTCGGTTTCGTCATCAGACGAGGCAGCCGATGACTTTTCCATTTTATCCGACGTGCTGTCCATATGTTCGTCTTCTTCGCTGTGTGCAGTTTCAGCGGTTTTTTTCGAAACCTCAGGCTCCAGCTTGGAATTAGCACTTTCGGTTTCTGCGGCTGTCTCAGCTGCTGCCGATTCTGTTGCATCATTATTGCTCTTGTTTGGCGAAGAAACCTCTGAAGCCTCTGCGTCGGATTGAGAGTGTGCTTCCTCTTTGTCCTCCTTGTCCTTGTTATAGGATTCACGTTTTTGTTTCTTATTGGGAAATTGATCTGTTGATAAAAACAAAATTTGAATTATATATTTGTCAATAAGCAGTAAAATCAGGAAATCAAACTGATATGCGTGACGAAATTAATAGATGTTAAAATTTAATCCGAATTGAACCAAAATAGTAACCGTAATCAATACAATATTCAGTTTGACTTCCATTCCTAAACTTCAATATCTACCACGTTCGGCCTCCTTCTTAAAACGGTCGCTCTTATTGAGCAGTGCACGCAAAGATCCCCGTAGCTCCTTTCGCACTGTTGGTGGAACACCCGTGGCATTAGCTATAACACGTATGGCAAAGAGATCCCCACATAGATCATCAACATCGTCCTTCGAGTGCATGCCATAGTTGATCGTGTAAATCATGCGTGCCACTGGCAGCTGTGAAGCTACTTTTGGATAGTAGGTCTCAAGGAATTCGCGCACAAATGCATCCTTCAACATGGAGCGCTCATCGCGAAGCACTATATGCAGATACTCAGCAAGCAGCTGGTTCTTCACCAGCAACTCAGTATATCTAGCAAAATTTGTTTTTAAAAAGAGTTTCTATTGGATTTTATAAGCATGTGAACTTACTTGTGCGTCAGCGAGTTATTGTGTATGCCCACCCAGAACTTGGGGAAGTAGTTAAAATGCAATGGTGCCGACTCAATGGACACCAGGCAATGCAGCTTGACCAGTGTGTCATTCAGCGTGCCTGTATTCACACACATGCGCATCATAACATCTATAAAATCATGATACGGCCTGTAAAAAGCATCCACCTGCGCATCATACTCGATGTCCACGCCGCGTGGCGTCAATTCGGCAGGAGCTATGCACATCTGCACCATAGGACGCGGTGGCCTGGGCGAATTCTTTGCACCCATTGGCCATGGTGATTTGGCGCCGCGTCGCGGAAAATATGGACCCAATGGACCAATAGCATTGGGCGCATTTGCCACAGACAAATGACAATTTATTAAAATAGGCGCCAGTATGCTTATAGTTTCCAGGCTGGTATTTCTAACGAGCTCTTTGAGCACTTCCAAGGCCATACGACTAATCTCTGGCGAGTTGAATGTGTTGAGCAGCGTGGCCAGCCGCTTAACTGCATCGGGCAATGCCTTGGACAGCGAAGAGTGCTGATGTTGTTGACGCAATATATGCTGTTGCTGTAGCTGCATTTGTTGCAGTTGCAATTGCTGTTGCATATGCTGTTGCAACTGTTTTTCCTTCTGCTGCGGTGTCTGCGCTTGCGTCGACTGCGTCTGCTGTTGCTTCTGGAGTATTTGTTGTTGCTGTAATTGCAATTGTTGTTCCAACTGTTGCTGCTGTTGCTTCTTATGAGCTGGATTATCAGTGCGCGTACGCAGAGTGGTTAACAGCAAGACGAGCTCCCCAAGCAGTTCCAGCAAATCGCCAGCCACATGGCAGGCGGTGGCTTCATGATGCATGGAATGTAGCGTGTGGAGTGCCTCAAAACACATCTCAATGCCGCCATTAAAGATAACCAACATGCGATCGTCATCATTGTCCACTAGAAAGTATGGGTAAATAAATAATATTAAAATTTCTACAACTAAAAGCTCACCTAGTATTTTGAGTGCGCTTATCAGTGTGGACCAGGAAACGCGTGCATCCAGACTGCCAGTGTACGAGACTATTACTGAACGTCGGAATGATATTACATCGAGCTTCTCTTGCTCACTAGCGTCAGCATGCCGTGTGGCAAATAATGTCATTAACTTGAATAACTCATCCACGGCTGCGGCGTACTGTGTGGGATGTGGTGTTATATTTTTAAATGCCCATTGTAGATTTTGATGTTGGGCCAATTGGCGCGTTAGATTACGACTCTGTTCACAACAGAGCCTAAGCAGGCCATAATAGGCGGGCAGCATGGAGCGATTATACGTGACTATTTCGGAATCATCATGGTCGGCTCTGCAGCAAAGGAAAGTGCTCGTTATATTAAGGGTTTCATATAGCATAGCTGCACTTACAAAATATAATTAAATGCAATGTTGCGCGTTATCTCAACGCAGTTAGCAACCTGCGCCGCATTTTCGGGACAGTCGACTAGTGAGTGGTGCCAGAAAGTTAGCAGTGCATGTTTATTGTGATGTGCGGGTACGCTCGGCTCAGAGAGTCGTGGATGAAATAGCTCCCATAGGGAGCGCATGTAGTTTCCTATCTGTAGTGTTCGAAAAAGAACATATTATTTCATATTACATTTAATTGAAGGCGACCAAAACTTGCCATTAGTTTTTCAGTCTTTGAAACCATACAATAGCTCAGCAAATTAAAGTAGGCGGTTAGCTTGGTAGTGCCATGTGCACCTATATCGGCATAAACACGGGCCGGTCGCAGCAAGCGTAGCAGCAGAATTATGATTTGATGCAGCACAACCTGGGCTTCATTATTGATATCACTGCAACAAAAAAAGTTGTAAAAAGTGCACAAACGGCAACTCCAACAAATTATCTTCTACCCAAAGATAATATACCAAACTTTTCCATTTGTCATTATCAAAAATAAAAAAAGAAGCGAGCTCTACTAATAGCTCAGTTATTTTATACCCTGTACATAAAGTGTAAAAGGTAGATTTGTCCAATGTATGTAACAGGCAGAAGGAAGCGTGGCAGACTATATGTTCCATGGGCAAAAATGGTCAGGAGCAATATTCGTTCTTGGAGACTATAAGAGCTAGAGCAAACAATTTTTTTTTTACCAAAAGAAAAATACGAGTTTGTCGAATCAAGTCGATATCTTACCCCCTTCCCCCGTGACAGATTTTCGCGGTTTTAGCCCACACCATAAAAGCTATCCAATTGAAACCTGACACAGTTATGCAAGTGCATGTGTAGTGTAAAAATGATTTATATCGGATAAGAACTTTAGAAGATATAGCTAATAATGTGCCAATTTTAGGCCTCTCCTATGAAGTGCAACAGAATTTCACTTTTTACAGAAATGTTAAAGTTAACATTTATGTTAACCAAATGTAATTCGTTAGGCTTATAAACCAAAATCTTTTCCCTAATCATCCCCCTCTCCCCCTGTAGAATAGTTACCGTTATTACGCATATACCCCTCAACCAACCCGTCGATGCAAGAAATTTACACAGAAATTTAATTTTCAAGGAAAAAATGGGTACAGGCTATTCCACTGTCGGGCACCGTCTCTGTCTGACTGTCTGCATCAAATTTTTTTTTACCTATAGTCACTAAGGAACAAAGGTCTTTTATAAAACTAGGTAACATCTCTTCAAAAGTTTTTTTTTCACTCTTAAATTATAAATGTAGTTTAAGCATACCGATAGCTGTGGGGATTTAGTGCCAGCAGCTTGTGCTGAGAGTGTGCACGGAAATTGGCTCGGAATGGCTGCGATGGCACCAGCGCAACTAGCAGACAAGCCGCAGCTGCAAAAACAAATTCATATCCATACTAGTATAAATACAAAATACTAAGCCTAAGTTTGTTGCCTACCATTGCGTACGCGCGTGTTATCATGGGCGAGCAGGAACTGCTCTACCCAGTTCTCGGCGGATTGCAATATCCAGCTGTGGGCGATTTTGTTTTTAGTTGCCTGCAGTGATAGCCATTCTAGCACTGATTGCGGGCAATATTCGGCAGCATCCCACATGCGCGGTAACACAAGCTGAGTAAAGCAGGGCAGACCAACTGGTCCACCTTGGGTTTCGGTGAGCAGTGTGAGTAACTTAAAGAAGGGTGTGCAGAGTTCGGTGTGTTTGGTTACTGAGGCAAACAGCATGCCGATGATTTGTGTGGCCAAGCGTTCATCCCAGCGACAAAGCGCATGTATTAAATGCTTGGTTTGATGCGGATTAATACCGTCCTTTATTTGTTGATACAAAAATGGAAAGCCCTTTGAAATAGATGTGGAAAAAAGAATTATAAATGAAATGTATCAAAACTGTGTTTGTATGTTTGTCTTTGGCTTTAAATTAGACGGAATATATAGCGTTTTCTAGTTGCTTGAGCATCACCTTTCCGCCAGCGATGGCAGTGTAATCTTTGGGTGAGAGGCGCAAACGAAAATCAGCACCCCGGGAGCGCTCGACTAGACTGGCACACAATGCAATCATTTTGTCCAATGAAGCTGGCCGCATTTTTTCCACTGACAAGGCTTCATCCGAAGAGTTGTCCTCGTTATCGCTACTGATATCGATCTATAAAAAACAGTGGCTTAGTACCAAGTAAATAAGTTACCATTTGTGTCAACTTACGCTATCCGTTGGTTTGTTACCCAAATAAAAGTCCACCAGACTTTTAAGTACGCCTACACGTAACAAAAACATTGCCTCTTCATCGCCCATTCGCGAGAACTCTAGTAGTAGACTAAAGTACTCGGATAAATGTCTCAGATGAGGTCGTGCACCTTGCTCTAGTAGTGATATCAGCGAACTTATAAAACGCGTAACACATGAAGCTTGGCCTATAAGCTCCTTGTCATCGTCATCTGTTTCCACATCCAAATAAAGATCGGCATGCGAAGCTCTGCAGATCATAATAAAACATAAAATTCTAGAGAAATACTTTATAAAGAATAGCACTTACCGCAATCGTTGTATGACGTGAATAACCAAACGTTGGAACATCTGGCGCACCATTTGATTGGGACATTGTATTAGCACCTGAACGGGCCAAAATGGTTCCATCGACATGTGCGAGAGAAACCATTCGCAAGCCTCTTGACTGGCATTAAACTGTTTTGTTAATAGCTCCACCCAAGGAACCATAGTGGGCTGAAATAAATAGAATATATGAGTTGTCTCTTAAAAGATAAGTTCTGAAATATTTGTTTATCTTAAAAGTGACAAATTTCCAGGCAAACACTACACTTACCTTCTCCTTGGCATGTATAAACGTCTCATTGAAAAACGATACGGATAATTTGGCAGCCATGCAAGTTACATCTGTCTCGGAGATTAGGGTTTGCGGTATATGTCCGCATATTTGCCACATAAAGCTGTACGAAATAACACAAATTTCAAGTTATAAATAGCATAATTGATGTCAAAATAAATAATTTTCCACTTACTTAAAATAAGTGTGCTCAAAGATATTGCGATCCTGCAAGAACTGCCGATTGTCCTGCCAGATCCAATCTTCCAGCTCTTTATTTAATAATGGTCGCAATAATTGCATATTGCTGGCCATTTTAGCGTCCGCAACGGCGGCCTTAGAGGTCGACGCTTGCGGTTCGTTTTTAGTGTTAGTGCTATTGTTGTTGTTGCTACTTGTGGGCTTAGAATTATCACAATTGGCTGTTACTTTCTCTTCCTCGTCGACAGGGTGCGTTGCAACCGGCTGCGTCTGTGCTTTGTCTGTCACTTCATCGCTTTCTTTTTTCTCCGTTGTAGAATCCTCGTTCTTTAACGTTTCTTCGATTTCTAACTTCTCTTCATTGGTGGGACTGGGTGTAGGTGTGACCAACAGTTCGGAATGACGACGCTGCAGATGCTCTGGTAAACGACGCTCGTAGAATAACATATAAGCTGAGTTTGTCTTTTCAAAGCTAAAGTCTAAATACTTTTCAGTCACTGAGTCATAAGTCTTGCTCTGCATGGGGAAGAAAGATGATTTTTAGGAATCGTTTATTAAATAGGTTGACTTGTGTTTACCGTCATTTCTCCACCAAAACATTCCGTTGCAATTTGCGAGGGATCAAAGGGTTTTACCTCTGCATCATTGAAAAGGAACCAACGCTCATGAGGATGATAGCTGCTCTTCGTGCGCTCTTTGATAAAACTATAGTAGTGCCCACCATCTGCTGTACCCGTATGCACGGTTACTCCCACCAATTCATATCTGTAAAACATTAAGTTGTAAATTATGCGATTCTTTAAATCTTTTGATTTTTTTGATCTGATCCCATTTCTTTGCCTTTATAAGATTTAAAAGATTTCGTCGTTCATAGAGACGGACCAAGGGCAGAACTTTTGCGGATAGATTTATTATACTTTAACTTACTCAAAGCACTCTTCAATGTCCTCATCTAGTGTAGCTTCAGCTTTCTCATTTTCATCTGCATCGCCCGACTGCTCACTCTCCTTGCGCTCCTGTAGCCGCTTTTCGCGATCTTCTTTATATTGATGTGGCATCAATGTTTTCTCCACATAATGACACATATTCAGCCGCAGCGGAAAAGAAAAATGCGTGTTTACTTTTTCCTTTAACATGGTTACCATATTAAACGTATATCGCATGGTATTAAAGCATAGTATCTGTGGCAGCTTCTTGAAACAGGCACGTTTCTCGGCTCGCACTTTCTTGCCGCATTGCGAGCACGTGTACATGTTATCACCCTCCAGCGTATCCTTGACCGTAACTTCATCTAACGACTCCTGCAGGTTGCGCATATCCGCCACCTGACATCGCACCGTATAAAACTCTTCCGCAGTGCGTGAGACATGACCACAGTCTAGAGATACCACATTGTTGCTCAGCGTGCCACAGAAAAGCCGCTTGACCAAATGCTTCAGATCTGGAGTCATTTCTTCTAATTTAGATACCAGATCAATGAAGAACTCAGCCATATCCTTTTGCTCGCCTGTATTCAAAGGCTGATGATCCATTTGATAAACACGACAGAAGGACCGTGGATTGTAAGCCTTGCGTTCCGATTCCAGCAAATAGGCAAACATGCGTTGTAGCTCCATTAACGTGGGTCCATGCTTCTGTGCACCTGCTTGTGGCACCCGCAAGATGGCTGCACGCGCCTGCGGCATCATATAAAGATGCTGTATGCAGGAGGCCATATAGCAAGTAGCACCAAGATTCGTCAGTCCCACATAACCGCACTCAGAACGTCCGTCTTCTCGTGGCCAATAATCCCAGGGATAAGCCTGTTTCGGCCCAGACTTGTGCTGCGCCAGCAATCTGCCATGCAAAAAGGTAAAGTTGGTCACACAGCCGCGGCACAGTTCCACAAGCAAATCGTATGCGGCTCCGCGCGACATGTTCGACTTGCATTTGGGTTTTTGGCGATTGGTGGGCGAAGGCATATCGAAAAGAAACTCGAAGACTTGCTCAATGAAGCGCACAGCCTTCGGAGTGTACTTGTAGGTGGTATCGTACTTAATCAGATTTGACATGAGATTGAGCAAACCCACCAGACCATCATCCTGATAGCCATGACGCTGCTCGTGATAGTCGCGCGTAAGTATGCTTTGAGAAACTGATTCGCACAGAAATTCTATATCAATTTCCTCCTCAGCTACCATTTCTGCCGTAAGAGTATCCACAAGACGAGCCAACAACCAGAAATAGTCCCTACAAGCCGGTCCATAAGGCTCTTTACCTTCCTCCGATAACAAAAACTGTGTGTGTTGCGCGGAAGAGGTCATTTTTTCAGCAAGTGGTAGAAATGAAATGAGCTTATGCAGTAAGGGCGTAAGCAGCATTTGGTAGCTCTGCGGGTTGCCCAAACAAATGCGATAAAGCCCTGCACAGATTTCCCGGCGAACTGAAGGTTCCGGATCCTCTAGTATAAACTTTTGAACCCAAGTACCATTCTCGGGCTGTGACCAAAGCAAACGACGTGCTTCTGCAGAGGCGTGCACAAAACTCACCAATATGTTCATGGTAAACTGTACCACTTGAGCCCGACCCCAGAAACCAGTTCTTAAATGATGAAACTGATAGGGAAACACTACAGATGTGGTAGTAAAGTGCTGATAAACCTCATCGCTTAGAATGGTTGACAAACGACGCAAACACACCTCCACATCCATTAACTCAAGCATAAAGGCATGTGGACGCGACATAAGCACGTGTATATCCTCCGTTTGCAGCTCCTCGAAACCAAGCAGCCAGAGTATGCGAAGCAAACTGGCTAGACAATCGTGACGCCATTCATTGAGTACTTCCTTGGGATGCGCGCTTTGCTGAAGTTGTCCGGAGCAAAATATATCATACAAATGTCGTAGACCACCGCATTTGATAAAGGCCTCGCTCCACTTGCCTTCATTGAGAGCACTGCGCACAACAGGCGGCGCTGGGGTTGGTTGCTGTGGCGGCGGTGTGGTGGGGCAAGCCATTGCGCGTTCTTTTTCCACACTGTCGCTCTTCTTGTGCCGCTTGCTATTCTGCTTCTGCGTAGATGGCTGATTTTCCTTATCGCCGCTGTTTGCTTCGCTAGCATCCACGCTGTCCAGTCCAATGGGCGTTGGCGTCACTGCTGCTTCCTTTATAGGTGAAACGTCGCGTTCACGATCTTTGCTGGACTCGTGGGAGGAGCTGTTGCCACTGCTACTCCGCTTGTGTTCTGATTCCTTGTGCGTCGTTGGCAGTTGCTCATTGCTATTGCGTCTCCGACTGCTACTTTTTCTGCCCTCACTGAGTTTGCCAGACTTATGGCTACGTGATGCATGCTGTTCGGTAATGACCAAACTGCCATTGGTGCTGCCTGCCGCATGTCGATTTTGCTGCGCACTATTGACAGCAAGGCTCTCTACAATGTGTAAAGAGTACATAAACTTTTGCAGATTACTGGGATCCAGTAGATCGCTGAGCTTTTGTTTGATTTCCTTGCGTTTGTTTGCCTGCTCCTCCTCGCCGCTCAGCGTCTCAATGTCGTTCAGATCTGTCACTAAGCTCTTAAAGGCATCCAATATACGCGGATTGGTGGGAAGCATTGCCAGAATATCCCAAACACGGCGTGATAGCAGCTGCGCTTTTGTGTGATGCTGCAAATTATTTGCTTGTGGCTTCATATCACCGAGCGTCTGCATTAGACAGAAGAGTTTCTCAAAGTACTTGGGCTGCAAGAGCAACATGGTAGGCAGAACTTCTTTGGGCGGCGGTGGTTGCATTGAAGGATGCTCCAAATTAGTTTCCTTGCGACGCGCACTTCGTCCGCCCAGCGATACATACACAATCTGATTATCTTTAAATCCAGAATCAGTCAGACTGCGCTCGTCATAGTCAGAGGTCAATTCCTGACCTTGCGTAATAATGCGCAGTGGTCCATCGCTAAGCAGCAGCCCCAAAACTGGCGCAGCATTTCCAGAATTAGCGTTGCATTGTAGACTCTCCCACCATTTGGAGACCTCGGCCTTAAGATCAGCAATCAAATCGCAGCTGTGCATATTCAATAAGCTTTTTTCGGATAGTCCAGCTTGTTGTAGTACTATGCGTAAAGGTGGACCTGCGCCCTCATTTTTTAGATTGCTGTGCGAACCGACGCCTTTTCCCTCAATAGCCCAGCGTCGCAAATGAAAGGCATAACGGCGTCTAAAGGTGTCCAAATGAGTATTTAGCAGTAGTAAACCACGCTGTACCCGCATCAAAGCGTTCTCATCTTCAATACTGCGAAAGAAAATTTGAGTTAAAGACGGACAGGAATTGTGACATTCACAAAAGGAAAAGTCTTTTTAGCTATAATACATAGCTTACTTACCTTTCTAAAGCGGTAGCTGCCTGCACCAGGTTATCCATACACTCTGACACAAATTCCTTTTCAAGACGCAGCTGTTGACCCATATAGTACATGTTTATGTACTGTATGGCTGCTAGAGAAACCTCATTACTCTGCGCACGCAATGCAATCTTCCATAGATGATACATGCCTACGGCATTGGATGTACAAAAGGCATCGTTGAGCTTTTCATACTCGCAAATGGCAATACGCGCAAAGCTACACAATTGCTGAAACAAGCCCAGGGCCACCATTGAAAATTCTTCGGGTCGCAGTTCGGGTAGCTTCTTTAAATATAAATGATGCAGTGCATCCATGCCCAGTGCGTGCTGCTCACCACCCTTGGCCTGCGCCTGGAGCCAAGAGAAATAGCAGTCGGAGCATTCAGGATCATGTGCAAGCCATTCCCACAGCGCATCCAGTTGATCTATGGTCAATCGAAAGTTTTTCGGCGATCCCACAGTGGAAAATATGGATGATAAAAATTGCAAACGCACAGAGACTTGTGTTTTGTGCGAGTATAACTGCATTCCCAGTTGCTGCTGTTGTTGCTCGCCATTTTGGTTGATCAATAGCTCTGCATAACGTCGTGCATAGTGTCTTATATTGTTGAAAAAACTGTGCATCATACGATGATTACGCTCTGCCCATAAAGTCATTGAGTGTGTGTCGGACGGACGAAATTGCTGAAATGATGCAAACAGCTTGGGCAAAAGACGCAGGCTGACAATGACGCTGCGATTGTTGGCTACATTTTGCAGACAACCTTCAATGAACTTGGTGCGTAGCTGACGATCCATACTAAAGCAAAGCAAAGTGGCCAAAGCCTTTTCAGCCTCGAGAGCCAGAGATTCACCAAGTTGATACTGAAAATGATAAGAAATAAATGAGTTTAGGGTTAGAGAAAACACAAATAACAGATCCAAGGGCACAATCTAAGGAACTATTGTTTCCCTTCAATCTTATAGCAAAACAGTTATTTTTACGTAACTATAGTTTTCTAAGAAAGCTTAAAGTTTTCTAAACACTAATATATTATAAATTTTTCGTTTTTGCAAAAGTACGATGCCGTCCCATACAATTAATGGTTCGATTTCCTACCAAATTTAGAACTATTTTTTATTGTAAACTTACAATTTTGTCATCTTGCAGCAAATCCCACAATAAAGTATTTCCCGGCTGGCACACATCGTTTATCTTGAACGAGGGTTGCATTGGCGTACTTGAATTGGATGACTCCTTGGGCGAATGCTCCTTGCTGACATCCAGCAAATCCACATCCGAATCGGAAGGCTTCGATGAGCTACCCGACGAAGACTTGGCAGCTGCCACAGCTGCAGCTTGCTGTGTTATGGCAACTAGAGATTGTTGAGCATTGCCCGTGGCCACAGCAGCGGCACACACAGCTCTTGCAGCAGCTGCCACATTAGCTTCAGACTTTTGCATGGCCATGGCTGTTTGGGCAACAGCCATTGCTGCGGCGGCCGCTGCAAAAGCGGGCGGCATGCGACTTGCATGCGAATTAACAAGCTGTGCTAATTCTTCTTCGCATGGCGAGACATCTTCATCGTCGAAATCCGCCAAGTTTTTTTCCGATTTGTTGCTCATAGGCGAGGAATAGCTGCCATCATTTTCAGCGCCGCTAAGGAGCTCGCTAATGTTGGTCTCTGCAATAGCGCGTATGTAAGGACCCTCGCCTTGAAGATGCTTAAGCACAGCAGCGGGCACAACTTGACCAGCGCTATCACTGCATTCATCACTATCGGCAAGTATTTCGCCATCACCTTCATCGCTGCTAGGCACATCCTCGGCGCCATCCCAAATTTCAACCAATTCTGGGGGTAAAAGCATTTGTTTGCTTTTTTGGCGACGTCGCTTGCTGGTTTTCTTACGATGTAACTGCAGCTCCAAGGCAGCACGTGATTGCAACTCCTCCTCGCTGCTCGTGTTATCAATGATGTTTACAATGCGATGGTTTTGTATTCTGGAAAAGAGGAGCGTATTATTTACCATAATTTGTGTGTGTTTTTACTACCATCAAATTTTTTTTTCTATCAATATTATCGCTTACTTTAGATCCACTTTGGCCATTTCCTCCTCGCTTAATTGCTTCGACTTTTCGGTGGTAGGATCGCATATGTGCCGCCTATGCCGAGCCTGCTTGCAGGGCGTGACTCCATCCATGGGACTCTTGTGCCCATTGCTGCCTATGCTGCTATCGTCAGCACCCACATGCTCGTCTTCCGTATTGCTGCCTTCAATGCTGCCGCTATCCGAACTGGACGCGGTCACATTAGAGCCCAGCAGATGATCTTGCATTAGATTCATTTGATTACGTGAACAATCACGTGTCCAAATCACCTTAGTCAAAGCCGAGGCTATGTAAATGCTTTGTTCGGTATGATCTTTGGGATCCATGCGGCATAGCAGCGAATATAAATGCATCGCCGGACGAGGCGCCAAATTTTTAACTAGCGAAGGTAATATATCAAATATAGTCTTGGAGCAGTGCTTCAGCTGCGTGGCCTGCCATATAAGCTTAATGTCCTCTTCAGAGATTTGATTTTCCACAGCCAAAAAGTTAAGCAATACGTGCGCTTGTTTAACGATTTCCACATGCAAATTGGGTCCAAACAAATGCTGGACAATGTGATTTTCTGTAAGCCAATTGGCGATTCGTTGACCAAAAAGCTCGACTTCGTTGACCGTCTCCGTAGTGCAGATTTCATTAAAGAGATTTATGTGCGCATTGATTTGGGCCATGCCTGAAAAAACAAAAAAATCAAACATACACGTTACATCAAATTTATAGACTTGAGTTACCCGCCAGCCGCATAGTCAAAGTGGTCGAAGTAAAGTACTTAAAGGCCAATGCTAGACCCTCGGTGTCAAAATTCACAGCCACATCCAGCGGATCGCGCATAGATGACCATACAAAGTCGGCCATGGCCCGTGTGGCTGCCGAACGCAGATTTGTATCGGAAAGCTTGCACATAAACTGCAGTATACGACTGCGCAGCGGCACAAACAGCTGCGTGTTGCAATGATAATTCAGCCAGAGTTTAACATTCGATACTGTGGCCGTCATGGAATGTGCCGTAGACACTGGCAAATCGGGATGCTCAAAGCAAAGCGACATGGCACCAAAGCCGCCTGAGTTACAGAACAAGCTTACATTGCGTAGCAGGTATATTGGAAGATCGTTGTCATGTAGATCACAGATAAGCGCTAAATGGTGCGCCTCTTCGGCCTGTAGATCATCCAGGCGTGAGTGCATGCCATGCTTGTGGGCAATGTAGAGAGGAAAATTTAGCAGAAACACTTTGGAGACGAGCACCAATAGTTTCTCCACCTCGGGCAAAATCCAGGGTTCCTCGGTGTATTGAGCATGCTGGGATTTGGTGGGCGTGCTAGGTCCAGCAGTCTGAGACTTCTTCGGTCCATCGCCAGCGCCGTGTTTGTCCTCAGAGCCAGCAGACTCTGACGTTGATTTGTCTTCATCTACTGAGCGCGGCGATGAAGCCGTATTCTCCTTACAAGGTTTGTCAGTCTCTGTCTCTGCATCACCCTCTTTTTCCGCCGGCTGTTGTCTCTGTGCTTGTGTTACTGCTTGTGCGGCGCTTGCAGTCAGTCGTTTATAACTTTCTATTAGATGATCTATGTGTTTCAAATGTTGCACCGTTAGACAGATTAGGGACTGCACGACCAGATTAAAGCGATCATAGTTCTTAGTATCTCGGTAAAGACACATGCACTGCCGCTGCGGCCAGGACTGTATGTAGTTAAATGTGGTCTCGATTTCGCTCTTTAATAGCAGCTGAAACTTAAGATCGGAACTTGCCACCCGCACTTCATCTGCAAGAGGAAAAAAAGAAACGTGAAAATAGAGCGCCATAATTTTTAGATGTGACCTTTTTTTTTTTTTAATCTAATTTTTTTATTAAGCATACTTACACAGCTCCAGCAAATTTTGGAAATCAGCGCAAACGTCGCACATTGCTATTTTTTGATGGGCCGTAGAGTGCCCCTTACGACGCGTTTTTTCTTTTTCAAGCGTCTATTACTGTGGCGGCGGCTGCTTTTGCTATTTCTTCTTTAAATCCGTGGTTCGCCGTCGTCGTCTCCTCTCGTTGTTCGTCGTTGTTGCAAAGTATTTGTTGTTGGAGCGCCTTTATTTTGTATGATATTGAAGTATATAAACTCTTGCAATTCCATTTATTGTGCGCGTATAAGACATGCACTGCTTATACTAATGACATTTGTCTTACATTAGTTGCAAACTTCACACTAAATTCTAATAAATAATTTTTTTTGCACAAATTTTTTTTTCCTACTTTCTTATACTGGCTGCTGCTATTCTTCTTCTTTTTTTTGGTGCAAGTCGTTTTGCATTGACATTCGCTGTTGACAGAGTTGCCTACGTAAGTCGTGGTGACAGTTAAAATAAACTTGAACAAATACAAGGGTATAACAATGTTTGTTTATAAAAAAAATCAAATATTAAAAATCACCATTGATTTTTCAAAAATGTTACCTAAACTGATTTGTATATTAATACAAGGATAAGTTGATTTCGATATTTTGTTTTAAAAACGTGTCAACACTGTTGGCAACGCTTCTGCAAATCATTGTCGTCGTGATATTTGTTTACATTTTTTGTGAATTAAAAATAATACAAAATTGCACAATTTGCCATGGATGAGTGTGTTATGGAGACCAGTTCACCAACCGAGACCAACTCCGAATTAAACTTTCAACTGGAGGAGGACAAAACACAGCAGCGCATTGGTGGCGCCGAAGCCGACAAACCGTCTGCCGGCTTTTGTTATTGGTATGAATTGGTCGAGCATTTGATAAGCAATGTTAATTGTTTGTTTTGCTTTTGATTTTCTGTTTGCAGTGGCAAGGATCGCAATCTAAATTTGGTGGAGCTTCTATGTGCCACATGTTCACGCTGGTTTCATGAGTCTTGCATTAGCTATCAGCTGGGCAAATTGGTGCCGTTTATCACGAATTATGTGTTTGTCTGTAAGAATTGCTCTCCCAGCGGCTTGGAGAGTTTTCGCAAGAGTCAGGCTAGTAAGTAGATTTTAAACGTGCTATAAATCTAACGATCTAAACATTTTCGGTTCTTTTTTAGCCATTGCACAAATGTGCCATAGCGCTATTGCTAATATGCAGCAGACAGCCTTACGGGACGGCAAGCGGCAGATACAGTTCAGCAAGGATAAAGAAATTATACCCTATATAGAACAGTACTGGGAAGCCATGACCACTATGCCGCGACGCCTAACACAATCCTGGTATTCCACTGTGCAGCGTTCTTTGGTCAAGGATGTGCACACACTGTTTACTTACGAGGAGCATGCAGAGCTGGGTGCTATGTATGGCTTATTCAATCAGGATTTGCGCTCCATAAAGCCCAATTATGATAACATGAGCAAGACGGGTGCTTTGCGCATTACTGAGGATGGCGGCTATTCACAAGGTAAGCGCACTCACTTGTCGCTAGTTTTGTTTTGCATAGCAATTCGTTACAGCTGACAGTGCACAGTGGTGCGAGTATAATGCGTAACTCGCGAAAACCACGTATTGTTTTTGTTGCTGCTTAAATTAAGCTGCACAAAAGCTCGTCGCTGTGCTTGCTTATCTTGTGCCGCGCTCTCTCAACATTTCCAACAGAGTGAGTATTGAACGTGTGCGCACTCTCGCGATGATTTTTGCAACAATTGAAAGAAAGTTGATCGCCATCATTACGATTTGCATAGTTGTTGTGATTTGTAGTTGCTTCAATGGTACTTCTGTGTGTGTGAGTGCGTCGCTTCCACACCCACAAATACAGCTGGCATTGTCGCACACGTAGACATTTCGACGGGTGGAGAAGCGGAAATGCTTAACTCATTCATTACAATAAATAGTTATACTTTACTTGGTTCGCTGTCGCAGTCGCTGCTCGCGTGATGCTCTTTTTTTGTTATGTAGCGCGTGTGTGTGCGTGTATTTGAGTTTGGAAACTGATTTGGCGTCGTAATTTGGGTTTGTGTTGCTTTTTGATATACTAATTTTGTTGTATTGTGTGTCCTGCAATGACGTCGACCAATAACGCATCGTCCTTTGCAAGCAGCGAGGAGGAAAGTAAGTGGCCGCAGTTTGCATTAATACCATACATCCCATCCACCTACACTTTTGAACGCACTACCAGCCATTTGTCACGTACAACTTATTAGTACATATTATCAATCACTACACTTTTATTTATTTGCAGCCACACTCGCTAAGAACAATCGCCAGAAGCGCAAATTTCCTGGCACAGATGCGGGTCCCACAGGCAAAAAGGGCCGTCCTAGTTCTGATATTACAGCTAATGTTAAACTACCGCCACATGGCTATCCTATGGACCATCCGTATAATAAGGATGGCTATCGCTATATACTTGCCGAACCCGACCCACATGCCCCATTTCGTCAGGAATTTGATGAAAGCTCAGACTGGGCTGGCAAACCCATACCGGGCTGGCTCTATCGCACTCTTGTGCCGCATGCAGTGCTTCTAGCTTTACATGATAGAGCGCAACAACTGAAGATCTCCGAGGATCGACTGGCAGTGACCGGCGAGCGAGGCTATTGTATGGTGCGCGCCACGCATTGTAAGTCTTTGTTGAACACAAGTACACAACGTACTCTACAACGTTCCATTATAGCTGTCAACCGCGGATGTTGGTACTACGAGATCACCATGGAAGAGCAGCCGGAGGGTTCAGCTACGCGTCTGGGCTGGGGTCGCGAATTCGGCAATTTGCAGGCACCATTGGGCTATGACAAATTTGGTTATTCCTGGCGTTCTCGCAAGGGCACTAAGTTTACAGAGAGCCACGGCAAGCACTACAGTGAAGCCTATGCAGAGGGCGATACGTTAGGCTTTCTGATTGAGTTGCCCGAACAGCCAGAAATAGACTATCTGCCAAACACGTTTAAAGATCGCGTGAGTAATCGGACTGACTATTTATTTAGAGCAGAATTTATAAAGATTTTGTTTGCAGCCGCTTGTCAAATTTAAGTCTCATCTGTACTACGAAGACAAGGATAAAATGGCTGAAACTTTAAAGAACCTGCGCACTTTATATGGCAGCAAAATAGAATTTTTCAAGAATGGCAAGTCACAGGGCATTGCATTTGAGGATATCTATGCGGGGAGCTATTTTCCGGCCATTTCCATACACAAAAACGCAACAGTTAGCGTGAATTTTGGACCTGCTTTCAAGTATCCCGAAATCTTGGCCGAACGCAATGCCAAAGGCGTAAGTATTGTTTCAAAGATGTTTAAACTTGGAAACGCATAATAGATGGATATTACTTTAAAATCGATTTTTTTTTTGCATATATTTTTTTTTTTTTTGAAAATGCATTTGATTACTAAAAACATTTCAGTTTTTACTTTTAATATTTCCAATTTATAAAATTAATGTCTTCTATTCAGATGAACGAGCGCGTAGAGGAACTCGCTACGGAGCAATGTCTGGCCGATACTTTGTACCTAACGGAGAACGATGGCAGGCTGCGTTTGGACAACTTCAGCCTTTAGTTTCAGTAGGCTATTCACATTATATGTATATTAATACACTACATTCAACCATTTATTGCTTTATCTGTGTACATAATGAGGTTACTTGAAGGCTTTAAATTTTGAGGCACTATACGGTATATAAAAGGCATTAGTTGCGTACTCTGTACGCGGATGATGCACGGCCGCCGAAATGGAACGACCAGTAGACGGTGTATTACTAGAGTTGGTAGCACCGCGTACTAAAGGCACAATGTAATGGCTGTTCTGATTGTAAGCCATAGGACGACGCGCTGTTCCCAGCGATGAACCGTTATTAAGACTGTTGTGTCCACCACCGCCGCTAGAGTTGCTCTGACTAGAAGTGGCTGTCATTGTTACGGCTGTTGTGAACTCCCGATTTCTGTTTAGAGCTGGCAGCACTATGGCATGTTTGTTGTTTAGAAAACGACTGCTAAATGCAGCTGCTGCGACGGGCATGTGCCATGCCGATCGATTCCCTTGATTATGTATGGCATATTGCCTTCGTTCCGCGCTTGTGGCATGCGTCAATGCTGCGGACTTGGCCTGCTGCTGTTGCACCTGCGTTAGCTGCACGAAGCTGCGATTGTTAAGAAGACCGCGAAAGCGCCTATTTGAGTCCAACACGTTAAGTATGGGCGGCATACGTAACCGTGAGCGGGAGGCAGAGTTTGTCTGCTCCTGCTGCGTCATAAGAGCTGTGGGTTGTCGTGGCTGTTGCTGCTGCGTTAAGTGTTCTCTTTTACGCAGCTTTACTGATGTAATGCGTAGATCTTTGTCCAGTATGTCTACCAGGTTCTGTGCCGGCCGTAAAAATGTTCGCGTTTGCTCAAGCTGTGGTCTGTGCTCATGCAAACTAAGCTGACGTTCCGCTGTGGGCGTAAGAAAACCATCGTCATCATCTTCATCATTTTCCAACGAATTTAGACTAAGATTTGATATGGAATCTATGTCCCCTGTGTGCTGACTGCTGTCGAAACTTTGCTGCTGCAATGGCTTGGCCTTGCGTCCAATAAGCATAGGAAATTTGCGTTGCCAGTCGGCAATTTCATGGCGCAGCTCCGTTTCTTGCTCGGGCAACTCTTGTTCGCCATTCAGCATGCGTTCTACGCGCTCCCAGTCCAGTTTATTTTTTTTAATGGCATCGTCAGCCCAGGGTATGGAGCCAATGGAGCTGCGATCAACGCTGCTGGATGAGTATGGCACATCTTGCAAAAACTCAGAGTCGTCGTCCTTGTCTGCATCCAGCTGTTGATTAGCCTCGTGTTCGCCGTTACCATTGTCGTGGTTGCAAGAATACAAAGGCTCTTGAGCATTGTCATCGCCTGAGGAATTGTAGCGTTGCTCTGCTGCAAAATAGTAACGTCTATCAGACATTAGATGAGCTCTATAAACTGGATTTTCTAGTTTTTTGCTAGTTTTATGCACATATGTATAAGGACATTTGCTGTCTATTAAAATCGATGCCGCTAAGACTTCGTAGCAAAAGGCGGCGGCGACAGACAATTGTTGTGTTGTGGCTCATTCCAGTTTTCTTTGTTATTTATTATCCTTTTGTTGTTTCCACCACCGAAAGGCGCAGGCGCAATTACAAGACCGTATATTCCGGTCGTTGTCCTGATGGCGTTGCCGGCTTAAGATAATAATAATTGTCATATTAATTGCATTGTATACACAACTGCAATCATTTTTATACAATTTTTTTTTAAAGAAATCTCGTTTATAACTAGTTAAAAATATCAGTTGGCTTTTAAATCGGCTCGTTTTTGCACTTTTTCGTTTTACAACACTTCCCTGCAGCTGTGTGAATGGTATTAACGTAGAAGAAGCAGACGACTTGGAACGAGGCTGACAGGAGAAAAACGTAGAAAAACGATTTGCCGGCAGTAGCAGTGATTTCCTAAAGAAAAAGGCTGGCCGGCTTCGTAATGATATAATTGATTTAAAAAGTTTTTATAAAACAATTTAATTATGTGGCATGAGGCTCGCAAACAAGAACGTCGCATACGCGGCCTCATTGTTGATTATCGCAAGCGTGCCGAGCGTCGGCAAGATTTCTATGAAAAAATTGCAAGTGCCTGGATACACAAATAAATGTAAATTAATTAATTTAAATGTACTTGCAGCAAGCGGATCCGACACAATTTATTCAGGTGCATGGCAGGCGCTGTAAGATACATTTGGATCCCGCCGTAGCTGCAGCAGGCGATGGCGCTGCAATCATGCAAGTGATATTGAGTTTAAGCTTTACATGCTTTATTTCGGCCCACCCCTATGATAAAAATGTCTCATAACTTTCCCCTTACCCTTACAGCGTGCCTTGGCAGGGTCAGCAGGACAATCTTATCGATCGTTTTGATGTACGAGCTCATTTAGATTATATCGCGCCATTATCTAAAAGCGTCATAGAAGCAGCCGATGCAGAGGCAGACATTTCTCAGGATGAGCGCCAGCTAAACTATGAGCGGTATCGCATCTTGGCACAAAACGATTTTCTAAACGCCAGCGAGGATAAGTTTTTGCATCAACTTTTCCTAGAGGAACAATTCGGAGCCAATGCTCAACTAGAAGCTGAACGTAATCTAAGCAAGAAGAAGCAAAAGACTGGCGGCGCAACCATTGGCTATTCTTATGATGATGCAGTGGACACTGGGAGCGCTATGGGACCGCAACCATATGGTCATTTAATGAACGTGCCAAGTGTTGTCCAAGGCGTTGCAGCTGGTGCGAGCTCGAAGGCCGAAAAAGAAGGATCCGATGAGTCTGATGACTCGGACATGGACATGGATGTGTCCATTGATATAGCTAAGCTAGACACTACGCAAGCGCATGAATTGAACGCCTGTGGACGCAACTATGGCATGAAAAGCAATGATTTCTACTCTTATCTTACCAAGGATGCCGATGAGGCTGACGCCCTCCGTATTGCGCGTGAGGAAGAGCAAGAAAAAATGCTGCTTAGTGGCCGAAAGAGTCGGCGAGAACGACGAGCCCAAAAGGAGCGCCGCATTGCCAACCGTCCTTTTAGTCCGCCCAGCTATGCGGCCAAAGAGGAGGGCAAGAATGATAAGGACGAGGACAGCGATTCGCGATCGCCTTCACCAGTTGAAGGTGGTGCTGAGAAAATAACCTATATTACCTCATTTGGCGGCGAAGATGAAATGCAGCCGCATTCCAAGATAACCATCAACATAGCCAAACCCGGGCATACGCTGGGTGAATCCTGTATAAGCACCAGCACAGGCCTTAGCGCCGCCGCTAGTCAAGTAAGCTACGCTCAAAAAGTTAAGGACAATCTAGATAAACTCAAGCAAATGAATGAGACCTCAAAGAGTAGTGCTCGACGGCGCAGCCATTCGCGCAGCCGCAGTCGTAGTCGTAGTCGCAGTCGCAGTCGGCGACGCAGCAGGCGTCGCAGCTATCATCGCAGGTCACGCAGCCGTTCCAGACGACGTCGTAGACATAAATATAGCCGCTCGCGTTCCAGTTCCTGGAAACGCTATGGCTCACGCAGTCCCAGCTACAAACGCTCACGTAAGCGCTACTCTTACTCCTCACGCAGCTCCAGTGGCAGTTCATATGAATCCTCTCGTAAAAGGCGCACCCGTTCTCGCTCCCAATCTAATCGCAACAGTCGCAGTCGTGTCTTGGCTAAAAAGAAAACAACTACACCGCCTGTAGAACATCGTGCAGGGGTGGCAACAAAGACTTTCTGTCTGACTACAACAACCACAACCATAGCTGCCACAAAAGTGCTGCCAGTAATTAAACCGGCTGCAGTAGCTGCAGCGCTACCTATGATCAGCTATCCGCTGCCTGCAAGAGTTATGAGTCTAAGCACTGCCAGCACTTCAGTGCCTTCAGCACAACCTCAGGTAGTTGAGCCGCCTCCTCCGCCTCTAAAGCGCTACTATGGTCGTAAGCGAGGCAACGATAGCTCGTCATCATCTGTAGAGAGCAGCGAACTCAGTGAAACAGAAGAAACGTCCAAAGCCGTTCGTGCGATCAGAGAACGCGATGACTCCGAAGAACTTGATGTGGATACTGCGTAAGTTTGGGCCGTGTGGTAAAGTTGAATAACCAAGCAGTGATTTATTAACTAGTTTATGCGAGCCATAATTTCAATTATCTTAAATTATCATTAGTTTGTTCAATAGAAAGCATTGTAGTTTTAAAAAATCAATTGCAAATATTTGTTCCGCATAAACATAATGTATGACGCAGATTTCGGGGATAAGAATGAGACACTTTCATATTAAAATTTTTTTCTCTTGCAGCTCGGAACACTCCCATCCGGCAACGCAAATGTCGTCATCCAGTACGGGTAATCAAACAGGCAAATATAGTTCTGCTACCGAAACCAAAGTCAGTAAGCAAAGCCAAATGTTTAATTGCCTTCACAAAACCGGAGTACAACACAAAATTTCACATCTAAAACTTCAAATCTAAAACGATGAGAGATACAAAAAAAAAAAAACCTAATCGCACAAGTTAATTTTGACGTTGATCGATACAACATGGACAAGAGATGGGCGCAGTTTAAAATCTCCAAAATTATTGTGACGATATAATCTTTTTCGAACCGAAAATGGAAAGAATTAAGGGACTATCGGTACAATATCAAACTGAACTACTTCGAATTTGACAATTCACTATATGTGAGGGCTGATGATAATTGCCAGAAATGTCCACCATTTGGTTTTGAATTCGGATATCTATTTTGCTCTTTGTAATTTTGATTTCTAGCCCATCTCTCAACTCTGACCTATGAATAACAAGAACATTTTGATAGTATTTTTTGCGCTTGACCCACATTAATCTTTCGGACTATAACAAGCTGGACTGAAGTTGACAAATATTGCAGTCAAGCGTGTCGAAACACTTTTAAACGTTTTGTAATGGCTATTTACAGGGTTCTGGACATGGCAGTGGCGGAGGGCGTCCCAATTTGCGTGAGCGTCTCAAGCGCAAGATGCAAAATTTGCTCAACAGGCAATGTAAGCCGCAAAGTGTAGTGTGAAGTCTCAACTATCTGAAAAACTTTGTTTACATGATTTATATAACACGTCTATATTATTTTAGATAAGGCCGACAAGCGTGCGGAGATAGAGAAAACAGAGCGCGAACGCCTACAGCAGCAGGAGCGTGAGGATGAAATGCGCGAGCTGGCGCTGAGGCTACGACGCAGGTAAGTGATCAGCTGTGGGTGGCTTTTTGAAAGTCCTCTCACATCTCTTCATTTACAGACGGCGAGAGCTGCGTCACAAATACGGGACACCATCCAGTGGTAAGATGTCGGACAGTGAAGCAGAATCTGTGGAATCAGAAGTTGCAGCTAAAACAGAGAAACCCACACGTCAGAGCAAATCCCCAACAGAACAGCGTCAGCAGAGGCGCAGCAGCAGTCGTACTGAACGAAGACGGCGCAGTCCCAGTCGCGAGCGTCGGCCCAGTCCGCGTACACGCAGCCACCGCAGCAGTAGTCGCCTGGACCGAAAGCGCCGTTCACATAGTCGGCGTAGTGCCAGTCGAGAGCGCAGACGCTCGCGCAGCAGACGTAGTCAGTCAAGACATCGTCGCCAACGGGATCGCAGTGTGGACAGAAATCGTGATCGTGAGCGTGATTATAGACAACGAGAGCGCGAGCATGAACGTCAACGCTCACGTGGCAGGGAGCGCGAAGCAGAGCATAGTAGCCGTAGTGGTGCCAGTGGAAACCGTGGGCGTGTTGTTATTTCGGCACCACCCAAGCTCAAGAAACTGGTTGATTACTAATGAAATCCAATTATTTTTCAATTGTTTTAGGTATAAACGTTTTTTCTATTGTATTTTTGCAGCGTTAACTGTTGTTCTTCTGCATTGAATAAAAAATTACCTTAAGCAAAAAGATATGTTATATATGATACCCCTTCCAAAAAAGTTGATTATTTTGTTCAGGGTGCATAGTTGTGAACGGAATTCTTCAAAGTGTGACTCCCTTCAAAACACGCAAAAACGGTCGTGTTTATATGTACATGCCTGTTTGGGTCCAGATCATTTGGGTTCCTGGATTTTTTGGAAGATATTGCCAAATACTCAACGTCACGTCAAATTTTCTGAGCACGTCCTTTTACGTATTATACAAACAAAAAAGTTAATTGAATTAAAATGCAAAATGTAGATTAACGCAGAGCTTAATATAAGTAGACAGGAATTTCGTACCACAGCTGCTAAATCCCTGTCGATTCCCAAACTCTTAAAAGTCGTTAGGAATTAGACCATAGCTGACCGTGAAAAGCTAAGCGCAGTAAAGGAACGTAGGGAATTTATTGGGTCTCTTGGTCTCTAATAATGATCCTTACAAAGATATTATCTAGTTTTATAAATGAGAAAACAGTGTGCTGCGCAATTTTGAGCGTATTGAACTGTTTTGGTTTTAAGCCCAATTCGTTGGTCATCTATTATGTATCCATATCCATATACCAAATACTTCTCGTCAGATTTTCTATTGCAAGTATGTAGAGGAACAAGACTACCATCGTTAAAAGCTTCCCACTAAAAACCAGAAAACTAAATGGCTTTGCTTTTACGCTGATCCGCTTGCTGTATGTCATACAGAATCTGGAATATTATTGTTTGTTCACATTATTTATAGAGTGTGAAGCTTCGTTGAATCAAAAGGATATATATTTGCAGAATAAGTTAAACTATTCGAGTTAAAGTTTACTGATCTTGCCCAAAGAGCCTGAAAGTAATACAGTAACTTTTACAAAATTAATAATTTGTCTTGAAAAACGACCATTTCCAGCACAGTTTACGTTAACCTGCTTGCGTTGCTGTCTTTGGCAGACCGACTCAATCGTAGGCAAAATTGAGAAAGAGCAAAAAAAAGGAACATGTATGCACTGTGCTGAAAGTGGTTGCTTTTCAGTAAAATTAATTGTTAAATTTCATGCTCTTTTGATTTTGCCAAATATGAAAACGCCTAAAATTTAATCAATTCTATCTATTCGAAGTTGCTCCGAGATGCTGTGAGATAAATAAAACGGGAACAAATTGAACTGTATTAGCCAAGTACATAAGCAAATCTAATGCAATTTAAATTTTCTCCATTTTATAGAATTAATTTACATTGTGTATCTTCTTCTTAACAGTCCATAACAACCTGTTACCAGGTTACGGCCAGATGTATTTCTTTCATTGGAATTGGAGTTTTACATGGTAGGTCCCAAACCCTACGCACAACCCTTTAAAGGCCTGGGAGGGCTCTACTGGTCTTGCAAGAATCCAGTGTCATTATAAGTCGCCTCATACGACAAGGTTTGACCTGCTGAGGTGGAATTTTCTAAGCCGCTCAACACACGGGACACATTGTGTATGTTTCGTTTTTTTTCTTTAAATAAAATGTAAATGTTAATTAAAAAAAATAAAAATAAACCAGTTCTTTGGAACCAACACTAGGCTATTTGAAATAGTTGGCAGCCCTATGCCTCAATTGTTTATGTAATTGTGAACAGCTGTATGGTTTAACTGGAGAAATGTTAGGCTTTACATTTCGTCGCTTAGCTGGAGTTTCTGGACAGTTGCTTCGTCCCAACTTAAGCACTACATACAACAAGGCAGAAATGTGTCAATATGCGCAATATCCGCCAATTGAAACGGCCATGAGAAAGGCGCTTGCCAGCGAGTTGCAGCCGGTACACTTGGAGGTTATCAACGAATCACCTATGCACAATACGCCCAAGCAGGCTGAATCTCACTTTAGAGTGTTTGTAGTATCCGAGAAATTCAACGATTTAACATTAATTAAGGTGAGTTGTTAAAACTTATATTTGCGGCTGCTTCTTATTTACGCCTTGCTATTAAACCCGCAGCGCCATCGCCTGGTTAATGACACAATTAAAAATGCACTCAAAGCAGCGGGATTTGAGTTCATGCATGCGCTTTCCATAGAGACTAAGACGCCCAAGCAGTGGGCGCCCGAACAAGAGCCGGAGAAAAGTCCACCCTGTCTAGGCGGATTTGGTAAATAAGCAGAAAAAGACGCAAACTACTAGGCTACAACAAATTTAATATGTACAAATTAATATGTATAAAAATATACACATAAAAGCAACAAAAAATAAATTTAACAGTGCTATAAATAAATTCGGCGAAACCCAGTCGAATTTTGGAAGGCCCATTACAAAAGGCATTTAAATAGCTTTTAAGCAGTTGCAGAAACAGCGGCTGCAGCGGCTTCAACTTGAGCTAACGGCAGCGCTTCCACTTGACGACGTGCAGATAATATAACATCATTAATGCCCACACCATCAAAGGCAGCTCCACATAAACTCAAAGGCAGCTTGTACGACTTGATATAGCGTCTAATGCTTTCGACACGCTGCTTGTGTCCCACTGTATACTGTGGTATACATTGATGCAATGTGTTTACGCGACAAAACGCGGGTTTTTCTTTGATATGCAGTATTTGGTTTACATATTGCATGGCTATGTCCAGTAGCTGCTTTTGGCTGGGGCGATTGCCAAACCATTGATCGAACCAGCGTCCGCCCATCATAACAGTCAGCACTGTGTTTCCTGCCATGTCAAAGCAGCAGCTGTCAAAGATCACGCCCAATAGCGGCAACTTCTCCACCGGCGGCACCAGCAAACCAAAACCATTTTGCTTTAGCATCTGGTTACCACTATACTGCATGTTGATTACCACCACATCTACATAGGGAATAGTAAGTAGCTGTGCTGCCAGCGAAGGATGCTGCAACTTGACCAATGGCGCCAATTTATGGGCTGGCAATGCGCTAATCACATGCTGCACTGGAATATCTACATCATGCACACGCATGCGCGCGCCATCTATGTTAAAGCTAAGATTGCGGCATTCCGAGCTAAGTTGTACATTGACATCATGCTCGCCTAGATATTTGCGCAGTGCTTTCGGCAATTGTTCCAGGCCATTCTCTACGCCATACATGGCCCACTTTTCAGCGCAGGCTTGATCGAACAAAGCTGATGTTGACTGAGCAAAAAGGACTTCACTTGTTGAATCTACCTTGTCCTTAAAACGCGAGTAAAGCACGCCTTTGAGTACGCCACCATACTTTTGCTCCTTCTCGAAGATACTTTCCATTAAGAAGCGCACGCTTATCTCACGCGCATCGCCTGCGCAAATGCCGCAGATCATCGAACTTATGGCATAGTCCGCAATTTCCTTACCAAAGCGTCGCTCCGCAAAGCTGTATATAGATTCATCGTCGTTCTTGACTTTAGTGCTGCTTGTAACTAAATCGTGCCACAGCGCCTTATATAAAGGTTTGGTAAATGGCGGCAGCGTAGAAAATAAGCCCATGAGACTGTTGGGTAGCAAGCAGAGTTCTCCTTTGGCATAGATCATGCGATTGCGAGCCGCCACATGCGATGAGCGTATAGGTTTTATGGGCAGCTTAAGGTCATCAATCATTTGCAATGTATTGGCACCCGGCAATCCTTTGGGACGTATGGTACGAGGACCGCTTTCAAATGTAAAACCCCGATCTTTGTGTTGCTCAGTGCGTATCCAGCCACCAATGCGCGGTGCAGCTTCGTAGATGGTCAGTGGTTTTCCAAAGCGCTGCAACAGGTAATAGGCGGCAGATAAACCGCTTATACCGCCGCCAAGAACAGCGGCTTCCCTTGGCATTTTGGTAAATTTGTTTTTATAAGGAGAGCGACGGCGTCGTTCAAATATTTGTATAGTCAAGATTTCGTTAGAGCAGAGCCGGCTGACAAAGCACTTGATACAAAAAACAAATAATAAAAACAAAAAAATGAGCTGCCACTTGGTCGATTTGTATCGTTCTGCTCAAATTATGTTCGCTCAAACAGTTCATCAAAATGAACTACTGAACAAAGCTGGTGAGTTGCGGTTATTTGTTCATTTCTTCATATGAACCTTTTGGTTGTTGTTTTGGTATATTTATTAAAAAATTTTTACCTAGAATTGGGCTTTGTAACATCCAACGTTAAATAATAATAGAACAGAAATCATGTGACAAAATTGTATGCTCGTAAAAGAAATTCCAAATGGATTTCGATTTCCTGCTCCCAACTAACTTATTTCCATGGACCTAGGAATTTGCTGGTATTATTTGATGTGGCTTCTACAAACTGAAGCGATCAATTTCCATATCTAGGAACCACTACCCTTTGTAAAATCAAGACTTGCAAAGGAAATTCGTCCAGCAGCACTATGCCTAAATCTCATGCTTTAGAGCACATTTTGATGAATGCGGTACTGCAAATAATGTGCTTAATAGCTGCTGATTTTACATCTCACTTGATCACAAAGAGAATACTCAAAAATGTGAATTTGTTAGTGTAATGAGTGGCATCCACTAGTTTCAATTGTGCCTTTTGTCAGTTACAAGCTGTGAGCTGAGCCTGAAGCTAGGTTTTCGGCTGTGTCTATGTGAGCACATGCCTATGTGGCTCATTTAGCCGACTGCAGCACAAAGCATCAAAGTATACGTAAGTTAGGCTTATCTTGGGTCTGCATAAAGTAATCTTTCTTTACTCTTTTGCTTCTTATCTCGAGCAATTACTCGAATCAAACGCATCTTAAATTTGTTATTACTATCGCTTTTCCGTAAATTACACAAAAATTGTGCACACTGCACAAAATATGCAATACATTTTATGCCGCTTCCTAAAAGTATGCCACACTTTATTTACTTCCTTGCTTTAAGAAAATAACGCATACGCCTGGTGCGCACATCACTTTGCCGTACAATGCAATTTAATAGGCGTAGATAAACTGCATTTTGGCGCCAGTTTTGTTTGCTCTTACCAAAGTCCAAGTCTCAGCACTCCGAAAAAGCTCGGCGGAACAAAGCTCAGCTGCATAACTGTCGCAAAGACACAAGTTGACCGAGTCCTCTTTTGTTCAGAACTGTATACGCTGCTGACGAGAAAGGTTGGTTGGTTGGTCTGTGCGCGTCGTGTGCGTGTCCCAAAAGTGTAAAAAAAAGCTGCCACCATACATATATACACACACATATACAGTCAAACATAGAGTGTGGCACACACAAGAAAGTGAAAATTTTTCAAACTGCGTATGCCAATTAAAACTAAATGGGCTTGAAAAAGTCTTTGTAAATAATAAATATCTATAAGGAGTTGGCTTAAAATTGCTGAAATTCAAGTGTAAATGAGTGTGCAAATTATGGTATACATGAAAAATGGCTTGAGTGAAAGCTATAGGAAAAAAATTAACGTGTGACACACATATAGAGGAAATTCAATTAAAAAGCATACTTAATATGATAATGAAGCAGTGCGTGTTAAACGCGTGACAATTAATAAAATTAATAACTTAATAAAAAATGACAAAAAAAAGTAGTGTAATTTGATTTAAAAGTCTTAACAAAACGGAAACTTAATATGTGAAAATGTATAAAAGAAAAACCTTTTTTCTTTGCTTCTGCTGCTTTCCATTTAAACGCACACACACACACACACACACATAGCTAGAAAGATACATTTGTTCATACCTACACACACACACACACACACACACACACACACAAGCACATAGATTCGGCTACATTCAAACGCACAAAACGAGCGCACACAAGTTTCTAACGGCAAGTACGAAGGCGCCAGCGAAAGGACACGATGATAAAGTCGATGGGAGATACAGTTGTAACGCTGCATATAGTTGTTGCCCACCTTTTCGTCGTTGTCATCGTCAATGTTATTTTTGTTGTTTCCTGCTCGGCGTCGTCGTCGTCGTGCGACTTGCTGTATCGTATGTGTGTCAGTCAGTCACTGCCCGAGTGCGTGTGCGTGTGTGTGTGCGTGTGTGCTTGTTAGTAGATACCTACAAAGAAATTAAACCCAATTCCAAGCGAGTTCAATGCGCGCCCTCAAGCTGGGGCACAATTTAGTATGTTTACATTTAAGTGATTTTTTTTCCAACAATGGCAACACTGCTCAGTTATATGTAACAAGCACACACACACACACATCTATGGCTATAATTGCAGCTCGTTAGCGTGTAAAATTGTGTCGCCTGCTTATTTATTATGAAAATGCAATGGCGTCGCATTTCCAAGCACGTTAAAATAGCAAAAAACAAAAAAAAAATAATAATAATGCTAAAACATGGCAGCGCTAGTTACTGTGCGCGCGCTTCATTGTGTGTGCGTGTATCCGTGCGTGCGTGCGCCACGAAGGAAACGTATGAAAACTAGGGCAGTGTGTTTCCGTTTCAGCTAAAAACAGCAGCAGCGGCGGCGGCGGCGGCAGCGGGCAGCAACATTGCTCTTGGAAGCGTTCATTGCCTCGCACATGCTTCACGCGCACGCTTCGCCTTTTTTTTGCGCCCTACCCTCGTGCGTCGCCCCTAAAAACGCGCCTCGCCCTGTTGCGGTCAGGCAGCTCAGTCTTGCATGGCATTTCTTTAAGTAATGCACAAAATATGCAAATTGAAACAAATCATTACAAAAAAAAGGGAACAAAAACGTTTTTATGCATTTTGAAAAACATTCACTTAAAACTTTAAGCGTTCAAAACTAGCAGCCAGCACACGTTGCGTATGCTTAACATAAATGAATTTGTGCGTTCAGCAAAAAGCTTCGGAGCGCACACACACGCTCTCAAGCACGCACATTCGGAGTGTCTCTGTGGCGCATGCGTACACGCTCTTTGAAGCGAGAGCGCGAGAGAGCGCGAGAGAGCGCGAGAGAGAGTTTCGGCGCTGCTGAGCGAGTCCTAAAATTGTACCGTTAGCAACGCTCAGCTGCTGTTTTTGCTTTGAAGTCTGTTTCGCGTCTTTATTTATTTATTTACTTCATGTTCATGTTGTTTTTCCACTGCTGCTGCAGTTGTTACTCTCTCTTGCATTGTTGTTCTTGCTGTTGTTGTTGTTGTGGGGAAATAGGAAACAACGCGAATTCCGTTAGTGAAATTTGTATAGGAAACGCATAATGAATGCAAAAGCAGAACAAGTCATAAATTTTGCAGTTACAGTGTTCAAAAAAAAAATGTGCACGGTAATAAATCAGAATAAGCGCATAAAAAATATAAAAACATTTATTTGCGATTTAATTGATTAATTTCGTAATATAAAGTCATAAATAAGCAAAAAAGTAATAAATATTACAAACAATTTAGTAAAATGCAAGTCATAAATAAGCAAAAAAGTAATTTATGTTACAAACAATTTAGTAAAGTGCAATGGATGATGATAAATTTGATAAAAATTAAAATACAATATTAAATAACAAAAAAAAAAGGACTACAAAGGAAGTAGAAAATGACTTATGAGAACAATTTAATTGAATTATAAAGAAAGTTGCCATAAATAAGCAAATTTTTGTTACAAAACTGAAACAAGCAATGTAGCAAAATGCAAATATAAAATAAATACATAAATATTTCGTATTATGTATTATAAATGACTTTTAAAATTGAAATCATTATAAGCAAGTAGGGAAACCTACTTATGGGTTCTACAATAAAATAATTCATTTTTAATAAAGATGTATAAACATTGTTTACAAAAATTATCGAAACAACAATGGAATATTTGTATTGAAAGAAAACCCATTTAAAGCCAATTGAAGTCAAGAGTACTACTTAAAAATTGAAGCTTGTATATATCTTCATATTAATGTAACTAGGTCACGTTTTCGGATGTGGTTACAGAGAAAGTTTGGTAGCTTTTACGACTGCCAAATATAAAACAATTACACTTTTGTAATACTCTCAATTCGGTTACGTTTTTGTAACAGAGCTAGCACACGGATCTATCTCTCGATTAACCCTCATCCTGTAAAAATAAAAAATATCCAATTCTGTGTTTTGGGCAAATTTTGACCACACTTTAAACTTAATTTTAATATTATTATTAACAATTAGCGTAAATTTTTCAATTCAGTAAAGCTTTTTACATCTAAATACATTGCGTACGTGACATTTTGTATAATCTATATATATAAAAATTAAGCCTCAAAAAGGGATGTGCTCGCTAAACTCAAAAACGCGTGTACCGATTTCAACCAAATTTTCACACATTGTAGACAGTATTAGGCAGAACGTTTTTGTGAAGTTTGGACAAATTCTAATAGATGACGCCTAAGATATCGATAAAAACGATTTGCCATATAAAACATACTAAATGTGTTTCTACTTATATACTTGACTAGGTAAAGAATTCTTTTAGGAGGAGAGGATATAAAGGTATTGGTACCAATATCGCAGCTTGACTTGGTATGAAGAAGAGAGAGAGAGAAAGAGATGGAAGAAGAACGGAATGAATTTATTGACGGCTTTAGCAATGCGCAGCGGGTTCGGTTTGGATAGTATAATAATATCATAATAACAGTCAGATGAGTTTAGGACGACATCCATTAACGGAACATAGAAATAAGCATATTTTGCATAAAAGTATGTAATGCCTTTAGAGTTGTACAAACAATTTGCATTTCTACATTTGGAAACAAATTAATGTAAATAATCGGGTCTTTGAAGAAATAAGACTACAAATTAATGCGTACCGTTTGATACAAAAGCAATTTTACAAACAATTCTATAAAAAATTGATAAAAAAATAATAACATCCAAATTGATCAATCAAATTTAATCATGTAATTTACATTTAATCATAAACAGCTTAAAAAATTTCATCAAACAAAATAAAAAGCAGTAAGCAAATAAAAGTGAAATACCAAAATGTATGAGAAATTCAAATGAAGCGTAGAAAAAACTATCGATCAAAATTAGAAACCAATAAACAAAACAAACAAACGCACAATGAAGCTGATAACGAAATTCTAAAGCAACAACAACAAAACCAAAAAAACTCAATACAAGCAAAGTCAACTTAAGGTCAACCAAAATTAACAAAAAAAAAAAAATGTATATGAAAAAAGTGAAACAAAATCCAAAAAGTATTTGAAAAGTGTCTAAATAGCAAAACACTTTACGTTCCCATTTTCTGCGCTTTTCGTCTGCTTTTCTTAAAGACAACTCAAATCAAAACAATACCAAAGAAAAACAAATCAAAAATCGTCTACACATTGATGTGCGATTTTGACGTGTGAATGTTGGCAGCCCTGGAGCCCTGCCTCGGTGGTTTAGCCTGTACTAGGTAAGTGTATTGACGGCCCTGCGCCCTCGAAGAAGAAACACACATTTTATCTTTAGTTTACACGCTGACACACATTTGATTTTCGGAAGAAGCGAATATGAAAACGACGACGGCGATAACGACGATTGCGATAGCGATAGCAACAACAGCGGCTGTTAATTTGGCTCTAATTGGGGAACAACAAACATGGCCAACTGGTGTCCAAATTGTCATGAGCTGCCACCGTTCTATCCGCCCATCTCGCCAAAGGTAAAGTCGGCCTGTAGCCCTTTAAAAAGCGGCAACAATGTGTTAAGCTATCGTTCGTTATCATCAGTTAGCTTATCATGCAATCAAGTTAGGCGAGAAATCAATCAAACCAAATCATCCAAATGCATTGTGTGTGTGTTTTTTTTGTTGTAGATAAGATCTCTGAACTATTCCATCAAACACCAGCAATCGTTTAGTGATTAGGTGACATTCATGTTTAAAGCTAGCATACAGATATTGACACTTAAATCAGTTTATCAATCAACCCAGATCAAAAGATATTAATTCATAAATCATTTAACAAATTAATCAACAGGTTTAAATCAATCAATCGGACATTCAATCTCAAAGCTAGTAAGCAGATGCTTACGCTCAATCAGCTTATCAATCAAAATTATATAGAGCTGGATAAGCAGAAGATCTACAAAATGAATCAAAAAAGTAGTCAAAACCAACTTTGGCGTTATCAGTTGGAAAGTAGCTCCAAAATAAATCGGTTCAACGATCAATTATTGACAATTATTTAGTTAATCAAGCGGCAAGTGAATACCCAGTTTCATCAAACGATATTAATCCATAAATCATTGAACAGATTATGTTTCAGTCAATCCATCAATATAAATATTACACTTCAATCAAAAGGTATCAATCAATTATTGTATAGTTCACGATTTAGTCAATCAATATGAAAGTATACGCAAAAAAATGCATCAATCAATAAATTTTTTGCCGAAAAACACAAAGTTGATGGCCAGGCCCACAATCGGAAAGAAACGAATCGTCCAGATCGTCGTTTTTGCTCCTGGCACATTGTTTGGCGTCATGTCGGCAGCCAAAATAAATATTTAAAAAATATGTTTTTATTATGATCAATTGCAATTGCAATAGAGCAATGAATCATTACAAGTTAAATACAGAAATTTCATTATTTAAATTGCTAAATAACAATTCATTTCTTCAATCAGTTATGAAATAAGGAAACAATCGATGAAATATATAAAGGATTTATTGGTGGATATAACAATAATAAAAATAGCTTTCAAAAGCTCGTCAATCAAATCATGTAAGATAAATGCGGACTAATCTGTCAATCATTCGAGTTATTTTTTGTAAGCCTAATAGTAATTAAGTTTTTAATATGTTCCCAAATCGTCAATCATTTATTAAACTTTATTGCTTATACAAAAAAAAGAGCCACTAAAAACGTAGAAAGCAGTCACCAATCAATTTGTCCATCAAACAATATCAAATTAATAAGAAACTGTCAATCATTATGCCTTTTGCGTAAATCTATTAGCTAGTCAATCATTCAATTGCAAATCAATCCTTGACGAGTAAAGCAGATTCGTTACTCTGCAACAGTTCATGGAAACTTGTAATCAAGTCTTAACAGTTGCTGTAAAGCAGTCACCAAGTCAAATAGTCAATTAAACGCTTTAAATTTGTCAATCAATTACATATTAAATGGGATCAAAATGTACTGCCAGCAAGCCGATCATGCCAATCAATCACAAAACTAATCGCAAACAATTAATCAAACGGCGTTAAGAGAGCATTAAAATACTAGGAATTTATGGCAATCAATCAACTCATCAATCAATTACTTAAGGTCATTTCAATGCTGACCTTTGCAAATGTGACACAGATAACCATTTGGCACATAACTTGTCTCCGTGCTGCCCAGTTTTGGTTTTGTCGAGTGCGCCCTATAAGCCCTTTGGCATTGAGCGAGCCGCGACAACGGCAACGTCTGCGTCAACGCCAGCGTCGGCGTCAACAATCAGCAGCGACAATCAGAGTACGTACCACCGGCAACCCATAAATTGCTCAAAAAGTCGAAGGGTATTTGTCAAAAGAGCTCGCAATATGCCTTAGTCATGTCAGTGTCTTGTCTCTTTGTCTTCTACACTTGCCACACTTGGCCCCACAGCCCCCGGCTGCACCCAACTGGACTAACCATTTGACGGACATGCGTCAAGATATCTGGGTAACAACTGACAAACTAGCTGCCCGTCCGCCCATTGCCTGACCAAAATCAATAATCAGCAATGTAAATTATTATCAAGTGCGCGACCATTGGACACATTCAAATGTCTATGAGTGTTTTTCTTTTTTGGGTTGAGCGGGACTTTGCACAATTTGATTGACCCGACAAATTCCGCCCACTCCAAAACGCAATACGACATCGAATCGAATTCGAAAGTGTCCAAAGAACACTGGAAACGCTTAATATCACGCGCTATCTGCTTAGTTATCGCGAGGTCTGGCGCCTTAACGGATCTCCCAGTTCTGGTCTAGTCGTCGTTACTAAGACGCTTTGCCATTGTCGGTCACTATCTTAAGACAACTTAAGCTGCTCCAAATGGTAAGCCAAAGTAAGTCACAGCAAAAGCACCGCAAGTAAAGCACATTTTGTAGTTGCTGTTCTGGTAAACAAAGCGAGATTAATAGGTCAATTTTTTAGCAAATTAAACGCAGACATATTTCTTGTGACTGAGTGAGTGAAGGTAGTACTTAAATTGTTGTAGATAGGCTAAGACATACTGGATACTATCAAAGAGCAAAGGTTCACTGCGTCATATCTATAAATAACTATGAGTATGCATGGATTACACTACTAAACACGAGTGCATATTCAAGAAATCTGATGGGTGATTATATTTCAACTAGCTTCAATACCACAATACCGTTTTGTACTCAGTTTTTTCCGGTCACCCTAAGGTTTCGGGAATTTCGCGAATATCGGTGTTTTTGAGGAGGTTCCACTTAAATCGCTCTCAACTTAATTCTTTATTCTATTTAAAGCTAATGAATGCCACTACAATCCTTTCATCATTTCAAAAGTTATCAAGAGGAGCCATTTTTACAAGTGAGATAGATATAGTTAGGAGAAAGTGGACTCTTTCAGATATGCATTAGAATATAGGACGATAAGTAGAGTACCGCTGTTGCTCGGCGCTAGTTTTGCATAGATATTAGCGGCAGGAAATTGGAGCGTCGGTGGCGACATTGGCTATATAAGGTGTGTCGTTCTTGGTGGCTCGGTCTTGAGAGTAAGTCGCTCTTTGGAGGCTGGAGAGCAGTAGAGACCAGTCGGAGTGGTGTTGAAAAGATAAGCTGGAGGAATGTGCGGTGCCCACCAATCAACATATATAAAGAGATAAAGCTTAAAGTTCCAAGCGTCCCTATAGGGAGTTGGTTGGAAATTGAGCTATAAGCAATAAGGCACTTGGTGTCATGGTGGTGTTTGTACGGGATAAAGCGTATTCGCAGCGTTGGCGAATATGTGCTGGCAACGGCTGGAGACTTAGGGCTTAGGATACCGATGCACTGCTAAGACCAGAGCGGCGACCACTGGGTGAGCGGTATTGCAAGTGTGTGTGTACAGATACATAATGTGTGTAGTAAGTAGCTTGTGAAGGCGTCAAGAGGAGCGTTCGATTCTGCATAGAGCAGCAATCCATAGGCGCGACACCATTATAATCCGGCACAGAGGACATAAGCTAAGGCGGTCCTTAGTGTGCACAAGACACAGACCTTTTGGTTAGTCTACTGTGCGCAAACGGATATGGTGTTTCAGTAATAGAACCCCATCAAGGCACAAAAGGTGTGGGTGGTTGGCGACCATGGCCGAAGGCAATAACAATATTGTACTTTGTAAACTTTAGAGAGCGTTTTGTTGCTCGATTCAAGTGTGGTACAAAAGATCTATATAGGCATAAATATATAAACTTAAAACTAAAATATTGGTGTATTTATTAATCAGAAGATCCAGAAAATATAAATTTTTAGTGATCAGACACTGGACAACCGTCTGAGCTACTCCAGCTAACCCCGCTACCCGGGAGCTTCGTTACATAGGTTACAAAACTTGCTATTTATGTTATTTCTAAAATAAAAGCAGCATTTTCGATTTTAAATATATGAAAAAGTTGATTCCCGCACAGGAAATGGCTTTCAACAGTTTCCAGTGTTCACCATTAATCTTCTTGGGCTTTTGACGTGTTTGTTTAGAATGAAACTGAATTTGAACTATTGGATGTGTAATTAGTTATTAACTTTGCAATATTGAGATACAAACATTTTTCTGTTGAAATTTTCTTTCTTCACTTGCACAACCACGAAATTCTGACACGACGAATGAAATACTCTTACTTTTAATAAAATTTGTAGAAAATGCTGTCTAAAATTATTAATAAAATATTTTGCTTATGACAATTTTCATGGTGTATGAGTTTCGGGTCTTTCGACAATTTATAATCACAAGACACTTTGAGTGCATTTACGTGTCCAAAATAATTATTCTTAAATTACACAAGTTATAATGGTTGAGTTGTCAAAAAGTTGATGGTAAGCTCAAATAGCTATAACATCGAGAGAAAAAAAACATAATTCATATTCGCGAATCTTAAATTATAAAGTAAATGTATTTATGATATCATCAAAGGCAAAGACCACAAAACCGCAAAAATAGCAAAAACACTGATACTTCGGCACATATGTATGCCTAAATATATCCAAATTTTGAGATGATGTCAAAATTCTTACCACGACTCAGATTCTACGCAAAAAATATTCAAAAGTGAGCGTCAAATTTGAATTGATAAAACTGTGTTATTCTTACTTTTTCCCGATTTCAAAAGTGATTCGGATTTGTGGAGTTATAGTATAATAAATGAACTACATTTTTCAATTGACAGTCAGGTTCTAAGCAAAAAATACCCTCAAAAATTACCATCAAATTTGTATTAATAGAACTGTGCTATTCACAAAGGTTACGAATTTCGGATTTGTGGAAATATAGAATAATAGATAAACTTCATTTTTCAATTAACAGTCAGATTCTAAACAACAAATACTTGAGAAATAAACATCAAATTTGTATTGATAGAACGGTGTTATACATACTTCTTCCCAATTTCGGATTTGATTCGGATTTGAGAAGATCCGAAATAATAGATAGACTGAATATTTTAATTAACAGTCAGATTCTAGGCCCAAAACACTTCCAAATTTCGGATTTGATTCGGCTTTGTCGAGATTCAATAGATAAATGACATTTTTCAATTGACAAATAGAAATCGGTATTGGGAAGAGGAATGATTATCTGATGTGACTTTTAAAAATTTGAGATATTATATCAGAATCCTAAAGTTTTTCCACTTTTCAAAATGTATAATCCAAAGCTGTAGAATCCTCTGCTTTTAGTGTCACTTTTTGGAAACTCTTTATCTTTCTACAATTCATAACCACGTGACACTTTGAGACATATATATTTCTTGTTATATGTACTTACAAACATTAATATCTCCATGAACCTAAAGATACTTTCCCATTTGTGGCCAATCCACAATCTTAAGTCAGTTTGTGATCCCAAAAATCGTAGTATCACTTTCGAAAGCTTCTTGATTTTAAGCCAACTTTTGGACACTATACTGATCCACCATCATATATAAGTTTTTGAATTTGAAAATCGTTGGGGTATTCACCTCGAAGTATCACCTTCGGAAGCGTCTTGTTCTTAAGTAATTTTTTGTTCTTTTTACACTTCAAAGAATAAAAAATTCCCAACGTTTGGGAAAAATTGGTATATTTCCATTTCTATACTAAGGCTAAGAGTTTTCCATGGGTAGCTCCAAAAAAAAGTACACAAGACTAAGAGCAGAGAATTTCATGATTGTGTACAGTTCAAATGTCATTAGAGCTCAGGAAACATGTTATTTTAGAAGAGATCTAGTGAAAATGTAATGGCGAAAACAAACATTTCAAAATCTGTTGTCCTTAATTAATAGATTTTCACCTTTTTTCGACAAAGTCATAAATGACAGATTTATGCGTTTTATCTAATTGGTTAAAGTTACTACGAGGGGCTCCACCACATGCTTGTATCGCTCGTCAGCCTCGATTCGAAGCCTTTATTTACCAGCTTTCGGTCTTTCGGTTACTTCATTCATTGAAAGCTTAAAGAAGTTTTCCAGTTTGATGATATGTCTAAACTTGCAAAGGGCAAATATCTGTCTAGAGTCGGACATTATCATCCATATCTACTCCAAAAGTTTTTATATTATTGTTATATATCTGATTTCCCTCAAAGAATTATTTAAATAGCTTATTAGCTATTATAGGGGGCTCCGCCTCCTACTCGCTTATCTCACCATACAAGGTGCTACTATGAGTTAGGGAGGATCCTCTTTGTATCTCTAACTGCTTCTCTCTCTTTTTGGTTTTTCACTTTCAGGCTTATAGAAGAGTCGCTCAGATGTAAGCGGTTCATGATCCCTGGTGTTTTGTTTGACGTGCAAGACTTCGTTGCATTCGAAATCTATTTGTTTGTCTTGCATTTTCGTTCACTCTTGAAAGTAATTCAGACATGCCAATGCGACTGTTTTCATTATCATCATGTGGTTTCATGTGAAATACCGATAAGTTAACCGATGTTAAATCTTCCTAACTTTGTGCTTCTAACCCACACTCTAAGATGACCCTGATCTGGTCGATGAAACCTCAGCTGACATCTTTGTGTTTTTACCAATTGTCTTATTGTCTAAGTCAAAAAAAAAAAAAATCATTCAAATAGGCTAGACAGCCTGTTTAGAGGTTTTGCAATATCCATATGTACATGTGCATGTGCTTTCATATTATTGCCCTTACATTGTATCCCAGAAGCAATTGAAGTAGCTTGACGATCTGCTCTCTGGGTTGCCTACAATCTTGCAACCAAATGCTTGGGAAATGAGAACGCCTACGCTTTACTAGGAGATTTAAGTCCCCAACCAACAAACTTTCACATTTATAAATGCGCTAGTAGAGACAGTAATGGTTGGGACTATCTCAATGGATCAATACGCAAATAACAATAGCATAAAAGTAGCAATATGTCTAGATAAAACTTAGCTTTTCCATTGATTACGCGAGGTTTAAGTTATTTATTGCGCATCCACCTTTAAATTTTAAATGTCAATGTATGCAAGCTCAATTTTAAAGCGTATTTATCCAAACAAAATTTACATGAAATACACATTACGTATACGCCAGCTATTCTGACAGTCCCTTTGGCGCATTTCAAGGTCAGACAAAAATATATAAAAATAGCCAAATAAGCAAACAAACTTAATTAATTGAACAAATTTTGTAATTGGGCAAATGCATTGAAGTGGAAGCCAAAGTAAAAATAAAAAACTATACGATAAAAACAAAGTTCAAAGCAGTGCTGGGAAGTGGGGGACAATGATGGGTAATAATAATAGTAATAGAAATAAGTGGCTACTAGGATGTAGCCAGCTGACTATAGTTTGAACCTCATCCAAGGCACAAAAGGTGTGGGTGGTTGGCGACTATGGACAGAGAAACCACACCCCTGTGTGGTGAGCGGGTTAGAGAATACCACCTCAGCAGGTCAAAGCTTGTCGTACGAGGCGACTTAAAATGACACTGGGATCTTTCGAAACCAGTAGGCCTTAAAAGGGTTGTGCGTAGGGTTTGAGACCCACCACGTAAAACCACAATTGCAATGAAAGAATGTATTTACATCAGGCCGTAACCCGATAACGGGTTGTTATGACCAGTTAAGAAGAAGATACGATGAAAACAAAGTTCAAAGCAGTGCAGTGAAGTGGGTGACAATGATGAGCAATAATAATAGTAATAGAAATAAGCGGCTACCAGGATGTAGCCAGCTATTAGGGTATTATAGTTGACTATAGTTTGAACCTCATCCAAGGCACAAAAGGTGTGGGTGGTTGGCGACTATGGACAGAGAAACCACACCCCTGTGTGGTGAGCGGGTTAGAGAATACCACCTCAGCAGGTCAAAGCTTGTCGTACGAGGCGACTTAAAATGACACTGGGATCTTTCGAAACCAGTAGGCCTTAAAAGGGTTGTGCGTAGGGTTTGAGACCCACCACGTAAAACCACAATTCCAATGAAAGAATGTATTTACATCAGGCCGTAACCCGATAACGGGTTGTTATGACCAGTTAAGAAGAAGATACGATGAAAACAAAGTTCAAAGCAGTGCAGAGAAGTGGGTCACAATGATGAGCAATAATAATAGTAATAGAAATAAGCAGGGACCAGAATGTAGCCAGCTGTTAGGGTATTATAGTTGACTATAGTTTGAACCTCATCCAAGGCACAAAAGGTGTGGGTGGTTGGCGACTATGGACAGAGAAACACACCCCTGTGTGGTGAGCGGGTTAGAGAATACCACCTCAGCAGGTGAAAGCTTGTCGTATGAGGCGACTTAAAATGACACTGGAATCTTTCGAAACCAGTAGGCCTTGAAAGGGTTGTGCGTAGGGTTTGAGACCCACCACGTAAAACCACAATTCCAATGAAAAAATGTATTTACATCAGGCCGTAACCCGATAACGGGTTTTTATGACCAGTTAAGAAGAAGATACGATGAAAACAAAGTTCAAAGCAGTGCAGTGAAGTGGGTTACAATGATGAGCAATAATAATAGTAATAGAAATAAGCGGCTACCAGGATGTAGCCAGCTATTAGGGTATTATTGTTGACTATAGTTGTAAAAGTATATACACTATATAGATAACTGTAAAGTAGAAAAAGGAGCAAGTAAAAATGTAAAATGTCGTTTGCTCACTTACTGTACATTGCGTGTCTATGCGGCATTTGCGAGGGAGAAAGTACGTAACCGAAATGTCTTGGGAGCGGACTCACACACACACACACACACACACACACACTCACGTACATAGATAAAAGGAATAAACACACAAACACTTACAGGAGCTACGCAGCTAAAGTGAAAGCTGAAACAATAAAAACACAAAAAATAAATGGTATGCAAAATAAAAGAAATGTGTGTAAAGAACTCATAATTTATTTATTTATTTTCGCTACTGTTTGTTGTTGTTGTTCCTGCTGCTGTCTATTTTGTTGTTCTTACAATAAGTCATTGTTGGCGTTGCCAATGCCAGGAGCGGTTTTAGTCAAAAAACCTGAAGCGTACAACCAATTATGCGCCCTTGTATAATACTTTGGGAAACGTTTTTAAACTTGTTCAGAATATTGTTGTTTTTATTGCCGTAATAGTTAGATTCGATTAGATTTGTGGTGAGTTGCGCCTTGCCCACTGTGCCATGCCTTATAGCGGTGGTTAAGATAGAGAAAGGACAGAAACAGCTCGAATATAGAGTAGGTTTACCATAGAGGGCTTTCATTAACACAATCTTCCACACTCCCCTAGAATTTTGTGAAGACCGCATAAGGGCAGAGTATACACCTCGCTCATGTTGGGTGCATCGCTTTCCAATATGCGCATTCGTGTCCTTGCAAAAGCCGGACAATGCCACAGGAAGTGTTCCGTGGAGTCGGCTTCTTTATGCTGCGCAAGTTAGGTCGTCCATGTGAAGCTCATATTGGTCAAGTGTTAGCCAAACTCATTGTAATCCAACCAGTTCTCGTAGATCTTTTCTCTTCTAACTAAGAATCGTAATGTCATAGGAAGGTAGGAAGAAAAAAACCGATAGAACTATACTATACTATCAATTTTTTTTCCTAACACTATAGAAAGTATCGAATGCCGTCTCTACTGAAAAAATATTGATAGTACTATCGCGGTATCGAGTTTTTGCCTTTGTGTCTGACTATCGATGTTTTTTTTTGGCTATTGATAGCCATTTTGAAAGGGATTCAAACCAAAAGTTATTTCAGTTACGGTTACGATTACTGCAGTACCAGTACACCTAATCAGGTAAACGGTTTTATGGACAGTGTAAGAAGTTAGATGCTCCGCAGAATGACAGAATGTGAAGCACAAACAAAATTGGTGCAGACTGTACAATTTTCTGTACGTAAGCGTTGAAGGGTATGGGCGTTACTAAGGTAACTGGACTGCGAGGGATGGGGGTTTGATTTGGCAAAATGTCAACATTGTTACGCTTGTAAGCTTAACATTAGTGTTCGTACCAAATTTGGTGGCTCTAACATAAATGTTAACCTTAACATTGCTGTAAAAAGTAAAATTTTGTCGCAGTTTATAGAAGGAGGGGCCTAAAACTGATACATTAGTACTTACATCTTCTAAAGCTTCTATTCGATTTTGATAATTTGTTCACAACATATGCACAATACATTGTGCATGACTGTGCTAAGTTTCAATCGTATAGCTTTTATTGTGTGGGTGTAAGCCGCGAAAATTTCTAATGGGGAAGGGGGTTTGATATCGACATGAATCGATAAACATGCTCTTTTCCGGGGAAATGCGTACCAATCCGGCTTTTTCGGAGAAATTATAGCGGTTATAGGCTTTTCTAAAAAAATTAATTTCGTTTACTGTTTCAAAATTTAATCGGTTGTTTTCGATAACGGTTACGATTGCGATTTGAATCACTGGCTTAAACACATGCTAAGCGGCTAATGCTAGAAAGGTACTAAGGAGAGAAAATGATAGTTCTATGTATAATATCGAATCTTTTTAACTATCGACAGTATCTTTTCACTGAAACTATCGAAAATAGCGAATGGAACCACCTCGATAGTTTTGCAGCTCTACTTAGCACACATCATCATCATCGTGATACGAAAGGTTGCTAGTGCGCCCTCATTGGGTACTTCTAACGGAGACACGACTAACTTCTTAGTCGCCGTTCTCCAAGAGCCGCATTGAAGACCTTTCTACCTGTAAAAAATGTTATAGACTGAAATTAAAAAGACTCTGGATCTTCACATCTGTATGCTGCTGTATGCTAACTAAATAACACCTTACGTCTAACAGTGTGTGTAATATATGAATCTAATGATAAATGTATGTTAATGTCATGTTAAGTGTTTTAAATAAAAGACGTTAATGAACCAGTTCTCTGGAACTGGTAAAAGTACAATTAAGTTCTTACACTACCAAAAACTTCTTCATCTATACGCACTATGACTATGTCAGTCTTCTCGTACAGTTCGTCGTTTCATCGGGCCAAAGGGACGCGCCCTAAAACCGGCCCTGGACAACGCATATTCACATAGCCGCTTTTATATGCCTGCATGCGTGTGTGTGTGCGTGCGTGTGTGTGTGTGTGTGTGTGTGTGTGTGCGATTTTAGCTATTTCTTTTTAATTAAATTCAAGTTTGTCGCCTGTGCCAAACGTTTGGCAATTTTCGCGGTCAACGGCAGCCGCGCGTAAGAGAGCGCGAGAGAGAGTGAGAGCGCGGCCAGGAGATACCAGATATCGCGCGCGCTCTACAAACGCAGCTATCGTATAAAACATCGGCTTGCCTCACATTCAGTTTGTATGCGCCAGTTGTGCCGAGCGCTCCGTGTCTCCTGTTTATTAGCTGGTTTCAGTAACTTGGCTTTTTGGCGCGCGCGTGTGACAAAATATTTGCAGCTACATATAGCTATAAATATAGATGCGTATATAGTAGCCTTTATATATTTGTTAAAAGCAACTTATTTTGGCCAATTTGTTGGCTGCAGCTGCAGTTAGGTTGTGTGTGACTCATCGAGTGCGTTGGCCTTTGGCCAGGCTCATTAATTAGTTATTGTAATTAAATTATGTTGAAAGCTATAACGGCTATAACAAAGTTTATGTGTGTTTTTTAATGTGCATATAACTAGCTGCTTTTCGTGTTAAATTGTGCAAATTATTGTAAAATAGCTGCTAAAATCAAGTCAGCCTATCGAATACAGCAAGAAAAGTGCTTACGGCATAAAATTCCACAGATCGTGTGTATATATAGTGTATATAGTGTCTGACGCGTTCGCACTCGGCGCGTACAATTTTGTCAAACCAAAAAAAAAAATAAAAATTATTTTCCCTCTGTTGCGCGATCACTTAAAATATAAGATATTTGTTTGTCGCTATTTTTAAAAACTTGCAACGCGGGCCAAGTTATCGTTTTGTCTCTTTGTGTGGCGTCATGTCGCCGCAAAAAAGACACTTGGTTCTGCCTGATGTGTCTTTGTCCCAGTTGTCGCTTTTGGCCTGCACTTGAAAATTGCCAAAAAGCCAGAGATCAACAAATATAAAACCAACAACAACAGCGGCTAGAAACTAAAAGCAAATATTACACGCCAAGTGAAAATCTGAAAATCATTGAAATAATTTCTCAAAATAATACCGAGAAATCATACGCCGCGTTGTACGTGCTTGTGTGTTAAGTGTGTGTATGTGTGTAAATCGCAATGTAAGCTACAAAAATGGTGGACCTTACTACAATCAGTACAAATATCAGCGAACTGACAAATGTAAGATCATAAAATATGCTTAAGAGCGAAAGCTAGCAAGTGGCTTTAGATCAAAGCTAAAACGCCATTTTGAAAGCGATGAGTAGAACACTTCCGCATACTATTTTCGGTGCTTGCAAAAAAAAAATATATATTTTTATAATTTGGCTTGTACAAAATTTGATAAGTCTTCTTCTTAACAGGCCATAACAACCCGTTATCGGGTTACGGCCTGATGTAAATACATGCTTTCATTGCAATTGTGGGTTAACGTGGTGGGTCCCAAACCCTACGCACAACCCCTCCAAGGCCTGTGGTAGCTCTACTGGTCCTGAAAAAACCCAGTGTCATTGTTAGTCGCCTCACCCGACAAGCTTTGACCAGCTGGGGTGATATTCTCTAACCCGCTCGCCACACGGGGTATTTTGACAAGTAACATTTGACAAGTCACAAGATTTAATATGGGATTTTGGTATTACCTCAAAATTGTCATCGAATATATGTACCGTTTCATAATCGCAAAATACTTTATTTTTTCGATGATTTATATTTTTTTGATTAAATAAACTAGTGTTCGCCTTGCCGTCGACATTCGACGTCTTAATACACGCTCTCACAACAGCTGATTACGAAGAGGAGAATAGAAAACTCGAAATAAAATTGTTGTTGTTTTTTTTTCCTACGTGTACATTACAATTTTACTTCAAATCAATTTCTACCTGACTAAAATGCAAGTGAAACGTATAATCGGCAAACCGCAAGCATTTTATCTTTCGAATGGTATAGGTTTCACTTGAAAACGTTTCGTTATTGCCAAGTAATCGGTACCACATTGTATTTTTGCTTACCGTATTTTCATATAGATATTCGTCGTACATGTTGTAGCAGCTAGAAGTCATTTGAGTTAAAGTTGGGAGTCTTGATTTAGCAGTAACAGCGCACAACGCTTTCAAGTGAAGGTAGCACAATTGCAGGAAATGATCTTTTAACTATTTTGAAATCGCCTAAGTTTTTGGCTTACTTTTTATGCATGTTAAGAAGGAGTTATTGATTTATTAAGGAGATTCATAACCTTCTCCGGAATCGGTATTACATAGTTTGTTCAACAGCCAACTTTACTAGAACAGCGCTTTAAAGTTCGCGGCTATTATAACCTTATCCTTGCGTCAGCTACTACCGCTTAAGTTTTTAAGGACAAGGAGACGATAGCCGCGATCTTGAAAGCTATTAGTCGCTCTTTCCTTGACTACGCTACAGCAGTTTGCGCTTAGCGAATTGCAGTGGCGTTCACCCAAGCTTTGCAGAATGGTGTCTTCGGAGTAGCTACTGGGTTCCACTGCGACTACCTTCACCTTGAGCTCAGTATGCTCGCCGTTAGGGAGCACCGCCTACCCCTCTTACGCCAGGTTCTTCTGAGGTCCGCTTAGGACTTTCATTCGAATCATGCAGCGTTAGGTCTCTCAATATCTGTCTTATCCAGTCAGCCAAGATTTCAATCTTGCCATCAACCAGGTGGACCGCCATACTCTTAAATGAGGGATAAACTCAAAATCCGCCATATTTCCGGAGGGGCTGTGGTCCGTCAAGCAAGGGTGAACAGTGTCTGGTGATAATATGAGATAAACCCAATATTAGCATGCATTCAGTCCAATAGCAAAGTGTACGTTATTGGTGCTCTTGTTTCAGTGAGTTTTGTCCAATTTGAAAAGCTCTGTGGAGCGTTTTCAGCAGCGCTAAAATCAGTTTCGCAATGCAATTCAGCATGCAACTTTTTAAATAGCTTCGAATTCAATCTAATTCCGAGACCCAAAAAGAGCAGACGAAAAAACTGCTTAAGCATTTCGTGAAGAGAGTAACGCAAATTTTTTACAATATTGGTTTCGTCCTTATAAAGGGAAGTCAATGGTGCTATCAGATAAGCTGCAAATGTCCCTTACACTAAAGTATTCTTTTGATTTCAGAAGATTTTTAATTAGAATACACGAGTCCAAAGTCTCTAACCAAAATTCTTTTGAAAGGAAGAACGGGAACCAGAGCTGACAATATCAATACGATTAAAAATCTTAGAAAATTTTATACAAACTTATGTAAATGAAAATTGTGCTCTTTCTCATCGTCATATGAGACAGAAAAGCATTAGCGTAATTTGTTAATATATGCGCACGTCATTCCAATATTTTATATTGTATAAACGACTCAGTACTCCGAAGGCCAGAATCAGTCCTGAACTAGGCTTTCCAACTACCTTTTTTTCTATGGAAACTCAAGTTATGAATTTTACAAGGCCATTTTCTAGTAATACATATGTAGCTACAATTGAAGGGCTGATTCAGTGCTGAAAATAACATCAGCTGATTCTGGGCTGATTTCTTTGGAAAATCATAGGTGATGCAGGCCTGATTTCTGATATATAAAAACAAGGCTGTTTCAAATTTCATTAATGAAGCGACACGCGCATCTATAAGTAACTAACGTTCATGCTTTGCTGTTCCAAATACATTTAAAAACATCACCATATAACATACAGGTAGTTTGTTTTTATTTGATTTCAACTATGATATGACAACATATACGAATGAAACTTGTATTTTGGACTTCGTATGAAAATTCCTTGTATAAGTTTCACTCTTATTTGTTGCCATATAGTTGCTGAAATTGAGTGCACAATTTTGTCCTTAGCCTATTTATATAATATAGTTGCTATTAGAATTCTTATCATCCTTGGTATGCAACTTTAGGCTAAATCTTCCGATTAGTTTAGGCTTATTCAAAAGCAAACAGATGCGCATGTCAATCGATCGTAAACAGTCTCCATCCACACAACAATTGTAGTCATTCTAACATAACCTAACTTTATCGATTGTTTAAGTTAATGACATTTTCATGGATTATTTTTAAATGAAAATCAATATCATTAAACATTCACTTCAAGCATCGACATCGAGTGCTTGCTCACAGACAATTTACGGCGTACTCGAAGCAATTACGATATTTTCTTGGCAAGCATTGAGGAAACAGTAAAATTTAGTTTTTGTTTACATTTGGCGCGCAATAATCGCTGAATACACATACACCCATATGCATACTATATGTATATACTTACCTGCATATATGCCATATACTACATACATAAGTTAGTGACACTGACGGCGCAGACAAACTTGAGCTAAACACAATTTAAATGTCAAACATGACGTATACGTAATATAAATACATAAGTCACATAAGTATTGCCGCCAGGCCGCATTTCTTGCTCTTATTGTTGCTTGTCTTAAGTGTAAATTATTAATGTTTTTGTTGCTTGTTATTTTTGGCTACATTACAGGGAATGTCGGGGTGTGATCAAAGCACTGTGGAATCATTGGCTGAAGATCCAACAGATTCACCATTCGATGCCGATGATTGCCTCAAAGTTCGCAAATATTGGTGTTTTCTGCTATCCAGCATCTTTACATTCCTTGCTGGTCTGCTCATTGTGCTGCTATGGCGCGCATTTGCCTTTATCTGTTGCCGCAAGGAGCCGGAGCTGGGACCCAACGATCCCAAGCAGAAGGAGCAGAAGGCGTCACGCAACAAACAGGAGTTCGAGGGAACATTTATGACAGAAGCAAAAGACTGGGCTGGAGAGCTTATCTCGGGTCAAACAACAACTGGTCGAATTTTGGTGAGTATTATTATATGTATTTTTGGGTTTCCCCTTTTTTTTTTTGGAATTCGTGGTCGATTATCCTAAGTAAGCGGCATATTTCTTCAATTTCGTTCTATATAATACGAAAGGTGCAACAAAATTTCATTTGACCGATTCTAATATTCTGAAAATCGATGCAAATTCAAACTTGAACAAATAAGCCCTTAGGTTCGCAAGTCGTGTAACTTTCTAGTTCTTGTAATAACTTTATTTTCTTTTGTTTTTGGAATGCTCGGAACTCTTCACTTGAGTTTCACTTTTAATATTAACTCAAATATTATAGTGAATTATTTTGAAGCCCTTAATGACTTCTACACTCAAAACTCTCTTCGGCATATGTCAATTCTTGTTTGAAGATTTTAATATACTTTTTATTGTTTTTGTAATTATCTGGAGTTATTAAAAAACTGCTTAATAGTTTATTTCTATTTTACTTTCAATTTCACTTTGAACTTTGAGATTTGTTTGGTATTTTCTGAAGTTCATCAATTCTGCCTTCACTAACAAACTCCGAATATGCCACAAAATTCTGACTATAAGAAAAAACAAACTCTCGTAAAATATGTGAATATTCCAAAAAAATTGAACAATTTTAAACTCAAAAAGTTCTAAGTCCTAAAAAATACTATTACTATTGCGAAAATCTTGGGATCTATCGGACAAAAACACTTTATGTAAAGCTCACGGAGTTCATAAGTTATCGGCCCCACCGAAATGCCACATTATCGAAAAATATAAAAAATTGCTTAAAGTGTGGAAATCCGGAATCCTAACGGAATGTCCTGCATATACCAAAAAATACAGACTCTACTAAAAAACTTTAGATTTTATAATGCTAATTTTTAACATAATTTGAGAAGTTTTTCTAAAAAATCACAAATTATTCAAACATGACATGATTTATGTTTGGATAATTTGTAAGTTAAAATAAAAGTTTGTGCTTTAATAAAACAACCAACATAGAGAATGGCACACAATTTGGAATCTCCATAAAAATTACATACTATTCAATTGCGAAGCTTTCGGATCCCACTGACTCCGAATGCTTTTATATTTAAAGTTTCATTTCCAGTTTCTCCCATACTCTCGGATAGGGAGGGATAAACCAAAATTACTCCTAAAATTTACTGACTTCATTCTATCCAGTGCAGCCTATTCATATCTTATTTGTGGATTTTGATTGTAATTTCTATTATATTATTATCTATTATCTGGTTAATTATTCTATTATTTGGTTAATTAGTAAACCTAAATTACTCCTAAAACTTACAGACTTCGAAAGCCAACATCTTGCTATGCAGTGCAGTCTTTTCATATCTTATTTATGGATTTTGATTTGCTTTTATGTATCGGGGATCCTTGCAATAAGCTATGACGCCACTAAATTGCTAGAAAGTGCCATCCCCAACCCATCTTTAATGCCTCACTATCCCCAACTCCTAAAAATATGCAATAGTCTTTGCTGCAAATGCCAAACATGCAAATTTATACACTATGCATTTGTGTGGCATGTGGAAAGCCATCTGCTATATTGATGCCCCAACTCTCTGCCTCCGCCACTTCCAACGTGCATTATTTGCACACATGTTCAGCTTTCAATTGTGGGTTTTGGGTCGTGTCCTAGCTGCAGCTCATACAATTCCCAAAGTGTAATGAATAATTCAATGCAACCAGCTCCTAGACCGTCTCCCATGTTGACACAGTTTGGTCAACGTCACAGTTAAAGTTACTTTGCTTTGTTTTGGCCATGTGGCAGAGTGTCCATGGCTCAGTTAATTGCTGGCCATAGTTGCAGCTGGCCATTTCCGAAATGCAACTTTCAGTAGCTCGTCGTCACGCTCATCAAATTGCATTTTAGTTATTATTACTGTGCTTTTTTTTTACTGCTATTGTTTCTTCTTTCAATTAGCTTTTACTTGACGTCTCTGCTCTTCTCCTCTTTTTTTGGCCATATTTTTTGGTTGCCACTTTTGTTGTTGCCACTTTTATGGTTGTTGTGGGAGTTGTTGCCATGAGGCATTGCATGTCAACAACGGAAGTCACAAAGTAAATGCGCCATTTCCATATACAATAAATACTTACACCCAAAATTGATGTAAGGCTTGTAAGGGTGATAAGTTTGTTGTGTTTTTTTTTTTTGGGGTGGGGTCTTGACTGGTTAGTTAGTGAGTCCTGCCCAAATGAAAGTAAGCCATTTGTATACATTTTTATGTAGGTTAACTTGGCTTAATGTTTGCTTTGGGCTAACAATTGATGTTTTATATGTTTGTATGCTAGAAATATTACGCATACGCAGCGTTGTTAGCCATCCCTTAAAAGTTGCTAGGGGCCAAGAAATTTTTTTTGTTTATGTTGAACAACTGAATTCGAGAAAATAACTAATTAATTAAAATACTCTACATATAATTTACAGATTAGTGATTAAGAGCACATTAAATTTTAAAATCATAAAAAAAATTTTTTTTTTATACTAATACATTGATATCTGGGTATTTTTTAAGAAATTTTCAAAATTTAACACGTTCTGAAAAGAGAATTGATTGACCTTGAAAATGGAATCAGAATCAAGCCTACTTATCTGGGTACAACAAAGTATTACAAACGGCCGAGGATTCCCTAAGAGTACTTACCATTTTCGTGCATACTTTTGACTGAAAATATAGATCAGTTCCTTAGCCTCTGTGTACTTTAAGCATGAGGAAGCGTCCTTGCTGCACATACTGAAGGTTTATGCTGTAATCGTATAGGAGATGACTTTTTTTAGTGCTGGAAGTAACAAGTGTTAGAATCATCCCAGATTATAAGCAAAATTAGCAGGATATTAGTTCCCAAGATGTACAGTGTTCTTGGGCCAATATTATTATTGTCTAAAAACTAATCGTCTAGCCTTTAAGATTCATACCAACTCTTTATCAAGAGAATTTGCACAATATGATTATCTATCGAGATAGAAGAAAAATAAGCTTTTGTTAAGTTGATTTTAAGGTTTAGTAGCATTAAATTACTTTCAAATATTTATTTTATAATTTAAGTAAATAATATTACAGAAGTTGCTACTTCTATTTATCTAGAAGCATCCAAAACCCACAACGATACGATATTCAATCTTATAAACAATGTATCGGAACTGTTTTATTAACTTTGCCATCTTTAACGAAGCAAAGTTTTGTTATTAATATTACGTGAGTTATTAACTTGAATCAAGATAAACAATGAATTCCTTCATAATGCTCTGAGTTTTAGACTTTTCCTTTAATTTTTTACGAGTGTTATACAATAACTTTCCATAGCCGTACCAAATCAGCTCTTCATCACGCATAATGTGCCTTACAGAGCATTATACCATAACATTTTAATATTAACTTAATTGCCATGTAGTCCGATGTGATTGAGGACGGATAACCGCCTAAATATAACTTATATTTTGTGACTTCTAATTTATGATACCCACTTTGTTGTAACTCGCCACCAGATGGCGCTGCAGCACATCAACTTCTACACCGTTTAACAGATACCGATAGAAATTTGTATTTGTTCGAGACCGATATATACTTTTCAATACAATCTTTATGTGTATGTATCCCTACACATTCCAAATTTAAATTCTGACTTGTTTATCCCATTTATTTACTTACTCGGGTATTATATTTTATTAAATACAAGTGGCTTCCGCCCCCTGCTCGCTCTGTTCGCCAACCCCCTACCCCTCTCGAGGTGAGGTCCCGTTACCGTTCCTCTTTTTCTTCTTCTTCTTCTTCTTACTCTTTCACTTCCTTTTCCTCTTTCTCTTAATATTAGATGATACGTGTCACTCCGCCCCTATGTTTTTCTCCACAAACCCATATATCTACACCCCAGTGCAAAACAAAACAGAACAGACGCAGGAATGCATAGACAGAGCTTCTTTCGAATATATAATATTAGTAGAGATGATTCAGCTGGTAGACTTGAAGAATTTTAGGTGTTAAATAACGTTTTTCAAAGAAATTATTGAATTATGACAAAAGCTTGCTAATATTCACTCAAAGGCGTTATGAAATACTTTATTTGCCCCCTTTGATGTCAGTTCTTATTATTTTACATGTTCGATTTTACTTTTGATATAGTATATTTAACAAGTTTCTGCTACCAACCGAGTCTTAACTGGGTTGCTTTTACTTTTCGGCCAAACCTATCTATTGTATTTGATGACACCTGCGAAAGACAGCCTAAATTAGGTTTCGATTTTTGGTATTTCTCTTTCGGACAGAGTGCAAAAGTCAGCATTGCATGGGGTCAATACGAGCACATCTATTTTGACCAAAACATTTGCTGCATTATCATATGACAGCTCAATGCTGTATGTCTGTTTGCCATAACAAAAGCGGCAGTACCAACAACAACAACAGCTAAAACGACAGCAACAACAATTGTGGCTCTAAACATTTGAAGCGCCAAACAGCGTACAGCAGTCGATGTACGTTAAATGGGTTCACATTGCTTGACAGCAACAACGCAGGCAACAACAATAAGAACACTACCTATTATTTGGCTCATGTGGAACAGGCCGCCCCCCTCCGATAACAACAACAAGTATTGCTTTGTGTGTTTGGCCATTTATCGATAGTTCTCGGCTCTAACTATATGCAAAAGCCAAGGCAAAATGGCACAAAAACTTTCAGCTAATAACGGATAGAAGAATACGAAATGGAACGATGGCGACAAGATATATGTATGTGTGTGTGTGTGTGTGTGTGTAGGTACCTATATATATGAAGCCAATGACGGCGTCCAAGCAACCAATACAACAGCAAATAACAGTAAATAATATGGCAAGCCAAGTGCCAGGATAAGGCCAAAGGCAAAGGGAGGGTGAGTAACGAAGCTCCTAAAAGAGCGCAGCTGTCAGGCAGGAAGTAGGAAGGGGTAGCAGCTAAAAATCGATGAAACGCGCACATTTTTGGCTTTTTCTTGTTGGTGGAAGACGATTCCGGCGGGTGGAGCCCGTAACCCGTAAATGTTTATTGCGAGCCTATCGAAATGCCAGTCGGTAAATGCCAGACAGCGCGTTAGTCTTCAGTTTTAAATATTTAGAGAAGTTTGTTATTCTTCATTATGCGCTGTTATCTCAACTGATGTTTAAAGTTCAGATTAGCTTAACAGAGACTGACAATTTGTTATAGCTACAATTGAATTTCGTTGGGTGCATTGAAGGTTATTAGATAATTATAACTGAGAGTATGTATAAGTGTGATTCCTAAAAGTGGCTGTTCGTAAATGACGTCATCAAAATTTTGATGTAAAAATTTGTCACATTTAGTCACATTTACGCAACCCCCCTCCACTTCATGTGACGTCACAAATCAAGCAATCCTAGAAACTTGGGAAAGAACATCAACTGAATTAGTGCAGATAGGATGCACAGAGTATACGCTTCTATTATAAAAGCGAAAGGAAGATATTTGAAGAGTCAATATTTTAAAATTTAATGCAAGATCTTTAATTAATATGTTTGAATTCGAAAGAAAAGTAAACATTGCATGAAAATATAAGATCACGTAAAGTTTTCGGAACACCTCCCCCATCGTCACAATTTGATGAACCTCTACCCGGCCCCCTCCTCCCGACGTCATTTATGAACAGCCCAAAAGTATAATATAAACATAACGAATTTTCATGAATCTATACTTTACTGTTTATTTTCGTGTAAACTTAATCATAATCGCGACATCGTTGTTTGTCGGAGCCTTAAAGCGTCTTTCGTGTTCGCCAGCGGGTGCTCGGTCAGCTCTGATTAAGACTTTGTGATCATCGGTCTGCATGTGTTTCTCTGCAACCACGAAAAATTTAACCATTTCATTTGTTCGTGGAACAAACTGCGTAAATTCCAATTTATTTCACGCTCAGTTCCCGCAATGAAAGTACATCGCCGGTCGGTTTCCATTTGCCCAATCAATACATCGTGGTGCGCGGTGTAATCGAAGTCTTTGTCGTAATTGAAAGCTTCCATTTTTAGATTGGTTCTTTCTCTTGTTCGAGTCTGTCGCCAATGATTGTTTTTTAGCCGCGCGTCACGTTCTTCCAATGATTCCGCAGTTCTCGAAGTGAAAGCTCTGACACGAAGTTGCCGCCAACGCGACTCACGCTGTTCGGATGATACTTCAGCTCTTAAAAGGGAAGTCCTGTCTCGATTTTGCTGCAAACGCAAATCGCGCTGTTAACTTGATTCATTCACCGATTGAGGGCTTCTTGATCGGTCTGCCTAAAGACGGATTTGTAGTTTTTCTGAATGGCGTTTTTCACGTTTTTCAACAATACTTACATTTTCGGTTTGAAATGTTTATTGGTTACTATGGTGATATAAAATCTACAAATTCAATATAGAGGTAGTGGTAGTAGGCATTGAGACTTTTTGACATTTTTTGTAGTGTTACCCTTTTTCATAATGGTTATTTCAGCCTAAAACATGGTCATCTCACGCTAGTCGGTCTCGCCTTTTTCGAGTAAGATGGATTCGGATATACATACATATATTCATTTTTATAGATATAGATTTAAATATATGCTTTTTTAATGATTGGGAAGTTAGTAAGTCGATTTTTTTTTATGGAATTTGAATAAATGCAGAAAGCTCTTCCCTTTAAAATGCATTAAATTGGGTCTTTTTTGTTAGCCTAAAACTAAAGAAAAACTCAGAACTAGCAAAAATGTTTTAAAATAATTTTGTTTTTGTATTTCAAATTTATTCAATCACAACGAGCGGCTCTGACGAAGTGACAATTACAGGCACTTTTGAATTTTTGAATAGAGCATCTGATCCGTATGCATTTTTAAAGGTATTAAAGAGTAGATTAACCTCTTCATAGACAGTTTTCTTTAATTAGCTATTGGTTTGGAAGATATAGTCGCTTAAATGAAAAAGTTCCTTAGCTCTAGCAAAGTGCCGGACAGGCATGGAGCTCCGATAAAAGCAGATATGGAATACAGGCGTAAATACAAATCCAACAAGACTAAAATGAAGTAATTCGAAATGTTTGTCTGTGTCTTATGTGTATCGCAGGGTTTTTCCCGCAATCAGGCTTTAAAAAAAAGCGTGATCTGGAGAAAAAAGCGGATTTGACAACTCTGATGTCGTCATACTTTCAATTTGCGCACAAGATCAGAGTTTGTATGAAATTGGGATCAGTTTCGGTTAAGAAAATGATTCATTTAACAAATTGCAAAAACTTTAAGAACGAAAACTTTCGATTAAAAGGTTTCTTTGGAAAGCAGCGCCTGTTGAATATAGTAAAACGATTTCCTTAAGTTTATAGTTAAAAAAAAGTCCATTAAAAAGAAATTCGTTTAGTTTAATATGTAATATTTTGGTTTTAATGTGTTTAATGTTGATGTTTGATGATACAGTTTAATTTTTCATAGCATTGGAAAAGATTTTATCAAGTTTAACTAAAATTTTTAGGTCTGTTGAAAGTATTAGTATTGGAGCTTTGCCATCACTATCATCGAGTTCTGTCTGAGTTAAATGCTAAGCTATGCAGTGACGTAGCCCGCCGCTTGGATATGTTTTCACGCAAGGATCCAGCCGTATATCTGTATCGAATAGGTAGTCTCCGATGGCTAGTTGACAGAACATACTAGCAGCGCTCCATACGTCAGCCGCATAATTGTAACCTGCATTCAGTATGGCGATCACGATGCAACTCTTCTGATATTTAGATATAAATAAAGATAAATCTCAGCAAAGCTGTATCGTGAACGCCATAATGAATGTAGGCTAGAAAAATGCGACTGTCGTATGGAGTGCTGCCTGTATGTTCTGGCCACTAGCCCGCCGCTTGGCTTAACCAAGTCCTTTCCATAGTTGCCCACAATGTGTCCGGCGGTATATCACCACAGGTCTCAATGATGGTGGCCAGATGCATCGAATTCTAATCAGCATTTCTGCGATGCACATCTGTAGAACGTACAGGCAGCGCCCCATGTGTCAACCGCATTCATTTCACGAATAGAAGACAAGTTAGTGGCATTCGTCCGTATTTGCTCAGTATTTTATAGCTCTCCAATGGCATTTAGTACAGTTTGCTCGAACCACAGCTGCGGCCATAGAAGCCGTTAAGATGTTCTGTTATGCCAGCGACAGAAGATCGTCGAATCCGCGTCCGCGCAGCCGCACCAAATGTGCCCCAATGAAGTATAGCGCTCTTCATACTTGAAAGTATGCATTTATTTGCAGTTTTGCTCAACTTGGGCACTTTGTTTAATGGTCTGGACGGTAGTTGTCCGCGTAGAGCGACAAGTATGCACTGCACTCAACGTTAGCCCATTTTCGGAAATGTATGTCTTTTTCGGCAATTAGCACACTCTCTGGATTAATATCTGTATGTATTATATTAAAAGATTCATGCATATATGTCAACCCTTCCAGGAACTGCTTCAAAGCATTGTATTCTGAGCGTAAGATAACCGTGACCATATTCCCACTCACCTCCTTGAGCACCTCAAAGAGCTGGGTGAGTATATGCTCTGCATATGAAGCAGGCCATGGAAGGCTTAACATATATGCATAAATTTTGTACATACATACATATATTAATCCAGAGAATGTGCTACTTGTCGGCAATGACATAGATTTGCGAAAACGGGCTAACGTTGGCTGCAGTGTATACTTGTCGGTCTAGACACTGATATGTGCCATTCGTTCCAAACGATCGTAGGTTATTTTAGCGTAGTGCGTGCCGGGTCCATATACTTTCTGATGCTCTTGAGTTCGTGGTAGCGTTTTGTTAAAGATGTCGCCAGGGTCGCTAGTATGATAGACGCCAGGTAGAAGTCTCATGGCAGGTGCCGTTTGAAGTCATCTCTACTTGTGATATATTTGCAAGATTGTGTGCATGTTGCTTTTCCATTATATCGCTTACAACCTCAACGTTCCTTCGATTATAACTAGATAGAAAAAGACAGAAAATTCGATTAAATAAAATAGTTTTTTTTTCAAAGTTCAAGTTTAGCTATTTGACATTAAGCAAAATAAAAATAAAAATTATTGTGCGTATGCGTATTTATTATTTATTTACAAGTATATATCGCCAATCCAAAGTCCATACACCATTGGTGCGTTTCCAAGCTGCATAAGTGTCAGCGTTTATTGTATCCATCTCATATTTCAGAAAAAAATTTGTATTTTTTCTTTCGCGTTCACAATAACATTTTTTTTTTTTACAGCACCATTTCCAATATTTTCGACCCGTTCAAGACGGCTTCCAAATACAAACTGTTTATTTATTAGTTATTCACAAGTATTTATACCTAATAACTATGACGTGTATCTCCCATGTTACTACGATAGGAAGACAAAAATATATCGATAGTGATACCGATAGCACTATCGATAGTTGTTTCGCACTGCATGAGCTTACCTTTTTATGCCGGGTTTACATTGGGGCACACAGCGTCACATGTTGCTGTCATACGGGCACACCTTAGTGTGAACAGCAAACCCGTAGGCACAGTTACTACATGTCACACGAACGAATGCATTCTCAGCTTTAACACAAGTAATCGTTTGGTGTTGTCACAAGCTCCGAGTGATAGTAGCTGGCGCTTTTTGGAGAACAAAATGTATCACTGCAGTGTATATAGCTGTGTCATAATATGGGTTCAAACGAACAAGTTTTCAGTGAGTCAGCATATCGAACATGTTGGTTCGTTTTTACACTGTGACAGCAAAAACCTTTGTGTGTTAAATTTCATAAAAAAACAGCTTTGAAAAAAAGGGATTCAAAGAATAAGAATGTTTGTGTGCGTCGTGTGCTAATTGATTTTTGTGTTGAATCTATCAAAAAGCAAATTCAAGCCGTGAAGGAGTCCGAATGTATCTGAAAAGTAGTCGCAGCGGGCTATAAAAGAGAGCAAATGGGGTATAGTGGCAGGGCAAGACAACGTCAGTAAAAAAGCTGCTGTTGATGCTCCAAAATTAGCAAACGCAGCCATTTGCGACCTTAAAATACCCTGTACACAGAGAGTGACAGGCTATTATAGATTTGTGCAATGTATGTACAGGCAGAAGAAGGCGTGGTATACAATATGTTCCATTGGAAAAAAAGGTCAGGAGCAATAGTCGAGTCGATATAGACATGTCCGTCTGTCCGCTGTCCCCAAAACTATAAGAGTTAGAGCAAAAAAAAAGACATAAAAGTGGATACTTCCGTTCCCATTTTACCGTATTTAGTGTTTAAAAAGAAAAAGGGTACAGAGTATACCACTGTCGGGAACCGTCCCGACTGTCTGCATCAAGTTTTGTTTTCGTATTCATCTTTGCCAATGACAATAATTATAATAACAATGCACATTTCAAGTTCGCTCACGTATGACACTTCGTAGTTCTAGTTACGAACTTGTTAATTTTTTTTTTTTTGCTTTTTATCAAAATGTAAACACTTCCCATTGGCACATACAGGCACAAGTCACAGTGTCACAGTGTCATACAGTGTAATCGCAGCATAACATAATTCAGGTCTTTGTTAAAAATAGTGCTGGCAATATTGCTTACAAATTTCTTCTAGATTTATCACATTGGGTAGAGTATCGGAAGTTAGCTTTTCACATTATGCTTTCTATTTTCTTAAATTTTTTTATTTTGGCATTTTGTGCTGCATTTTGTCCTGGCAAGCTTGGGGTTATTTTCTGCCTTAGCCATTTGGCATTTGTATAGAGCGTACCTTTGTTATTTCAGCTTGTTGTAGTTTTTGTTGCAGCGGAAAATAAATGGCTTGGCTTTTCATGTTACGCAATCGGCTCAAGCAGCATTGTTACTATGTACTTTCATTTGGCAGGGCACGGAGGGCTTCTGGCTGAGTGCATTCGCACCGAAGCGCTTAGAAGTATGCAATGATTTGTGGTGGAGCCAACAACTAATTGGTTTAAAGTTTTTACTTGCAACGACTTCAATGCGGAAGCGTTAAGACTTTAAAAGACATTCCACAAAATATAATGGCGTTTGGAGGGCGCTGGGGCGTGTTGGCCACATCCGATGGCGTTCGGTCACGTCAGCTTTAATTAAGTGCAAAATACCTTCAAAATACAATAATGAAATCTATAAAAAACAACCAGCGTGCTATTTAAAGTGTTCCGGAATTGTATTTAATCAACGTTGAAAGCATTGGTGTCGCCGCCAGTTGCAATTGCAGTTACAGTTACAGCTGCAACTGTGTTTTTTATGGCCCAATGGCTACAGTTGGGGCCATTAAACTGCTACCCTTGGTGTGACTTTTCTTTCAACTTTATTGCTATTGTTGTTGCACAGCAGTCGTGCATTTCATAATTTCCAAGAAAAGAAATAAACAAATGGATTGCTCTATTTGTGGTTTGCTCGCTGTGTGTTTATTTACTGGCGCGTGCCATACAGAAGTTCTATATAATATAAACTTGTTTACGTAAACAAATCATGTTTATAAGAAATGATTCACTTTCGCATGAATTTGTTCTTGAATATGCACATTTGTATATGGTTTACATATATATGGCGAGACAGAGCCTACTTATAAATTTGTAACTTTTTAGTTTTTTTTTAAGTGTGTCTGTAATAACACATGAATTTCGCTTATAGTAATTGATAAGACAAATAAGTGCAACATAAATCGATTTTGAAGTGTTGAAAAATCTAATAGATATTTCAAGACTATGAAAGGAATGCTTTTGGATTGGAATTTGGTTAAAGAGCATATAATAATCTAATGAAATTCGCTTGAAAGACATTTATGGCGATTTAACTTATATTATACTTAGTTGAAAAGCATGTATATTAAAAAATTCAAACACTTTGGCCACTTTTGACAACCTATAGGCCATAACTATCTATAAGTTCATTTGTTTACTGACTCATGCCAGGAATTCAGTGAAATGTTATTAAGAAACCTGGTCCTCTTCTTGGCTTGCCATGACAACCTTTTACCGGGTGACGATACTCGTCCAACCACCTTTGCTTTATGGGCGCCTTCTCCAATGTGAAATACCAAAGGCATTTAGGCAGATGAGCTAATCATTTCTTTCAGCGCGGCTAAATTGGTTGGATGGATAGCAGTCCACAAAGGCAAATTCTGTAAGGGGTGCTGGAAGTCTACCACTGAATGCCGAGTAATAAAACACTTTGTAAAACAACCCAATCCCAAACCCTGCAGATATATTCTTCGTCAAAAGGGGAAAGATGTGCGGGCCCTGGTTGGATTCAACACGGGTCACAATACATTTGGCCAGCACATGCCCAATATGGGCCTCAAGACGACCCAACTTGCGCGGCCTGTCTTGAAGAAGCCGACTCCTTGGAACACTTTGTGTTTTACACGAATGCGCATTTTGTGAAGTTATGCACTTAATATGAGCGATTTTCCAGACCCACCTTGGCAGATTCTCTCTCAATATCCGCAAAGGTTACGGTAACTGCTCCCTTAGTATGACTAATAATATCAATCTTTCCTACTTTGACGGAGCTGCGTGAGTTGCTCAGCGGCATTCTGCATAATCGCACCAACTTTGCAGGAATACCGAATAGGGTCATAGGGGTTAGCAATAGCAATCCAATTGCATTGTGTGCATCCAAAAAAGCATTGGTTAAGGTAGAAATGCCGCCAGTGACAAGAAATTGTGATTTCGAAGCTGGATGGTCGTCTCTGGCTACTCCTCCTCCGCGTAATTACTGCTTAAGTCAGTAAACTCTTCTAAAACTTAAAGTCTCAGTTGTTAATCAAACTAGTTTGCTTTTAATTTTTACAAATACGGCTTTTGCCAACTCTAGGTCCAAAAACAATAAGTTGGCCGGCAAAAAACATCTTTATATGAAGAAGAAGATCATGTCGCTAATTCCATACATTTCAATTTTAAGTGTCCCTCTGGCCATTGCCAAGTAAATGATGGCGCAAACATTCATGCGGTTCTACCAAGACCCAAGCTTCTCCATAAGATTGGCAAACTGACTACTTAAAGCATAAAAGGTAATCAAAGTTTTAGTTTTAAGTTAAATAAAAAACTTGTAGGTACCCTCTCGACCCTTTTGTAGGCCATAGAGGACCTAATAATCTATGGCAGACCATAAGGGACTTTCGTTTTGATAAACTTTTCGGTTTAATGCGCATATATGCAGCAATGTTTTGCAACTTTTGTGTAGTTGTTCCAAATGTTAATGAATAGATACGAATATCAAACATTCAAAACTACTATTCATATCATTTGTTAATATCATCAAAAACATTGACTCGACCCGAAATGTTTAAAGATTATTAATTCGAATCATAATCTCCAATTGGGCAATCTAGTAGTACATAATAGCATTATGAAATACGCATTTAAGCAAGATATGTAAGGCCAAGTTTTCTCTTTTTTCTTACAATCAGAAAATCAGTAATCTCATCATTTGTAGTCTATGAAGGAATCGTATGAAATGCGTATTTCTTGGCAGTAATGCAAATCGTTTGCATTTTAAAGTACCATTTACAACCTATTAAAAACTAAATGTGCATATTTATGTCGGGCCATAAAGCAATTGTAGGAAGGACTCTTTGCATCATATATCGTTCCTTTGAATGGAAGTTTTTTAGTACCAGTTTTGGAAGACAATGCTTTTAAGTGTCAAAGTTGCAATTCGAGTTTATGAGTTTTCTAGGCTTTTGTAAATCATTATTTGTGCAAATTTATATTCTTATCTTTAGTTTAAATATAAGAGTACATAATCTTCGCTGCCTGAAACTTAACCCTTTTTCGTATTTTTGTTTTCTCATTTGATACAACTTGTGTATACTTTCTGCTTACTTTAGCCTAGTTGTAATGCCCCCGACACTTTTCGCGTTTCCACTTACAAATGGCTTAAGTGCTTTTTGCTTTGATTCAAATAAAGTTTTTTATTATTTTTTTTGAAAAGATTTTCCATTGTGGCATACGCTTTACTTTGACTGATTGACCCAGTTTAAGAACTTTGGTGCTGCTGTTGCTGCGTCTGCTCACAACTAATGGCAACCAGAGTAATAAAAGCAGCAGCACGGACAACAACAACAACTTTTGTTATCTTTATAGACGTCAGACATCATTATGTAGCTGTTGTCGTCATCATCTTAAACCAAGTCATCTTTTCAAGACTCGTAGCGACTTAGTGACGTCATTTGTGTGTTGGCTTCTGCGTCAACGATTGATAGGCAATTAAGTCAACTAATGAAAAGAGCAAGCCACATGCCACACACTGCAGAGTGCTGCCACACATGGCGTATGCTTAATATGCAGAAGCACAGTGTGTTTTTTGTTTTTTCCGCTTTTTGTTGCTAGTTTCTACACTTTTGCAATGTACAGTCAAACCTGCTTAAGTTGGCCACTCATGGTTCAATAATTTTTGGCCAACTTGTGCATTATGATTGTTTTAAACATAAAAATGTATTTAATCGTGTATGTTTATGTACTATGTCCATAAACTCCATATATTAACAATATAAACATAATAATATGTACATACATAATTTAAAGTTTAAATTCATAGTTGCAAAGCAGTCGAAGTTTGTTCCTTTTAGATACAAAATTGCACTTAAATTCTATTGCAACTTAAGAGAATCTTTTAAATTTGTTTATTTATACGCTTTTGACATTATTTCTTTTGATTTTCAACAAATGAATTGTTCCATCTGGAAGAAATTCATTCATATTTCTATAAGCAACGAGTTTACTGCAACCAATTTCGTTCAGTTGTAAATGTTGCCATTGATTTGGATTATTTTTATAATTCGAAAATGCAGCCTTCGTATTTTCATCCATAACATTGCTGTGATTGTAAGGTGACCAACTTTTCCACTTTCAATTGCATTGACAAAAGTTCAAAATCGCTCTAAAAGTGGCCAAATTGCAAGATATGCAGGTACAAGTTAGACAGGTAAAAATTTGAGTTTTTGTACTAATATATTTTGGTTTCGCTGAAAAGTGTCCAACTTAAGGAGGTGGCCAACTTATGAGGGTGGCTGTTAGCTGGTTTTTTCATTTTAAAAAACTTTTCGTAACGTTTTTAAGGTAAAAAGCTTGCAGAATCAAAATTATTAGCATAAAACTACGAGTCAAGCAGGCTAGAAAAACTGAAACGAAACAACACCAACTACAACTACGATAACACACAAAGTGACGCCCTAATTTATAGCCCCTAAGTAGCTTGCGTGTGGACCCTGCTCTGGGCCAAATTTAGGCTTGCTTTTCCTTTTCCTTTCGATTATCAAAATAATTACGCGCACAAGGCTGACCGTGTTACCAGCCACAATTGGTGGGTTCGCAGTCGGCACAGCTCGACTACAATATACTCTGTATCAGCTCACTACTTTTTCATGAATTTGATTATCACTATTTGCATCAGATTCCGATTAGCCGGAAACATAAGCTGGAAATGATAACACTAGATGGAAAATGTGAGAAAAAGAGAGCTGCTTCCTGCCTTCGAAATTGTAGCTTTTTCTACATAAAGCTGCGATTTGATTGACGAAAGTTCTGTGACGATTTTGAAGATTGTCACTGGAAAAATGTTGGTGTAAAAATTCTAGTGGCGGAAAGGAGCAAGAGTTAGAGTACAGAAACTGCGTTGAAACGAGAAGACAAACGAATAAATCGATTTATTTTGCTTCTTTCTTGTTCTTCTTCTACTTAACGCACCTCTTATGCATGGGGTAGAGGGTATAAAAAAAGAGTGAAAAACCGGAGCATAAGCAGCCCACAAGCGCAACGCTGTTCATACCAATTACAATAACATTAAATATATATATTTATATGTATAATATAACAATATACGGGTTGAAGTGCCTCGCTTGGCCTCTTTCATTTGGGGCATGCCACACACAGCCATTGCTTGCAGCTGTGCAACCCTGACATTTGCCTGGCTCGCTGCCCATTGGCCCCATCTCTAGTGCTGCTTCTTCTGCTCTGCCACTTGACTGCACTTAAAAATTTCGGTTTCTGTGTTTGTCAGCCTCTTTTTTTTCCTGTGCCTTTCGGATGAACTGAAATTACCTTGTAAAACTTTCATGACTACAGCAGATTTATCAGCAGGGCGCGCACTCCCAATCCGCTCATTCGCCCATTCGACTAATTGCAGTGTTTTGGGCGTTACCAGTTACCGCCCCATGAAACAAATGAGCCATGGATGGCAATTAAAAATTCACATTCCAATCTCTTGTAGTTGTTGTTGGCGTACTTGCTGCGCCAAAAGCTGCCGCTGTCCACTGTTGTCGGCTCCGGGAGCCTGATTCAATGGTATTCTCTGCAATTCGACATATTGTTGTGTATGTGTGGGCCGCCTTTGGTGGTATCTGTCATACTTGTGATTTATGGCAAGTGTATTTAACAGCTAACCGGGCATTACCGTTATTTACAACTGTACTTGACATTGCTTTAAGTGCATATTACTTAATGATGCTATAATTGTCCTGGGTTTGTGTCTGTGTTGTTCCTTTTATAGACATGGTCAATAAAATTATATTTATACCTTTATTTTTAAGCATACCATGTTTAATGAACTTGTTTCTGTTGAAAATTTTCATAAGTTTAAATATGAATGATTACTGACTTACCAAGACTTACCCAAGCTCTGTCAATTTTTAGGGGTTTATAGTATATCATAAAGCTGCCACGTATAAAATGTGAATCAGTGTCGTCACTCTCTTATATTTCAACTTGCTCAGAGAAATAACGAATCTGCGCATTGCGTGATCTCTTATGGTCGAATCATGATGTGGCATAATGTGGCGCCATCTAGCGTGTGCATATGCTAACGCTATCTCAAGCTGATTAATATGCTATCATCACGGCATGTACACGGCATACAAGTTGGTTTTACTCCCAATAAGATGGTTTCCATGATAAGGTTTGAACAAAAACTCTACAGCTCTACCGTCTTCAGCAAGGGTTTGACCGCCTTTGGTTTGCTCTTCAAGCCTAAATCCCTCATTCCAGCTGCAAAGTTCAATGCGTTTGAAGTCGTACCCTTAGGGGCGTTGCTTTATGAGGATATGCGATCGGGAAAGTGTTGTATTAAAGCTGCTGTGCCGCATAGCAGTGTCTGTACCAAACTCGATGATTGCCACATATGCTGATGGCGGAATGTTTGTGTCCAGTTCGGCTTATCCCAATAAAGCGGCGATGGTCATGCAACATTTCCTGGCTAACTTCGGCTGGTTTACGCTCAGGCAAGGTGTTTCTCCTTCTGTCAGTTTCCAAAACTCAGTTATATCTCAGGTGGCTACCACATGACCACAGCTTCATTAAGCTTTAAAAGTTCAACTGGCTCTTGCGTCCTTCTATAGGCCGCGTTCTTACTGCAGTGGCCTCGCGACTCTCTTGATCGTAGTGGGCGTTTGAATAGAAGGACGTTCTCCGCGGTGGAACGCAAGGAGTGGGATATATGTTTCCAGAGTCCCTCGGCGATATCAGGTTCTGAGGGAGTCTTTGGTCGCATTGTCCTTGTCTTCGGTCGGGGCGCGCGCCCAATTAAAGCTGATGTTGAAGAATTTTGTCTGATGTGGACAGTTGGCAACAACAAATCCTCAAAAAAATACGCGTCTTTCCACATGGCAGCTGTAGTAAATGGCGCATGTCTGCTTGTACATCCAGAGAGCACCTGCTAGCTGGGCAGAGGAATCACCCAAATTAAGGGAACCAACACTTCAACCGCATTGTCAAATCATAGTCCCATACACATTCGCGGTGGGGCTGTGGGGTCGTCAACAATCGGGGTATCCTTATACAAGTTCCTTCCTTGTTTCTGATTTCCCACTGGAATTGGTGTTTTTCGCGATGGGTCACAACCCTCAACCACACCGAGTGGTGATAACCAGGAGCACCAACTTGGTAAAGTTAGAGACAGTGAATCTTAGCTTTATTTCATATTCACAACAAAAACTTATAATCAAAACAGAATATCAACTAATTTCCTAAATTTTTCGTTTATTTACAGGTCGTACTCGTATTTATACTCAGCATTGCATCTCTCATTATATACTTTGTTGATGCATCTAGCGAAGAAGTCGAAAGATGCCAAAAATGGAGTAATAACATTACTCAACAGATCGATCTCGCATTCAATATATTTTTTATGGTTTACTTTTTTATACGAGTAAGTTGCCAAATTCTAAATTATCCAAAACTATTCAAAATATTATGATTTTCAAGGAAAAACAAACCGATTGGTTGTGCTTAGTTATATAAGTTTTTTTTAAACATTTTTTTTTTGTTCGAAATTCTTGTAATGTTTTGGTTTTTTCTTTTCTATTAAAAATCTTTTACAGTTCATAGCGGCGTCCGATAAGCTTTGGTTTATGTTAGAAATGTACAGTTTTGTAGATTATTTTACAATACCCCCGTCCTTCGTATCAATATATTTAGATCGAACTTGGATCGGTAAGCGCAAATAAATTCCAATACTTTTAACGATGAAATGAAATTCCAAAATAAGTGCATACAAATCGGTTTAAGAATATTTGGTAAAGTGTCTTTTAAAGAGATGGGCACGGAATGGCAATTATGTTTAGAATTCGGAGTTTGGCGGTGCAAAGCTACAAATAAAGTAAATTAATACCAAATTAATACTGAAGGCTCTAAGCTTGTTAAATCAGCTGCAGCTCATACAAAATGTTGCTATTTAGTTACAGCTCATAATCGGCAGCACTTTATTGTTTCAGTTGTTCTTTGTAACTTACAGCTGTTTTGGTATAAAAGTTGAACTGCAGTTGTTCACTTGAAATTGTTAACCTTCTAAGTCTTGGATACGTACTAAGCAGTAAAAATACATATATACTGAAAGTCGCTAAGGCTGGACTTCAAATGAAATCGGCCAAAGTTTGACCTTCAGTCTTCTCTAATTCGAACTCAAAGAAGACTGACAAGTAATATTTTTTGATTACCTTTCAGGTTACAAAAAATGTATAAAGCGCTATAGCAGCGTTGTTGACCAAAACACACCAAATACTGTAAAGCAATGACTTTACTATATATTTTTAAAATTCTTAAACTTCCAGTATTTTTGTGTGGTAATTTTAGTATTTTTGTATTGTGTTTGTAACTAACGTTTTCTTTATGTGTATGGTGAAAAATGCACTGTTACGTCTTTAGTATTTGGTATTTTTTTTTATTAATATATTCCTAAATAAACGCAAATCAGAATATAACTGATAAAATCAGGTTACATTTGCCTTTCGTCTTCGTTTTAAATTAATAACGAAAAAATTTTACGTTTTAAGCAAATTAGGTTTAGGTTGAAAAAGTGTATTTTTATATTTACGGTATTTTTTTTTTTTAATTGGGCGTAAAACACATAAGCTTATGCGAATACATTTGATATTATAGTTATAATAAGCTGCAATTATAAAAACGAAAAAAGGGGTGCTCTTGAATTAGCTAGTGCTTTTAGAATTTTTCTGTTAAATTCGAAAAGTGATAACTAAAAGTTGTTCAGCGCTTTAGGAGGCATACTTGCGATTTAATCGAGTGTCAGAGGGATAACATTGTAAACGAAGAACAAAAAAAAAAAAAAAAAAAAATACCAAAAAATTTGTAGGTTTGTCGATTTAATTAATTGGGCATAAGCTGCAATTATAAAAACGAAAAAAGGTTGTTTTTGAATTAGCTAGTACTTTTAAATTATAAAAGTGATAAAAAAAAGTTGCCAACGCTTAGCAGGGCATACTTGCCGTTTATACGATTAAATCGAATGTAAGAGGGTTAACATTGTGAACGATGCACAAAAAGAAAATACCAAAAAAATTTGAGCTTTCTCAATTTTGTAGTATTTTGTAAGTCCAAGAAAAATGTATGCATTGCTCATTTACTGCAATGCAGGTGTAACTAACTGCTCGTTCTGTGCCCAACTCTAGCCTCTCTTTACACTTACATACAGACACTTTCACACAAATAGACACAAATACATAAGTACCTAGCGTTGAACTCGTGTCGATCGATTTGTATGCATGTAATGTGCTTTACTCTTAGGGCTCTATGCAAAACAGCATTTTACCATATTCATATATCATATAACAGGTCTTCGATTTCTTCGAGCGCTACGTCTCATGACTGTTCCAGATATTTTACAATATTTAAACGTACTTAAAACATCGAGCTCGATACGCTTGGCTCAACTAGTATCAATTTTTATATCCGTGTGGTTAACAGCAGCGGGCATTATACATCTGGTATGTAGACACACACACACACATACGCTGTCATATACACTCATGCCACACTTATACACACACACACACACACACACACACATACTCATCTATATACTATAAGCAGCTGAGCCTCAAAAGCGCGTAATTTGGTCTTTTTTTTTAGTTTAAGCCATTTTGTTACAGTTCTACAGCGCGCGTTTTAGCCAGAGTGAATTGTATATAACTTAAAGCGCATTGCGCATACGCCGCGTTGCAGGCTGCCACAAAATGCTTTTGACCAAGTTGCGCGTATAGTTGGGCCCAGCTGAGCGTGTCCAATAGCTGATGCTGATGCATGTTTGTTTTGCAATTGAAAATTGCAATTGCATTTACTTAAAATTTAGCTGGAGAACTCTGGCGATCCGCTGGATTTTAATAATGCTCATCGTTTATCCTATTGGACCTGTGTCTATTTCCTAATTGTGACCATGTCAACGGTAGGATATGGTGACGTTTACTGTGAGACTGTCTTAGGAAGAACATTTCTCGTGTTCTTTCTGCTCGTCGGCTTGGTAAGTTTCAAAAAAACAAAATGTACACAAAAATCAAAACACTATTAAACCAAACACACAAAACCGTTATCAAAAAGGAAACCCCCCAACAAAAAGCAAGCAGAAGAAGCAGCTGTAAAACAATATCTAAGCGCGCTCTTAGTTACCGTACACATTCTCTCTCTCTCTCTCACGCTCTCTCTCTTTTTCGCTCCCGTTACCCGACTTGGTCAGAAGAACAGCGTGAAAAAAAGAGTATAGAGTTTAGGCCCGAAAAATCAGCAAAATGTGTGAATGATTTTGTTTAGTACAGTTGTGCGCCATCAACTATATAAAGTAACTAGTTAACTTAGTAAACCTAGCAGTACTTTTAAAACAACTTTTAGCCGTAACAACAGTTGCCCCAAAAATGTCCCAAACTATTACTTAATAGCCTATAACTCTCTACATATAACTTTTATTATGCCTTATTATATAATATTTATGAAGCCATGCTACGTTTATGTAAATACAAGTACATAGAACGACTTAAGTAACTTATATACTCTATAAAAACGCTGCACTCTCTCTTTTTTCGTATTACAAATTTCTGTTACTATGAAAGATTTGCTTTAAGACTCAGTTTTGTTTTTGCATTCATCAGCGTTTAGTTTTTGTTACTACTTTTTTGGTCACCTCTAAGCTTTACAGTTATGCGCGAATTTTACTATCGAACTATTAGTCTCACTCACATACAAACACACACACACACACATAAACCTATATAGTAATTATGTGTAACTCTAAGAACACGCGTCCCAGCAGCGGTTAGTACAGTTTTTTCATTTTCACGCTGCGAACATATACCAAAAAAAAAAAAAATACTTACATATATCGATTACTTTGGTTTACCTAAGTTTCTATTCCACAAATTGCATGCAGTTTTGAGTTATAAGTTTGGATTTTCAATTCGTCTTTGTTTTGTTTAGTGGAAGTTATAGAAAAACTATACAAAACATGCCACAGGTACTTACACAACAACAGGCCCAGACCCAGGCGTCAGCTAGGTTTGCCTCTTGCCTGCCCCTTGTGGCTGCAACTGCTATCACCTATAACCCCCCAGTTAATGCCATATAGACATATATATATACATCTAACCGATATATAACAATAATAATGACGTTTTTTTGCATGCTCTAATGCTGGCTGCTGCATATTACTACAATATATACCAAAAATGCTTTTATTAGGTTTATACTATACACGTTTTAAGTACTAATTTTGCGTCAAAGACTTAACTTAACCCATGTTAGCTGGTGTGACTGTTTCGGGGCGCAACCCTTTGATCTATAGAGTTTGGTACCATTTAAAAGCTTAGACACCACAATATCACTTGAATAACTTATATGCTGTGACGTCACAAACATTTGTTAATTTGTATATGAAATATTTTAGGCAATGTTTGCCAGCAGTATACCGGAGATAATTGAACTCGTTGGTAGTGGCAATAAATATGGCGGTGAACTCAAAAGAGAACATGGAAAGAGGTAGTCTATAATATTCATAGCAAAACATAACTAAAACTATACAATTTTAAGTAAAAACTATAAAACAAAAAATAATTATAAAGAAAAAAAAAAGCTACAAAGCAACATAAACTACTAAAATGTAACATAAATGTTTATATAAATACTACAAAAAATTACCAAAAAAGAATAAAAATTTGTAAATGTTTTATAAGCACAAAACGTACAACAAGTGTAGCTATATCTGTGAACAGTTGTGTATAGCAAAGCATATTATACTATATGTACTTACTTTCTATATGTATCTCCCATATACATAACAAAATATTTACTTCACTATGCAGCGTCTCTTTCAAAAGTATATTCTCTTAAAATATTTATAAATAAGCATAAATATAAATATCCGAAAAACATGCTACTCTTTAAGCGGTTTCCATGCAAAGGTTTTCTTCAAAAACTCTCTCTCTCAATATATGTATTATTTGCAGCACCTTAAGTTATGTATTCAACTCTAAAAAGAAATGCTCAAGCAAGAAAAATACCAAATCTGTTTAGTATTTTAATCCGTTTTATTTAACTGGCATTATGGTCACATTTATTAGTAATCAAAGCTATAAAAAAAACAGATGAATTACAACAAACATAAGGCGGTATTTTTTTTTACGAATAGTGTGACCAGATTGCTAAAACTGAAATACACGCAAATAAAAGTTTTTATGTTTAAACAAGGAAAAAAAATATTTTATATTTCATTGGTATTTTTAGCATTAATCTGTATTTTAATGACGTCACTATGATTTTTGAAATCTTTACATCATCACAATTTGATTTATTTATGAAATGCTCAAAAATACCATGAAACAATGTGAATTGTTTTGTGATTTATTAATATTAATCTTTCAAAATTAAAAGCTTCTAAATACTTTTGGTATATTTGTATTTATATTGCAAAATGAGGACTGAATCGATTTATTTATGATAAAACTTAAAAATTTTATTTTTAATATCTTTTAGTATTTTCATGGCTTGCACAAGTCAGAATACTTTTATTAAAACTTAGTTTGGAAAAGTTAATGTACACAATTCAGAATATTTTTGAAGTCCGTCTGCATTTTATTCCATTCTATTTTGGCAACTATTTATAACAACAAAAAGCCTATGTATTTAAATTAAGGGTCACTGATTTCGAATCGCTGTTTAAAAAAATTCGGGATTTCGAGAGTTGCGAAATCAGTAATTCTCATACGTCTCTCATAATTGGGAAAGTAATTAAATAAAAAATTACCAAAAGTTTGTCTTATGCTCTTTCATTGATTCGTTGATTGTTGATTCTTTACGAACACTTCAACACTTATATTGGCAGAATCGGTAGAGAAAGGATGAAGTTATTAGAGAATATCGAAAAAATATGATATATCAGATATGCTTAATTTAAGTACAATGTTGCAATGTTTTTTCTCTTGATATAAGTATCTAACTCGGCGTTTTAACGCTAAGTTCTGAGAAAGAACAGAAACGGAAACAGAAACTGAATTCAGTACATTTGCGACATTCTCATACTCATTATCAATCAAAACAGATTACATTTGAAACAGAAACAAGTACTTTTGACTGGTACTGGACTGGTACTAGCACTTTTGACTTTTCGTGGTTTTTGGTGACAGAAAGATAAATAAAAGTACTGACACAAAAACAGAATTTAGTACCTTTGCGAAAAAAACACGAACAGAAACAGAATTTAAAAAGTCCTTACTCATTAGCAATCGAAACAGAAATAAGTATATATACTTTTGACTTGTTGCTACTTATGTTCAATGCAAAACTGTCATTGGCACCATCTTTCTGTTATTATATTACTGTGAAGAAAATGATGAATAAAAGTATTCAAACATAATTCAGTATATTGGCAACATAATCAGAAACAAAATTTAAATATTCTTCACTCATAAGCAATTGACACAGAAATGAGTACATTTGAAAAGGCAACAAGTACTTTTGACTTGACATGGGCACCAAAGCAATCAAGCAGAACAAAGCTCTAAAATCAGCTTCGAAAAATTTAGCTGCTGCTTCAATTTGTCAAGAATCTGCAGGTGCTTTACTTTTCTGTTTCTGTTTCTTGTCGAAAAATAGCATCAGAGTGAAAGTCCAAGACCAATTCAGTCTCTGTTTCAAAAATAAAACAATTAGCGTTACAGGTTTTTATCGGTTCCAGAAAAAATCTTTTGATCATTTCGCTCATTTACTAGAAAACTGTCACAACTCAAAAAATGCAATTTGGCAGAAAACGCTCCCAACTAGTAGAGAAAAGAATGGCATATTTCCTTCTCATGCGGAGAGTCTTCCATTGCCAGTTAAAAAGCAATAGCTACCCGTTATTGGGGTACGTCCTTATGTAAATAGATTCTTTCATTGGAATTGTGGTTTTACGTGGTAAAAACCTAAGCATAACCTTTTTTAGGTCAGGAGTGGCTCTACTGGTCTCGAAAGAACCGAGTGTCATTGTTAGTAGCCTCATACGACAAGCTTTGACCTGCTGTAGTGGTATTCTCTAACCCGCTCACCGCACGGGTGGAGAGTATGCAAGATTTTAAGATGGAATTTAACACATTTTTGAAGCAGGACCAACAACTTTGCATCATTAGCTCAAAAATTAAGTTTTTTTTAGTGAAGACAGTCTTCTTGTAAAAGAGCGGATTGATCTAATACTTCTTGGGGTTTTTTAGTTGGTAATTAGAACTCTAATTCAAAAGCATTCCATTTTTCTATCTTTTAAAATACTTATTCCCTTTTGGTTTCAAGAAATCTGCTTTATTATTTAAAGCAATATTTATAGGCAAATGCTGTTAGTGCCTACATCTTTCGTAAATTTATCTATTTATATGCAACGCGGTGTATTTGCCTATTATGCATTACCAAAGGGCAGTTGAAGTGGCTTGCGAACAACTTTCTTAACTTCTCTTTGTAAGTTGGTATCAGCTGCTTCCTGGACAAAGCACAAAAATGCTAGAATTGATGTCCACTTCAAAGTTACGCACACGGCAGCGCTGCTGTAAGCGACACATGTAATGCACATTGTGTGGCACGCTTATTATGCTGCTTACTCTTTTCGAAAAGTAAGGCACATTGTAGCCGCGCTGACTGTACAAAAGTAAGCTGGAATGTAAGCGCAAGCTGCTATTGCGGCTTCAAAGTAAGGTGCAGGGCAGCGCTACTGTAATCGTCAAACTTCCCGCTGTTCAGCTTACAAGCGAGAATTTCAGAGAATTGCACGCAGGCAACTTTAATACTTTAATACATATAAACTCCGTGGCATATGAATAGATACATTTGCAAACACAACTGAAAACGACGTTAGGGTAAGCGACAAATGCGCTCATATGACTTAGTAACTTGAACATTTCTGTAGAGTTGAATACTAAACTTAATAAAAAATACCAAATAAATAAATAAATACTCTCTAAAAAAATACCTTCAAATCAAAATCCACACTTTCTGGCCTACGTTTAGGCCAATTTGAAGAGCATACAAGTGTAATTAGCAACATTAAAAACATAGTTAACGCATAGTAATGAATAGTAATATTAATTTAAAACCCATATTGAATTATCTCTATATAGTCTGTTACCCTTTACTTTGTTTTTTATTTACTTGAGTTAAAGTTATTTATGTTTTTGTAACTCGCATACAATTTTGACACGAAAAAAAAAATCATGCAAAAGTATCTTAATTCACATTGTAGTTACAGTTCAGAGACTCTGGTCATTTACTGTAGCTTAAATTTACATTTAATATATATTTTTTCAACTATTTTAAAAACAAACAATCCATTTTTCACACTAAAAATCTAAATCCCAACCAAGTATAAAAGTTATTTTACTTTCATAAGTACTTTTTATATTAGTTAAATTTTCGTTCCATATATAAACAGTGTTTTTTTTCTCTCTTGTTTTCAGTTTATTTTAAAACATATTTTCTATTTATTTGTTTTTGAACATTTTTTGAGTGCCTACAAAAAACGTGCGGCACAGCGAGTCGTATATATTATATAGATATATCTGTGTATTTATATGATATATAGTACGCATATGTTGCTTATGTCTAATTTATTAAGGTTTTTATTTCATTTGATTTTATTTATTCTTCGTTTAGCATTCAAATTTGTTGGCAGTTTGTTCCATTAAACACACTTTGTAGGCGTGCGTGTTCTCAACTTTTGAACTATTTTTGAAAATTTTGATTGAAACAGTCGCTTTACTTTATCATTTGGTACACTTTTTCTTTGCCATGCTTTTAACGTTTTTTCGTATTAACACCAAATCAACAACAAATATGCGTTTTTCAATTTGCAAATAGTTAAAGGTTCGTTTTTGATATTCTAGAGCATATGCAATATTTCAAATATTTAGGCGCATTATTGTATACTTACACACGAAAAGCATCGGTCACGCATTGCCAACTTAATGTTGCAACAAAATGTTGCACAAAAAAGAAGAGTATTCAAAGTAAAAATGTTTCATAATTTTAGTTGAGTTCTTTACAGTATTTTGAAACTACTTACATTTTGAGTACATTTATAAGCAATACAATATTTTCATTATTAGCATTAACTTTTTCCAAAAATAGTTTTTAACATCTGCAAATTTTTCAGTTTTTATGGTATTTTTTTAATAACGGCTGCAACTCAGAAAGTTCGGGATTAACGTTGGTACAAATTAGTCATAAGCCGACACTAAAGATTTATTGCAAACTTGTTTATAACATTCCACTTCTACTGCTTAATAGAAGAAAGTTTTTTCCTAAAATAAAATAAAAATGGTTGTTGTATAATAATGAAGTAATTTTTCGTAATTTATTTCGTAATACATTTTCATGGAAAAGTTCAAAAAGCTGAAATCAATCAAATTTTTAATTAGTTACATAAAAGGTTATTTGCTTGGCATCGAAAGCATCGAAACTAATGAAAAATAAAAATACATAAATAAAAAAAAACTGAAGTTATAAATACTTGGACTTGGACCTTTTGAGAGAAGCACCAGATAAAAAGAACAGCGACAAACACCCTTTGTTTATTTTTTTAAGTACGTCAGCCCAAATTTATCCTCGTTCCGCGAAATATCGCTAAAATAATATACAGTAGATGTAAAAATAGAAAACTTTAAAGTTTTCACTTCTTGTGTGGACCTTGTATGGAAGATCAGGTCATTTATTTCATAAAATATGTTTAAAAAGTGAATCAATGACGTCACGCTCAATTATTTGTTAGTAAGTTACCTTTAACTACGTACCTGCGTAATCTTAAAGTTATATAGTACATGACTTATGACGCCATCTTGCATGCGTTTATGCTAGCATCCACTTAAGCGCATTAATGTGCTACAGTCACGGCATGTACGCGGCTTACAAGGCGGTTATACTGTGTCATGAAAAATAATGTGCCAACTGCAAAGAAAACATAGCTATGAGCTGGTTCGATTGAACTACACTTTTCATTGAACTTTTTTTTCGATAATCGTTCATTTAGTTCGATTAAAGTACACTCAGAGTTCGATTAGAGTTCAATTTGTTAGTTTCGTTCAAACGAAATTGCCAAAAGCTGTTAGGCAAAACTCTGTTTTTTATGTAAGAGTTACCTAGCGCCATTTCAAGCTCATTAACATAAAGCAATGCGAAGATGACACCTTACGAGCGTGACGGTATACGAGCCGTCATGTTTCTCACAAAGAGATTATTTGAATAATCTATTCTTTAAAAAAAAAACCTTTTTTTTTAATTGCTTTATTCTTTGTTTGGAAACTTTTTAAGTTCCGGTTGAAAGTGATCTGGAGGCATAGACCCTACATATCAAAAGTCAACTTTGCCCTACGATGCAAAATAGTAAAATTCTATACAAAATAGTAAATTTTGAATGGCACAGGTTCGAGTTTGGAAGTAGTTACTCAAAGTTCAAAAGGTTTTAGTTTCGTTTCGGCTTAAATGTGATTTTGCAACCACGTTTTTGCTCTAATTTTTGCACATCGTTTGTTGAAAAGTAAGCCTATTGTATCAATCTAAGAAGAAGTTCATAAATAATTTAAAAGATTTCGAAATATTCCCTTTGTAGTTGCAGTTTTTATTTTTAAAATTTTGTTATTTAATTTTTTTATTTCGCTTCATAGACTAAGCTTTGGAAAAAGTTGTCGAAGCTTCGGCTGGCCGATGTTTTTAATTTTGTATTGATTATCTCGAGATATTTAAAAGATTTCGAAATATGTGCTGTTATAGTTTTATTTAGTGTTTTTAGTTTTAAAACTTTGTTAACTATTTATGCTTTAAAGCCTAAGTTTTGGAAAAAGTTTTCGAAGCTTCGGCTGGCCGATGTTTTTAGTTTTATTTAACAACTGAACATCATTTAGGTTAATTAGGATTGTACAAAGTACTCAAAATTCGCATCAAACATTTAGCGCACCAATTTCAAGTAAAGCCCCAAATCATTATTGTAAAATAAAACTGAACACGCCATTTTGTTTTGTACTAAAATACTAACTTAAAGCTAACACAGAGTTACCTAAAACCGATGAGTAAAGTTGTGTTTAGTTAAGAGCTCTGTAGGTCTCTGCGTAAGTCTAGGCAGCAAAATGCACCCCTGGTGTAATGTAAACTACAACTGTAAAATATTAGACGTAAAAAAAGTACAGTACAGTACATATAAGCGGTAAACTTGAAACTCCTGCAAAAAGTAAACAAAACTGTGAATATTAATGTAAAATTAGTTAAATATCGTTTGCGTGTGCGTGAGATTTATGTATTTAAGCAGCGAGTGAAGCAGTGTGAGAGTTTGCGTGAATGAGTGTTTGCGTGAATGAGTGTCTAAAATGTGTAAATATGCAATGTGTGCACCTGTAAGTAGTTACATATGTATGCGAGTGCCCCTATGTGCTTGTGCGTGTCTGTGTCAGCGAGCTGTTAGGGTTTTCTATGCACTCTACACAACGGCGTCGCCCTGCAACGTTTACAACAACTCTGCGTCGTCGTCGTCTGCGTCAACGTTGTTCTTATATATATATACCTAACTTACTACCACACACTTGAAACGGTTAAAAAGCAAAATTAGCTGAAACTCTAAAATGATATGACCTTGGCACGTATCTTTTCTAAATGTGTATGTGTGTTGTTGTTGAATTTAGGCTGTGTTCGCTAGTTGGATACCAGAAATCACTGAACTGGCTGCCCAAAGAAGCAAATATGGTGGAACATATAGCAAGGATCCTAGAAAAAGGTACACGAACACGTTGCTGGCTGTACCGCTAAAAGAATATACAAAAAATACACAAAAAAGCAAATAAATAAATAAAAAAAAGTCTATAAAGCAAAAAAAAAAAAAACGCGCTATTGTACAATTTTTATTAAGACATTTTTACTAAACTTCAGCAAAAGTACAATACAAAATTACATTTTATTAGAACTTTTAGTAAATCTTATTTTTTTTTTTAATATTTTGATTTTTTATAATTTATTTTTTAATTTATGACGTTACTAGAAATTGCATAAAAATGCTCAAACATTTGAACTAACTCTGCCCAGCAAGTCAAAAAAAAAAAAACTTACACTGGTGTAATGATTCTATCGCGGTTTCCAACATTTTTCAAAAAGTTCGTTTTTATTATTTTCATACAGCGAGCAAAAGTATATATATAAAAAATTCCCAAAAGGCATTGGTTTCTTGGCGGCATGTGTCTGTATTTAAAGCAACTATTTCTTAATGTAAAAAATGCAAAATGTGTTAAAAATAAAAAAACTACAAAGCTCACACACAGCAACAATTAACTATGTATAACTTCATACTGAAACAGCAATAAACATAAGCTAAAATACTCTGTAATTGGTTTGTCAAATCCTTCTGTAAATTTTGTTGTTGTTATTCTCAATTACATATACATACATACTTTTTGTTACACACTTGGCTGCGTGTATTCTTTAGGCTTAGAGAGAGAATCGTATTTAAAAAAAATATATATTTTTTTAATATTAAAAAAAAGCGTGCCAAAACATTTAGCAGCAAGCAAATTTGCACATTTTCGCTCTATTTCCTATAATAAAAATTTTTTTTTAGAACATTGATAGCATTAAATTCGCAAAGTACTCGATACTTTTAAAATTTGTAAGCACAGTTCGAAAATCTGCTGCTTTTGGCTTATTCTTTAGCATAAATACGTTAAAATGCAGACAAACTGCAAAAGTACTCGATACTTGAAAAATCTTAAATGTTAGTTCAATAAATCTATTTGCTTATTATATAATTCTACGTGGCCTGCTATCATATATACTCATCTTAAAAATTTTTTTAAAACAATAGCATTAAATTCACAAATTACTCGATACTTTTAATATTTGTAAGCACACTCGAAAACTCGGCTGCTTTTGACATATTCTTTAGCATAAATTCGTTAAAAGTGCAGACAAACTGCAAAAGTACTCGATACTTGAAAATCTTAAATATTAGTTCGAATCTGTTTGCTTATTACATATTTCTACTTGCCCTGCAATCATATATACTCATCTTAAAAAATACATATTTATTTTATTGTCTTGCCTTAAATTCTGTTTTATGATTTACTTGCGCTTCTTAAAAATTATAATTTTAATAAATTTGCAGCAATGAGTTCAGTAACTACTTAAAAATCGATTGATTTAGTTTTTATTTTTATCGTTGTTGCGTTGTCGCCTTACTCAAGAAGCATGCATTAAACGACTATTCACTATTTGTGCAAGCGAACCAACTACAAACTAAAAAGCAATGAAACTACACACTAAAGTCCTGCACTGAGTCATTCACACTCAAAGTTCAAGTTCGATTCATTGGAGTCAATGTTCAATTTTGTTATCATTCGCTTAAGCTGGAGTTCAATTAAACAAGCGCTCTCCTCAACTTTTTATCGATCATATTCTTCAATGCACATAAAATAGTGTTTAAGGTTTAAGTACTCGCTTCATTGTTGCTTAAGAAAATTATTGATAAATTGCCAAAAAATGCACTTGCATGCACTACTTTTATTTTGAGGCAATCGACATAATCATAGATATATCAATCGAATAATCATTGGATTTGCTTTATCGATAAATTTCTAAAAAGTTGAATCAAGTGCTTAAAGCACAGTTCATCTTCATCGACATAAACATAGATATATCAATCGAATATTCATTTGATATTGCTTTCATTCGCTTAAACTGAGTGGCTCTTGACCCACAATTATAATAAAAGATCTTTCTTTTTATCTTGTCTTAAACATTAATCTACTTACTAGTACTCTCAGCATGATTAGCGTTGAAAGTGAGTCTCATGCATCCAGAAGCGTAAACCTTGTATTACCTGCAAAATGTGTGATATGCAGAGATGATATTTAACTTGTTTGCAATATGTATTGCCCCACTAGAATTCTGGAAATTGCGACATCCATTCCACATTTTCTTTGACTCATATATTGATTTTGCATTCAAAGCATCGATCGTTCCATTTTTATGTTTTGATGGGTTTATCGTACGAGTTTCCAAAACTTTCACTTGATGCGACCATATTATGTAAAGAAAAAAAAAAAATTGTTATCAATGTCAATAGGTCAAGGTAGCCAATGAGGTTTTCGATATGAGTACCTTCACTCGTTTATAAAATAAATACTCGAATGGCATAAAGTTTTCATATGTTCTAAAGTTTCATACCTGCTTAATTAGCGTTGAATTCACCGAAAATATGAACCTTGTATATATCGCTTATATGACGTATAGTGTATATGAATGTATGAGAATTTTTTTTAAAAATGCTATCGCTTACACGCAATCGACGAGCATCTTTATTCAAAATGGTATCGTTAATTTGCAAACAATCCAGCACTTATTTACTACTATAAATTTCAGTACTTCAACAGTACTTTTAAGTTATTCGATGGATTGTAAAATAATAATTATTTGTATTCAAATTGCCGCTGGCAACCGATTAAATTAAATATTTTACATATATCCGATAATCGCTTATATGGAACGATTGTGTTGCATTTTCGCTATTGTATATAAATAGGTGATAAACACTGCAATCGATTGTTGCTTTTTTGAAATATTTTCCATATATACGATTATATGAAATTACCTTTTGCATATTGGCGATCAACTCTGTAAGAGATTATCGCTTATATGCAATTATCGCTAAAATGCAATGATCGATTATTGCTTATTTTTGCATATATGCGATTTAAGGTTTACATGCAACAATTGCCCTTCATTTTCATTCTTGCACATAGGCCTCTGTAAGCGATTATGGCTTATATGAAATATTTTGCATATATGCAATTATCGCTTTGCAAGTATGCTATTAACGCTTACATGCAACAAATGCGTTTCATTATCCCTATTGCAAATACGCGATAACCACTGTAATCGATTATCGCTCATTTGAAATATTTTGCATACATGCGATTGTCGCTTGTATGAAATAATTGATCTGAATTTTCGCCGTTGCATATAAGCGATATATACTGTAATTCATTTAAGATAACTAAAAAAATGCACTTCTTAAGTCGAAGGGCTGCCACGTTGAATTTATTGGTTATTTGTATATCCAGTAGAAATGAGTCATTATATAAGAGCGTATAGCTGCTGTAGTGACTCATAGTGACTCAAAATGTGTTCTTTGCACATACGTTAATATTGAATATCAGAGATGCTTTATAGGCTGACTTCAAAAGGAATATGTAAGCAAAAAGAAATGACGCTGAAATGTACGCTAAATCGTTTAAGCTCAAATTTTTAAAGTAGTTCAAGAAGAGTACAAATCATTTCCACTCGTTTTTAAAATGCGCATCTTTTGAGCTCTGAGTGGAATATTGTGACTTTACTCGTGCAGCGCTTTAGCACACACACTACAACATATATGATTTATTTATATATATAGAATATAATTTACAGAAGTATTTGAACCATGTGGGTGTGAGTAAGTAGAATGCATACTTGCACAATTAACGATAGTTCGATATTTCGATACATTTTGTAGCGGTAAAGTAAAGAAAGCGCTTGAGCTGCGACGCCATTTTGTATGTAAAGATTTAAAGCGTGCTAAATGTTGAAAATATTTTGGAAACAGCAAACAAGATACAAAAAATTTGTTTAGCATTTGTTTTTTACTTTTTTTTTTTCTTTTTTCTTAATGCATAACACACACACACTCACACACAGAAGACGTGCCAACTAGAAACAAAACACAAACTCAATTGAAAGTATAAAACAAAGTTAGCTACTTTGTATTTTTAATGTGTACTCTTTACTGGCATAAATTTAAAATGAAATTTTCTAATTTATTTTTTAAACATAGTCAAAATGTTTGTTTTTTTTCTATGCAACTTTAGCAGCGTCACTTAAAGCCTTTCTTTTCTGGTCTATTTAGTTTTTTAATAGTTCGAGGTTTTGTTTTTATTCTTTCTATTTTTTATTTAGGTTTTTTGTTTTTGTTTTGGTTTTGGTGCCCAAACAAGTTGTTAATAAGCTCCAACTAGCGCTGAAAATTTTAAATTGCTTTTCCTACCTTTTTTTTTGTTTTTGTTTGTTAAATTTACAACTTACGTATATTGTGTACTAAAAAAATGCATTACGTTGAATTGTTTGTTGAACACACACCAAGTTGCTAACTACTTTGGTTTTGTATTGATTTTGTCTATGAAAAAAAAGAAGAGTTTTCCACTACTTTTTTTTAACAGTTTTATACATACTACCTAACTACTACTTACTACCTACTTACTTACATAACAAAATGCAGTAGTTACGTTTTTTGCAATTTAAATTTATACTACTCAAACTACTTGTATTGAACTTACTTGTAATTACCACAAAAAAAAAAAACAAATAACAATAAACCCAAAACTAATCTAACACTTTAACTAATTAATTCTCTTAATTAAAAGTCGTTAATTTGCTTGCACCTACTTTGTTGTATGCCGCAGCCACGCATAAAATGTTACAACGCAAATATCGCATATATATATTAGCTATATGGCGAGCGTTGCGTTCCAAAATTGTTATGAAATTTAGCAGGAAATCGATTTGAGATCACGCGTTATCAATTACAGTTATAGTATATACTTTATATGCATTATATAAACGTTTTACAGTATCAGTAACAGCATCATATCAACATTATTTGTAACTCTATATCCCGAAGCCCTCACAGACACACTTACACGCACACATAAAAGACATTTAGTTTTGTTGTACAGTTCTAAATAGACGCTCGCACACACACACACACACACACTCAAACACACACACTCCAACACACACCACAGTTAGCGCCTAAATTTGTAGCTGACATGTCGAGCAGTAGATAACGATACGGCATAACTGAATTTTTGTGTTAATGTGTGTGTACTTGGCACCGGAACTAGTTCAAATTGCATATATATGTATATATATATTTGTGCATAAAAACGGTTATAAGTTTATCTATCCAACACGTACCCCCAAGAAATCGAAAGCCTACTCTATATAATACCTATTTACAGCAATTGAACACTTTTAAACGTTTAACACTAGTTTACAAAACTAAAACACACATTGGTATTCATCGAACGCAGCAAAGCTGTATGCTTTAAGCTAGCTAGCAAGTTTTCCTAAGCTGAAAAACTATCGATAGTTACTATTTGCTTTTATGTTCAGTTTCTAACGATATTTATTTCACTATTGATATTGCGCTCGAAAGTGCTGCAGCTCCACTATTTGGCAAGCACGTCTAAACTATCGATACTTTTAACACCTATCGATTATTTGTACTAAAGAAAAAATTTTAAGTTTTTCTAAGCACGAAAATCAAAACTGTAAATTTTAGTCTAGTTATAACTAATTTTAGAAAAAAAGCAAGCAAATTTTCAATCTTTATTTTAAAAAAATACAAAAATTTTAAAACTTGATGACACTGCGTTTCCGAAAATCAATTTTTAAAAAACTTATATCATTTGTAATTTTAAGCAAAAAAATTATAAATGGGTTTAAAATGTAAAAAAATTAGTTTATTTATTTATTCATTGGTTTTTAAGATTTTTTTTATAAATTTTCTAATTAAAAATTAGTATAATAAATGAAAAACATTAAAAACAAAAATATTTCTTTGAAGTACATGTAGCAGCCAAACGTGCAACAGTTTCTATAAAAAAAAAAATAAATGAAAAAAAAATATATATTAATATTTTTAAAACTAATTTTTAATGTTCAGTGACGTGCTCCGTATAAACGAGACAACTTAATTTTGATCACAAAAGAAAATAAAAATAAAAAATAGTATTTTTAAAACTAATTTTCAATCTTGATTATCGTGCAAAGTATCACCGAAACGGCTAAATTTTGATCACGAAAGAAAAATTAAAATTAATTATGGATCAATGAAAGTAGAAAAAAAAAGGTTGTGTAAATAGACTCCGCGAAATTCAATTAAAGGCAGAGGCATTCTTTTAACAAACTTTGAAAAAATTGTTTTTTTAAATTAAAATAAAACAAAAAAACCAAAATATAATAAAACTTATTCACTCACGAAGTAAAATTTATAAATAATTTTTTTTTTGAGTATTGCGAGTTTAAGCTTTAACAATAATCGCAGTGTATTCAGTTACACCTTCAAAAGTTATGAATGTTGCCGATAAGAACACTGTGTGGCGTAGATGAAAATGTTTTACAGAATGATGAAATGTAAAACACAATATGAAAAAATATGGTTGCCCGCAAAGAAAAAAACCAAAACCGTGTCGGTATAAATATATCGCTTTCGATTCGGTTATTTCGGAAAAATTATAAAGGTTATGGGTTATCGGTTTTTCTTCCGGTATGGTAACGGTTTCAAAATGCAATTGGTTGCTTTGGATGAAGATTATGGTTACGATTAGAGTTTGAATTCCTGTTTATAAACATAAAGAAAAAACATAAGTAACTGTTAGGCGCCTAAAAGCCACGGCTTTTAATTGAATTTCGCGGAGCGTATCGCTGATTTAAAAAAAATTTAATTATTTTTTTTTTATTTTTTTTTATAGATGATTAAGTTTCTGCCTTTTTTTTAATATAATTAATAATAGATTGATTTTCGTGTTTAAGACAAAAATTTAAAAAACTCGCTGCGCTTGCTTAAAAAAATAAATGTTACGTTCGATGAGCAAAATCTTGTAGACTAGTGTAAATCTTAGCTGCAGGCTGTGATTACAGTTTGTGATCTAACTTATGAAGATAATAAGAATTCTAAGAGCCATTGTGTTTATAATTTACTCATTTAATTCCGAGTCGATGATTTTATTTTTTTAAATTTTTTTTTTTTTAATAAACGACATTTAAATAAGCTTATGTTAAGCTGCGTGTGCCACTAGAAACCGTTACAAAACAACAACAACAACAACAAAGCTGCCAGCAGCCAACTCGTCCAAACTTCGTTGTCAGGGAGTCTACTATTGTTGCTAGGATCTCTTCTAGCTGCCCAACTCAGTCAGTTTGTGACCCCTTGCTACGCGTTTTTGCACTACGTCTATGCCATGGTTTATGGCTTATAATTTGATTACTGAAAAAAAAAACAACAACCACAACAACTTAAGTACGAAATTAAGAAAAAATACAAAACAAAAAAAAAACCAAATACCTCACAATCATCATATTCTTTCATACTGTAAACAGGCGATTTTTGCAAGTTGTATACCTGAGATTATAGACTTGATTGGAACAAGAGCCAAATATGGGGGCACATTAAAAAATGAAAAAGGGCGAAGGTGAGACAAACTAAATTTTCTTACAACAAAATAAACAATAAACGTTCAAATCAAATAAACAGACTACTTACAACAACAAACTACTTACCTAAAACATAATCTATAAGCCATTTAAAGAGTTACTACCAATACAGCTGTAAAACTAACTAACAAACTAACTAACTAAAAAAAAACAGTCTTTGTGCCCAACAATATAAACACCAAATCAAAATGAAATTTCTGCAAAAGCATCAAATATCGATTTATATAGTACTATATTTACTTTTACTTTGCGCTACCCATACATACAAATTGTTTTTGCAAATAATTTCGAGTGCAAATTGTAACTGAAATTTTATTTTGATTTACTCATACTAACTAACTAACGCAGCGCTACACATGCATACTTACACATACATAGGTATATACCTATATATATACATATATATATACTAACATAACAGCGCCAAAATCCCACAAACCTGGCCCATGCAGCCCTTATAACTAAACAGAGCACTACATATATTAAGCATACGCCTTGTAGGCGCTGTCGCAATACTTCAACAAACAATTACCGGAACTTAACAGCCATTCAAACTAATCCAAACTTCATTTAAACTCTGTCCGAAACATGGAATCTTTCGAACACATACACACACACATAGCCACACCCACACACAAACACAGTAACTCTATACAGGAACCTTACACTTAAAAAACAAACAAAAATTGAACAAAATTACAAAAACAAAAGGTTAAAATTAAAAAAATTAACAAGAAAGTTTAATTAAAAAAAAATGCTTTTCTTTTCAGTTCTCAAACAGTCATTTTGAATTTGGGTTTTATTTTGTAACAGAAATGTTGTGCTTAGTTTTTCACTTGGTTTCGACTTAGAACTGTCGCCTACATAGTAGAACTGCGTAAACGTAATGTGAAGTTACTAAGCGAAACGTATCTAATCGTTATGTATTGTTACGCAACGTATTGCAGTGTCGCGTAAAGTAACGTAACATAAAACTATGCAATGCTTCGTAACGTAACGTAACAACAATGTCTGCTAACGCCAACTAAAGGCAATATTTCGTAACTTAAAACCTACTATTACGTTTCGTAACGAAAAGTAACATAATGTTATGTTTCGTAAAGCAAAGTATTGTAATATTTCTTAACGTTAAGTTCAGAAACGTTCCGTAACGTAATGTAACGCAATTAAACTTAGTTCAATGCAATTTACTACCTTACGTAACGTAATGTAACGCAACAAAACTTCGTAACGCAACGTAACGTAACAAATATGTCTGCTAACGCCAACTTAATGAAGTATTTCAAAACGTGAAAACCAAATATATTGTTTCGAAACGTTACATATCATAACATTATGCAATGTTTCGTAACGAAACGTAACATGATGCAAAGTTTCGTAAAGCAAAGTATTGTAATATTTTGTAATGTGACATTACACAATTGTTGTAACGTTACGATTCCTTATGTAATGAAACGTAACATGGTGTAATGTTTCGTAAAGCGAAGTATTTCAATACTTCGTAACGTGACATGACACAGTTGTTGTAACGTTACGATACCTTATGTAACGTAATATTTCGTAACGTTATATATCCTAACATTATGTTATGTTTCGTAACGCAACGTAAGAAACCGTAGTATGACATAATGTTTCGTAAAGCAAAATATTGCAATATTTTTTTAACTTGACTTGACACAGTTGTTGTAACGTTACGATACGCAAAGTACATTAACGCAGTGAATAATATCGTAGTGTGACGCTAACACAAACGATTTCTAAGTTTTATAGCTTTATACAAGCAAGTAACAACGTAATATGACTTAACGTTATATAACAGTGCGACTAAAAAAAAGACCTTACGTAACGTAATGTAACGAAATGCTGCTTAACGTCATGTAAGGTAATGCAAAGTTGAACAGCGTAATATTGCAACTTATCGTAACGTAACGAAACGATGCATAACTCGCTGTAACCTAAAGTAACGCAACATAACGTAACGCAGCGGCATTCTTAAACTTAGTTTAATTTGAGTTCTCATTTTTTGGTCTCAACCAACTCTCCCCAGCTATTTTTAAATCGTTAAGTTTATTCTAACTATCATTTTGAATCATTTAAATTGGCATTTTTGAGACAATTGAGTACTATACCGAAAATTGTTTCGTACTTAAACTGTTCTGAGTATTGTGTATTATGTGCGTACTCCTAACTACTCTTACTATCTTGTTGTAAGTTTCATTCATACTATTTGAACGCAAAATTTATAAAAAACAAAAAATACAAACTTCTACTAAGCTCTAAATTTGTTTAGATTTTTTCGGTTTCTTGCACGTTTTCTTTTATTGGTTTCCTTCTTTTTGTTTTCCAAGCGATTTTCATTTGAAAACAACTTATAAGCAGGCGAAACCATTATGGCCACGTGGGACAGTACTTATTATATGATTGGCAAAACTTAATTTGGTTTAAACTCTTTTGTATGCCATCTACCTAACCATTTTTGCATCGTATTAGCCATTGAAGAGTCAGTGATTGGTGTTTATTATTGTGTTACATAATTGTAATTGTCTATATAGTCCTTGATATCGCAGTCGTAAAACCGTATATATATGTATATTATGCAAAACAGTTTTAAATGATTCCAGAAATATTAATAACTAATGCATATTAAAGACTTACATTTTATGCGTAAATGTTAGTTTTGTAAATCTCAAATGTACACACACACACACATACATATATAGCATAGTTTTTTTTCTAGATTTTTCCCTATGTGTTCCACATTCGAGAACACAAGAGAATGTTCAATCCTATCATGGATTAGACTGACCCCGCAAAAACTTGGATGTTTCTTTGACAAAGAAAAATTGGAATGGAACATTCAAAGAAATGTGGTCGATGCGTTGACAATCACACATCACAAAGATGATTCTTTGAATTTGCCGCACTGTTGATATGAACTAAACACGTACAATTGGAAATACTTGCCCTACGATGATATGAAATGGAATGAATTAGTCAAGCAGCTCTTTTTAATCGAAGGAAGTGCAGTTGTTTAATTGCAAAATTTATATATTAAAACGGATCTTAAGGTATTTTGTGGTACAGACCAATTGAAATGCAATGGAATGGAACAAATTAAAAGTAAATGTTAATAAGCGGACCTAAATCCGTGCGCAATTGAACATTTGGACTAAGCCGATTAAAGAACGGTAGGGCTTAAAGACATGGAATGAAAGATTAGGGTTGGTCGAATTTATACATAGAGGACATATGAAAGAAGCGGACTTAAGACAGAACTATTTGATTTAAATCGAATGTACCATCAAGAAGCTTAATTGAATTTAATGCTAAAAAGCTGCTGAATATGTGAACAATTTGAAATAAAATGGAATGAAACATTGAACAAGAAAAGTTGAATTTGCATCTAAGTCTGCACAAGCTAAAAAACTATTTTATATGTGAAAGATGCGGTGATGAATGAAGTTTAATGAAACACTAAAGAAGTATAGTTGAAATTTTAAATATTTGGATCTAAGTTCGCACAAGCTAAAAACCTGTTGTACATATAAAAGATGGAAATGGAATGAATGGAAAATGGACTGAAACATTCAAGAAGCATAGTTGAATATTTGAAAAATTTGCATCTAAGTCACACACAAGCTTAAAAGCTGTTGTACATATAAAAGATGGAAATGGACTGAATGGAAAATGCAAGCTAAAAAGCTGCTGCACATTTGAAAGTCAATCAATTTATAATGAAATGGAATGAAACATTCCATTAGATTTAAATCCGCAAAGGCTAAAATGCTTTTGGAAATGTGAAAGGCCATATAGTCGAACAATTTGAATTGAACTGGAATGAAACATACAAAAACTCACAGTTGAGTATTCGTAAAATATGGATTTAACACCTCACAAGCTAAAAAGATATCAAATGGAATGAAACATTCACAAAACCATCGTGAATTTGGATACTAGCAATTAATAGCAGTAGCGTTCTTTAGAGTTTTGGAAAAAATTAAATGCAGTTTTTGGAACAGTTAGCTTTACTTTTACGCATTTATATCTATGTATGTGTATGTGTGCTACGCAGTAAGCAATATAACAAAAGCAAAATCAAAAGAAAATTTCATATATATACCTAACAAACCATATACTTTAAATCTCTTACTCGCTCTCTCTCTCTCTCTACCTCTTAAAACAGTTAAACTACTATCAATGTTGTAGTACTTGAGAAATTTGTATTTATTACTAAAGCTATATACTCAACTACTTTACACATACTTACTTATGTACTCAGTACTTTTATTTCTAATATATATCTTTGGTTTTCCTTATGTTTTCTCAATGCTCTTTCTAAACTTCTTCTGTTACTACAACAATGAAATGACACATAAAAACGTATAAATATATAAAAAGCAAAAAAAAAGCATAAATGCGTATGAATAAGACAATGAATCACATAAACAGCTCGATATACATAAATATACAATACTCACATATAGCAAATACTTGTGTATATACTCGTAACACTCTAAGCATTGTAACTACTACTGCCAATCGGTAAAGAACTATCTACTACTATCGTACTACTGTATAATCATCGTATATTCATCGTGTGGATGCGCTGTATCGAATTGAATCAAATCAAATCGTATCAAATCAACTCAACTCAAATCGAATCTTCTAGTATGGACTTTACTTAATTTATGTACTCACTTATACTGTCTACTTTTTGGTTGTAACTTGTAACACTTAACAGCTTAGGATTTAATCGAATATTATCGAAACGTAACGAACGTTCAGGTTATCAACGAGAGTTTTTTTTTTTGCGCTACAACAACTAAGTACCGTAAATGTCCCCTCTAAATGCTAATTTGACTTTTTTGCTTAGTCTTAGGTGAGTTCGAATTAGTGCTAAAAAGTCGTATGTCTTCGTTAGTCCTTTATATTTAGTTAGTTATACACAAACCGTAACTGTATCCATAACCGTTTCCGTTTCCTACTCCTTTCCTTCAACTACATTCGCGCTCTCTTAATTGTCTCTCCCTCTCGCTCTCTCTTATATGCTACCTCTATTACCTTTAACTACTTTTTTTTTACTCGCCTTTCACCTGATCGTCAACATTTAATACAGTTATGGCACATACCTCAGTGATGAAAGCGTTACTTTTCTGTTTGTAAATAAAAAAGTAATTAAACTTAAAAATAAAAATGTTATAAAATTCATGTGCTTAACATGAGCAAGTATTATATGAAAAAGCAATGATGAAAATGCGTGGCCAGGCATCAAACTTTTAACTTTTCACTGAATTTACAAATTACAGTTTATACTAAAAACAAAATCAGCAATATATAAAATCTCACCTTTATTTTTAGTCGCAGTTTATACCAAAAAAAAAAACCAGGACTAATGCAATTTAGTTCGATCGTTCGTTCGTTTGTTCGTTAACTGCAAGTTACTTTTTTTAGACGATTTGAAAAAAAAAACACTATTTATTTGACACAGTAGCGGTAAATAATTGCTCATTGATTGATTTTACATAGCAGTGCACTCAAAAGTTCGCTAACACATTTTCATAACTTAGTTAAAACATTCACAGCATTCATAACTTAAATGAATAACTGAAAAAAACTGGAATCGATAAATATATAAACTATGCATAATGGAACTAAACTAAGTTGAAAACGCACTTAAATTTAGTTCTTGAGTTTTTAAAAACTCGTACAAAAGTCAAATTACGATTTTTTTAAACTCTAATTAAAAAACATCTCAAAATAGAAATGTTATGGTACATCGATTTTTTTTGTATTTCGTTCTAATTCTGTCCTTTTTAACTGGTTTTTTTCTCAGTGTGTTTTTACGCAAAGACGATTTGTGACTATGACACAACTGTACTGTACTGAAAATTTCATTTCGAATCACGAAATAGTAATTTTTCATTAAAAACATATGCAAAAAAACGTTCTATTTAATGATAATCGGCAGAATACACATAAAGCGTTTTTCGCTTGTGTCTATTGATATTAAGAGTCAGACAATTTCCTCATAAAATGATTTCTAAGATGCTGAAGTTGAGGATTCTCAACACTTTTTGTATTCCTGTCTTCTATATAAGCTAAAAGACGATGAGCTTGTGGCATCTGTAGAACATTTTTCAGCTTCCAATAAACATAACTTAAGCACTTTGGTATCTCAAATATCACAAATAGTATATATGTATATCCAAAAAGGACGCTTTTTCTGCAAAGAGCAGACGGCCGTTCCAACTTAAGTTTGAACTTAAAACATATCGACCTCGAACCACGGTACAGCAAATGCACAAAACCAGATGTAAAAAAGTTTACAAAAACAAAGCAGAAAAGAGAAGCACAAACAAACCAACGACAGACCACAGTAGCATAACGGGACTAAGACAAACAAAGATAAGGAGCGATCTGTGATTGGATGACAATACAGCAGCCAGCACTATAAAAGGCTGACCAGTTGCTGCTTAGAGATCATTTGTTCACCGATCGTCAAGCCTGCAGCATCACTGAGTCAACAGTGCACCAGAACAAAAGGATGTGCCTCACCTTGGTTAAGGTAGATACAGGTGACATCCTGGCCTAACTTTTTATGCAGATATGTGCATATTCCATTAAACAGGAGTGTGTCGCTTTCAGCAGAATTTCAGACAGTGATTTGAAGGCGCGCCAGAAATATTACTTTACAGTACGTCGTCTTAATTCTTTCTATGGTCCAGAAATATCTTTCCGAGAAATATGTATATAGCTAGAATGTTGCAAGATATTTCAAGTGAAGCTTTACGCAAAACCGTCTTAAAATTTCTGGCACATCATATATAAAGTAGAAAGTTCTCGCTGTTTCTCGGCAGATAACGGAATTGTATGAAAAATATAGTTCATGTTGTCTTTGAATTCAAAGCCAACGGATTTCCTTTTTTGCACTGTCTGTAAAAAACTGCTTGCCACCATTGTTTGGTAGGTCCTGCCCTACCGCTGAATTCACTGTACGTGAAGTCTGTGTAAGCGTATAGACCGTCCGGAGCATACCCCATTGGGTGAATGGATCTGCAGGGATTTGCAGCTGCGACTTTGGCAGAATTTAAGTCGCTGCAATAGGTTTTGTGTGTCAGCAGAGAGAAGTTGTGAATGCAGGATAAAGAAAGAGTGCACACAAATATCTTGCATGCGTGAACCAGCTAATGCTGTTAGTCTTTTTCAAGTTCGGCTAACACTTCGGCCGTCTCTGTGTGAACATACAACGAAAAATCGTTGTCACTTAGTTGACGTACTTTGACTTTTTGTTGGTCGACAAACCCATATCTTCCAATTGTGAACTTAGAGACACACTTGAATAGGGGTCGGCGACGTCAAGAGAGACGTCGGCAGCATTTAGGTATCTGCAATAGCATTTGTGTGTCTGCAGAGAAAAGTTGTCAATGTATTGAGTACATTGGCAAGCATGGGTTCACGAACATTGCGCAGTTGCAACTGGCAACTTCTCAGCTCACGTTGCCGACCATGGCTCTAGAAGCTACAGACTGCTTATGATGCCTGGTCTTGACGGCCTAGACTAGTCCTCTGCATTCTTCTTCTTAACTGGCTATAACAACCAGTTACCGGGTTACGGCCTGATGTATTTCTTTCATTGGAATTGGAACCATTTACATGGTGTGACCCAAACCCTAGGCACAACCCTTTTTAGGCCTAGGGTGGCTCTACTGGTCTCGAAAGAACCCAGTTTCATTATAAGTCGCCTCATACGAAAGCTTTGACCTGCTGAGGTGGTATTCTCTAACCCGCTCGCCACACGGGGTGTGTCCCCTCCCTGGCTGATGTTTATTCATGAGCTGCAATGCTTTTATCTTCATTATGTTCAGTTTATGGAACTCCTCTGCTCACTTTGCCGACCAAGGCTCTAGAAGATACAGATTGCTTGGTCTTGGTGGCCGAGAGGAAGTGAAGGCTTGTCCCCTGCCTTGCCGATGTTAATTCGTGACCTGCATTGCTTTTATGTTCAGAAACACTGAAAAGTGTGACCTGGTGTTATTGCAAACTCCCGAACGGCATCAAGGATTCAGATGATTTGCAATGAAGCAAAGGGTCTGATATTTGTTTGACTATCGTAACGGATGAAGATAGCTAAACCCTTTAATGCATTGTCAAAAAGTGATGGAAAAAATAATAGAGAAATACTAGTAGTGAGTACAAACATTGCAAGATTCATGGCCTCCTTATGTTCAGAAGCCCAAAAGAATGTGACCAACTGTTAACTCTTGTACGGCATTGTAGCCAACGGATTTCAAACATGCTTAAAGCGATACTAGTACTGGGACCAAGAATTTCGGATTCCGTGGCGCACTCGTTTCTTGAGGGATCGCATCAGAATTCGATTAGAGGACTGTCAAGATTTCATAACATTGATATTTTCAGATGTACAGACGAATTATTTTTACCAAAAAAAACAGTGAGAACTTATTCATGTACTCAATCAGAATTTTTCTGTTCATGTAATCAATTAGGAGGAATTAATTTTTTATTTTTTTTTATGGATGTTCTTAACGTATTGTCAAATATACCAAATAGACTTCCAAAAAAACATAAAAATTTAACTGGATTTCTATATGTATTTACGATTCTTTGACTGTTCTCCGAAAAGAGAACTACCTAACGGTCTTATAAAGCAATAAAAAAATATGAATGAAAAGAAAAAAAAAACATAAACTTGTAGTGGGTAGTACTGCCATTTACATTCGTAGGCATCGATTGTACTTATGATCATATATGGTATCGATGCTCCACTCGCACTCGTATGCATGTTGTAGTGGTTAGTGCACCAACGCCTTATAAAGGGTATCGAATTTCGAGTATGCCTGCCCGGTTTGCCTGACTGCCTGATTGCATGCATGTGAGCAAAGTATTCAAATAATCTAAAGCACCCTGTATTTAGTTAGTGTACATTTTTATGGAATGAGCGTAGTGTATTATACACTTATTTATATATATATATATATACATAAAACTAAAAAAATTCGAAGTATTATATAATATAGAAGCTTTACTTGATGCATGTAAGTTGAGTATTTAAACGGTGTGCGTAGCTAACTTTTTGTATTTAAACTATTTTTTAGTTTTAAATTATTGATTTTATGAACAAAATGCAATTGCAAAAACTTGAAGATTTGTAAGCTGCATTTTAATTTTTTTATTTTATTTTATTTATGTGTATACAATTTTATTTAGTAGCCTTTATGTTATGTAATTAAAACAAACTACTGGGGTAGCAGACTAAATTCATGCATAATGCAGCATATTTTTTTTATTTTTTATTTAAATTCTTTATTTTTTATACTTTTTGATTAATTTATTCAGTGTATATTTTTAGTTTCTCTAAAAAATACAAAGTAATTTATACTTGTAAAACTTTTTTTATTTAATATTTACAAATAATACTGACAAGCTATGATATAAATAAATATAACAACAACGAGCAAGTTAATAATAAAACAACAAAAATATCAATGCATAAAAAAACTATAAAAATACAATACTTAATAAATATAAATACACCTAAGTACATACATTCATTACACACCCACACACACTCACTTTTAAATATCTGAAAATGTTTATATTTGGTTCATAAATTGTATTTACTGTTGCATAGCTTTGATTGGTTCTTGTCTGACATTTAACTACAAAACAAAAAACAAATGTACATATTTAAGTGTATATAAATATTTCATGTACTTACTATATAAAAAATTTATGAACCAATATGTAAAGTAATTTGACACAAAAAATTTACAATTGAATTTGCTGTCAAATGCCTGCACTCTAAAAGGCTGCGCACAAACACACTCATACACTCACACACACACACGGACACGCCTACACTAACATGCACTTACATATACACACAAGCAACATCAACAGCAACAACTAAAAACACAACTGTACAGCGCTTTACTTATGCATCATAGTCTTTAAGCTAGCTCAAGCATAAATGCTGCTTACTGGTAATCTATGATTTCATGCATTACTAATATATTTTATCTTTTATCACACACTTGCACACACACTTTTGTGCTTATACACACAGACATATAGTGGTATGCGGTCATATAACATACGAATCCGTATCGCATTTCCTGAAGGACTTTCTGCACGAAGATCGTGAAGATGTCGATGTCGAAGTCGTGTTTTTGCATCGGTAAGTTCTAATCCACAAAATCGGCTTATTTTGAATATATTGTCTAATGTGTTGCTAATTTGATGTGCCGTTACATTTACTTAACTATATCATTTCTCTATGTATTGCTGTATATCTTAAATAAACAATTTATAATTTTTTTATGTTTAATTTGAATCAGCAAGAAAACTTATTTTTAGTGCAGTTCTTAAGTAAACAAATAATTGCATTAAGCAAGCAACGGTTCAAAATAAATAGCCTAGAAAGCAGGGCTGCAAACTGGATTTGAATGTAATCGTTTCGATTACGTATTATCGATCATTTTGAAGAATTGAAACTATTCTTATTTTTGCCAAACAGTTTGTTCGGCCAAAAAGATTTCTTTTATAAATAAAAAACTTTTATAAACTTCAAAACTATGACTAAAAATTTGTAGACAATTTTTTAATGAAACGAATAACAACACGAAAAGTGGCAAATTATTGGCTTTTTTTTTATAGTACAAAGTAACGAATGTTTGGCAGCTATTCAAAAGATTAACAATATGAAATCCAAATACTAAAATATAAAAAAAAGTTGATCGAAAGTTAAAAAAATGGCAAGAATGACCGAATACCGAATAGTAAAAGATGAAAAAATAGAAAAGTGAAAAATTCAACAAATGGCACAAGAGGCCGAACGCTCTATCATAAAAGCGGAAAGACACACAAAAAGGTGCAAATTGCAACATGGCCGAATAAGCTAAAACTGAGTAGCTTTGACTTGATAGGTAAATTAAAACAACTGTCCGATTGGACACCAAAAAGCGTATTCAGCCTAAATCCGGACAAAACAGATCTTGTTCTCTTCTCTATTAGATACAAAATTCCGTGGCGGCAAGTACGCTACAAAGGTAAATGGTTCCGAAAATTCCTTTAGTAAGAGTTATACTTAGACTATCCAGGGTTCGGTACGAGATGGTTATATTTTGCAGGAACGGCTGAGATTTAAGGGGAGGGATAGGCAGCGTTAGAGAAGCGCGGTCATCCAGGCGATACTGTACTGCCTTTAATATCGGATGGCAAGAAATAGAGAAAGTATCATGTAATGCAGAGGCTATGCTGACGCATTAAAAACTCGGCACGCGCTATGACTACGAGAAAGAGAGTATACTAGGGTCACCAGCTGATGCTAGTAAGCCCATAATGTACAAGACCTAGAGACATAATAACGCAGAATTGGTGCTGATGTACTTGCACTTTCAGGCTAGTAGCGTGGATGGAGTGCGCCTCCGCTAACACGGGTATAATCCAGCCACCTAGATGTCGCCTTTTCAAACTATCATAGTTTTTTCCATGACGTGTACTACCAGTTATAACAATCGAGTTGCCTGGCCGCCAGCTTTAGATACTTTTTAAAAATCGATTGAGACGGGAAATTCGGTACTACGAAGTAGGGTCAACTGAACTATTTCCCTGAGATTCTAGGAAGCGCTGCTGAATGTACCGCTGAAAACGCTGCCAGGTATTCGTTGGTAAGCTGATGAAATGGGAGGTTTAATATGCGGTATTCGGTTAAGAGCGATATTCGACAGGCAGCGCTGCCAGCTAATCGTTCATCGGCGAAAACATTCGGTTTAAGGAAGAGAGCGCTGCTGATTTTTCAATATTCGGCTAAATTACGATGCAGTACTGAGAAGAATCACGTTATACGTTTATTGTAAAAGTTTGAACTTAGAAACGTTGGTTTCTGAAGCGCTTACGTTTGACATAGTGTATCTAGACTCTAAAGAATGAGCTGAAGTTGGCAGGCCTGTTTAAACCGTTGCTTGCTTGCATTTAACTACAATATTTAGTTGTCCAATCAGCTAAGTCTATATTTAAATTAGACCAAGGCACTAATTTAAGTATATGCATTAAATTAGTAACTAGTACAAAACGAGCAAAACCTTAAATTTACATATATTTTTATTATTAAACTATAAATTTTTTCTTTTATACGCTATAAACTATTATATTAAAATTAAATTATTAATGTAATGTAATGCATAAAACCAATATTAGCAAAGAGCCTGACCTGGAGCTAGAGGGACTGCTGAAGCGTCACTATACGACAGTGGCCTTTTTTCAGGGCACTATGATGAATGCAGTCGACCTGGAGCGAGTCAAGGTACACAAATACACACATCAAGGCGTCACAGCAACATGTACACACACTCACACACACTTACACACACACCTATACAAAACGACATACTACATGAATAAACTTTCTCAACGTTTGCCCCAAAAACTTGCAAGGTCCACAAAAACGTAAACAACTTATATACTTACTATTTCTACTACTACAACTGCTACTACTACTCATGCTGCGCCATTTTGTGAATGTTTTTCACACTACTCGTGTTCAGGCCCATATACATAAACACACTCATACGGCTACAACATAGCTGTAAATTACGACCATTTATATTTGTAATATAACTGCAAATCTCAAGACCCTAGTTGGTTTTTATTGCCAGCTCACAGCAATCCTGAGTACTACGAAACACTTTTCCCTTGTCTCTATGCTCGCTCTCACTTGAACTTATTTTTGCTCTTTTATTACATATCTTATAGTTTTTTTACATCATATATTTTGGCAATTCAAAGGCTTTACTTTTTACGGTTTTTCTTATGTTATTTTGGTTTTTGGTATCCAGTTGCTGCTGACAAACATTTCGAGACTATTTTTCAAAAAACTTTTTTCAAAAATTCCAAAACGAATTTGTTATTTAGTTACAGTGCAAATTAATTTCACTTTTTTGAATATATCGTACAAATAATTTTACTTAATTATTCGTTCACTTTGGCTTTAAGTAATTTAACCTGCTTAAATGGAATGTCCTCTGTAGCTGAAATTATAAATTTATACAAGTGTGTATTTTGACTTATAAACATAATAAACTATTTTTTTCAACAATTTTCATTAGTTAATAGACATTTGAATTTGATAAACTACTTCTTAAGCTAACAACTAGTTGAGCAAGCAGTTTAAGCAGTTTTTACTTCCTTCCAAGGGTTCTTTTGTAGCACTTTTGTAACATATGAATTTCTCGAGTCCAACTTATTATACTTATTTCATACATATATCGTTAAGTACTTTTAGGCAATTTCCTAGCTATGCACTTTTTATTAATATACTATTAATCGGAAATAGGCTTTAAGAGTTACTTTAAAAAACGTTTACAGTTTATGTCTAGCAAAGTTATCTTTAAAATATTCTACATAGTTTAAGTTATACGCATATATTACACATTTAAGATTCTAGTTTACAGATCAACTATTTTAAAGAGACATGAACAAACATCTATTTAAATTTTTTTTAGCTATATCGGTTCAAGCGAAACTTATTAGTCACTTTGCAATATGATTAATGAGTGATTCATTTGTACACATTTATGTTACTCGCGAATTTTCAATGACAGTCATTCGTTTCATATTCGAATATAAATATCATTCTTATTAAGTCATTCGACACTATTAACTAAACGCATTGTATACACTATGCGCCTATGAGTGATTAATAACTCAACTCGTATTTCAATTCTGCGTTGTTGTCCAATTTTTCTTCTTAACTGGCCATGACAACCCGTAACAGGCCTGATGTAAGTCCGTTATATTCACGGTCATAACGCCCAATAACGTTTCTGGCTATATTGTTACTTTCAATCGAATCAAAAGATACGAGTTTTAAGGAGAAGAGTGTCATAAATAGAGGTATCATCATTTTTAACTACAATGCCAGAATACATTTTGGCATTATGACCGTAAAATAAACGGACTTATCGTTATTACCGTGAAGAAAACGGACTGAACACTGTTTCTGGTGGATATTCTGGATATTGGACGTTAAGTTCTCCGGCGTTATGTCATGCCACCGTTAGTTTCTTCTGGCAAGAGTGATCTCTACTACCCATTTGCCCACTGACACCAAATTAGCACCTATCGGCAATAGCGATTCTCCGCTTGATTTGCATACTGACCTCGTTCTTCATTGCGACGGTGGTGCCAAAGTAGACAAAATCCTAGACAGCGTCAGAAGTATTGTTTACCAAATCCTCCCTACTCGAGGAAAACATATACTTTTTTAAAACCAGACTCACCCTGGAAGATTCTCTTTCACTAGCCACAAAGGATCCGGTATACATATCATCTATCACCTTTCGCAACACATTCTCCTTCACTAAGTGAAAGAGATTGCAGAAGAAGGAATAGCTTTATCTGAAGCCTCGTTCGGTGTCAAAAGGCTTGAAGAAGCTCTTTCTTACCTTGATATAGCTGCGTGAGTCGGCTAACGTGGTGCTGCACAGTCGTACCAACTTTCCAAGGATACCGAACTCAAATAGTGCGGCATATACGCGATCCCTTAACGGGCTATCAAATGCTGATTTTTTTCGACTAAGAGTTGTTTGGCGTCGATTTGGTGTTCGTGGGTCTTTTCCAAGATTTGGCGTAGTTTGAATATCTAGTCAATGGTTGACTTACCATGCCTAAAGTCACTTTCTTTCGCGAATGGCTTTAGTCTTTAAAAACACACTCGATAAGGCCTTATATGCAATAGAACACAGACTGATTCCGCTTTTTTTACGTCTGAAAAGGCGCTTCTCTATCTTCCTCATCTCTCGATAGTGGTCTGGCATAGATCGTTGTCCAATTTAAACCTCTTAATAGTGCTTGACTTATTTGAAGTCATTCATTTGTATTGAACGATTCGTTATGTGACTCGTTTAAATAGCACTTTATATAAGTGCTTATGCGTCTGTCTTGTATGAAACCGATTCTTTATTAATTCTTGGTTGCTTTTAATCGTCAAATAGAATCTTTTTGATTTCTCTTTCTAAGGAAAACTTTTTATCCACTATTCGCATTCGTTCATCACAATATATGTCCCAATATTATACATGACCAATTTGTCAATCCAATCTTCTTTCTCATATTAAAAGTGCATAGTTAAAATGGAATATATTAAAGAAGTAATTCTTGAAAGCCATTAGCTTGACTTGAATATGTGTAATGAACTCATGAAGTATTCCAATATTTAATGCAGAATGACAGCAAAAAGATGAATTTTGAAGCTTTCAATCAATGTTTTTGATACTCAATACAAATTCATTTGTCATATGTTCACCATTGAATTTATTCGATGAATGAATTGCTGGGAGAGCAATAAACCAATCGGGGTATTTAGGTGTCGTCAGCAAACCGTAGTAATCATTCGTTGACTGAATCTCGTCATGGCGACAGATTCACTCTATTTCATAGGAACCGCACTGCGCTGTGTTCATTCCACATAAGTATCGATTGAATGATGATGCTTGATGTGTTACTTTCTTGTATTCGAATATGAAAATGAATGATTGCCTTATTATCACTCATTCTTGCGTATTATCTTACGTGCTCTTAGGTGATAAAAGTTCGGTTCTATCGAATTAATTAATTTAACTTATTAAACCGAATAACTATAATATTTTAGTTAGTCTTATTTTATTACTTAACAAAATTGGTTAGTCTTCGTTGCGCTTGCAGTCTGCACTTATATTTTAAAGACAACACCAAAAATTTGTGTATAATTTTGTATAAACTTTTCATTTTCATATTTGCCAACAAATAACGCACAATTTACGTAATGTGTACATTTTTGTGTGAAAATTGTGCAACACTGATAAATTATGATTTCGAAAACCAAACCCACGTCAAATTGTCTACATTGGATATTGAAAACACAAAATACAACTGAAATACTTTTGTATTATTTTCCCAAAAAAAAAAAACAAAAAAAATAAATATGTTCGAAACGAAAAATTCAAAAGTAAACCACCCGATTTGGAACTTGAGGGTTTGTTCAAACGTCATTTTACCACCGTGGAGTTCTTCCAAGGAACCATTATGAATCCGATTGATCTGCAAAGGGTTAAGGTAAAAACAATTTATCATTTTATATGTTTATCGATACTTTTGTTGTATGTTTGTTTGTTTGTTGGTTTGTTGCTTTCATTTACACATTTCCGTTGAAACTTACCTTCTTGTGTGTGTGTTTGTCTAACAAGCAACTAAAGCTCAAGGCGCTCTTTGAGCATAACATAAAACCTATATCAATATGCAATATAATATTTACTTATAAATAAGTGCCTAAGCGAAATGTACCGTTACCGTACCTACTACTTACTCTAATCGTTTAAATGTAATCAATAAAGAACGCTCATATGTATTTTCTATCCAAAAACATGTACAACAACAACTACTACTAAATGTTTACTTATATTGTATATTCATATGTATGTATGTGTGTGTGTAAACAACACTCATTTAATGTTTATATATGTATGTGTGTGTATGTAAATTATAGTCATAATACCGTTGCTCATTATGCGTTGGCGAGTTCTCGTTTTTGCTGGCTTCAGTTTTCATTCAAACAAACATCATTTGTATCTTTTGGTGTTCGCTGTATGAGAAGTCAAACGCAGTGTACTAGCACTAGTATATTCATGATATCATTTATCAAAAGTTTCATTATATATGCCCAGTACACAGTGAGAAATTTAGTGTATTTCACTACTACGTTTAGTACATACTTGTTAACTTGTTAATTGCTATTGACGTTGTTCTGGTTCATGTTATTTCATTTATTATCGACATCAATATTTACAAACTATCATATGTTAATGTAATTTCTAATTAACGTAATTAACTAAGTAATCTCTTGTACATAAATGTTAAGTATTTTTAGTAATATATAAAACAAAAAGAAAACATTGCACGTAATTACGTATACGTTTAAAGAATAAAATTATTTCGAAGTTTAAAAGTTTTTGCTAAATTGAGCTTAAATATTTTTGATTGTGAAAATTTTGCTCATTTTAGACATATTTTAAGCGGTATGTACCCATAAAGTTGTTCTATTTTTGATTAGCCATATGACAAGCAACTGAATTACTGAATTAGGAAATTCTGTACCTTTCATTTGCGTTACCGATGAATACTCTAGTCTAGTACGCAGATACACGAAATTTTTCGCGATGCAATCTGCAATTTAGTGTTGTTTTGTGCCAGTTGTGTTTCTTATCATTAAAAAGAGCAAGTCAATTGTAGATAAAAGTCCATCCATCTATGTATATATTATTAACTTATTATGTACCAAATACATGATCTAGCCTCAACAGCTTTGATAAGGTCTTTTTTTCCACCCGTTCAAAAGTGTTTAGATTTTTTTTTATATTTTCGCTCAATCATCATTGGTTTCAAGTTATCAGATATTTTCAGTTGTTCACTCTATTCACAAACACTGTCTGTAAAGAGTTGCCAGCTGGTCAAAACGTAACCCACTGTTTCAACACAGTGACCGCCGCAAGTACTGTTCCTACCAGAAATAATGCGAGCAAATGGGTAACACTGCGCTTATCGGTAGATATAGGTGTTTATCGACAGTTGTCGATGTGGCAATATTGTTTTTAAACAAAACATCTGATGAGAAAAAGCAAATTTTTATAAACATTAACAAAGGAGTCCAAAAAATAGTGGCAATTATGTTATAATGAATATAACTTTACTTATATGCACGTTTTTTGGCCAGTAAGACCGAATTTGCCGCAATTTGTAGTGGCGAACTCTAGCGGCTCCAGTGTTACTATGCTATTAAGAAACTTTTAGTATAACATATGGCAACTCTCAATATAAGAAGTGCAACTTTCAGCATGACAGGCTGTGTATTTTATGTGCTGCTGTGTAGCTCGGAAATAAATGTTGTGAACTTAAAAATCCACGATTTTTTTATATGGAGTTTGACAGCGAAATAAAAATGTTACATATCTGCGTACTAGGCTTGAATAAACAACCAAAAATAGCGGTCACAATCGGTAATATCGCTAAGAACGCCTATTTGTATGTCGACAGCGTAATTTCTTTAAAATTTCTGTAATTAACTTTCGTCCATCTTTACCCTTAGTGTGACAACTTTCAAATTATTCCTACCCTCGGTAGTCTAAGGTCCCTCAATTCTCCAAAGTCTGATTCGACACTGAGCACAAACTACGAAATCGATTTTGTGCTGCAGCTTTGAGTGCCACTTAACTCTTGCTGAAGCTGCTCACCTAACATTCGTTGTTCAAGAGTCCTTCGTCTGGCTGAAGCCCGGATAATAGCGTTTATTGGGTTTCCCTGAATGACATTTTTGAGAGCTCCTTTTGTGATGCTAGACACAATTAACTTGGAGACAAGAGTCGTGGGTTTTGCATACACTTCCTGAAACGCTGGTTATTTGGTCAAGGCGTTGATTCCCCTGGCCAGAAAAATGATGATGGTTTAACGTATTTGATTTTCGCTTAGTAGAAATAGTTTGCTTGACGTCTATGCTGGCCTATAACCAACTCTCATTGCTTTCTATAATTCTAAAGATTTAACTGGAACTTAATTGCATGTGTCGATGGTCACTGGACACTATACAAATACTAAAACGGCTAATGGCTGGAAGCTTTGGCAATTTATTTTTTTTAAGAGGCACTTGATCTTGAAGTTAGTAAATCGCATGCATCTTCACAAGAAACATTAGGGATTAGACTCAAAATTCATGGCAGCAGACTTAAATTTCAATTAGATTCAGAGTTATTGTGGTTAGTGCCTTAAGACAAAATGGTATAGTTTGAAGAGATATAGAAAAAAGAAAGTTGAGAAGGTTGTGTATCTGGTTCTCGCAATAAATATGGCGTTGACCTGCCTAAAGAATACGACAAGCATGTAGGGCACTGTAAATATATATAGTGATAGCCAAGCAGCTATAAAATCACTTAAATCAATATTGCCTAATTCGATAGTGGTAACAAACTGCCGAAAATCTCTACAGGAGATGGCTTAGTAGTACGTAATTAACCTAATATAAGGCATAGAGCGTAATTGTATAGCTTGCCAGATAGGGTACTCTTGCTCCCCTTTTCCTTGACGAAGCTCCATATTAGGAATTAATATAAAAATAAGTAAAAGTAAAAGTAAGTCACATAAAATGTGACTAACTGCAGAATCACCAAACAAACTTGGTTGGATATTGACCATAAACGCACAATAGAGTTATGTTCCCTTGAACGAGAGCGATGCTCTGATGTCGCGAACTGGCTAGTCGGTAACCATGCAGCTAGCCCCTTTTAACAAATTCTGCAGGAGCTGCTGGGTCGGTCGAGGATGAGGAAAAAACGGTTGAGCACTTCGTCTTCTCTTGTGCAGATCTGTGCAGACGCAGGCTCAAACATTTAGGCACTTATTTCTTGAAAAGTATATCGGAGCTGTCCGAAATCGGACTTAAACGAATTGAAGACTTCATAACTGCATCTGGATGGTCTACCTTTTGCTTCTGTCTGCTCAAGAATAGGAAAGGAGTGTGTAACCTAACCTAAGCTAAGTATCTGGTAAGCCAGATACAAGAAGTACAGTTTTTGGCACGTAAAACATTCTTTCGTTGACATGCTAAAAGATTGCAATGATCCAGCTTGAAACGTCTTGCAGATATTAAGTTTTATGTTCTCCCCAAACTTTTGTGAAAATCGTGTTTTATGTTAGTGCCAAAGGTCAATTCTGTAGTCCTTTAATTCGTTTTATATCGTTCTTCGAACCTTCTTGAATATGTGCAACTTAAAGTTTTTGATTAAGAATCACACTTAATATCTAAACGTATACGTAATTATGTCAATGTTAGTAGTTTTATTCAGATAAAATTAATCGTACAATTTGCTTATACATAAAAACAGTTATAATACATGCATAGACTTGTACTTGAAAAGACAATGCATAACTTGTATATATGTACCCACTGTAAAACTAATCAAGCAAAATCGATATATCTTAAACGATAGTTATATATGTATGTATGTACCTAACCTCACTTTATTTTCTATATCGTATCGTATATTTACTATATTGTATAATAAAGCTAATCAACTTGCACTTGAGCGTCGCTGCACGCTGCGCTGCCAGCGTTTGTGTTGCATAACACAAAAAAAAGAGAGAATAAACATTGTTGTTGTTGTGCTCGTTGTTGTTGCATGTTCATAAGTCGCTTAATATATGCAGCTTGCGCCCCAAGCTATGCTATCTCTTTCTTGTATCTTTTGTTTATAAATTGCTTTGGTTGCATGTTGCATGTTGCCGCTGCCGCTGCCGCCGCCGACGCCGCTGCTGCTGCTGTTGCATGTGCTTGATGTTGTTATTGTTGTAGTTGAAGGCTTGGCACTATAAACTGTTGGCTGGCACAGCAGTTTCTATGCCGAGAGTTGATTTGGCAGGCAACTTGTAGTTTATTATAATAATTTGTATCTTTTATCTACTGTCGAAAGTCCACTTAATTTGGCTATTTCGTTTTTAGTATTTTGGCTTTGATTTTGTTTTTTTTTGATCCTTTGCCCAGCCAAAAGTTACACCAGCGTTTTGTCTATTGTAACCAAAAACAGTTGCGCAAAAACACTTTGCTACTTGAATTTTAAGTTTGTTATAAATTTCTTTTGATATTTGAGTATTATCAAATTAAAAACCACTGTCCATAAACCCATTTAAGAACTCTACTGCTTAATGTCTCCCTATCGCCAGTGTTGCCAAGCTAAAAATGTTTGTTTGTGTAAGCTTTGGCGCAAACTTACTCTGACTACTTACTACATACTACAATGTCAAGTACAACACACAAAACTTCTCTTGTGACATTTTTTAACTACTACTAATAGTTGTCCAGTCGATGTGCGTTTAAATCGCTTACGTGCCACACATAAGTACTTATCGAATACATACTTATTAAACTATAACTACTACCACCACTTAAACCGTAAACTCGTTAATCAAACAAAGTATATATATTATACGTGACACCTGTGCAATCACATTCAATTAACCAGCAATCACTTAAGAAACTATAACCATAAATACTCATACATAAATTCACAAGTACAAAACAAGTCATCATACATCTAACTATATAGCTGTGCCTCATACTATATATGTATATATATAGACCTATCAATAATGTACAAACAAACATTGCCGAATCCTGTACCTAATCTGTATAACGCTATTCCTGGCGCTTAGGTACACGAAGCCGATGCCTGCCTGGTGCTCGCTAACAAATATTGCCAAGATCCCGACGCAGAAGATGCTGCCAATATAATGAGAGTTATCTCGATTAAGAACTACAGCGACGACATACGTGTTATCATACAGCTCATGCAGTACCATAATAAGGTAAGTAAGAAGTCTCGAATCTGATCTCGAGTCTGATCCGTTGGCGCTCATACTTTACGGGTTGGAGCGTATGAGAGTATACTTAAAAGCCTTTTTGAACAAAAAAACCATAGCATACCTTAAGGGGTGTCTTGTAAATGCATTTGGAAAATGTTCAACACAACTTAATTGGCCATAACAACACGTTACCGGGTTACGTTTCAATTGGGAGCATTTCTCCGGGCGTCTCTGCTTCGATCACGCCTTTTCCAATCCGTGCTATCAAAGGCAGTAAGTGCGCTCTCATCCTGCTCCTTCCAACGGCGACACGGCCTAACCCTTCGGCCAGTACTCTGGGACGAGCAACCACATCCATCACCCAGCCTTTGGGCTTAGCGGCTGCAGATGATGTAGGGACCTTTGCTGTGCTTTGATCTCGTGCATCAGCCGAGTGCACCCGCCAGTTTTCTGTAACAATGGTTCGACTCCTTCGCTTGTTCAGTGATTAAACAGTCCCGTGTCACTTTCCACTGACGGAAGACCGTCCTGAGGTTGCGTACTCAGACGTTGTTTCTTTCAACAACAGGCACTCCAAGGAGCGGGTGAGAGAGCCTGTTTTCGATAAGGCTCCAGAAGAGCACTCATCTACATGCACTGGTAAATTACTGCCTCCGAAGTCCCAGGTATCAACTCCGGTCATGATTAGGATTACCGTATGACGTATGAGGCGACTAACAATGACACTGGGTTCTTTCGAGTAGTAGGCTTTAAAAGGGTTGTGCGTAGGGTTTGTATTTACATCCGGCCGTAACCCGATAGAGGGTTGTTATCGCCAGTTAAGAAAGAGAATAAGATGACATTAAAAGAGGCCTAGTACAAGTACGAGGTGGCCAGGCCGGAAAGGAGATGTTTTCTGAGTTACCAGTTTAGGAAGTTAGTTGGTGGCGCCAGTGACTGCAAGGGTCATTGACCATTAGGATTTATTGGCATACCAAGGAGTGTCAGTACACACCCAGGAGACACCACGAGGAGGCCACTGACCAATAAGCCGGGCACTATCAGATGGGTTCCAAATCCGCTAGATGTGAATTACTTAGAACTGTGGGATGTACGAAGCAATCCACGATTACCTGATACGCACGAACTATGAGTGGACTTGAGATGACTAACATCCCCGACATTCCCCCAACTGCTCGCTTAGTACTACCAATATTGTTTATATCAGCTGCGTAGGCAGGCAACAGAACGCTCTTATAGAGTATACTTTCGTTCCGATGTACTTCGCCCAAAACATTTTCTTGTCTGAAGCCTTGCTTGGTATCAATGGATTCGAAGATGCTCTTGTCTTCGAGGATCTCCGTGTGTTGTTTAACGTTATTCTGCAAAGTTTCACCAACTTTCCCGGGAGTATGAGCGAGACAAATACACACTTTGCTATGACGGTTACTGAAATGCGACTTACAAAACAGCCCAGTAGGAAATTTGGGACTGCTGGCGCTTAGCTTTAGTTAGTGCGTTTCGCTACAGCGGCCAAAGAACTGTTTGAACTGTGGTTTGTCTTAAACTGGTCTCCTGTCTTGGTAGTTGCTTAACATAGTGTCTTGTAAGTTAATTCCCGAAAATTTTTACGTAAGTTTGTCCAGCCTTCCCAGGTTGTCTATTTTGAGTCGGGCTTCCCTGTCCAGCTTAGATTTTGTTCTAGTTACTGCAGGGGCCATTTTACTTGTCTAGAAATTGCACTTCGGCCTAAATAATAAGATTAAGATTCCAATGGTTTACAATAAATAAACTTAAAATAATTTAAAATACATTTCCCATATTCCAGGCGTACTTGCTGAACATACCCTCGTGGGACTGGAAACAAGGTGATGATGTCATCTGCCTGGCCGAACTGAAACTGGGTTTCATAGCGCAAAGCTGTCTGGCTCCCGGATTCTCTACCATGATGGCAAATTTATTTGCTATGCGTTCGTTCAAGACCGTAAGTAGTGTACAGATTATACAAAGACAGTTAATTATTCCAACATGCCCAGACATATTCAATACACAACTCGTGGACAATTCAACTGATTTTCAATGCAGGCCAACAAAGTTAGTTTTAGAAAAAAAAACCATACGAATTTTATCATAGGTAAACCCGGTAGGCAACGAATCAAGTCGAAACCAATGCTAAATGTATAACTACCAAGTGTCTATTATATTATGTACGTCTTTAACCCTTAGTCGCCAGACATGCAGTCTTGGACAAATGATTACCTGCGCGGCACTGGCATGGAAATGTACACAGAAACATTGAGTCCCACATTTATTGGAATACCATTTGCTCAGGCTACTGAGTAAGTTGCGCAGCAGGCAGCCTTTTTCTATATGCTACAAAAAAAAAAAAATAAAAATAAAAAAAAATACATACAATTATCGTATCCTACTACTCTACTATTCTACTACTTGTTAATCGTGCAGCGTTGATAAATACAATAAGATACATAAGACACATACGATACATTCTACAGTTTGCTAAATGTTCAAACAACATACACACATACTACAACTTGCCACATATACTTGCCACATAGTATTTCTAAATCAGTTCTAATTGTTGTTGTAAACATTTTTACTTTGTCTGTTCTTCATTTGAAGTGATATCAAAACTTGCAAAACTTTTACACAACTTTTAAGCAGTGAATCGAAGCGAAAGTTTAAGCAGTTAAGATTTTTGTCGTATGCAGGTTAATGGTTAAATTATGGTCCCAGTGCTATAAGAAATTGTTGCATTGTTGAAATATTTCAACAGTTAATATCGATTCAAGGTTTATCACCTCCCCTCGCCAACATCTAATGTCACAAATCGATAAGCAAAAACTTCTATTTAAGTGCAGTTTTTGACTTTGAAATTCACACACTCCCTCTTAGCCACAAATCGTAAGAACTTGATGAAGCCCCTCTCTTTTTCTTAAACATTTGCGAGTTTATTTTTGTAAAATATGAAAAAAAGACAGCTAAAAAGGCTAATTTGAACTTGTAGCCATAGTAGTAAAGGTTATTTGCATAAAACCGTTTGCTTGGCTCACTTAAAGTTCTTAATTTCGTGGTAACATCACTAAGTTCAAACGATGTATATTGGTTTATGTTTACGTTTCGATTCCCTGCTTTCTATTTTGTTCGAAAGACTGTGTAAAGCTGTGAGCTATTTTATTGATACGCCATTTTATTTCTGCTCTTCTTCTATCACACACACCTACATACATATGTACACACTGAAAAATACGTGAATAAAAACTTAGTTGTTGTCTTAAGCAAATTCTTTGTGTATTTAAATGTTCTAAATGTTTCAAAATGCCTTCAGTGTTTGCAAATCTAAAATTGATAATTTTTGCTCAATTCTTTTTTTTGAGTTAATATAAGTTTAAAAATTGTGCAGAGGCAGCTGATACTACATTATAGGCTACAACACGCACACATATACATACCAATACACAAACAAAACCATCAAAAAAAAAAAGAAAAAAAAACGCTAATTGTATGAATATCTTTGGGAGCTGAGCTCTATTTTACAGACCTTAGTTTTGCAGCGTGCGCTTTTGTTTGATTTATAAGTATATAGTTTATTTTGTACTTGTTTCATTCCTGTTGATTTGAAACTTAAACCTTTTGATTTTGGTTGACTCTACAAGTTACACGTTGTATGATTATTTCCAAGGAGTGCCCGACGCTACAAATCTATCTACAAAACCAACAAAATGCTGTAAACATCGCTAGAAAGTGTACAAAAAATGCCAAATATCCCAGACCAACGACCTTGTGAAGTATGCCAAAGCTAAAGCTAAGCCTGAAGCACATATAAACACACACACACACACACACACATATGCACACTTAAGCTCAAGTTAAAGCTCACACACGCGCTCGCGCTCGCTAGTGTATGTGTGACGCCTTTAAGCTTAAGCCGCGCGCGCGCGCTCTCTCACTCTCTTAAACACGCGCTCTTAAACTCAGTAGTGCCCAAGTTTTGTTTGCGTTTGAACGCCTGTAAATTGAAAGAGCGGCTTAAAGAGCCTGCTGAATGCCCGCCCCAACTACACTCTAATCTCTCGCGCGCGCTCTCTCTCTCTCTCTCTCTCTCTCTGTCTCTCTTTTGCTCACAGTGTGCCCTATAAATACGTGCCCGACTACAACAACTAAAACAAACACAACGCCATGTAGTTACTTTAGAGATAACTTACTAAATCCAAACCACAACAAAACCATTTTCTAACTTTCAGTCACCAGACACACAGGCCTGGCAAAATGACTATCTTCAAGGTACAGGGTGTGAGATGTACACCGAAACCCTATCACCTTCATTTACCGGCATGACATTCCCACAAGCCAGCGAGTAAGACTCCAAAATGAGAAATTAGCGAAAAAACAATAACAAAAAAAAAGAAAAACTGTATAAAAAATATAACTACTACTTTTTGCATTGTACAGTATGTTCGTTTAACATTTTCAACTTTTTGTTTTTATTTGTTTTGAAACTCCAACTTGAATTTAGTTTTGTTCGATATACTCTTTTTAACAAAATACTTCTTGCCCTTACATAACTACTTACTACTACAACTACTTAGTAGCTCGTATCAAATAAAGCAAAAAAAAAAAAAAAATCAAAATAACAAGTCAACTAACAAAGAGCAACTTGTATATTTAACATTTATATGAATTGGTTTTTGGAATGGCCTCATCTTGCATACGTTCTTATATAAACAAACCAAATCATAAAAGAAACTTACACTTACTAGCCAGCTTACCCGTCCACATGCCACATGCCACTTGCCACTTGCCACCACCAGCTGCAACAACATAAAACACTGCAACTGTATAAACTACATATACGTTTTAATCAGCGCTCACCGAACCAAGTACCAAGTACCAAGTACCTACTGCTCACAACCTTTAAAAAAAAAATCGAAATGAATCCCTGCTCATTGCATGTGCGTAATGTATTTTTTGTTACTTGTACCGTCTGCCACAACTACAACTACAACTACAAAAACAACTACCAACACTAGCGTCTACTAAAGCACCGTTAGCCATGCGTAATCACGGTGCTCCATGCATTAACCTAATTGTTTAAGACTTGTAGCCCGCGTTTTTGTATGTAAACTAGTTTCGTTACCAATTTTTTTATTTTTTTTATTTTTTTTTTTTTATACATTTTTGTTTTTACTTTAACTACTTAGTTTAAGCATTTTGTGTAGCATGTGTTTTTGTCAGCTTTTGTATTGTTTTACTAGTTACATTTAGTTTTTTACAGTGTACTATGCTCTGCTGTATCTAATGCGTGCCAACACTTTTTACACGCACACATTTGCATGACAAGTTTTTCAAAGTGTAGCAACAACTTCAACTACATTTTCTTGTACTTAACGAAAACTTTTAAGATTTCTTTCTTAGATTTAAAATGCTTTAACTGCAAATTCCAATAAGACTAATGTTTGTTTTGTTACGACACTAACCAACAGGCTGTGTTTCTCCAAGCTGAAGCTGCTGCTGCTCGCCATTGAAATCAAGGGCGCCGAGGAGGGTGTGGATAGCAAAATTTCCATAAATCCACGTGGCGCCAAGATACAGGCAAATACGCAGGGTTTTTTCATAGCACAAAGCGCGGACGAGGTGAAGCGGTAAGTACATATAAAGCACTAGAGCAGCTACAAAGTATGCAACACTTTTTTTATACTCTTCAAGTAGTTAGTAGTTCCTTTCATATCCCCTACACATAGTGTAAGAGGGCATTTTAGATTTAGGCAACAAATAATTCAAGTCCATGAAGACATGATCGTCTATCTTTTTGAACATCTAGATCTCGTTGATGATCTCTTTCCGTCTCAAGATTTTTCGTCCATTCGTCCACGATTCGCAAACTTCTGTTTAGTTTAGTTTAGTAATGTAATTTATTTGCCTTCAAATTTACAAAAATATTGCTTAAATCTAGCTTAAAGTTATAAATCAGAGCTTAGATACACATTATTATTATCTTTAGCAAACTGCTGATATTCTAATGTTTCGTACCTTGGACCGTGACGTCATTATTTGAAACCAAATTGAATATTAAATTTGCCATTTGAAATTAAAATGAAGTAATTTAGATTAGATTTGTGGTGGGTGCGATGACTTATCAGAGAAGGTTGACCCTTGAGGTTAGTTGAAATTAGAAAAAGAATAAAGGAAATAAAGTAGGCATAGAGGTCCACTATCAACACAATTTTTTGCGAACTCTTTTAGGTAGTAAGAGAAGAGTATACAACTCGAATTGAGTGTATCACTTCCCAAAATGTGCATTTGTGTCCTTGCAAAGGCCGGACAGTGACACACAAAGTAAAGGGATTTTTCAAGACATGCCGAGCAAGAGGCTCGCAGATCTCTTTTGATGAAGAAGATGTCCGGAGGCCTCTGAATTGAGTTCACGCAACCTTCTTTCCTGGATCCAGCTCGCAGTATCCAAATCAAGTAGTTTTACGTTTCATCAAGATAAGAACCAGTCACATCTTTCGTTTTGAATCCGCAGAAGACATAGATGCTCCCCTTAGCATGTGTTCATTTTATCGAATGTTAAACGTTACATTTGGTACAGCACTTTCAGTGTGGTACCAAATCCCATTTCGTACAAACACATCAAAAGGGTTTCGACTTAACAGTGTGTCAAGTGCATCACTTGACATGGTGCTCAGTCTACTCAGAAGAGTGACGCTAGACTGAACTATTTCCTTCTTCTCTTCCACTAAACCACTGGGGCGAATAATACTACGAGCCTGATTAGAGCTATGTACAAGCAGTGTACAGCGCTCGGCTTCAAATCCCGTTAACGTCCGTCTGCACTGCAAGAGAGCTTTAAGAATTACGTTGGGTCGCCCTTTCAATGTGCACTTTACAGGCCAGCTTAGCGTCAAGGGTCAATTTGATGAAAATCGTGTTTTAAAAATAAAAGATTGTAAAATATTGACGCCACCTATCGAGATTAAACTGAGGACAAAACCGTCGTACAGACTAAATAAACAAGTTTGACGTCATTCTGTCCAGCGGCTCTCGAGTTTTGGATTCTCGTGTCCGAAAGGAATATTTTTTGATAAAAGATATTGTTGTTAAGGGTGATATATATGTACGATCCGTCAATCAAATGTAATTAAGAAAAAACAACGAATTCGCGGAGATAAGGCATATCTGACGCGAACGGGTTTTTGGGGATTCAATTGGTCCACTTCGTCCTTGCCGCGTCTTTTGAAATTTAGCAGAAAGTTGGAAAATAAATTTTCTTCATATCGGTCGCGAGTTTTTTTGGTTCAAAAGTTATTTTGGTGAAGAAGCTCCAAAGGAATCGCATAAGCTATGTACTGACTATTATAGGTGTAGTGGTGAATAAGAATGATATTTCAAATTTCATATCGATCACGTACAGAGGATTGCGAGGCTAATTAAATTTTGCAGCCCGTATCTCATACGGCTCAATACACTGAAGCACACATTCACGAAAGCTGAACAGTAGTCTGTAGAACTCAGTAGACTCAGTGGAGACGGCTCTATGCTCATCGATGGACGTTCCTTTCACCAACTAAATGAAACACTGTTATTGTGAGCGAAAACATTTTTATCTTTAAATATATATGTGCAGCTTTGTAAGGATGCAATTTTCCAGCCGGGGTAGGCGCTCACGTTGCCAAGTGCCTCTTACTGAAATATTTGTAAGATACTGGTACATTGGGACAGGGCGGTATTTTGCGCCAGCTAGCACACACTTTGTTTGACGTTATAAAAGATCACTTTTTTGTTAATGTAAATTAATCACTAAAATATTCCTAGCTGGGTCCCTAACCGCACAGACCGTTAGTTTTACTTATTTTGGCCCTAAGCCGCCTTACCCCTGGCAACTCGTGCCCTCGTGACATTGGCGTTCTTATAATTCTTGCGGTCGGTAGGTGTTGCTGGTGTCTCACTCTCGGCTTTTGCTGCTGGCATCCTCGTCGTCACTTGTCACTTTATTGTTAGTTTCACTGTTACCTCGAGAGTTGAGCGTGCAAACGATCGACCCATTTTGTAGCTCAAGCATAACTCGATGGCGCTTGTCATAGCTCAAAGTTTCACTCAAAGCCTAGCGCTCTCTCCTTCTCTTTACTTGTCGCTCGCCCATTTGAGTGCGTGGGCGCGAGCGAGTACGCTCCTGTTGAGCGTAGCCTGCGCGCTCTTTTCCTGTGCTTGCCTGCATGCATATGTATGTGTCTGTGTGTCGTTGTTGCTGCTGAGCGCAGCCTGAGTGATATTCATGATCCAACAATTAAGGTGGTCTTTGCATCATGAGTGATTTTCGTTGCGCGCTCTTTGCCGCTCTTGCGTGTAGGAGTGTGAGTGCGGGTGCGGGTGTAGTTGCTGCTGCTAGCGCGCTCTTCTTACCGTAGCTGAGCGCAGCTTGAGCGCCATCGGTGGGTGGCTGTAATGGCGGTAGAGCGCAGCCGATGCGCTCTTGAGTGAAGATCAATATGAACTTAAGTTTAACGGCTCCATTGACCTACGCTAGTGGTGTAAGAAGTACATTGATGCATCGAAAACATCGATGGTTAGCCTGTAAATTTTTGATGTTTACCGATGTTCTCGTAAATGCGATGCATCGACAAAACATCGATGTTTTTAAAACCATCGAACATTTCACCTTTCCTTACGCCGACCTTGCCGTCCTTAAGTCAAATAATTTCAAGATTCTGCCAAAGTCGTATTCTCAGTTTTACAAATGATGTTAAAGATTATTCTTAAAAGCCGGAAAACTCTTGCCGCAACGCTTATTATAACTTTTATGTTTACACAATTTAGGCGTAGATCTATTTTATCTGTAGTATAGTATTGTATATAGAAGTCTTCTTTTGTTCACATATTTTGTATTATACAACGAAGTTTCTTTCTATAAAAACATGTAAGCTTTTCAAATACCAAACCATCGATGCATCGATGTTTTTAGTCCGATGCATCGAACATCGATGTTTTGGTCTGGATTTACATCACTAACCTACGCTATACAATGAGCTATTACTGTGACTTCGTGCCCCTAATAGTACTAACAGAACTAATAACACGGCTCCTTCCCTCTTAAACCTAGGCTTATATTACTAACTTATTTCTATAATATTATTTACACATGTACAAACACGAGGGTGCTTTCCATTTTGAAACTGGCTCCTTGTCGATTTCAGCCATTTTATTTAAAATTCAGTGGTACTTGAAGAGTATGCAAAATGCGACATGCTACTTACGATGACCTTATTATATATTCATACTGATTTGACCTCTTTGTGTATTCCAGTGCCTGGTTCTATTGCAAGGCCTGTCATGAGGACATCAAAGATGAGACACTCATCAAAAAATGCAAATGCAAAAACTGTAAGCAAAATTTTGTACCATTTTATGCGAGAATATCTTTGAGAATATGTATTTGGTTTTACTTATTTCTTTTTGCTTAAATATGTATTTGATTTCGTCATTTAATTTTTAACGAGTGTTACGAGAACAGAAAGAAAATAATAATAACAACAGCCAGAAGCAACAATTTAGTTCTAAGCTTTTTTTTAAGAACAGGTCGATAACTTTTAGGTCTTAATAATTAACTTAAGCCGCGTTTCAAGAGATGCTCTAATATTTATGCCCTAAACTGAAAACTGCTCCAATGCGCATTTTTATATACTAACACTTTATACGTACTTGTACCAATCTACTATTTACTATAATTACTTAAATAATTACATATATATTTAAAAATATTCTTTTATTTTATATACATTTTTTTACTATAAATGTGTGTTGGCGCGTGTGGCCCCTCAATAATCTAAACCAAAAACAACAACAACAACTAAACAACATAAACTATATGGATATTTGTACACTATATATACATTTAAATACATATGGATACATATGTATTTGCATGTATGTGTGTGTGTGCAATATGACATAACAAAATGTGATCTCAAAATGATCAATATTAATATACAAAATAATGCAAAATCAAAAAATGCCATAACTTTGTCCCACAGTGACTGTTCAGCCCAGGAGCAAATTTGATGACTTAGGTAAATCATGCAAAAATCGTATAACAACTAACACAAATAACTACAACCATTTTTCTGTAACAACAACAACCAACAAAAACACCTAAAAACTAATGTTTAACCCTTTATTCCCAAAGTAATACACACACACAAAAAGAAAGCAAAGAAAACCCTGTCAAAATTTTGCACCATCCATTTTCGGTTTTCATTGTACTATATAGCAAATGAAATGAGATCCTTTAATATTACGGTTTTTGTTTTTGGTAATCCCCAACATCCAAGCCCTTTACGCACTTAATACTTTCAAGTGCACCCCAAAATTTAATTTGGCATATTATACAATATTATAAATTTACATATAATTGGTATTAAACACCCGAATATTTTGGTTTTTACTTAAAAATTGCAAAATTATTTAGCACTTTGAAAGTGTTTGAACTGGGCGTTCTCTCTACTAGGCTATTGGTTATTTTTACCCCACACTGACACACACACACACACACTCACACACACACACACACACACACACACACACACACACATACAATACATACACAAACGTCCTGACCTGCAACTTTGCCCATGTGCAGTTCCTATTTTTGATCACTGTTTGTTTTGAAATGCCGCCTCTATATAATCCAAACCTATACAAATTATACTAAAAACTCAACGGTTACATATATATATCTATGTATATCTACATATATATTTAATACATACTACCTTTCCGATGGCTTACCAAAGTACCGTTGAATTTGTAAATATGTTTGTGCGATATGCAACCCCAGTTTTGAATACTACAGCAACAACAAACAGCAAGAAATGTTTGATTTCTTAAATATTTTTGAAAAACACACACAAAAATCATTAGACTATATCTTAGTTGATTTGTTAACTGATTTTGATTATACAATGTGTTTGTTTTTCGAGTTTTTGGTTTATTTTTGACTTAACAAACTAGCAAATATAATAATTTTATTGGCGCATAACCAAGGTACACATGACGTATGAGTTATATTTGGTTACTCATTCGGACCGTGTGACCTATGTTGTCATACCCTGTTTAATAGCAAATTTTGTATTCAAACTTCAAAAATCAATTTTGTGACACCGTTCGATATATTCGATAATTTAAAATCATCGAGAGCAATAACATTCTATATTTTGAAATCTTAAACACAGCTCCAGATGCAAGAGTTCGAACCAGCCAAATTCACTTCGCAAAGAAACTAGCTCTATGACGCGGAGACCAGAAACTAAGATGATTCGAGCAAGACCGCTGTGTGTGATATCATTCAATACATTTGATTCTTTTGAAGGCTACATTCAGTTGGTATGGCCACCAGGCCTTATGCCACCCTTGCTCTTCTAGAGATTTCACCCCAGAAGCCTTCATGGCAGAAAACTAATTGTTTTTTTTTAGCTATATGCTTAGCACGTGGAGCCAGTCCTCAAACTCAGCACGCAATAATTGTGCCTGCAGGAAAGCGTTCAGCGATTTCATGGCCTGTCAGCAGTCAGCAGAATCCAACGCGAACTCTAAAACCAAAGTCTCTCTGGCTGTGTCACATGCTCATCAACGTTATCCCATCTGTGCTGCCACGCACACAACAGCTCTCCGTCCACCAGCGCGCATCTTCTGCTTCCAATCAAGATTTCCCAATCGCCTTCCTGAAGCGGAAGTTACATTTAAGTTTGAATCTGACCGTAGTTTGGGTCCTTAAATATTGCTACTAATAGACAATTAGCTACAAATTCGATATCAGCCACAAACAGTCGCAAATCTCTTCACCCGGTTCACTGTGGCATTGAAGTCAATTGCACAGCAGACAAGCCTAGAATAACCAGTATCTCCATATCATTGAGCATGAAGTCAAAAAACAAGAAGTTACAATTTACCGTATACGTGTCTGTGGCTATGGAGAATAGGAGGAAACAATTGACCAACTCTTCCGCTCATGTTTAAAGACGTTGACCTCAAGTACCTAGCCAGAGCGTCTCAGAGCTGTCTGTAGTTCTGCCCAAAAGATTAGTTGGTTTTATCACTGTATCTGGTTGTGATTTTAGATCCTATAGACAACATGGCCACCGTTTTAACGTAGCCTAACATAACGGCGGTTTTTACCATCGATAAAAAATTAAAATAAATTTTCTAGATTCCGAAAAAATTTCATGTTACCCGGGAACTTTACTACCGATCGAGATGAACTGTAATTCATATGAAAGATAATTAAATATCACATTAAAGTTCTGATGGATTTGGTCTACCTTGATTAGACTGCGCTGTATCTGCAAAAGACGCCACATTTTTTTCGAAATTAAAAAATTCTTTTTTTTTTTGTAATTCTAAAGTAATTAAATCGAAAGTTACAAAGACTTTGCCACATGTTCCTTTTGTGTGCAATAAATTAATTCTTTGCGAAAACAACAACAAAAATTTACACAAAATTGTACGAAGATATTAGAAAATATCACAAAAAATGCCACGATCGACAATTTTATTGAATTTCAGATTTTTCCAAAAATCATTTCACACTTTATCCTTAATCAAGATAAGATAGTCCAAAATGTGTCGAGGAACGTTTAACTGATATTTAAATACCTTTGACTCAAGTCACAGTTCATCCTGATGGGTAATAAGGTTCGCGAGAAACATGAGATTTACTGACATCGTCACTCTTGAAATCACGAATTTGAATTTAAATTTTGAAATGACCATAATTCGTTTGATGCCAGAAAATCCAAAACGGTTTCCAGATTCAGTCACAGCTTTTTTTTATCAATATCGTTTTGCGTTCAAAAAGCGATAGTTCTATCAATAGTGGCATCGAGAACGGAAAAATAAAAGTTGCATAGATATTAAAGTTAGAGTCATTCATAATGAAGCTACGATTTAGAACTATTGATAGTGCTGACATCTGAAGCTCTTTCGTCGATAATATTTTGAAATTAGTGTCATCAATAATGAAGTTACGATCTAAAACTATTGACAGAAATGACAGCTGAAGTTCTTTCGTCGATAATATTTTGAGTTCTGATGATTTTAGGTATATCAAAACCAATCTGTGTTTACACCATCTTAGAAGCACGTAATCGATGAAAATTTTGTTACTTTATTGTTATCTTTAAACAGTTATCAACCTTTACTAAAAATATACTCGATTTTCGAAAATAAGTAGCAGAAGAAGTTGGTGTAAACACAGTTTTAGGGTTAACGTGGTACTTTAAAAGTTTTTATAGGCTGCTTGGGCCTAAACAAGCTTAATGCATGGCAGGGTATGTACACAGGGGTGCACTTTTTCTTAAATATACTTTACAAAAAACTCAAAATTATTACTCTAATTATTACTACTTTTTTCAAATACGCAACTCACTTTCTTTTTGGAAATTCTAACACAATTTTTTTTTGTTTAATTTAAAAAGTATTTGAAACTGCACATAATTAAAAGTCTGTCTCGCTACTTCTATTGCTCCTCTCTTTAATAACTCTCGCTCTACTCTAATATTTGTACTTTAAATGTATTGCGAAAATATACAAAAAAAAAAAAAACAAAGTGCATGGAACTGAGCACAAGACTCTATTTACAATTTCCACCAACTACACCACATAACAGTTTATAATATTTCAATATAAATTCTATTTTCGATAAATACTTTTCCGATCATTTTTGCAGCGTTCAACTCTGATTTTAAAGTTACTAATACTAATAAACTCAGCTATTAATCAATACTACTTACATACTTGTATTCGTTGAAATCGTACACAAATTCGTAGTTCTAAGTTTATTTCTTCAATATTTATGAGAATTTGCCATAAATGCTGCGCCGTTACAACCATCACCCGTTAAAGCCAAATAATCGATGTTAACTTTTAGTTTTTTATGTCGTTTTATGGGGCGTGGCACCTAAACCAGCTACCAAAAACACGATTGTATATACATAAGCGTAGTTGCAGTGAGAGCTCCCACCTAAAACTGTAAATACTAAATACTAGTCTAGTTAAGATACACACATACATATCTAATACAGATAATGAAAGTTCGACTACTATTTACTTTATGTAACAACTAAACTTGAGTAAACATATCCATAAAGTGTTTCTGCCGTTAACAAAACTCGCGTTATAACTAAAACTGACCTCTAATGTTTACACACATACCTATATATACATTTGATTTCTATGTAGTCTACACCTTTATATACTATAACTATATGAAACTGATTAATGCAATCTGTATCCAAAATTTTTTAGCTGCAACGTTCTCAAGTAGTTAGTAAGTTCAAAAGTTTGTGTTGCCGTTGCCTGCGTATGGCTTCAAATGAGAGTTAAAGCATAAAACACGGTTCTCGTAATGCCGTTAATTTGCAGCTGTAACTGTAACTGACAACGCAAATAACGGCTTTTAATTGTAGCGTCTAGTGCTTAAGTTTGAGCGTCAAAACGCTTCTTGATTTCTGTGTGTCATCTGTGTGTATGTGTCCTGTGCTACTTGTATGTATATGAACACCCTAATCATCTTCCAGATGTGGGCATGATTATGATGCAGACGGGCATGGTCAACCAAGGCATCACATCGGTGATGAATACAATGGAGGGTACGCTTACTATCAATTTGAAATTACAAAAAAAAAAAAAACGAAACCCAAAACATTAAAAATTAATTACAAGTTGCAGCCCGCTATGTTTCATAACTTAAAAATATATTCATCTCTATCGTTGATATCCTATAATGCCAAAAAGATTTATTTGTTGCTGCTAAAAGTTTAAAATGTCTACTTAAAAACGTGTGTTAACCAAGCAAACGCTTTCCAAGCAATTCTTTGCATTGCATAGGAATTTCTTAGTCTGCTTAACTTTTTTCGGGCGGTTTCTTCAGCAATCTTCAAATGAAAAGCTCATTTTAGATATGCCAATGACTAATTTTCGTTTATTTAGTCAAGATTTTACATCATCTTCAGCATAAGAACAGAATCATACGATGTCTTTGATATTTTCTATTGTCTTCTTGGCCATATTTAAATCATCTGCTTTGCTGTTTTCAAAACATAATGCATCATCTTCACCCTAAGAAATGAATCAAACTATTTCTTTAAAGGTTTTTTTATCATCTTCTTTGCCATTTATATGATTTTGAGTTTTCAAATCCAGAATGAGGTTACTTTTTGTTAACAGTGACGTATTTTTACATCATCTTCAGCCTAAGAACAGAATCAAACGAAGTGTTTTGAAATTTTGAATCATCTTCTCTGCCATTTTCATGGTTCTGAGTTTTCAAAATATTCAATATTTCTTGAGTGTCTTGAAGTGCCTGAAATGCCCCAAAAGATCATCATCTTCTCGCCATCTTCTGAAGATATTGAATATTTATTGAGTATCTTGCGGTGCCTTCTTAGATGAGTTGATAAAATAAAGTTTTCATGATCTTCTGAAGAAATTCAATAGTTCTTGATTGTGCCTTTATAAATTATCATATTCTCAACATTTTCTAAAGATATTCATTTCTTGAGTATCTTGCGGGGTCTTCTTAGATGAGTTAATAAGAGCAATTTTTGATCATCTTTTGAAGATATTGAACATTTCTTAGGTGCCTATCATCATCTTCTGAAGATAGTCAAAATTTCAGTTTATAAATCAGAAATCACAGGAGAATAACAGTAAATAGTTGTATTATTAATGTTGCTTGAATGTTTTAACATGAGAAGACAGGAATGGCATTATCATTTAAATGCATTCAAAATTTTAGTTGAGGATACACAATTCTTAGAATACATATAATAATATGCGTTTTTAACATTCTGTTAAGTGTGGAATTGAAATTTTACTAGAATATCAATTTGATCAATATAGAAAATCTTCGGCTGGAAAGCGTTTGTACTATTCGGCCTGCCGAAATTCATAAATCAATACCAAAATTTGTAGTAAAATTAAAACCGAAAAATTCTTAATATGTATATCGTAAAACAAAATTTAACAAGAACTAAAAATTTATTTAAAATTTGTTACTAAATTGACAAAAATAAAAAAAAAACGACAGCGAAATAGCGCCCGCCCTTAACTAAATGCTAAGTTTATTTACCTTAGGCTTATGCTAAAAGTGCCCAGCTGCTAAATGCCAAACCCGCCTAAAAACCTACCTAAAACTGTCAAAACCCGCCCACCCCGCAAAGCATTCCCCCGGCAGCGCCTTAAGTGTTACTAAAACCAGAGTGAAGGAAAGTGTTGGGGTGCCATTTTGGTGGATTGGGGGCTGGGTTTGGTGGAGTGGAGTGGGGCAGGCGTTACAATTTAACTGCAAGGAATTATTTATGCTTGGCAATGGCGTCAAAGTAAACAGTTATGAGTTTTATATGCTACTACAGTTAACTCTCTCGCTCTGTCTCGCTCTATCGTTGCTCTATTTCGCACACACTCAGTATAAATATTACATTAAACTCTAGCATTAAATTAGTTAGGTTTGGTTTTTACAAAGAGTAAACGAATCATAACTAGTTAATACTCTATATATATATCTTTATAATCATAAACTACATGCATTATTACTATAATATATATTTGAAGAAACTTGAAAAGTGTGACGTGTGAGTTCGATTTTGTTTACTTTTTCTTTTAGTTAGTTTTCTGTTTTTTTTCAAGTAATATCATTTGGGTTTAGTTTTTGTTAAAAAAATGATTACGCAATTGATTTGTTGTATGAAGTAAAAGAGAAAAAAAGAAAAACCAACTATCATTACCTTACCATCATTTACCTATTCACACAAAATCCTATAAAATTCTGTTTTCATGAAACAAAACAGTGGCCACCTTCCGGAAAGGCGTCCGAGCCGTACAAATGGTTGGACGTGCAAGTACGTATAACTCTCTCTACTCTACTCTCTCTCTCTCTCTCTCTCTCACTCTATCTCTGTTCTGTCTCTCTACTCTACTGTACTCCTATAAGCATATAATTCATATCAAAACAACAATAGCCAAACCATTACAATAACAACACATAAACCCCCAACACAAGTGATATTTTTCAATGAATAATGCTAAAAAACAAATAACTTTTGTGTTCCACTAACTAAATTTAATTGTCATTGTTTAGCTGCATTTGCTATTAAGCCTTCTGAGCAACTCTCAAACAATTTGTCAGACAGCCAGACAGTTAGTCAATCAATACATCAATCAGACTGTCAACTAGTCACATGTTCAATCAATCTTAGTCAGTCCAACACAAGTCAAAGACCTCCCTTGGGCACAAATGACAACATACCAACAAAATACACACACGCACACCAACAAACACACACACACACACACACACTTACACACACACTCACACTCGTATATTCGTTTCTACTCGTTCGTTTTAGTAATTGTGTACTATTCATAATCAACTTTCAACTTAGTGAGTGTGTAGTAACTCGTTATAATTCAAAATGAATCAAAACTACTACCAAACAAAACATAAAATACTCATATTTGAATACAATTCGTATTAAACTGTTGCAACTATGTAATGTTGTGTTTTCCTTACAACATTTTGTAACTACTTACGCTACATAACTACTACAACTACTACTTTAAAGTGTTTATATATGCTACTATTAATCATTAACTACTTGTATTCGTAACATATCGTATACTCTGTTCGTCGTACTTGTCTACGTCTTTGTACCACTACAATTTTACTCAACTTAAACTAATATTATGCTCATATAATCGAACCTCTACAAAAATATTACTTCCATTTAAAAGTTTCAACTTGTATAAAACAGATATTTCGCCTATACACTATACACAGAGTACACTCAACAGACGCCACTCGATTTCATATAGTTAAACACACACAACACATGCTCTGTATATTAACCCATAAAAACATAGTATTTCATCAAATGGGTTTATAAGTATTCGTTTTTTATACGTAATCGTGTAAACGTGTCATATTTCTATATACTCCCCCTCCACTCGTAACAACTACTGCTACTGTTTATATGTCTGTGTGTGTGTGTAGAAGACGATGAATACTCGTTGTCAAGTAAGTCAAATTAAGTAACTCAAAACATATCGTTTACCAATTATAAAACTATATAAAAACAAGCATTTGATTACGTCTTAAAATGATTCATTCAAAACTACATACATTATTGATTTTGTGTTAGTATTACTTTTGAGTGCTCTAAAAAGTGTGCCAGTGCACGTGTTTGATTTTTACTTGTCCATGTATGTTTCTTCTTTTGAGTATTTTTTGTTGGTAATTTCCGGTATTAAGCTGGTATTTTTTTGGTATTTTTTTAATTTTGGAGTGTCATTTGTGTTGTACTTTGACTGAACCAAAGTTGCGCAGTTCTCTTCTTTTTTTTTTTTTGTTTATGTTCGAACAAAATTTTATTAAATTAGTTGTACTTACTAGTTTAAAGTAAGATTTCTTATTACCAAGCCTAAAAAAAAAAGCAACACAACTGTTAAAAATAAAAAACGCGTGCACGCCAAAGCCCCGGAAAGGCATATACCTAGGACCAGCTTTTGCTTAGCAACAGCAAATTCAAAATTCAGTGCAGTTAAATTGCTCTCAAATCCAAAAAAATACTATAAAAAACATGTGTTAAATACTAGTTAGTGCAACAAGTAGCTGCCACAACGATGGCTTTAAAATGTTGTTTAACTGGGTGTAAGCAGTCTTAGCCGTCTGTAAGGACACTATGTAAAGTTAAAAAAGTTGTTAACTACTTAAATAAAAAACATTTGCTTTCATTTTAGCCAATTTACTTAACTAGTTAGTCACTGCACTTTGCCAAGCGTGTTGCTTAATCACTTTTCATGCCAAAATCACACAAAAGCCGCATAAAGTTATAGAACGCAGCTTAAACCAAAACTGCTTATCCCGCGCTCCAATACCAAATGCTTATGCTTGAGTTAAAGCCAATTTATATACTCGAAATGCACGCCTTTGCTTTATGTAGCGTTTTTTTTTGTATATATGTAACTAAACTCTCACGATTTATGTTCTATAACGTTTCTTTGCATGTTTTTCCAAAAGCATTTGCTTATGACTTATCGAATATACATATATATACATATATATATATAGTAGTGTACAACCTGAAAAGAACTCCTTAAACCATTTCCTAGACCATCTTGTACACTTTTTGTTACTTTGTTTTGACTTGTTTCAAACACACAAATTTAAGTTCATTCTAGCCAAAATCCACAAAAGGTACACTAAATTTTGAGTTTTTCTTGCTAATTTCTGACAAAACAAAAGCAATTGTTTTACACACTTTGAGTTTACTTAAGGCACTAGTTACATTTGCCAACGATAACACTGCCAAACTGTTATCGATAGCTACGCACACAGTGTAACTAGCGCCTAAGCAACCAATTTTTCCAATTTATGTTCTTAGTAAAAAAAACAACACCTCCTTTTACATAAAAAAAATAAAAATTCTAATTGTATATTTCAAAAGCTTCGTACAAAAGCTTCACAAAAAATTACACTAAAAATCGAATTTGATTACGTCAAGCGGTGCGATAACAAAACCAAAAATATCTTACAGATGAACACCATCCTGCACCCACATTTACGCCTCCAGAGCTACCCAAGCGGGTGCATGTGCGTGGATCTGTATCGGGTAAAGTGCTCAGCTTAATTAAGTTCTAAAAACATTTATTTAAACAAAATTACCAAAAAAAAAAAAAAAAAAATACATTTAGTATATACTTAAGTCAAGAAGCCGCAAGCAAATGCACATGCGAGAAAGGTTATTTTGAACACACACATGACGTATACGCAACGTTGGCGCGCCCAAAAGCATACCACAGTTTTTAACACGTATTCTATATGCCTAGTTTGTTATTTTTTCTTTAGACTTTTGTTGCTTCTCGAATATTGTCTTAGTTATAGCTGCTAAAACAACAACAACAACAAAAAACATGCCAAAAAACGCAAAAAAAGGCTCAAGTAAAGCTCTCCAAACTCCAATTAATAAACCAGCTCATAATTGTTTTAGCCATTTTGTTTGCATACAAATCGTTGGGTTTTTTCTTTTTCAAATTTTATGTAACTTGATTTTGATGTCGATATGAACAGCAAATGTTTTCTTTGCTCATGTAAACTGACAAAACATATATTTGCCATAAATGTAATCGCTATTCTACTTATATGCTACTTTTATATATTGAAAGCTAACTAAACTCAACTTACTAACTACTACTGTCATTTGATCGATGTCTATTTATTATTATTGAACATTTTTCGGTGTGGTTTTTGTTTGTTTTGCATACAAACTGCTTGTTAAGTATTTGATTTACTTATTTCTGTCGCAAAACTGTTACTCTAACTTTACAAAAACAAATACTAACTAACAGCTGCAACAACAATAACTCAAATCACAACAACAACAACAACAAACTACAGCAACAGTAAATCTATGCTACAGTAACAACACGCGGCTCAAAAATACCTTTCTTGATTAACTTGATCTTGATCTTGACTAATGCAAACATTCAATACTAAAATAAAAAAAAAAAGAATTTTTTATATATATTTCTCATCAACTAATAGTACACATTGCCTAGCACATACTATATATGTATATACCCTTAAGTATACCTCTAAAACCTTACTAATCGTATCTTTCGTTTTTTGCTCTCTTCTTCACAACGTAACTGTTAATGCAACTGCGCTGCTTTATCTAACTGTCACCAGGTGATATCACACGTGACAGAGAAGATACAAATCGTAAGTTTCACGGCTTTTACTAATTATGTGTGGGTGTTTCCAGAAAACTCTAGACGGTTTGGCTTGCGTTTGGAGAACTAAGTTAGGTTTGGCTTTGGCGCGAAATCCAAGAGATCAATCATTCTTATTTCAAGCAAACTTTTCTTTGCATTAAGAACAGAGTTTATTTTGATCAAGCGTTTGCAGTGTGTTTGTTTACGATCCATATATGACTTTTTTTTGACATTTTTAGTTAGATTGACTTCCAGATGACATAAGTTGTAGATCAATCATTTTTATTTCAAGCAAACTTTTCTGTGCATTAAGTACAGTGTTTATTGTGATCAATTGTTTACGATCAATATATAACATGATCTTTTTTTTGACATTAGATTAGATTGATGCTCGTGAAGATCAATTTGAAAAGATTGTAGAAATCGAACCTGATATACACGACTTTTCAGTTTCTTCGCGATATTTGAAATGATCTTCTGGTCTTAACTAAATATAATAAAAAAAATGTTAAAATATCTATTTACAGAAGAAGTGCGCATAGTTACGTAAAGGTTCCGAAAAACGCCGTATTGACGGTTATAACCGATCTTGAAACATTACCACATATTTAACTGTACCAAAAAACACGAAAATTAAAAAACATAACATAATAAAAAATGATTTCATTATATAAAAAAGCTAAACACATGCTGATTAATGATAAAAATAAAGAGTATCTACATAAGATGACGCCGTTGCTGACTCGCTGTTCCACCAACAGTTCCAACCAACTTTAAGCTGAAAACAAAGCTTTCGTTGTAAATTCTTCAAAACTTAGTTCTAAAATTAGTTAATTTTAAAAATTCACTCTCTATCAACAACAACTCCCGCCATATTCCTACTCCCAAAACGCTGCAAAGCTAACCCCAGCGGGTATTCACGCTTAAGCTTGAATCATGGCAACCAGGTCAAACGAGGGAGCTCCAGCGAGTACACAAATTCTAGCAGTTGTTACTGTCGGCTTGTAATTGTACTGCAACTCCCAGTGGGAAAAGAGCTTTAAGCGTTCAGGCCTTCTAAATTCAACGGTTAAATCGACATTATCGAAAGATCATCAGCTATTTTGTATAGCCAACATATTGCATGTGTAACTAGTGTAGGCAAATGATTCTCATCCTTGTCGAAAGAGTTAGCCATGCTGTTCCGCTCATAAAGTTCGCAAACTGGTTCGTCAAGAACCAAAAAGCAAGACGCTGCTAGAGTCACTTCTAACTGTAAAAAAGAAGCAAGATTTACTCTTAACGAGGATAAACTTGGTCTGTATGCAAACAGCACTTGATGATCAAATCTATCTACATACAAATAAAAGTTAAAAACTTGACTGTTAATTGAAATGTTTGCAAATCCCAAACAAAGACGCTGAAAAATGGATCATGAAGTCCGATTGCGCTCACGAGTCTCGAAATAGATTGTAGATGTCAAAACTGAAGACTTTTTTTTGGCGCCTTCTAGGCAGTTTTTCAATATAGTATCTTGATCCCATCGCACTACAAATTAGAAATCGATAAATCGTTAGAACTTCGGTTTGCACTCCTTTGCTTTGAAAAAATACTATCAATCTCATAGCATGCTAAATTTATAGTAAGTATGCAAAATGCTTTCTTAAGATAACATCTATCTAGTGTTACAATAGCAAACCAAGGAGATTTCTGGAAATCCTAAAACTAGTATAAGGCTAAAATACGTTCGTAAGAGCTGTACATCTAAGGTTCTCACTTTCGTCACTTCTCTGCTTACAGTACTCAATCGCAATGTGCGCCGTCCGAATGGCACTGGCAACGGTACAGGTGCCATGCACCACATGAACAACACCGTGGCAGCTGCTGCCGCTGCTGCGGCGGGCAAGCAGGTGAACAAGGTGAAGCCTACGGTAAATAGGCAAGTGGAAGGCCAAGTCATATCGCCATCACAGTACAACAGGTGAGTGGTTGCGGAGGAATGCCTTTGGTCAGGCGATGGCTGCACATATACATATGTCAAAGGGCGGACGGGCTCTATATACTATACAACTTATATATATATATAAATACACAGCAAAACGGCACTTTGTATTACATACTTATATAGCAAAGCAAAAGATAAAATCGGTTATAAGCAAGACAACAACAACAATAAAGCGAACACTTTAGGCCTATTTAATGCTGTACAATCTGCATATACTTTATATACATAATACCAAGTACTTACTATAATTTGTGCCATAGTTATATTTTTTGTCGAATTTACTTTGCGTTATAACAAAACTAAACGTTTTACTAATGATTTGTGCCAAGTTACAACACTTTTGCGTTACTAACAAGCAGCAAGTACATAATAAACACTAATTTATAAAAGCAAGGCCAGGCCTTATATGCCATATGCCACAATATATATATATATATCTACATACATTTATGTAAATGCTACTTAACCCAACTCTCTTAAACACATAACAACTAATTGTTTGACTCACTTGTTAACAACAACAAAAAAAAAAAACAAAAAAAAAAACAGTAATTATAATCACAAATAATATCACAATAAAAACAACAATCAATTTACTAAGTCTTAATGTATAAAAAACGAAAAACATTTTGTTTCAGGCCACCAGAAAATGATGCTAACCCTTATGCGGGCTATCAACTTGCTTACGAAGTTAAAAAGCTCATGTATGCGTCCATAATTTCCTAGAAACTTTACTAAGCCAAAAGCCAAGAAAAAGTTTTGTTATTTAACTACATATAACTACTACTACTACTACTACTCTAACTAGTATTCGTAAATATTCTAACAACATTTATGCGCATTTTGTTCAAAAAACACACACACTCAGCTGTTACCCTTTCTTTTGTATTTTGGTTTTTTATTGATTGATTGAAAGCTACATATATTTCGTACTAAATTATCCATCGTATTGCATACATACATCAAAAACTACTTGAAAACATCTTTACTTATATAATATAAATATGAAACTTACTAAGTAATGTCATGTCATGTCATGTTGCTGTCTCTCTCTGTGTGTGTCTGTGTGTTGTTTCTATATTTTTTCCTAGAACCTAACAAATATCGCATTTATATAATATGCGCCATTTTGTTTTTTTTAATGTTCACACAGTCTGTCAGTCATCTTACTCAATTCGCTGTCATGTCTTTGTGTAAATTAACTAATACCTCTACATTTATAAGCATTACATTACTTGTAATTAACCGTTTATGTAATTGTAACTAACTGTAACTACGTTTTGGATGCATTTCATTTGCTTGCATCATTGTGTTTGTCTTTTGCACTAAAACAACGGTTTTTAGGTTCAACCTTTTGCCAAGTATTTTGAGCGAGTTTCTATGTTGTTAATTGAACTTATTGATCTTGCTGAGTCTTCTACTCCTTGACAACCTCAATTTATTTGCATGCTCCAGTTTTCGACTCTTTCGATTATCATTTAATTAGCAGCTTTAAAATATATGTTTCATACGGTGTTAATGCGGCTAATCGGTCCTTATATGTGTAACATCGATATTATAAGTACCAGGAATTCAAACCAAACCTTATGCCGGTTACGAATACGATTACGTTAGTACCAGCACTCTTGAGCCGCTAAACAATTTTATTTGGGTTTTCTTTTTCGAATAATATCCCTATAGTACCGGTACTCCTGAACCGCTAAACATTTTTTCGGTTTACCGGTTATACCGGTTCCTACACAAAAGCCAAAGAGCATGGAAGTAAAAGGAAACAAAATTGTTGTGTAAAAAGCGACCATTTTCAAGACACTGTACGTGTGATGCTTCTTGTGTTGCTGTGTCTGTTAGACCGACTCGCATGTAGCTATAATTGAAAAAGAGAAATCGTAAAAACTAGACACATGTATGCTCTGTCTTCAGCAAGTTGACTCAATGAAACGGCTAAGGATTCCACTCGATTACTTTCATACTCCTTGACAAAACCGGTGCCAAAAGAGTACTACAAAAAAAGTAGTGGTAGCGAGAAACAGATTTTGTTGTCGCAGAGTCTTGAAGAAGCTTTTATGTTACAGGCAATTTAATTTTTCAAAATATCGAATGTTATGAAGTAGTCAGACGGCCCCACTGTGCGACGTCGATGATAATACTTCATACAAAATGACGGAATTTAAAGCAAAGCATAAAATAATATGTAAGCTTAAGAAGAGAAAAACCGAAACCGTACCGTTATAAATATATCGGTTCAAATTCAGTTTTCGGTTTTTCTAAAAAAATTATTTCGGTTACGGCTTCGAAATTCAAACGGTTGATCTGGATAACGGTGACGTTTATGATTACGGTTTGAATCCCTGATAAGTACAAATTATTAAAGATTCTATAGAGACATTGTTTTGGGGTGATTGCAATTACAAATTGGAACTGAAAACGCTCAATCAATAAAATGAGGACAAAGCCCGTAAAGATTAATGTGTTGCAGAATGAGATATAGTAGAGGTTTAAAGCATGACTCCCTTAAGAACTTTTAACCACCACGCCCTTGCGTAGAGCTCAAAGTTTGGTCACTTGTATACTTATAAAGAGACAGGCATCGTTGAGCGACCTTTCTTTAATTTTTCCGAGAGTCTGAAATAGCGAGAGAGAGAGACGCTAGTTACTCTCGTTGCATGTACTATTTATACAAAAATAAGGAAGTCGCTCTTCTGGCGCCGCAACGATGCCCGTACTATTGTAAGTATACATTGGTTTAGTCATAAGGATCCATATAGTGCGTCAGCACATATTTGGGCAATACGAAACATTACATTACATTACCTTTATCCCTACCTCTCAGACCTAATCAATTAGGCAAAGAATGGAATAGCAAACTAGGTGGTGTTTTGCTCAAGATTGGGTTTATTCCATTGGACAACGATTCGTGCTATTATAAGTGACGTAAAAGTACAATAGCACTTATATTGGTTTACTTAATGACCTCGTTATAGCATGAGGAACAGGACATTGTCAACATTAAGGCATTGATAGAAAATGAGCTTAAGTGTGTTGACAAGGGTCCGTCATGACTATTTCTCGGCATGGAGGTTGAGGGAGATGGCAAGCTGGGTGAGATTACTTTGGGGCAGACGAAATATAGCAAAGAATTGCGCTAACAACAAGAACGGTCATTTTGAAACAACAAGAATCCACATTCAGAGCACTTTGCGATATTTTACACTACACTACAAAGATTGTGTACAAGCATTTATTGGCCATATATCACCTGTGTCAGTAATAATATAAGTAGTATCGGTCTTACAGAAACTACTCAGTCAGTTCCGCATCTTCCAAGCAAACCTCTCAAATTGGGTGGTCCACTATATCCATATTGGCTTGTTACCCATGAAAAACTCAACCTATTGCTATTTCGATGAAGATTACCGCTGGGCTCCATCTAGTTGGGTTTTTTCACAAAGTGTTGGGTCACACTGTTACACAAATCTCACACCGTTAGTAGGCACGGTAATATCGCTCGTAAGTTGTCTATTAGAATGCATTCTAATATCGATTCAGATTTTGTGAGAGATATTCTTACTTTCTCACTTGAAAATCTCGCTTTTTGTAACAAGCGTCTAAGGATTTCAACTGCATTATATGAGAGATCTCTTTACCAAATAAGTGCTTGGTCGATTCCTCTCGTCAAGAAAACAATACATATTATAGTTTATACTTCACATTTGGCACGACAGAGACAGCTAGCGTGGAGTTCTTTCTTCTCCTCCTCCAGTCGCTCAAAGTCTTCGAACATTTTTGAGCACTTTTATCGCATCACTTGTGATACCAGTTATTGCCTAGCAGCCAGAACAGTTGAGTTGGGAGCTGAACCTCCTTTACCAATTTTATGTTGGTGTTTGGCCAAGATTCAGAAACACTTTCATGGGCGCACTCGATGTAGTGCTCATGACACACGTTGCACCAAGGCAAGCACGAAGAGTTTAGCTGAATTGAAGCATAGTTGTTGAAAGATGCTATGGAACTGGTAAGAGCTAGAGGCAACTAGTGTACTTCAGTAGCCACGTCTACTTCAAAGTCCATCTGCCCTGTCAGAATACTCAGGAATCTTCAGTTGACTTTGCAAATCAGCTTATAAATAAAAGATTACCTACAGTATGTTATTGGACAGCGACTAAGCTAATACTTTATTAATTGATTGCATCCATCTTAAGCTTTTGGGCTCTTACTTTAATGCACGTAGAGATTCTTTGTTTTGCTTCAGGTGTCGATCTTAAACAGAATATATTATACTGTGAGGAATGTGTATATTGTTAACGAAATACTTTAAAAAAAACTAACATGGTATCAAAATTATGGAAGATATTCGAATTGCGGGGAGATCTATCAATAAGGTGTTGCCACTTTATCTAAAAATAGGAAATATTATTGAAAATATATACCTGTTTTGACATTATACACTGCTCCCACTGGAAGTTGCACGATAATTGGTGACGATAACAATATCTTAGCATTGTTGTTTTAGTTTTCAAAGACTTTTAGCTAGCAATTGTCGTGCAACTTGCAATTTGATAAGTGTGTTAGACTAAGTTTGAGATAAAAGCAAGTTCCGTTTGCATTAACCTGAATAAAGAATATTTTCATGAATCGTACAAATAGTTTTCGCTGCTGATTTTCACTAGAATTAAGACGAAAGTAAGAAACTAATGTATCATACGTGAGTAGTATCTAAGATCGGTTTACTATAAGCCTAGAGACTATAACTAACTACACTCTACACAGTCAAACTCATCTACGTGTTCTTGGTATTTCTCGTATTTACTTCTTTAAATGGAAGTTGCACCTTTGATTTCATTTGGCTATTTAGAAAAAAATCAACATTATATCTAATAGCGTAAAGTTTGTTTTTGTAAACCGGCGGAAAGTTGAACGCTTGTGGTGTACCTTATGCATGCTCACCAACACCATTCTTGCCACATGCCAAGAAACACAAGCAATCACACACACACGTACACCGTTGGTATGCCACATGTTGTAAACTCCGCCGGAATTTTGCTGCGTTTTGTGTAGTTGAAGGAATGTTTCATTTTATTCGCATTTGTATACGTATTGGTATTATCGTATAATTTGTTACTAGCACCAGCTCTGCTCTCTCTCTCTCTCTCTCTATCTATATAACGCTCTCTCTCTGTCTCTCTATCTATCTTACTTTAAGTTGTACGTATTTACATATATTTGAAATTGAACAAGTTCCAAGTACTATCATATGTATTTTTTTGAACGAAACGTACTCGTAGCATTACGAAAGAACACTTTGCATTTGGATGTAGCATTTAATTATTTTGATTGGTTGAGAAAATGATATGCCAAAAAGAACGTAATCTAAACTTTTGTAAGCCGCACAGACCGCTCGGTTAAAACGTATCTCTCATTTACTTGCGTTTAGGCCAACGAGTCGCAGTTCCGGCACTGGCACACAAAATCAAAATGGCGGCGTTACATTGCCCGCCGGCATAGCGGACGATCAGTCGAAGGACTTTGATTTCGAGAAGACCGAAATGAAGTATGATTCGACGGGCATGTTCCACTGGAGTCCGGCAAAAAATTTAGAAGACTGCATTTTGGTAAGTGCAACCCACACTGAGTAAACAAAGAGGCGTCAGTACCAATGTTTTTATTTCTATTTCGGAGAATTTTTTTTAGTGTTCGAATCAGTTTTAATTGCTGTGTATAAGCCTAAGCCCTCTTTTAACCCGCTTCCCATGCCCACAGGATCGCAATCAAGCGGCCATGACAGTGTTAAACGGTCACGTGGTCGTTTGCCTATTCGCCGATCCCGATTCACCACTGATTGGACTGCGTAATCTGGTCATGCCACTGCGTGCGTCCAATTTCCACTACCATGAGCTGAAGCACGTGGTAATTGTGGGCTCTGTGGACTACATACGACGCGAGTGGAAAATGCTACAAAATCTGCCAAAGATTTCGGTGCTCAATGGTTCTCCGCTGAGTCGTGCCGATCTGCGCGCCGTCAACGTCAATCTGTGTGATATGTGCTGCATATTGTCGGCCAAAGTTCCTAGCAACGATGATCCCACGCTGGCCGATAAGGAGGCCATTCTGGCCTCGCTTAACATCAAGGCGATGACATTTGATGACACCATAGGCGTGCTGAGTCAACGCGGTCCGGAGTTTGACAATCTGAGCGCGTCCGCGGGCAGCCCTATAGTGCTGCAACGGCGCGGCTCAGTTTATGGCGCCAATGTGCCCATGATAACAGGTAAACTGCATCGCACTAAGTTGGCCGAGTTTAGGAACGACCGAACGAATTTAGCGCCCCAAGCAGCGCGCATGAAGCTGGCCAAAATATGGGCCGGGTTGGAGGCAGTAGCTCCTGGGTTGTAGTGAGCTACTGCTTCTCTTTAGCATGCAAATTTTGGCCAGCTTCACGCTTCAGCTAATGTTGTATTATTGTTTGTGTCCAATGTGTCCAATGTCCCTGGCGTTGGTTACTAAAAACACTTTGTTTTGTTGTTGGTTGTCGTTTTAAGAACTGGTCAACGATAGTAACGTGCAGTTTCTCGATCAAGACGACGATGATGATCCAGATACAGAACTATATCTAACGCAGCCATTTGCCTGCGGCACAGCGTTCGCTGTGAGTGTGTTAGACTCGCTGATGTCAACGGTAAAAACAAGTTTACAACTATCATCCATGTGGTTTTCAGTACTTTAATAATACAAACTCTCTATCTCTCTCGCTCCCTGCTTGCCTCTTGGATTTAGACATACTTTAATCAAAACGCCTTAACGCTGATACGCTCATTGATAACGGGCGGCGCCACGCCAGAGCTGGAGCTTATACTGGCAGAGGGCGCGGGGTTGCGCGGCGGCTATAGCACAGTGGAGAGTCTGAGTAATCGCGACAGGTATGTACTGCCAAAGATTGGGTTCGAGATGCTGCGTGGTATTTAAATTCTAAGTTCCAAAATTGAATTTCCCATCGTGCTTCTGTAAGAATCAATTGTTTTCTATTTTTCAATATGTACTGTGGCCTTTTCAATTAGATTTTTCTAACGATGGTTATTAACCAGTCTATACTCTTAAGTGGGCAAGTACTAACTCATTTCTCCACTTAGTTTTCCCTCTATGTCTCCAATTGCTTGTCGGTATTGAAAACGGTCGAATCAATTCCAGCAATGCTCCAAAACGAACGCAGCATGCAGGTTTAATGTGTTTCAAAATACTGGATACTTTTATTCGGAGTAATTGGATCCAGCATTTTAGTTAGAAAAACTGAATTTTACAAGCGGATATTTCTGAATCGGACAAAAAACCATATCAAATCAATTGTTTACTTTTTAATTTCGAACTGAAACCAAAAGTGGAGCCCTTTATCTTAGAACGTTTCAACACTATGATTCAAGCCATGCCGTCAACTTAAATTTTAGTGACAGATTAATTGTTGGTGAATTTGAAAGTTTGTTTAACTTTTATGCAGCGAATCGGTTTTAAGACGGTTACAATTTGGGCTATTACAGTTGTAAACAATTGAATCGGTTACGAGCCGTTTATAAATCGGTTATGCTTGTAATCGATTTCAGACTTCAAACATAAATTCATGGCATCAATTTTAAATCGATGTAAAATGAATATCCCGTATTCTACGGTTAAAGTTTGAGATATTACAGATTTATAAAATAGTAGGAAACGGGCTGGCTTCGCTTACGAACCAGTTATGAAACGGGTATGAATCGGTTATAAATCTTTAATGAAGCGGCTATGAAACGGTTATGCTTTTAATCGATCTCAGACTTCAAACATAAATTCATGGCATCAATTTTAATTGAAAATTAAAAGAATATCCCGAAATCTACGGGGGATAATCTAACTTAAAATATAATTTCATTGCATTAATTTTAAACCAAAATCAAATTAATATCCCGTAATCTACGGTTACAATTTGATCTATTACAGATTTATAAAATAGTAGTAAACGGGTTTTATTCGGTTACGAACTAGTTCTGAATCTGTTTGAAGGTGGTAATGAGTTGGTTATGAAACGGTTATGCTTTTCATTGATTTCAGATTTCAAACACAAATTCATGGCATTAATTTTAAACCGAAATCATATGAATATTGCGCAATCTTTTTAGTATCATCACGCTAAATATGATTGCCCGAATTTACCGATCAACTTGCAGCTTTCAGGAGTTATTCAGTTATTCCATATCGCAAAAAGTAGTCCATAAGAAGAGTTGTAAAAAAGTGTTTCAGTGAATAGCAATGATTTTTTCGAGATAAAAAAAGGATTTTTGATGTTCCACTCTTTGAGACTTTAACATTTCCTGTGTTTATAAATCAGCGTTTACAAATAACGATGTTATGAAATTCGACGATATCGATTCGATTACGAGCAGCCGGAAAAGGAATATTCTTAGCTTATTCAGTTTTTAAATAAAAGTGCATATCTTGTTCAGTTTCTCAGTGGTTCTTAAGGCTGCTCTTCTACCTTTTCCTTACCACAATGACACTTTTGTGAGCAGGCGAATTTCGATTAGCGGTAGTGGAAAAGGAATTTACTCAGTTCCTAAATAAAAGTTGATTTCAGAACACTTTGCTTATTTAACTTCCATTCAATTGTGCAGGTTCTCAGGGATGCTAATACTGCTCTTCTAACTGACTTTTTTTAAAATACAATTTCTCTTTCGCAGATGTCGCGTTGGACAAATATCGCTGTACGATGGTCCACTGGCACAGTTTGGAGAGTGCGGCAAGTACGGAGATCTCTTCGTGGCGGCACTCAAGTCATATGGCATGCTGTGCATAGGTTTGTACCGCTTTCGCGATACTAGCTCAAGTTGTGATGCGAGCAGCAAACGTTATGTAATAACCAACCCACCCGATGACTTCTCACTACTGCCAACAGATCAGGTATGTGCCTTGTATACCAAAACAGACTCGCAAAAGTAGACTACATTTTGTACTTTATGCCTGCAGGTATTCGTTTTAATGCAATTCGATCCGGGCTTGGAGTATAAGCCGCCAGCGGTGCGTGCTCCGGCCGGTGGTCGCGGCACCAACACACAAGGCTCTGGAGTCGGTGGAGGCGGCTCCAACAAGGATGATAACTCTTGATTGTTACTGTGTAGCGCCTTAACTGATGGTCCTTATTCGTACATTTGAACGATGGAGAAGTTAATTGTGTACAGAGCGGCGCATTTATGGCACAACTATTGGCATAAGATTTGGTTCAAATTGCGTCGAAATAAGCGCAAATAAGCTAAAAAAAGACATAGTAATATGTAACCAATACGTAGGACACTTGTGTAACAAAATTTTAGGCCAATTGGCAAAGTTAGTAAGAAAATTCTGTAGGCGCCATAAATGCATTGCTCTGTACTTTTATATTTGTCGAGACATTTGAGGCGTTTTATAATGAAAATCTCCCGCTAACAATCAAGGGACATTGAACGAAAACCACAACAATTGTTATGCCATATCAAGTGTCTTGGCAAATATAAAAGCTGTATTCAATTCTTAGAATCAACAACTTCTAAAAGATCCATCGTTCATTTGCTAGCTGATTGCTTCCCACACCATTCCGTATGCCTTTTTAGAACCTTGAAAATTAACATACTTCTATTTATATATATATATATATATTTTACTTTTATACTTTTATTGGTATTTCTAGAGTCTATATGCTTACTTTTGTTTTTACTTTGTTTATTCTCTTATGCTTTTAGTTATATGCCCCTTGTGCCTATATATGAGAATAAAATCCAAAACCTTTCACAAAATGTGGCATTCTATATGGTTTTTCTTGAGTTTTCTTTAGTTTTTTTGAAGCAACAATCATTAGTTATTAACGCGTGCGTAAGTACTTTTCGATATAATATCATTTACATTACAAAACATTTCGTTCGTTTATCAACACTAATTTCATTTACATTTTGAGTTCACTTCATGGCGCTATCATTGCATTACATTGATACAAATTCAAATGAAAATCCATCTCAATGGTGTGACGTAAGCAATTGGGAACCATTAGTGAGGTAAGCTACACATTAAACAAGGAAAATCAAAAGAAAATTACTCAACACTCGAACTAAAACTGAGTCACTAAATTTACTTACTCTAAACTAAGTCTAAAAAATACTTACTATTTAATTTGTGCAAAAAAGCAAAAACAAAAACTAAGCAAGTTTATTTACCGACAACTGTCTAAAAGTCTGTCTAAGCAGCAACTACAACAACAACTACGCTACAATTTATATTACAAAAAAAAAAATACTAATTACAAGTAATAAAAGTAACAAATTTGAAATGCTCGACCGTCACATTAATTTTGCGTACGCTAATTATGAAAAAAAGCCACACAAACCAAAATATTAAAAATAAAAAATTGTGTCAGCATAAAATTTCAAAAACTGCATTTAGAAGTTTCTGAGCATGCGCAAAACGATTTATACGAACATATTGTAATCATTTAATTTTTAAAGTAAAACTAAAAGAACACAAATAATTATTAGCGATACTTAATTAAAACCAACAATCAGCTAAATAATGATTACCTAATGAGAACACATAGATGTAACTCGATCTGAGAGTTTGCATAGATATTTTATAAAACTTAAAGCGGAGCTTTCAACCCGATTGAAGCCTGCTAAAACGGTTGTTTCAAGTGAAAAACTAAGCGATTACATCCGAAAAATAAAACACCACAACAAAGTACTTTATAAACTGCGCTTATTCTAAAATAAAATTTACCACAAAAACATAAAACTTAGCAATTTCAAAGAAAATTTTCATATAGACAAATTCACATTTTGCATGTGATGCATGTGCGTGTGTGTTGGGATTGTATTTCCTCCAAATTATATATATTTTCAAAATTTGAAAAGCATTCAGTTACTTTTACGTAAGGTTTTGCATAGAGGTTAATACAAACGACTTATTCAAATTTCCAATTTCCAATCCAAACGGAGATCATACGCTTGGTTGTAACACTTTTGCTAACTAGTTTTTGAAATTAAGTTTTCAAATGCTCATTATGCGAACGACTGGTTTCAGTTCACTTGAAACGAGTACAACTGCTCGAAAAGCGAGATTCAAATGTTCTTGATAAGGCCACAAAATGCCTTCAATTAAAACATTTTTTAAACAAAATATCTCAATTTGAGTTTTTATCAAATTAAAATGGGAATTGAAAGGTTATCTTCTAACACTGGATGTGCTCAATGTGAGTTCAATGTTCTTGAGTTTTGATTCGAACAACGAAATAAACTTACTCTTACTTTTGCGAATTAAAACGCAAATTTAATTTAAGCATCAAAAATTTGACTCAAAACCTTTGTTTTTCATTAAAATTACAAAAATCCAAAAATTTTCCAAAAATTTGGATATTTAGTTTTAAAAATTTGGAAAACTCGTAAAATATGAAGATTTTTAAAAGTTTTGAAATCTTTTGGAAACTTTTCGAAGATATTCGAAAATTTCGAAATACTCGGGAAGTTTGAAAATTATCGATAATTTGTAACAAAAAAAATTGGATATAAGAAGCAATCGCTAAATTGCCAAATACTTAACTTACTGCTTTTATAGCAGCATGGAAACAGGGGCAGAGTAGGATCGCTCTTCTTCAGGCCCTTTTACGTGTTTTAAACCCCTTTAAAGAAAGTAAACACATTATCACAAACCTTAGGTACGAAGCTCGCTTTAACCCTCTTACGAACTTTTGAACACAACTCACAAGTAGTTTTTAGCCTTCTTCAGGCGGTGAACATGTTGTTATGGTCCGTCAAGAAGAAGAAGCACTTCGAGGAAGTAAACATATAATCACAAACCTAAGGTACAAGGTTCGCTTTAACTCACCTACGAACATTTGAACACAACCTCACAAGCACTTTCGAAGGACGTCAATGTCTCTTTGATTCCATGGGCTTACTCAGTTAATTCATCCCTTACACATTGATAGATGCTCTACGTAAGAAGAAGAGAAGCATTCGGTTTCATTTTGTAACATAGACTTGTAAACGGATTCAGCTTAATAGTGAAATGTCCTGTGTCTCGGAACCACTTTTGATCTGTATCTCTTCAATAGATTTGCTTTCAAATTCAATGTCTTTTGCAAAACATGAGGTTCGGAATTCAAGTACTTGTATTTTCGGACTTGTTTTCAATCACTCTCTCAGAAGAAGAAGAAAAGGTTTCGGTTCCATTTTATATCACAGACTTGTAAAAGAATTCAGCTTAAAGGTGAAATGTCCTGTATTTCGGAAGCCTTTTTTTCGGTCGCTTTCTATTGCCAGACTTTAGAAGCTCTGTTTTTCCTCTTTTGGTTTGTGCTATGCCTTAGGGTTTTTGAAGCTTTGTCTTCGATTTCGCTGCGTTTTAAAGTGCTTTCGATAAAGCGAAAAGTGCTACAGAGTTCCAATTTGTTTTCGATTGATAGGAAGGATTTTGAAGAAATCAGCTTTCTAGTACACCCCACACACACATACACGCCCAGCAGCAAAACCATTTACATAAACTTAATATAAGCCGTGCATTCAAATCATTATTCTATATTCGTATATAATATAGTTATAGATCTTATACATACGATATATATATATATGTATAAAACTGCTGATAAGCTGAGTAATTGTAGTTAGTAACATTTTTTAGTGTATGTACGATATGTGTGCGCTTTTTACGTGCGTGCGTTATGCGATTTACGAGCAGCAGCTGTGGTGTTCTAAACAAATTTTTTAGATAAAAAAAACCAAGAAAAAAAACCGAATAACAAACCGAATACTAACTAACTTCTCGGTCAGCTCTACTTTGCAACTTTCTAAACAAAAACTTTCACGTGCTCGCGCTCAAAACGCAAAGGGAACGCGCTCCTTTTTGTATATAGCCTGTAAATAACTCTATGAATAACTCTAAAAACTTGACAAACACAGATGCAAAACTATTGGCTAGGCTGTTTCTCAAACTCAAAACCAAATTTCTGTTATTGCTTACGAATTTTTCGGTATATATGTTCAAATGAAAATCACTGCCAAAGCGTATAGAAATCACCTTAAATGAATTCAACCAAAAATATGCAGACAAGGGTTAAGCTTTTAGTTACTAAACACCTCAATAGGCCGTAAAATATTAAAATTAAAAAACCGAAACGTAACAACAAAAGGCACAGCAACATAAAAAACATATTTTTCTTTAATTATATAGCAAAAAAAAAAACATTTTTTCAAGCAAAACAAGTTTAGTACATAAAAAAAATTTAAAGTAAAACGAATTCGAGCTTTTAAAATTAATATTGAACAAAAAAAAAAACTAAGCCTAAATGCAACAAAAATTACTTAATTAAAAAATTCACGTTTTTGTTTTTTTTTTTAAGTTTGTAGGAAAAATTTATACTAGGTTTAGCAGCAGAAAGCAAAAACAAATTAAGAAATTAAAAAAAAAGCTAACATATAAATTAAAATTAAAATGTGAATATTATGCGCCTTCAAAGTTATGTAAAAGTATGCATGTAGTTGTGTGTAAAGCGTGTGAGAAGCGTAAATCAACATGTTCAAACGTGTCAAGTGTAAATGTAAACCAAAAAAAAAAAAAAAAGCATAGCCTAGCTTAGCATAGTACACAAAAGAGAGTGTAAGAGAGTAAAAGTGGCAAACAGTTCATTTATTGTTAGTGCTACATATAAAAAATAAAAATAAATAATAAAAATAAATAGTTGAAAAATATTTAAGCGATGAACACAAAACGCATTTGCAATCCTAAAGGTAATAAATAAAGTCAAAAAAAAAAATCAGCGTAGCGAATCCCAAAAGTTAAACATAATTTTTAAATGCATAAATAGTTATAAAAAATTTATACAAAAATATCGTACACACACACACACACACCAACACCGACAGCGAAAGCCCACAAGCAACAACAAAATGAACTCTCGATGTTGTGAAACTTGATAAAATCATGTTTACGCTAATGAAAAAAAAAATTTATATAACTGAATTAAATATAAAAAATAATAAAATCATGCATATACTCAATACATAACAGCAACTACCCAATGAAAAGCTTATTAAAATAAATGGCAACACTGTGCTTAGAGTTGGGTTCATGATATCATATCATGATATCAACTCATGATATGCCAATGGTCATTTGACCAGTTCTGGGCAAGTTGCGCACTCTCTTGCTCTCAATCTCTCCTTCAATTTAAGGCTCACCTTACAGCTTTTTCCTAAAAAAAAAAAATAATTACTTTACCGCATAAAAAATTGCCATGAAATTAACATTAAGTGCAACGTTTTGTAGAAAACCATTTAATTTATAGACAAAAATTAAAAAAAAAAAATTATATATACATATATAAATATCATACTCGCAAATGTGAAGCTATGCAGCATTTTACTGTAGTTAGATTTTTTGTATAGAATCAACGTTTGCGGCTTAAAACCAAACATGATAATTTTACAAGTTTAAGCAACAAAGAAACGTTCATTTTTTAATACAAAATCTTAAAATAAAAATATCATAAAAAATTTAAAAAAAAAAAATATATATATATAAAAAAAAGCAACAAAAAAAAAGTTTTTTTTTATAATTTCGCAGCACTTTCACATAATTCACACACAAATTAACAACTGCATTAAAGTATATATAAAGTTTTATATATATATATATAAATTATAAATTGTATAAAAATCATTATAAACAACATTATTGTAACTACATTTTTTTAGTTTTTACTCGCTATTTATATAAAATATATTTACACAAAAAAAAAACAAATGAAATTAACATAAAACCCAAACGTAGACTTAAAAAAAAATTTGAAAGGCGATAAACTAACAAAATTATTTACCTTAAATTGAATGAAAAGAAAAAAAACACAAATTATATACATTAAACTGAAAGAAGGCGTAACGAGTTTAGTTTGAAGCATCAAAAGATAAAATTAAAACATAACTAAATTTTTAACACATAAAAACTAAACAGCTAAATGCGTATTTTAAAACATTTGTCTAAAGCAAAAATTAAAAGACATGCAAAAGAAAACAAATGATAAATGTATAATAAAACAAAAGTATAATAATAATAATAATATTATGTTGTTAATGTTTAAAAAACCTTGTTAAAATAATATTTCAAAATAAAATATAAATATAAAAATTTAACAACAATCCATTTTTATTTCTTAAGCATTACAGGAAAAACAAAATTTATGAGAAATAAAAAAAATTTATAACTATCCAATGCATATACCTAGAAAAATATATCATTTCAGTAATATGCGTTTCCACTTTATTATTTATGTATGTACTTCGAAAAAAATACAATATTTTGGGTAAACAAACAACAAAAATCAAACGTGTCGCACAAAACACATGCGTAACTCCATTCAAATGTTACACCACCCGAGAGTCACATCACTCGAGAGTCACACCACCTGAGTCTCACGCTAAACGTGCGTCATAACATAATATCTTCATTAGCTTCCAAGTCCTGATGAAGATTCATTCGATATTCGCTTATATCATGACGTCACTGCTAACGCAAAACGCTTGTTTGCAAGAGCTTTGATATGCTTCTTCATATTTTAACCGAAAATCCGTTTTCACCCATTAATTGGTCCGTCTTCTTCTTCTTCTTGAATGGCCTCTTATGGTCTGATGTAAGCACTCCTTCAAGGACCGACCGCTGAAGTCGGTGATACCAAAGGTAATTAGTACGCTCTCTACCTGGTTCTCAACATGGAGAGAAGCCCAGACCCTTCATCGCATTCCCTCGACAGCCGCATTGAAGACCAGTGGCTCGCAGTGGCTCCTTCATCCATACGAAAAACATGACCTATCCAGCGGAGCCGCTGGATGTCAAGTCGCTTGACTAAGTCGATGTCGTAGTAGAACTCAAAGAGTTAATTGTTCCATCGAATGCCATATTCGTTGCCAAAGCACTCCGAAGGCATCTTCATCATACTACATCATGAACCTGCAGCATCATAAAGCAAAGCGTCATAGAGTGTTAGTTTCGTTTGGCGAGACTGTTCTTCTTCTTCCTAACTGGCCATAACAACCCGTTAAGGGGTTACTGCATGATGTAGGGCACTCCTTCAGGCGACTCAGCCTTGCGTGCTAATTCTTTAATCGGTGATACCAAAGGTTACTGGTAGGTTTTCTACCTAGCTCTTTCAACGGAGCCATAGCTTGCCCCTGCCTACCTGCATTCTCCATGTAGCTTCTTCCTTTGACAACATCAAAAGTATAGTTTTCAACATAAATCTGAGACTCCAACCGCTGCATCTCGCTATTCGAAGAAAATGTATACTTTTCCTTGCTCTCACCTATAACTAGACACACCCTGGCAGACTCTCATTAAAAAGCCGCAAAGGCTCCGGTGGCTGCTCGCTTAGTACTACCAATGATGTCAATATCATCTGCGTACGCGAACAACTGGACAAACTTATAGAATACAGTCCGGTTCCGATGTTCTTGACGTAGATGACGAGGTTGAAGGGGTGTGATTAAAATCTCTTTCAACAGCAAAGCAATTTTTGGGCAATATATATGCCCATACCGAATTTCAATCAAAAAGGAACTAGTCAATGTTCCAGAACTATTTCTAAGTGCATGAACAATCTGACACGTAAGCATTTAGAGATTTCTGGCGCAACCCTGTACAGGAAGTCGCAGCGTTACTAACATCATGGCTGCTCCTACGCATCTCGATCTCCTCATGTTCACGCTTTTCCTGTTTACGTTTTTAACGTTTCTCCACCTTTCTCATCACCCTATAGTGATCATGTATGGATCAGGGTCCTGGTATTGGCAGTTTTTTACTGCAATGGCTTCGCAACAGTCTTCTTAGTAGCGGCTTTGTGATTTCTAGCTTTCGCTTTACGCTGAATGGCATATTCTTAGTTGCAACAAGGTAGTGTTTAGAGTACGGAAAGTACGGATAACCAACACACTGGATGCATTATCAATCACTAAATTGATCAGGGGATAGCCATGCAGCTTTGTGGGGGAATGAGATAAATCGGGTACTATAAGTTGAAAAATTTCGGGGGACCAAAGATACACTCTCTTCCAGCGTTCCCATGCACGACTGAGCTCTCACCACACTGCACGTATCAGGTCTTAGTAAAAAAGCCTTATTAAAAGTGAAATTTTGAATTATGACTGCCGAAAAACTGCCTAAAAATTAACCCACTTATGGCCAGAAATTCCAATGACCAATTGCGTTTAGAAATTTGCAGTCACGCGTCGCATAAATCGCACCCAATTAAAGACCGAAACCCGGCTCCAACGAAAGCGACACAAGTTTCATAAGAGCTCGTTGTTCATTTGCATAGCTCATTAGAGTTGTATAACATATGAACTGTACGAATATGAAATGTTTGTATGTAACTAACTATACAACATGTGTAGTTACTTGTGTAATGCACGGTTTAGTGTCTATCACACACTTGGTGCTACTTTCCGTACAGCAATAATGATGTTAATGATCATTATGGGCTACTACAAACTTGTACCTTAAGACCTTAACCTTTTTAAACACTGTGCACATGAAAAGCAAGTTGCGAAATGTTCTTCAACTTTGTAACTGAAACAATGGCACGAAAGGAATAGTGTATTTGAAATATGTTTCAATATGGACTAAAGATTAAGAGTACAGAACACAGTGGTCAAAGGCAATGGAAGAGCTATATGCAGAGGAGAAGATGCTGCTGGATTTCCCATGCTCTTAAAGATAATTATGCCCCATTGACGAATTGCTTTTTGATTGAAATTCGGTAATTTAAGATTCTTCTTAACTGGCCATAACAACCCGTTATCGGGTTAAGGTCTGATGTAAATACATCTTTCATTGCAATTGTGTTTTTACGTGTGGTGTATCCAAAACCCTACGCACAACCCCTTTAAGGCATGGGGTAGCTCTACTGGTCTCGAAAGATCCCGGTGTCATTGTTAGTCGCCTCATATGACAAGCTTTGACCTGCTGAGGTGGTATTCTCTAACCCGCTCACCACACGGGGTCACCACCGTAAACTTACTCTGGGTTAAAAATCGGTTGAAAAAGATTTCAGGCACTCCCCCGATTAATATATAGCTCGTTTACTAGAAGACTATCATAACTCAAATATTGCTATTTTGTAGAAACAAGTTTACAATTTTTTATATGCTTCGAAAAAGCTTCACATTGTTTGGTTTGTCAGCCTAACATGAGTTTATTTACTACATTTGTTGGGGAGAGATATCGACATAAATCGATAAACTTGCTCTTTTCCGGGAAAATACTCATCTTTTTGTGAAATTTTTGTGGCTATAAATCTTATCTTACAGTCTTACAAGGCTGCTTGAGGCTGCGTAAGGCTGCTTGTATTGCCGTCCCTCTCAGACCGAAAAATTGCGAAAGAGCCAAAAGAAACGCACGTGTATGCAGCAAGTGGACTCAATATAACGGCCAAGGATTCCACTCTATAAAATTTCATGCTCTTCGAATCGATGTAATGTAATGTACAGCACTGAATGAACCTTGAGGACTAGTTTTCGGTTGCTTGTATCGTTCTGAATTGAAGATCTAACCCTTTGCGCATACAATTGTGCCCACGTAAGCGGGAATTAGCTAGAATTCTGCTTTTTTAGAAGGCAGCTTAACGAAAATTTTGAACTGGTTGCATTAGGTTGGCTTAGCAGTAGCATAGGGCTTATGACTTCCCGAACTAATAGATGACATGATCATAACATTGGACCACTGACTCTACGGTCAGGAGTTATGGCAGCAGTGCACTGTGTAGATCTAAAACTACACGTCCATTACATCAATTAAACCAAACTTCTACAAAACTCATTGAAAGTTCAGCAAGAGCTAATATATTATAATCTTTCTTTTTTTCTACGATGGTAAATGCTTAACCCTCGACTATTGGGTTTTCTCAAAAACGTCTTTTTAACTAGAGCTGAACGAAAGAAAACAAGGCCAGATGTGCTTATCTGCAATCTCAAAGACGGTTGACTCTAGAAAAGATGAAATGAAAGCTATGAACGAAATGCTGTTAAATAATCCAGAAATTTCTTGATGGATCCGCATAACTTATATTGTATATTATCGGATTTGGCAACGCACATATATGTAACTGTCAAATGCTGGATACATAAATATGTGAGTATTAAGTGTTTTTATACCTGAGTTATTCCAAAAGAATTGTATACACTGCTATCATTTCACTCACACAAGCTGGATTATTGCAAATTATGTTGTAATCTGTGAGCTAAATGGGTAAATATTGCCCCAGAAGCAACAACAACAGCTGCTTCTCAGAAGTGTTTCGCTGTTGGCTGCTTGCAACAGGTGGCAATGCGGCAGAATTGAAGCCATTTCATGTTCATGTGCGCCTGGTTCATATTGCTTTTTAAGGTAAAGACTGCGTGTTGCTTTTGTTTGTTTTGCCGACAGCGACAATGACGTCGACGGCAACAACAGTGACAACAAAGACAAGACGGCAAGTTCGTTGCCTAAGTCTTTTGTTTTTGCAATCAAAAAGAAGCGCAAGAAGAACATGAAAACAGCCAAACAGAGCAAAACACTTTCGTTTGTTTGTATATATTTAGTATAAAGTGTATGCACAGAGAGAAAAACGACGTACAGAAACTAATTGTGGGGGCACTTAAAATATTAATTTAACTCAAAATACTGAAAATGAGAACAATTTGTGCTTAATTGAAAAGTGAGACGACACAATAAAAAGTATAAAACTTGAATTGAATAAAATTTATGATTAATCGAAAAGTGAGACTTCAAATAATAATAATGAGTATCATGATACACTTGCACTAGATTATCAAAGAGTTATGGTACAAGAGGCAAGGCTGCTTGAGTGCTAGGAATGATTTCAACTCTCTCTGATGAATCGCACTCACCACAAATCTATTTATCTATCAAGGAGCTAGAGAAAGAACCCTCTTATTAAATAATTTGACAATTTTTGCAGACAATAATGACATTGAACACGTATCACAAAGACATACAGTTTACAAAAGAACTAGAGGAAGGGGAGAAGTTTCCCTTCCTTCGTTGAGGGTCACCACAACGGCCATAGACCTAAAGTTAATTGGTAACAGAAGCCAACAGCATCCGGACGAATAATAAATTATTTGCAATAATATAATATAAAGACGGCCAATAACCTTGCAAAACGTATGATGGACAACAGTGACTCTGTTTTTCACGCAGAAAACAACAAAATAAAAGAATTTCTAAAGAAAAATAGCTTCCATGCTCACAATGGCTTTAATAGTAAAAGTAAAACTGACAAACTTGACAGTAATAACCTAATAAAATACCATGCCCTGGTGGCGCAACGAACGTATGCAATAAGGTCTATGTTGGAACAACAAAATCAAAACTTAGGACATGACTATCTGGATATAAATCTGACATAAAGATGAGAAGTGTAATAAATGCACAAAATACAGCGCGGAGTACAAACCCTTTCTGAGCATACTGCAACGAGAGCAGAATTACACCAAACGTTTTACTCTTGAAATGCTACATATCAGAGTTCGCAACTAACCGTCAACATATATTTTCAATACGCTCTGCTCAATGGAAAACCGAAAATAATTTGGTCAACATGGTTGCTGTCCTCGGTCTTGTATTAATGGTTGAACAAAAATTCTGACCGGTCTTGTAGGAACAGCTTAGCAGAAACCATTTCGTCATGCGTACACAAAGTATGTGTTCGTAAAAGACCGAAAAGTACAAACGGGGAGGCAAAAAGTCCTTATATTTTTTGTTGTTGTGTGGCGTAGAGAAATAGTTATGCTCATGAAGCGAAGCACTTTTATATATATAAATAATATAGAAGGTATATATGTTCAAATATGTTTAGTTTCATTAATGGTTGTTTCAGAAGCACACACAGACGAATAAGCTCACATGTCATGCGTGTACACAAAAGATCTTTTGCCAGTTTTTTATCTTCAAAGTGGTCCAGGAAAAATATGAGCGAATACAGCAAACCGGGCTGCATGGATTTTAACCGTCTCGCCTGCAATAACGGTTATTTGGACCTCTGCTACATATGAGAAACATGCCAATAAAAACACCAATTAACTACCAAACAGACACTGAGAACTGTGCTAAACTTAACAGACATTTTCTTGAAAAATATAAACCAGTTTAAGTTAAAGCTCCGCAGTTAAATTTATAGGTTAAAATGTTGTTTCGATAACGATATTTCAGTCGTTTCTAATATACGGCTTTAATATTTGTCCATCAAGTTGCGAAGGAAGCTGACTACTCTCTTTGCGCGTTCTAAAACAGATCAACTTTTATTCAGCAGAATCACTGGAGCGTGTTCCAGATATCTTGCCTAAAAGACTCTATCATTGAGTCGGATTAGTATGTAAATATTAGCAATGTTCAAATCCGACATCTGTAGCAAAATGTTACAATGCCTTTATAAGAAAACAGTTATTGGTCTAATTTTGGGTAGCTGAAGATCCTGACAGACACTAGCGTATTTGGGGGGCTGACTAGGGAATCAATCACTGCCCATCTGTGGCGTAGATTGCTTTTTGTCATGGGGGATACTGTTAAAATTTCATGTTTGCTATAAAACCAAGTTTTTATTTGTAATTTTTTCAAAAATTGGCAGATCATGGATTGATCATCTGGGCACCCCCTTAAATAGTTCACTACTTGCAGATATGGCACTGATGTTATATCTCCTTAAGAGAGTGCAAAATCACAAAAGCGAACTAAAAATGGCAAAACTGTGGAAACTGTAAAAAGCCTCGTCTGTTCATGTCCGCCTTCCTATAGGAGAAGTTACATCTCGTAGCTGTCCGTAATTAGTTCCAAGTTGATTGAAAATTTGATCTGTGCATGTAGATAGACGGCGCCCTGACCATGTTTTCTTTGAACGAAAAAGTCTTTTAGTTCCCAATGTATCACAAATTAGTCGACATCTAAACTGCAGCTGAATAAAACAAGTTCATTCGTACTCATTTCGAAAATAAGAAATTCACACAAAAATTCTTAAAAACTTTGAAAACTGCAAAAATTTTACTTGAAATGAGCATATACAACTTGGTTTGAGCTACTATATTGTTCTTACACTGCTTTCCTGCACGAATGTGCTTGAGTTTACCTGCATGTTCACGCTTTTTCTCTCAGTGTAGTTGTATCTCATTGTGATTTTGTGCAGTTGCCAAGTGCCTTTAAACAAAAAAAAAAGTGCATTTCATGTTGTGCTCGTCGCGTGCTCAGTCTGACCGTTAAACAAGTTTTCTATAGCCAGCCAGCGACAACAACAACAACAACTTCAACGAGGAGTTGCAAAAGAAAAGCCGACCACTTTCTTTGCGGCTGCTTCCAATGAGCGTCGCTGCTTCAAGTACGTGCTGCTTCCAACAGCAACTGGCCAACTGGCAAAGCTCAGGTGCACTTCATCCATCAACTAACTGGCTAAGACGAGCATGACTTTGTTTTTGTCTGCAAGTTGAGGCCAAAACAAATTCAGTTGTCTACGCGACTTTGAACAGTGCAGACGTCTGCGCAGCTGAGCTCCGCTTTGTATTTTCTATATTGTTGTAACTTGTCTGTCTATTGAGAAGCCGCCTGTCTAAAGAAAGCGCCGCGGCGTACGCTGACATGAAGTTAATTGATGTGATTATATACTTAATTGCTATTTTGATCTTCATCTATTTGCTGCTGGAGTAGAAGAAGAAGGTCTACAAAAGTCGCTGAAAACGCTCAACTAGAGTATTCCAAAGCTTTCTACACTTGTTGCCGCTAAAGCAACAATACAAATTCAAACCAAACCAAAAAAAAAAAAAAATGAAGGTAAGTAAATTGGCAACCGCGAACGAAGTTTATTGGCAGCAGGCAATTAGCGGTTAAAAAAAAGTGCTGTGAAATTGAAATTAATTCAAATGCAAATTTGCCGCCAAGCGTAATTTCTTTTCGTCTCGTGCAACGACACTCAATACGCCACACTCGACATTCACCTTCACCTTCAATTTTCAATTACACTTTTTGTAATTTGAATTGCGTTTACAGTTACCACATTTACAGTTGCAGCTGCCTTTGTGCAGCTTCTTCACTTGTCTGTTGATTGAGTTGTTGTCGATTGTTTCATTTTTTTTTTTTTTCGTATTGTGCGCCTGGAATATTTGTCAAATTGTAATTGCTTTACAATTGCGCGCACTTTCATTTATTTCAAAAGTCAGCTACTTAAGCCATAAGTTACACTATGCCAGGCTTGCGAGCATAGTCGCTGGAGCAGATTGAGAGCACTTGATGCGCCTGGTTTTCGCCTTGCCGCAGACACAATAGGCCAATCACAGCTAAAGCCGCTTTATGTGCACCAATTACACTCACTCACTTACTTGGCTTGGCATTGAATTTGCCTCAATGTGCAGCACAGTGTGGCAAGCAACGGCTATTGTAGCTGTTGTTGTCGTTGTTGTTTCTAGTCGTAAATAAAAGTTGCATTTCAAGTTGAACATACCAAAACAACGCATCCGACGCATTAAATTGGGTTAACATGATCGCTCATGTTTATGGCCCGGCTTAGTTGGGCTTGGCTTGTCTTCAGTTTTGCAATTCGACTCGATTTATGAGCTAAATGTCGGGATTAGCTTTATGTTGTTGAGAGTTTTGACCATTTGCAGGATATCCCATTTCCTGAACATTTGTTTTCTTTTCATATTCAAATCTTTTGTTGAAACTTTTGTCTAGCAAGTTCGTTGCTTAAGTCTTTTGTTTGCAATAGGCTTGATGTTTGTGTTTTCGAAGCACAACCAAAAACAAAATGATTACAAGTTTGCAAAAGAAGCGTAAAATTTATAAAACTAAATAAAATATGGAAATAACGTAATAAGAAAGCTACCTATCAAAGTAAATCTGTTGCGGTTTAGTAATATTCGTACGAAATTAACTCTATCAGGGCTGTGCCTAAAATCGCTAGACGGTTTTGCTCTGTTTTACTTGTGAGATTTTCCATGCTCTCAAAGAAAGTTCTGGCACTTTGACATATTGCTTTTTGATTGAAATTCGGTAACTGTCATACCTACTAGGTTAAATGAGATTTCTGGCACACCCCGGTATATCTGCAAACGCAGAAAACCAAATAAGAATCTTGAAAATATGTTCTTTCTTGCAAGTTTAAGAATTAAATGACAATTTTGTATGGAAAAGGCATTCGTTTCTTTGAAATCTATTTGAAATTTGTTTTAAATCATGATGAGCAGCGTAAGTCTGAATCTGATCCTGAACTCGCGTCTTACGCGTTAAAAGATCTTTGTGGATCTAAGATAGAGTTTTGTGTGTACAAGTACAAATTATAAGGCTTTTCGACGTTTCGATTTGAACGCATCGAAAATGCCTCAGAAAATTTTATACATTCTAAATTCTTGGCTTTCTTTACAATAATTTTGGTCCAACAAATTCGTTGGAAAATCAAGTGTCGTGAAAGAATCTTTTCTGTTCAAAGACTGGGTTGTGATACAGGTACTTAAGGTACTTTTCAGACTTCTAGAGACTGATCTTTTAGGCAATTGATATTAAAATTGCCATTGGGCTCTCCATCTAATATTTGTTAAATTTATGAATCAGCTCTGCCCGCTCCCATGTGTAGGGCTACGATCCCAGTCCAGACTTCCACATCCTGATAAATGGGCTGCCATCTTTAAGTTCAAGCACTCCGAATTTCATGTGTCATTAGTTTCTCTATCTGAAGTTTGGGAAATTTATGAATCAGGTCTTTCTTCAAAAAGTCAATTCAACTTTTCAAGCTTTCGAATAACCTTTATATTTTTAAAAATGACTTCGAAATACAAGGCAATTCCTTGCAAAACCTGCAGAATAATGCCAAAATTGACTAAGATCGGTGTTTGGAAAAAAATGAACAGACAAAAGTTGGAACGAAACCCACGTATTTCAAAAACATAAAAAATTTCAATGGAACTTAATAAATCGATAATTAGTTGCTTAAAACAGGCTGTAGCCCGGCAAACCCTTTATATGGCCAGTTAGAAGAAAATAATACCGATTTGCAAATGGTAAGCTCTGACTCAGTTCAGTTGCCTTTTACGATTTACAAATACTAAACTTAAGTAATAAGAATATAATAACCTAAAATGTTGCACTGTGAAGATTTGATGTTTAAAGAGTTTGCATTCTTGCAAACCAGTACCGCATTCCATAACCCACCTCCAATCCCAAGCCCAGTGCATTGCACTGACTATCTCGCCAGCTCGTATTGCCTCCAGGAAACCACAAATGACATAAATTCCAGCTAAATTTCGACTTTCCTAAAACAAGTTGCAACACTCGCACGCATGCCGCAAGCCAAGTTCATTCACCATTCACAACTGCCAGCCAGACCAGATTCCGCTTCAGGTCTATTATGAATATGCAAAGCCAATAACACAATAAGGCAACAATTTGGTATCAATTACGTCTGTGATTAAGCAAACAGTGCACGTAATCAATAACCATATGCTGCTCCATACACATTGCTCACTGATCATCAGGCTTTGGCAGTGAGTGCACTTTACGTTAATTCGGTTTCACCCGTAAGCTTCAGAGTGTTCGATTGACGTACGGGCTAAGTAACGGTTTGATATTGTCATTGCCACTGTCGTCTCATGTTGTTGTTGCCGTTACATGCTGCATACAAGTGAAATTTGTTATTACAGCTACGCCAAATTGTTGGCTTCCAGTGACTATTATGGCTTTCCAACAAGAAAGGCGAATGTTCGCTACAGAACCAATCAATCGGACACACTTTTTCTACACTTTATGACGTGACAAGTATGTTGGGTTTGTCATAAAGCTTGTGCATAAGAGAAGAAACACTCGATCATTAAGATTTTATTGTTTCGACCAATATTTAGTTTATTTCTAGCTAATTGTTAACGAGCTTAATAGGATGTACTCAGGGGTGTGTCAGAACTCTCTAGACGGTTTAGCCTAAAGTTTCATTTGAATTTTCTTTAAAAACCGTCGATCAGATGATTACTTATTAGGTTGCACATGCTCTCTAAGATAGTTCTGTCGCATTGACGAATTGATTTTTGAATGAAATTCGGTATTAAAAGATATCTGACATACAGAAAAACTGCTTTGGGTTGAAAATCGGTGAAAGAGATTTCAGGCACACATGTTTGCCATTTTCGCTTATTGCAGAAATGCTTAGGATTATGACTTTTTGTTGAAAGTGAACTCTACGCAAAAAGAAAAGTTTCAGTTTTCAGCTCCAAATTTCTTCGAATAGCTCGTTAAGTTTTGCATGGCAGCATGACGTTTTGCATCATAGACTCATTTCGTCAGAGCCAAGGCATGTGTGTTACAAGGGATGAGCCGACGATCACTTCTTTTTAAGGTACTATTTTTTATTCTGTTGCAAAAGCCAATGAGGGCTGTTGTGTCCACTAACATTTACTACCTTAGCCGGCAGACGGCTCATACCTTGTATTCTTATACTATGCTCAAGCCTGCAGTAGCACCTTGTCTGGCGAGCTCGTCCGCTATGTTGTTGCCCTTTATAACTCGGTGTCCCAGGGCCCATATCAGGCTGAGAGCGAACTGCTGAGCCATCTCTTGTAGAGATCTGCGACAGCTTTTTACCAATATCGAGTTTGATGATATTGAGGTTAATGATTTGATAGTTGCAGGGCTAACGTATAATATATAACATAAAATCAAAGAAATTAGCTCATCTCAGAACCTTGGCTCTAGAATTGAAATGGATATTAGGCATGTAGCCTTTGCTTTTGTAGCGAAATAGGCTTTATATAGAATACGAAATTTCACTTCTATTAAGATAGAAGTCTATAACGTGACACAGAATTTGCTAGGAAAATAGAAGTTGGGGTCAGATGTTACAATGCGAAAGTGAAGAGAGCCAGCTGTTGTTTGGAAGTAAGCTGAGGGAATATGATATTACCTAATACTAAAGGGACACAGATGTTGCATTCCTCAAGAACAGGTCATTTGAGGTTAAAAAAATCAATAGAATCGCTATATTCAGGGTGTGCCGGAAATCTCTATACGGTTTTGTCTAAAGCTTTATTTGATTTGCGTTAAAAAATCCATAGATCAGAAGTGTTCTCGCTAAAGTTCCGACACAAATATCTTTGAGTATTTCTATCACATTGACGGATTGCTTTTTGACTGATACTGCTATTGGCTAAAAAATTTGGGTAAAAGATGTTTCTGACTATATTAAAAGTGTATTTTAACACCTTTTTCACTCTGAACTCGGTTATCATTTAAATAGCGATGATTTCCCAAAAACTTCAGAGTCACTTTGCGGCATCATGATGATTTGCGTCGCCATTTAGCGTGCTACCATCACGGCGTATATGAGCTGCCTGCACAATTAGATGTTTCACATCGAAAAATAGTATAGAGAAAGATATCTAGAGATATTTTTAAGCTGATTTTATGCAGAAAATATAAAATTTTAGAGAGAGGGTTGAGATTGAGGGTTCTTTTCATATAAATAAATGAAATGATCTTCTTTCATTAACGATTAATATGGCGGCATTAGAACTGTTATTCTTTTTTAAGATGTTTATTCTTAATTTCAGTAAATATTGATTATGTTAGATTCCCATTTTATGTCAATTATTTCTGAAAATCCCAAAAACACACTTCAAGATATTTCTTAAAACTTTTGACTTTGTACCAAATGCAGTTTGATGACTTACATATGTACAAATAATAAAATATAATCATACTAAATGAATGGGCTTCCTGCTTGCTTCGCTCGGCAAGATTAAGATATGAAAACAGAAAACATTGAAAAACACCAAATTCTTCTGTATCTCCAAAACTATTAAATAGTAAAAACGAAAATAATTTTAATGGGGGAGTAATTTAATGCGAACCTAAGGATCTATTGTGCCCCCTACCTAGCTTATAGCTCCCCCAGTAGTCCTATCTCCGATATGTTTTTCATTATCTGGGATGCTTCTAATAGGGTTACAGCCATCGAGAGTTTATACCCGCCTAGAAGGTTCCGTCTTCTTCTTGACAGTGCATCGCACTCGGCAAGCACATGCCGCAACGACTCCTTCTCCTGATCACAAAACCTACAGGTGTTAGTTATTTAAGTGTTCCTTCAGTCTAGAGTGTTCAGTAAGTAGGCCAATCAGTACTCTCAGGCTTTTTTTGCTCAGTTGAACAATTTTATCAAACCAATAACAGTTGTAGGATATAAATAGCTGTTTAGCCTGTCTGAGGCCTGGTGATTCTATCCAGTCAGCGATTCGCCTGCAAATTTCCTCCTCATTTAATAGTTGCTTAATCGTATTTATTCCAATGCCACAGAATGTTGTTGCTGCCAGGTACCCACCGAAGTTTTGTTTTTTTTTTTGCCTTCCCAGAATATCCACTTTGGCTCGGGCTTCTCTAAGCAGCTTGGAGTTTATTATTGTTGCTGCAACCGCCTTTATTGCAGCCTGACTGTCCGATAGTATAGCTTAACTTCTGCACATCTGGCAAGATGCTTGTGTGTGTACCCATAGATTCATAAATGCGTGTTCGGGGTCCCGCGACAAGGGGTCCGGTGCCCTCATTACTCAGGGACCCATCCGTATACTAAACTATGGTATACCTGTGCACCTCTCCTAACGTTGTCCATGCCCGTTTGTTGCTTGTAATGGTACTAAAGTTCCGCGTGAAATGGTATTCAGAATATGTGATCGATGTGATAGATCTTCGAAGGAAGTGGTCCCGTCCCTAGCAATCGGGCTGCCTGACCCACTGTGACCTAGCTTTACACTACATCAGCCACTCATTTCAAATGTTAGCTATACGTTCGTTTTTTACCTTTTCATCTCTTGCTAACTGCAGAGTATGTTCACTTCGTCAGCCAAAAGCCACACCTTCCGGTATTTTCACTTTCATTCTACGCCTTTTGATTGTTGTTGCTGTCGCCGCCTTCACTTGTCCGCTGGCTGCACACTTAATTAGACGCAACGGACAGTGAAATGGCTGAGTAGACACACAAATAATATATGCTTATTATGGCTTATACATATACACTAATGTGAGTGTGTGTAAGTGTCTACATGCTGTACATGCCGTTACGTTGTAGCTAGTAAGTGTAAACATTTTGCTTGGAAGCTTGTTTATTTTGAATGGCGCTTAAGCAGCTTTTGGTAGCGACCATTTGTTAAATAGCGAACGGCGACGTGATAAAATTTTAGAAACCGCCAATTTTTTAAATTAAGGCCATTTACATTACTTTTGCTGTGCGGCATGCCTCTGGCAGTGATTACACGCTCAGCGCGGTGTCCAGCTCTCCAGCTGTCCGCGAGCAAAATACCTCTTGTACGTCTTATCGTTGTCAGAGCTTAGAAAGTTTTTTTTTTTAGTTTTCGTTATAGCTTGTTTATAAATGAAATAATTAAACATTTTTAATGAGTTAACGTTTAAATTTTTGACATTTCGCTCTCTAATACACTATCTCTCTCTTTGTAGCCTTTCATTGTTCTCCACACACTGGCGCTGCTGCTGACTCTTATCAGCTGCGAACCGCCTATTTCAAAGCGTCCTCTCGTCTTTAGCAATTGGCCGCCCAAAAATGCCAATCAATTGTCTCAAAGCCGCAGTCCCGGGCTCAACGCAGGAGCCAACAAGCAACGCACTTTGGTCGTGCAAATACGCAGTGATCAGCCCGTGCCCTTGGTACTGAAGGGTAGACCCGGTTCCCATACTCATCAGCATCAGCATCAAATTCAACATCAGCATCAACTTCAGCATCAGCATCTGTTGGCATCTCACACTCATCCCGCTCATACGCATGTGTTGCCTCATCCACACACACATTCGCACTTGCACGCACACACGCATATGCTGCATGCGCCGCAACATCTGCGCGGACCACGCCCACTGAAGCTCAGCGCCCCAGTTTATCTCAAACCCGGCAATAGTGGACTACGCAAGCCGTTGAAGATTAAGCTTAACAACGCCAAGCCAAAGCCTAAGCCTACTTTCGGTTATGATAAGCCCTTCAAGTATGAGAAGCCCACAGCTGTTGCTTATAGTGAGCTACAGAATCTGCCGGTAAGTACAGTCGGATGCTGTTTACACCATCTGAGAGGTTGGATATGTTGAGGTTGCTTTAGTACAAGCACCATGTCTCATCTGACTTCTCAGAGCGCGTAAAAAGCTCTGTTGTAAGCTATACACTCACACACATACATATACTCATACAATACAAACACGCCTTCCTATGCTCAACAGTTGAACACGAACAACGAGTACATCTCTGATCACTTTGCACCCATTTACACGGTACCTGCCCCAAATTTGGCACTGCACGACAATCAATTGCACGAAGACACAGCTACAGATACAGCCACCGCCTACCTACCCCCAATCCAAGAGCACACGCCTACACCGACACCACAAAGGCCACAGACATATTTGCCGCCCCTACAACAACAACAACAACAACAACAGTCCACAGGTGGCAACTATTATAGCGTACACGAGGATGAGACCAATGATCAAACTATACGTGATCCCATTTCGGGCTCACAGAAACTCTTTGCACCAGATCCCGATCCTTCGCTGCCCACAACCAAGATACGTCCGGCTACCGAGTCATTTAATAAGCCCAGCAATAGCAAACCACTGCCCGCCGATGTCCAGAGCAATCATTTGCCAGCCCAGCCCATTGTGCAGATAGTGGGCGCTCAGGCGGAAGCTCAAACGGCGCCACAGATCTATCCTATACAGTATACGCAACAGCTGCAGTTGCAGCCTTTCGTTGCCGCTGTGCCGGCTGCACACATTCCCATCTACAATCCCACATATCTGGTGACTCAATCTAATCAGCTATACTCGCAGCATAAGCAACAGCTGTTCAAGCCCAGCGCCGAGCATGTCGTGGAAGCTGGCTACGTTAATGCCGACTTGACTCAAGAGGTGGCCAGCAATGGCCAGATTTTACAGGCAGCCAAGGATCCGCATCACAACATACATCCCGTTCTGGATGCTGCACCACAGTATGCCGCGCTTATTGCCGCTCCAGCTTTAGGCGAGGAGCAGGTCTATGAGACTGCGCCTTTCCATTTGCCCAATGTGGCGGCAGCTGCTCAATCCACGGCACCCGAAGGCGGTTTTGTTGTGTCCAACTATTATGGCAATGCGCATGATTCTTCGCAGTTACTGCAGGCTTATGCCGAGGAGGAAGCTCATCGTCAACAGCTGGAAACGGAGCAGGCTGCATTGGAGCTGCAGAAACAGCAGCAATACCAGCTGGAGGAACTAAGAGCACAAGCTGTGGAACAGCAACAGCAACTGCAGTTGCAGCAGTTGCAGGCTCAGGCACAAGAAGAACACTATCAGCAACAGCAGCAGCAACAACAGTTGCAACTCTTCCAACTGCAGCAGCAGCAGCAACAACAACAAGAGCAGCTACTGCAGCAGCAGCAACAACACCAGCAGCTATTGCAACAGCCACAACATCAGCAATATGTACAGGAATTGGGTGGAGCACACAGCGCGCCACTGCGAATCTTTGTGCCAGACGAGGAGTTGGCAGGCGAAACGGTAAGCTTGATAGCGTAATAAAAGGGCGTTGCAGTTGCAAGGTGGCTGCAATACTGAAGTTTGGATTGCAACAAATAGCTGCAAGCTTAAGGAAAATAATATATTTATAAATATTTAATATCAATTCAACTCAAAAACAACTTAATATATGAAAATTAAATGCTTTATTTGCTTGCAGTTATTTTGATGTAGTGTAAAAATATGTTTTGTGCCACTGTGCATAAATTAGTTTAAGTTGGAGATAAGATATTAAATGTTATTTATGATTTTTGTATATTATGCCACAGCGCCTGCAAAAACGTTCGGATGATGTAAAAAAAGGCACTGTGGAGGATGTTAAAACCTTGGAGCAAAACGACAACGATCAAAAAGATTCCTTTGAGGTGTCCACATCTGTTGAAGTTTCCGGTGACAATCATGGCGGCGCCAAGAATTAGTTTTTATGACGTAGTCTTAGCACTGTTGAAATTGTACTGTTATAAACAAATATTTATAAATGCATTCATATAGTGAGCAGTCGATAGTTCAATAAAAGTTATTTATTTATATATTTGATATGATGAGTATTTGAATTTTCAATGTTCAGCAAAACAGTATTTTTCTATGCTGGCGAACCTGTGGTTATTACTGAACAAACGAACTGGTTTCGTTACCTAGTAGTTCGGGCTATCAAAGATTATCGCTGAAATATCGGTTATGTAATCTTTACGCGTAAATTACCATCAACAGTTACACAGATTTGCTAATTAAATTATATATTTTGATTACATATTTTCATGTGACAAAAATAATTGACTTGTTCGATGTGAAACGAACTGCTTTCATGAGCTAGTTCCGGTTATCGAAAAGCTATCGCTTCAAAATATCGGTAGCGATAAAAATAAACTATCAATCAGCGACACATCGCAGCTCGCAAAACATTTGGTTTGTGTTATTTAATAAAAGCGTAAAATGTAAGTACTGCAATTTATAACAAATGATAAAACTATTCTAAAGCTTATTTTACATAAATTTTCACACGATAGCAGATAGTTGTGCGGCCTTCATATAGAAATTGCCAAAGCAAAAACCTTAGAGCAGCCGCTATCCACGCTTGTTTTTGTTGCACGCACATTTTTCTAGAAGCACCAAAATGATTATACCGATACGCTGTTTTACTTGTGGCAAGGTTATTGGAAACAAATGGGAATCGTACCTAGGACTTCTGCAAGCTGAGTACACTGAAGGGTAAGTTGCCAAAAGTTGCTACAAAAGCTGCACAGCTTCTAAAATATTTATCGCAAATTACAGTGACGCGCTTGATGCACTGGGTCTAAAGCGATACTGCTGTCGTCGCATGCTGCTCGGACATGTGGATCTGATTGAGAAACTTCTCAATTACGCGCCACTCGAAAAGTAAAAGCTCATATAATGTAAGGATTCGTAAATGTAAGGAAATAAAAACAGTAAAATTTATTCCAAATAGAAAGTTCAACTTTAAAGCAGTTTTGTTACAAGTGTAAACCCTACAATTTATCCATAAACCAAGGTTGGCCGTTGTTCTCACGGCGTTTTGTTAATATCTCACAACCATTGTTGGTGACCAGCAAAGTTTGTTCAAACTGCGCCGAGTATAGTCCATCGGCAGTAACAGCAGTCCAGTCATCTGGCCAGGATTCAGCCTTTTGCACGCCCTCGGAAATCATGGGCTCTATAGTAAAGCAGTGTCCGGCAGCCATAACACCCACGGCAGCGTTCTCTGTAATTGGCAGCTAAATTAGATCAAGTTTTATAACTATTCGAAGCAAACTTACTGGCATAGTGAGGCACATTGGGGGCAGTGTGGAAAACGCGGTGTATGCCATGGCCGCAATAGCTTTTGACCACGCTAAAACCATGTGGCGCTACATACTTTTGTATAACATTACCAATCTCGCGGTATTTAACACCAGGACGCACCAGCTCTATGGCCTTGGTTAGCGCCTCGTGCGTTACACGCACCAGTTTTTTGTGCTTCTCGGCCACATTGCCCACAAAGAAGGTTTCGTTAAGATCACCATGAAAGCCATGGTGGTAAACAGTGACATCTATATTGCAAAGATCGCCATCTTCCAGCGGACGCTTGTCTGGTATGCCATGGCATATAACCTCATTGACCGAGGTGCAGCAAGACTTGGGAAAGTTGTAATAATTCAGCGGTGATGGATAACAATCGCGCTCAATGGCTGCCTCGTGCACCAAACGATCCAATTCGTCTGTTGTGACGCCCACTTCCACCGCCTTAGCGCCTTCATCCAAACATTCACGTCCCAGTCTGCCAGCCACTTTCATGGCTTCAATTTCGTCATCATCTAGTACTTTAATGGTTGTGCCACGCAAGGCTTCCTCGGAAAGCGAGCGTCCGCGTGGATGAGTGGCATAGTCGGGCCTCTCTATGGCATCAGGTACTGCACGTTTTGGTGTCTGTGGATAAGGACGCAGCTTGCCCGTAAACTTGAAGCGTGGCCAGGGATTGAATACGCCATCATCGCCGATGTCTGCGGTGTCGCTTCTTCCGTCTGTATCACAAAAAAAAAAATTGTACAAATAATTCCACATTTTCAAGTGTCATTGACTTTACAAAATTTTTTAGACTTACCGGCTAGCGCATGTATAATTTTATGTTCTTTCCAAAAACCCTTAAAGCAGGGTTGGGAGCAGAAAAAGGATCCTTTTATGCCTAGCTTCAGGCAAGTGGGGCACTGCAGCGTGGCTTCTTTGCCACAATTCGTTGTTTCGCATTTTTGGGTCATTTTCATTAAAATGTGTAATAAAATTTTACCCAAAAATAGTTGAGACTTACGAGCCGACTAAAATTAACAGCGGCGTTATTTCAATTAGTATGAAATTTTAAGTGAGGTTGTTAGGCAACACTGTTTTAGCATGCAGCAAGCTAAGTTGGCAGCGCCTAACTAGCGCGCGCAACTCAAAATTCAAATGTAACAAAGAGACTGCGTTAGTTTTCTTTGTGCAACATAAAAAGGTTGTCCAACATTTTGAAATGCATAAACAATAAGTAATTCAAAAACGTTATTAAAACGTAACTTAGCATAACATAGTTTTAAAGCTGCCAGGAACAAGTATCCAAAATTACTACAGTGCACTAGCGAAACCGTGAATACGCCGCTTAAAACCTTATAACTGGACAGTAAATAATTCAAACTGTTTATGTTACAAATCCGCAAATACGTCGAGCTCTCATATTTCCTAGTTTCTCAAATACTCTAGACAAAAAAGTTTGACAAAACCAACCCGTTAAAATCTTATGTCGAAATTATTTTGAAACAAAAATATCACAAAAACCGCCAAAAACATTTATTTTATTTGCATAACTTTTTTAATAAATAATATTTCTTCATACCTTTAGTGTTTTAAGCCAGATTTTTATAAATGATATATCGGTTTAAAGATCTCAACTGAAAGCCTATTAAAAATCATCTAACTCATGGCTAGGAAGTGTTCACTTAAATTTCTGGGCAAAGAAGTTGCAGCTATTTATGTTTTTCGTGCTATGCTTACTTTGTAAACATCCTCCTAGCCCTTTTCAACAATAAACCATTTATAAAAATCGGCCAACCAATTCCGAAGTTATTGGAAAATCATTGGTCACAATCAAGTTACAAATTACCTTTTTATGCCTAATCGTGGGCCACAAACTATTTTAAGTTAAAATTGTTCACTCTTACTAAAAGTCAAATTGTAAATGTATATCGATTGCTAAGTTTATGACAATACCAAAACAAGTTAAGTACCTAACAAGCGTTAAGGTTATTCTTTTTTAAAACGACTTCAAAGAGCACTAAAGTAAAATAAGTTAACTAAAACCACACAGAAATGAAATAGTGTAATTAATTCATGAATGTAAAAGTTATTGTTAATAAAGCATAAATAATAACATTTTTCCGAAATAATAGTAATAAGAAATGAAAAACCCGCTAAACTAGTTCACGTTGTCGCGCGTTCACTGTAACTGCAGCAGCAACCTGTAAGATTGCCAGGATAACAAAAACAAAAGCGAGCAGCGCAAACGGAAATGAAAACTAGCACGAAGCTGGCTGGCTTCGTCTCGGCTCGAAGCGACTCGGCTGATGCTGTGCTCGCTCGTTGCTGCTGTCGTTTCAGCATCTTCGTCAAAGTCGTGTGCTGCTGCAGCCGCTGCTTTCATTCGAGTTCGAGCTGCCAAACGCAACGGTCGCGCGCGGTTAAGACAAAAAACGCATGCAGTTGCTCATGCGCCGCGTTAGAACAAGTGTAATACATAATCAAAGTAAACACAAAAACAGCAACGGAAGCATATCAAACGCCATTTTAACGTACGTAACGTAACTGTGTTGATTTCGCTTTTCAATCAAGTGTTACGTTTTGTCAATCAGCCAATCAGTTTTTCAGTCAATTGGTCAATGCTGCTGCGGCGATCTTCGCACTCGTTCGATCGTTGTCTGCTGTGTTTTTGTTGCTTATCAGCGGCAGTCAAGTCAAACGCAGCGTTGTTTTTGCGTTATTTTTGAAGACAACGACGACACAACGACAAACGCGATCAAAGCCAAAAACATACATAAATTATAATTATAATAATAACAAAAAAAATATCAGTTTCTGTTGCTGCTGCCACTGATAGCCGAGAATGCGCAGCATCATCAATACTAGCTATAAATAACAAACGACACGCGGTCGCCGTCTGTGTGCATTCCACGCTGCGTTGCGTCGCGTCGCGCCGCACTGCGCTGCTCCCCCGCCGCCTTTTCGCTGAAGTCGACCCCATCTAGAAGTAGCGTACAGTGGGTGTTGTTGTTGTGGCTACGCATCTTACCGCCGTTTAGCGCTTTTCCGCTTTCCCGCTTTCCCGCTTTTCATTTCAAATCGCAAAACAAAAGCGAAACGCAAATCGTTCGTTGTCAATCTAAAGGCCGTCGCTGTAATTAAAATAGATTTCCTGTGCATGTGTTTATACAAGTGTCTGTATCTGTGTGTGAATTCGCATATTTTTTTACGACTGCAATAAGGAACAACGCCAAAAGTCAAGGTGCTCCACAGTGAGCCACAGTCAACAACGATCAAGGAACACAAACATCGATGCCAAACGCGCTGCCGCAACGCTTGCAGCGCCGCAACGAACTGACGCGCTGCTAATTTGAACTCGTTCACAAACGCTTGTGCGTATCGTCGCCGTGCTATTGGCCCCGCTCTTTTTGGCCAACGCGAACTGCTTCTACTGATCGTAGCCTGCGGCCGCAATTAAAGGTAAGCAAACTTCAAGGCAGGCATTAGACTTAATTGGCTTTACCTGCCCTTTTAGGGCCCAAGAACAAGACCAAGACTCACAACAATGCATTGCATGCAGTCTTTAGAAAAAAACCGAATTCTTGCATTGTCATAAGCTTAGAATTAGCGCAGAAGTGCCGGATTTTGAAACCTAAAATGAGTCCTGCAAATTTGGGCGCTCAAATTTAAGAAGTTACGACACTTTTCAACTTCTCAAACCTTTAAAAAGAGCGAGTAGTAAGGGGAATTCAGCAAAGTTTTTACACTTGACACCGTTAAAAACTTGCGTTTTTATGCCTATAAAGGTATAAAATAGAGCAAACAAATCTTTATAGCAAAAACTTCTCAAATACTGAGACACCAAAGGTGTTAGTTAGGTGTTTTTTTTTAAAGGTTTCTTGTTTTATCGCTTAAATTAAGCCTAATTGGTGGAAATAAAACCATGTGTACATGTTGCACACGTGTATATATATCAGTTTGCTCCCGGACAGAAAGACCTCCTACTCATGTTTTTGTTTATTTATAAAAAAAAATCGTTGTATGAACGTCTGCTACACTTAAATGTAAAATAAACTTAAGCTTAAAATGTCTGAATTTTATTGGTAGCTTTGGTTCACAATTTCAGGCCTATGTGACTCCAATTGACTGTTGGACCAAGGTTATTCTAAGTGAAAATAGTGTGTTGTTTGTTTAACATTTGGGTCAAAACAACATTTTATTGCTTTACGAATTCTTAATATTAATTAGTTTTAAGAGTTTTTCCATTAATGTATAATGCCCTTGTGCTAGGAAGTTTGCCATTGTGTCTACCTATGATTTTAAAACATGGAAAACCAGAACATGACCCTGAATCGTAATGACCTATAAGTCTTCTGAGTTCACTTAGCAAAGTTTGGGAAATATTACTTTTTGTCTTGTTGTCGGCGTGGAGGAATTTTCGCCTGAACATCAATTTGGTTTTAGAAGAAGTCAGGGAACTGTTGAGTTACTTCATCGCGCCACTGATCATATACTGATTGCAATGCATTATTTCTTGATGTGGAACAAGCTTTCGATAGAGTTTGGCTTTACCGATAACTACACAATGTTCAACGATCTCTACCTTCTGTTTACTTCTCACTTTTAAAATCGTATTTGAAAGACAGAAGTTTTGTTATTAAGACTGAAAATAATATTTCTGATTGCAAGTCTATGCTTGCTGGTGTTCCGCAGGAAAGTGTTTTGGGTCCATTGCTGTTCAGCTTTTACACGTATGATGCTCCAAATCCTGAGATTGATGATGATGATACGTGATTCTAGCGCATTTTGACGGCTGACTCTTAAATGAATGGAAGAAATGTAAAAAAAAAAACAAATGGAGATTGTCGCTCATACTCGGGCGCATTCAGACAGTGTGCCTTTGGCCTTTCTACAACGATGCTTGGCTTCCGAGATATCGCGACTGTCCGGTTTAGCCCCAGTCAGTCTTATGCTGACGACATGGCCTTTTTTTGTTCTTCTACGGACGAAAGGATTACTTCTTCGGAACCCCAATTATTTATATGGCGTCTTGAAGATTGGTCAAAGCATTGGAACATTAAGATCAACGTTGGTAAATGCCTCAATGAATGTTTTACCTTGAAGCGTGCTATTCCCCCCAAAATTGGGGTTTAATAACTATTTCATTACTGTGGATACCAAGGCTAAATATCCGGGTCTAATTTTAGACAAAAGGCTTACTTGCCACTGTGCGAGCCAGGATGAGAAAGTTAGGATGGCTCCTTTCCAGCAATTCTAAACTTTACATTGATATAAGACGGCTAATTAATATGCAGATTGTAGCGCCTGTCTGGAACTGGGGTATGTTGAATTGAGGAGTGGATGCAGAAAGTAATTAGAAACGGTTCCAGGTTTTTTAAAAGAAGGACCTGCGTTTTATTGCTGAGCCCTCTGGTATTTGAGGAATCGTAGAACGCATCTTTGGTTGCAACGTACTTGTCCTCCGTAGAGGCGTGAGCGCAAATCCGGCAGATGTTGAAGACCTTCGCCTTGATGCGGATAATTGTCATTCGTTCATTGATGTAAAGAGAGAGACATGGCTGCGAAGTCTCCGGCCAACAACAAATAGGCACCCGAATTCGCGCCTCTCCTCATGGAAGCTGTAGTAATGACGTAGTCTGCTACCTGCTATCCTGCACTCTACATCGCGTTTCATGGATGGCGGTTACATCTGCTTTACACATACTAAGCGCTTTTGCAAGGGTCCGTACATTTCAGGTATATTATTGACCTTTAAACATTTCCGTTCGCCAACTTTAAGCGTTTTCCCATCTGAGGAGCTCTCTCTTTTTTTTCATATGAGTGATCCTACCACCTAAATATAAATATACCTTGGACGAGATGAACTAATTAATACTGTAATCGCTAGTTACCGTTACTTGCTATATCGTACCTATGCGCACTCATAAATTTGAGACTTAGTTAATTATCAACCGCTTTAAGATTTCTCTACGGTTCTGGAAAGGGGAATGGTAGCATTAGACCAAAAACAATAGGAACAGTGTTCGTCTTTGGTAAGAATATATACGAAATAATGGGTTTTTAAATGTAACTACATTTTTGGATATTTTAATACAGAAAAATATATATATTTTTATGGTCTACTAAACTAGACCAACAATCTAGAAAAAGTCAGTACTTTTCATTTGGCTATCTTCACGGCTGAAGGAATACAGCTAAATAAGAAGATCAGAACTCTACATATGTCATTCCTATTTTACGAATACCAATTTTTCTAATATGCCGCGCAAGTTACGTGCAGTGTATCTTCGGAAATTAACTAGAAATGCAAGCCGATTGTGCTCCTTTATTTTTTGTGACACACATTTTTATCGCTGATAAAATGCCACTGCCACATACCATATGATGTTTATGTAGTATGTTGACTCTTAATGTTGATTTTTCGCAACTAATGATTCTTACAAACATTAAAAACTGCAACAGCCCCAACGGTTTTTTGTGAATGTTATACTTTGAGTGGTCAAAGGCAACTAGGAGGAGAGACCCACCTCATGCAGGTATACAATCTGCAACCCATTTGGATCTAGGTACAGACAGTTCTGAGCTGCTGTCCCGAATGTCACTTGCTAGTGTTTTATAGATCTAATTTGTAATTATAAAGAAAGCCAATGAATATAGCCTTTTGATACTATCAATTCCTTAATTTAATTAATTAATCCTTAATTTCATTATCGAAATGCATGCATGAAAATTTGAAATCTTAAACTCTATTTCAGAATGCTTGACACAATTCGTTTGCTAACTTGTTAATACTTATAAATACTTAAAGATTTAAGTGGAGTGCAAACGCACATTAACATAAAACTAAAATCAGCTTTCAACACGTAAAAGAAGATAGAGCTCATCTCCGGCCAATTCAGTTCATGGGGCATAGTGACGAAATATTGATTCACTTGGATTTCATTTAAGAGTTTTAAGACAACTTAACTAAAAAATGGATGAATACATTGGACACAAGTTGCAGTTTTTCGGAAAAAGCATGAAGTTTCAGCACTTCAAAGTAAACTTCAAAATCCATTTTGATTATTAAGTTTATTCGCAAGTTTTGTCCCAACAAAAATAAAGTCAAGTTAATCACACTGCGATGAGAGCATGCATACGTGCTCGCACTTCGAATGCATTCTTTTAAGAGCATCGTTAGAAGCCAAGCAAAAAAAAAAAAAAATTATATGCGTATTTTATTAGAACTGCTTAATTTTGACTTTGAACCTTTTATTTGTGGAGAATGGCACGTGGCATTGCCGAAATTTTCTACATAAATTCTACGAAAATAGAGATCAGATTTTACGAAAATTGCTTCACTTTAAGACTTTAAGGCATAGTTCGCAAATAACAGTCAACCCGAAAAAGTTATGTCAACTCGGTTTCGGTCGAGCCGAAATTTTCTCGCTGCGCTTGTGTCCGCTGTCTTGTATTCAGGGTTGAGTAAAAATTCTGACCGTTCCTCGTTATACTTCGATATAGTGGTTTTGCTTAGACGTGCATCGCGATTTTTGATTAAAAAAGTGGATTTTGCAAGACATCGAATCATTTTGAACTCTTTCAAGTTTATTTCTGATAAAGTCCGTATTTACAATACAAACGATTTTGTTTCACATTCAAAGCATTTCATATAACACTAAACCACAAAACAAAGCCATTGGCAAAATATTTTCTGCCTTTTTCGTTCAAGTTCGGGTTCCTGATTTCGAATTCCCCAAGCTTTTTGGATTACCCCAGCAAGATTTTCGCATCATCGATATGTAAACAATTTGATATTTTGATGTTTTGAACATAGTCACTTATTTTTCGAGAATCTTACTGCCGATCGCAATGAATTGTAATCCACAATCGAGTTAGCTTATAATATAAAACAATTCTGTGGTCAAACGGAAGATTAACTTTGGAATAGTGACATGAAATGAAGCTCCAGAACTCAATAAGTCAACATTTTCTTAAGTCGACCTAATTTACTCTTCCATATGACCACCGAATTAATCGCGATCTGAAGTAAGCTTTTCAAGTACCATGCAAGTTAATGACTTTCGAGCTCGCGCAACATCGAATTTTTTGAAACAGCAGTGATTCGAAAACTGTGCCAGAAAATACTGAAGATACCAATACTGTTGCGGCATTTGAAATCAAGGACACCAAATTTACCGGGAAATGGTATGTTTTTGCCAAGATTCTTTCACTGTGGTCAAATATGTTGCTTGGTCCATCTTTGTGTTTCAAATTTGTTAAAAGTGTCAACATGAAGATAATAAATTCGTATTAACCAAAAATATCTCCTTGAGTAGTGCTTTAATTCTTCGTAACTGGCCAAAACAACCCGTTATTGGGTTACGGCCTGATGCTAATACATTCTTTCATTGGAATCTCTTGCTCTGGATTGGTTAGGGGCTTGATGGAATGAGGGAATAACAGTTAATTTTGGCCTGATGGTAGCTATAGGACACCTTGGGGTCCTGTCCTCAAGAAGGGTGACCCCACGGTGTGCGCTAACTGCCGTCGTATAAGTCTTCTTTCTCTTATGTATAATGCCCTTTCGAGCGTACTGTGGGAAAGACTAAAACCATTTGCGACAGAACTGATCGGACCTTATTAGTGTAGTATTAGTCCTAGTAAGTCCACCATAGCTTAGATATGTTGATGATAGTTTAGGAAAAGTCCCACGAATACCAAATCCATACCCACCATCTCTTTGTTGATTATAAAGCAGCATTTTATAGCCCGTTGATGGATCTCTGTCTGAGTTTGGAGTCCCTGCAAAGTTGGTGCGACTATGCAGAATGACGTTGAGCAACACACGCAGCTCCGTTAACTATGTTCTATTAGAGTGTCCAGTCTCCAATCCTAATCAAAAAACTTGTCATATTCTAAAAGATTAAGAAAAATGCTAAATTCGACCTTGTTTTCTCGTGTTGCAACCAATTCTTACTTTAAGGCATGAAAATAAGGTAAGAAATTAAAAAAAAAATTAATAAATTCTAGCAGGAGAAAAACGTCTTTGAATAAAGATAAGACTAGTTTGCAATTTGGAGGGGTATTTTGTGCCTAGGCTTCCGAAATGACTAAAAATTGGCAAAATATTGTGCTTGAGTTTTTATTTCAGTGTAGAAGCTGTATGTAGTGTAGAAGTAGAAGTTTGTATGCTCATGGCCGATGCCATTGGTTGGAATATCACGTCACTTTAAAAGTTTAGCAAAGAAAAGTCTTAGTGCAGTATCTGTACCACAAATATGACTTCGAAATCAGCATAAAAGATATTGAAGCTCGTCAATCTCTTGTGCCAAAATCAACATCGACCAACAACAAAGTCTTGCCTGTCATCTTCATGTACTAAAATGAAATGAAATCAAATGGCCAAACTTTCATACGGTAGAAGATTCTAGGCTTAAGCCTCCCCGCCGTATCTAGCTGTTAGTATACAAAGTAGCCTGATGCTTTTGTCAGTTAGATGAAAATTTATGCGAATGCCGTTGAGCGGCAGACAAAAAAGGACATGGAAAATATGATATTCAAAGCGTTTTGAGTTATGCCCCGCCGCCATGGTTTAAGCAACGCTTCAACACTTCCGTTTGCCAGAAAATCAACTTCCGTTGGCAAACAATTGTCAGCGGAGTGGATTGGAGCTGGTGTTAAGGTTGGCATTGGCGTTGGCGTTGGCTTCGCAGTCGCCGCAGTCATTGCTGGCGTTGAAGTTTGGTTGCGATGCCTTTTGTAGCAAACGCAGCACAAAAGACGCATTGATATTGTTGCCAGGTTGCTTACGCTCCAGTGCACGCACACACACACACACACACACACACACACACACACACACACACACACACACACACACACACACACACACAGATACACCTAGATATAGAGCAAGTTGCATGGCACGCATTTAACTTTCGCTTCACTTGCGCTGCCGCGCTTAGTTGCTCCGCACCCGCAACCTTACGAGCAGACGCCATTTTGTGGCATTTTGCCGAGCAGCGTTGGCTGCTTATTGCCAGTGCTATTACGCATTGTATGCGACCCCGGCCGTTACCCGGCCCGCCAGTGTCCTGCCGCCTGCAATTCAACCGCGTATTAAAAAATTGCTTGCGTATGCAATTCTTAACAATTCTTTCTTTTGGCCAGAGACAAGGACAAACAGGCGACATTTCATATTTTTTTTTTTACTCTTCTGCGCTCTTGCCAACTACGCTTTGAGTAGAATTCATTTTATTTCATTTCAGTTTCAGTTTCCTTTGCTTTTCACACGCACTTCACTGGAGCAGCCGGAGCACCCTGAGCAGCATGGCGGCGCGTGCTTAACAAATTTTTGCTGTATTTTCGGTTTTTCCTCCTGTTTATTGTTGCTGTCCTTTGTGTGTCTTGGGTTTTACGTTATTCGTTTTTCGTTTTTCGCTTTTCTTCTTCCTTTGCTGCCCATCACTGCTGTCGCAGCATTTTTAACAGACCAAAAATTAAAAGCGAATTATGCATGTAGAGCAGATGAGGTAGAGCGAGAGATTGTGCTCTGCCAAGGTAACCCAAAAGGTAAGACAGCTGCAGATAGCGTTGATGACTTGTATAAGGTATACAACGTTTGGAAAGTACATAAGCTGGCGCATTGTCTGAGTTCCAACGGTCTACTGGTCGCCCAGTTACTTGCTTACTTTATGCAACATATCTGCAAATCTGTGCGGCAGTCAAGCAAACGATGTGAGTTATGAATGTATTTGTGTCGTGGGAGGCGCTAAGTAATACCCAGCGTGGGCGTGTGCCTGTCTTTGTGTTTGTGTCAACGCACAGCTGACGCCCCCTAACAAACTTCACATCCTGCACAGACAATCCTCGCCCGTCACTTGGCTTGGTTATTTCTTCTGCGTATTCACTTCATCTTTTGAATTCCCTTTTTTTTCGGTTGCTGTTGTTGTAGTGCCAACTCCTGCTCCTTTAGCATAGTTAATGATATGTCGCCAGTGTGTGTGGGAGTGGGTTGGGTTCCTTATGAGTTTGGCGGCGACTCAAACACAAGTGCGCTTTCGCTGGGCTGAGTGGTTACTCTTAAGTCGCCTTTCTCTGTCTTTTCAGCTGTACTTCTCTGATATTATACCCAAACGGCATGTGTAATTAATTGACGTCTAAGCAGATTTCATTTTTCGCTTCTTTGCTCCACTTTGCGTCTGACTTCAGACTAATTTATGTGCAATTTTTTTTTTTATCATTATTATTATATGTATATAATTTTTTTTCTCTGTTTGTCATGCTTTCCAAATTGCCATTAAATATAAAAGGAATTATGTATAAATATGGGAATTACATGGAAAAAACTTTAATGACAATGTTTATATTAATAGGTATGTTGTATATGACTGGCTTTTCATAAAACGGTTTATACTCTATGTATGAAAGGCAATTCAAATACCTATAAGCGTTATTTGTATGCTTCTCTTATTGTTCCAATTTCTAAATAATTTGTTTCATATTTGAAAGTTAGATAAAATCTCTATCTTGTTGCTGTTTTCCAAATTTCCGATTAAATGAACAAATTTTGCCACTAATATATGCTACATTTTTTGGGATTGCATATTGCAAAAGTTACGAGTTGACCATTTGTCATCATCATTCCCAATACATAGCGTAGCAGCAAGTATTACAGTTTCAGTCACAAGTTTCGATATGTACATGATGATCTGAACTCATGGATCCAAGAAAGAAGCTAATAAATAGGCTATGGAGCATTTTTGGACCCCTTTTTCACACACTATATGAAAACAAATATGGGTGAAACTTATATCATTGTATAGGGATTTTCAAGTGCAGAATATAAGTTTTTACGAACGTTTTCTCCCACTCATAGCTCAGTGGCTCATATAAATCACAAGAAAGAGTGGGAGAGATATCAGAAATGCTAAATGATTTTTAATTACAAAATTTATGGATTTTAATTTGCAGTCAGGATCCGACAGCGCGGTTACCCCTAGTATCAATAAATAGGTTTTAAAAATAAGATATAAGCGGACCGAATGTCCGATCAGTTCTTTTGCAATCGGCTTCAGTCTTTCATATAAAATGTTCGCATTATATGCGATAGAAAGAAGAGTGTCATCACAGCTTATACTGTAGGGTCGCCCTTCTTGAGGACAGGATAAAGGACACTGAAGTTCCATTCATCGAGCATGCTCTCAGAGCTGGTGCATGCACCTTACACTCATTATCGCCAGTGTTGAACAACAGCTATATTGTCCTCCCTAACTTCGTCATACCCAGTCGGTGGTATATCCATGATGGAAATTTACTCCGGAAGCAGCATTATTTTTATCATTTACCGATAGCAGGCTGAAGAGGTGTTCGCTTCATAACCTCAGTGCATCATATACATCCACTACGAGATTTTCATCTGCTTCTTTACAGACATACGCCTGACTTTTGGGAAGAAGTTCCTTAGGCGCTTGTTACGCGAAGCTACATTTTTAAATGAGAAACTGAAAAAATCTCTCACCAAATGTCGCTCGATAGTAGAACGCATTATTATATGAAGCAAGTCGCGTATGGTTGCAGGCGGGACAACTTGCTCGAAAATTTCACTTGGTTTAACAGGCGCTTTAAGTCATTCCTGCTCCTGCACATCTTGACCTCCTTTTGCTCGAGTTTAGTTGTCTCCTTAGCTTAGGGTACACGGATTTTGAATTTTTTTTCCTAATACTGAAACCCCGTGTGGGGTCAAAGCTTTTCTTATGAGGCGATTATAATGACACTGGGTTCTTTCGAGACCAGTAAAGCCACCCCTGGCCTTAAAAGGGTTGTGCGTAGGATTTGGGACCCAACACGTAAAACCGCAATTCCAATGGATGAATGTATTTACATCAGGCCGTAACCCGAAAACAGGTTGTTATGGCCAGTTAAGATGAAGAATGCTAAGACTATAGTAGGAGTCATTCCACTTGCACTCCTAACTTCCCGAACTTGTGAAATTTTATTACTACCATGTTTTTTTTGCGATTATTTTGGAATCAAAAGTTTAATTTGCCAGTTTCAGTACTAATTAAGAGAAAATAATCAACTTGAGTTAGATTTGCGGTTATGCCATCACTGGTTATAACAGCGGCTCACAATCATCTCTGTCTAGAGCGCACCTAGTAAAGCCGCAATTTCACTATCTAAGAGGTGTCGAAACTTTGCCGTTCTAATCTCGCAACCTTTGCCTTTGTTTTGAAAACTTAATTCTTTCAAGACGAAATATAAGAGCGACGGAAAGTAGCGGAAAAATTGGGCCATGTGCAGAACTTAAAACGCTATTCACTTCTTACTAAGCCCAAAAGACACAGATGGTCTGAAAAGATGTTCAATTGCTGAGTTACTTACTAACACACTGACATTTGTAAATAAAATTAAGGGCGATGAAATTAAATTTGATGCCGCCTGCAGTAAACAGCGCATAAACTATTTCAACATTGCAATCAAAACTTTCAAAAACTTAGCAGCGAAAAACCGTTACATATCTTAGATGTAGTAGGTACATAAACATCTATGTAAATAGGCAATTACCAAGATTCGCTGCTTTGACATGGTAGATCAGTGCCATACGTAACGTCTGCCATCAGTTTCATTCATTCTTTTAAACCAAGACACACACAAACACACACTTGCAAGTACACCAACTTATATACACGAAAGTTTTCATTGTAGTTGTTCACTAGCAGTTTGATGCCAAAAGTTAAGCCAGCTGCCGTCACAGGCAGACGGACGGACAAGGAGACATATAGACAGACAGCAGCAGACATTTCACATTTCTTTACTTTTCCTGTTGAACTCCTTTTTATACATTTTATGCTTCTTTTTTCGTCCTTTCGGACATACAAATTTGTACAACATTGGAATTCCAACGTTCTTAACGCCCGTCAACTCCCAGTCACTTGTATTTGCCAAATTAAAAGGATTTCATTCGCTTTTCATATTTGCATCTTTCGGCGCTTATTTTTTTTATCGTTTCTTTGCCAGGCTATTCTTAGCTCGTCCATTTTCCCACGCAATCCACATAAAAAGGAAAATCTCGGCTGCATAATTTTTTTACTTCTGGTTTTTTTTTCGAGGCTATCCAAAGATTTGTGGTTCCTCCCAGCCTGGCAATTGTTATTCATGTCCAGCCAAAAACAACAGCTCGACACCAGCCTACAGGCTGAACCGTCTGCCAAGGTGAGCGCTCTGTCTCTCAGTCTCTCAGTGAATTCACCGTTGTTAGTATTAATTATTTCTTAACTTTAGTGGCCAGGCGGGGCCAAGCAACTTTATAAATAAATAAATCGCACAATATTCTTCATATAATAAACAGCAGCTCGGCGTCAGCTGCCTTTAGGCGGTTGTCTGTCCCGCCGTCTGTCTATCCGGCCTTTGGTTATTTGTAGCACTGGGGCCCGGGTTTCTGTTACTGATTATGGCACAGAATGCGCCGCCATTGGGTGGTTGCCTGTTGGACTGACTATCTGTCTGCGGTGTATTTTATGGTTGAACTTTATTTACATTCACGTGCGCCCTGTCAGAGTGGATAATGTAGTGTGTTTGGGAGGGAGGGGTAGACAGAGACAGAGTCTGTATAAGAGGTAGTCAAGCAGCATGCCAACGCGCAAGCTGCTAAATAAGCAGCAGGATAGCGAATACACTGAGAAAAACGTGTCAGTGTGATAAGTAGTAGCTGTAATTGAAATAAGTTTCGTTAGCAAACGGAATACGACTCATAAAAAGATCAAGAAGAAGAGTTAGTGCTGTTTTTCATGGAATTATTTAGCAGCGGATTCCCTGCATGACTACTGCAAAACCTCAAACTTGACCTGGAACATAGACAGGTCGCCTTAGTCCAAATCCAAATCTCTCCATCGCCGCGTACTTTGGCACAGAATTGATAATGATGCCGACACCACCAATGTTTCTGACTCCAGTAATCGACTTTGCACTGATCAAATTTGATGTAGGCGGTGATCTTGCTATTGGCAGTATCCTTTGTCGTGTATGACTAGTAGGCCAATATGCCAATCATTCTTGTCAGCTAAATTGGTTGAATTGATAGCGGTCTACAAAGACACAATCTGTAAGGAACGCTTGAAACCCACCACTGAATGCCGTGTAGCAAAATACTTCGTGAAAGTACCAAATCCAAAAGCCTCCAGATATCTTCTTCGGTAAAAGAGGAAAGATCTACGAGCCTTGGTTAGATTATTCACGGGTGACAATACATTTGGCCAACACTTGGACAATATGAGCCTTTTTTTCGACCCAACTTGCGCAGACTAAAAGAAGCAGACTCTACGAAGCACTTTTTATGTTACTGTCTCACTTTGAACAGGCTGGAATTCTTATATATGGAGAAGCCACCATTGACATAGTATACTAAGCCGCATACGGGCATGGCAATGCACAGCTTGCTGCATAACGATCTTAGTTACCGCATCACCGTTCAGAGTGTACTTAAGACATTTTCTCAAGAAGATCAACAAATTTCTTGGCCGCGAATCAACTACCTAATTGGAAACTGAGTGCACATACTTTGGTTTCCAAATTACAGACCAATTGAAATAGTTGTTTTTAAACCAAAAGTTATTTCGAGTGTCGCTTTTTAAGAAAAGCAACAGCAATTCGCTGCAATTTCTATAGACAGCGAAAACGTGAAATGCGGCACAGTGGAATAAGTGTGTTTTGTGCAATCAATTGTGAGTGTTATTTTGGCTGATCCAGCAATAGCCTTACGAATGCGAATTAAGACCAACCATGAAAGTAAACAACTGAAAACAACGGCACCACGGATTATGCTGTGGGCGACGTCTTCCACAACTCTATAGTGTAGGCAGATCTTTTGTCCGATTACTGCTCTATCGATCATATTTTAACTACGTGCCAAAACTTGACCACTTTTAACAGAATCCAATTCGACAGGTTCTGTGTTATAATTTTAATTCATTATAGCCATGTCCGTCTGACCGTCCGTCCGTGTTGTAACGTGTTTCTCAAAGAATATTAAAGTTGGAGGACTGCAACAGAATTTCACTTTTTATAGAAATGTTAAGGCTAACATTATGCTAAGCAAATTTGGTGCGTATGTTAGACTCATGTTAGGCTTATAAACCAAACAATGTTGACCTTTTTTACGAATCATCCCCTTGCCACCGTAGTACAGTTACGTTTACCGCTCAACGCATCAATACAAAAATTTTACACCGTACTTTGATTTTCATGCGAAAAAAGGGTGCACAGTATCCCACTGTCGGTCACCGTCCCGACTGTCTGCATCTAATTTTTATATTTCGTCTTTTCTTGATCCTCCTCATAGTGCATGCTTGACTACATTCTTGATGTGAGCTAGCATCATATCCTTAAAAACAAACCCAGGCTTATAAACCAGACAATCTTGACCTGCTTTTACGAATCATCCCCTGTAACATCGTGGTACAGTTACGCTGACCACTCAAAGCATCAATACAAAAATTGTGCACCGAATTTGAGTTGCATGCGATCAATGGGTACAGAGTATCCCACTGTCGGTCACCGTCCCGACTGTCTGCATCTGGTTTTTATATTTCGTCTTTTCTTGGTCCTCCTCATCGTGCATGCTTGACTACATTCTTGATGTGAGTTAGCATCATATCCTTAAAAACGAACCCAACAGATCTTAACTGCTTTTATATTGTAAATCTGGAATCGCTGACCACTTCTATGTGACATTTAGTGCATATCATTAGAAAGTTTACCTAATAGGTTGGGTTTGAAATCTTATCATTCGAGGACTTAAAACAAGATTTGCATTCTTGACTTGGACAAGAAATACTTGGTTTCTTTTTTTTTTTTTGAGTGTAATACGTTTTCCGTTGTTGCTTTTGTTACAGTTGCAGCTCCCACCTGGTTGACGTTGGCCACTGGACACCAGTAGCCGTAGCCGGTCACAGGTGCTAGCTGGCCAAGTTTAATTATTTGCCCGTTGGCTTTGGTTAGTTCCACGTACACGGTTCTTTTATATCTCTGTGTTTTTGTGTGTGTTTCAGTGTTGGTTTGTTTGTCAGCTCGTGGTTGTTCTTGTTGTTGGTTTTGGAGCTGTTGCTGGCATTGCATACTGCGCTTGTAAAGCATTTTAAATCGCATAAAAAGCGTGCTCGGTCAGTCGGAATATAAGGTCGGCTGTGCTTACATAATATCATTTCAGCTGTTAGCTGAAGTGGGGCGCAGGGAAGAGGGCGTGGCAGCGCTTTGTGCGCCGTTGTCTTGCGTTGGTAATTGAAATTAAGTTGTTTGTAAATTGATATTTGCTGTTAGTGTTGCCATTAATGATGCTGCTCCGCTACTCCGCTGTGACTGCTGCGCCTGCTGCTATGCTACACATTTTTTCCAAGACATTTTGTAATTGTGTGCAGCTGGAAATGTCAACTGTCAGCGAGAAGACAGTGTAAATCAAAATTAAGCAAACAGTGAGACAGAAGAGTAGGCGTGGGTGTGGGTGTGGGCGTGGTTGACACGTCGAGATTTGCACTTGTAAAACACTAAAAATGACAGCAGAGCGCTCACTCCCGGCAAAGTAACATGGTCTAGGCTAACAAGCAGGCGAACCCACTAGCTTGCCACCAATCCCGCGCACCTCTAAAACTGACAGGCTTCAGCCACTTGCCGCTTGTCATTGTCAGCTCTGTAGTTTGAAACTTGCTGCGCGCACTTGACAACCCTGATTGATGGCTGCGAGCTTAGCAGCAAAGCTGAGCACATTACGTATACGTATAGTTGAAGCTACGTAAGCTGCGTGTCTAGCACGTTTATCTCGTATAATTAAACTGAAAATAAATAGCGCATAGCATTTACAGAAATTCAAGCAGTTGGCGGCGGGAGAGAGCGAGGCAGCGAGTTAGATCGAGCGAGACAGCGTGTTAGAGCGAGCGATATTAGATTTTGCACAACATTTATATGCTTTTAATATTATTATTATTATTATTTATTTATGCATATTATGTGTACTGCTTAGTGCATTTGCAGCTTTCAGCTTTGGGGGCGGAGTTCCTTCAAGTGTTTTCTTAAAAATAACAATCTTTACTTGTTGTTTAATACGCAGAAATTATCTTAAGACGGCTGAGCAATGAAATTTTAATATGTTTACGTTTAGTAAATGAAAACAACAGCAGCAGTGGAAAGAAATTGACCCCCAAAAATATAGCGCCGAAAAACACCGTAAACAGATAACCAAAGTCCTCGGCTTGTTGTGGGGTTGCCGGGCCGGATTTTCGCTGTTGATAAGCGCGGCGGCATTGGAATTTTTATATTTGCAAAAATTAAAAACTGGGGGAATAAAAACAAAAAAAAAACGCTGCCACAGCTTTAGAAAAATAAACGCTGCTTATGAATGGAACATGCAAACGGTAAAAGTACTTTCCAAGAAGAAGGAACAGCAGCAATTTCATTCGCTTATAATGAGCTGGCGGAGGGGTGTACAGTGTGCAGTGTAGGGGCTTTGAGTAGGTGCTGCTGAACAACGCCAGCCAATTAACATACTTTCTCAACGGTTTTTCAATTTCCTACCCAAGCGACTGAGCAAAAGCTTTTCAAGCAACTTATTCTTATGCTTTTTTAGCATACTCTTTAAGTGCTTTCTAAATACGGTATTAGAAGTTTTACCTTCAGCTTGTAACGCATTGAAGCAGTTGCCGCAGACTAAGTATAATTAATCTCACATAATTTGTGCAAAGTTAGCTGGTTTTCTTGGTTTTGAAAACTTAATCGAAAAGGTGGTTTTTAACCTTATTCGAATGTATTTATGGAAGTTGTGAACACCGGGCCTTTTAAATGCATCATTGTTGTAATAACAAACTCAAAAAAAAGTTAGACAGTTTTCCTTCAAATGCCCAACAATGTTAAATATCGTATACGAAATGCTCAAAGGATGCAAATTCTGACAGCCGGTAGCACTTCCGATCATTTAGTAAACAGTCATATTGCTAAGCGGTTAGCATTATCGAAAATTCCTAAAAGTGTCACACGTTCCTTTCAGTGCTGTCAATTTCTTAACGAATTTTTCAATATAAAATGTATATAATGCGTAAATTCTGGCTAAAAGTAGCTCTTCTGGTCATAACAACGCGTTACCTGGTTACGGCTTTATGTAGAGCATTCCTCTAGGCGCCTCTACTTTGCGCGCCTCTTCTCAAATCGGTAATGCCAAAGGTAGTTAGTTCTCTCTCCACTTGGTGCTTTTAACGGGGACATGGTCTGCCCCTTCGTCGCCTCCCTTTAACATTGAAGACCCTTCTCGCAGTAGACGGCGTAGCCACTAGATATTACTTTGTTCGACTATGTTAGTGTAGTCATAGAGCTCATAAAGATCATCGTTCCATCAAAGGCCGTAGTCGGCGCTAACGTGTAAAGGGCCAAACACCTTGACGAGTACTTTCCGCTCCAACAATCCAACACTTTATTAGACAGCGTCATGACCCATGCTTCAGCGCCATAAAGCAAAGTGTAAAGACTGAGCGACTTACAGAATGTTAGTTTCGTCTGGCGCAAGTGCTCTCTACTACTTATTTGCCTACTGAGATCCCCATGCTGACATGGTTTTTCATTGTAACTTTGGTGACAAGATAATCAACCAAATCCTTGACAGCGTCAAAAGTGTACTCTTCGACATCAATGTGAAAGTTTAACCGCGGCGACTCTCTACTCGAAGAACCATATACTTTGACTTGCTCTCATTTACAGCCAGACCCTCTCTGGCTTTCCATGGCCTCAAAGGCTCCAGTAATTAATACTACTAAAAGTGAATAGCGGAATACTAATTTCTGCATTATTTAATCGAAAGTGAAAATCGAAACTGGAAACATGTACTAACTCCAACGTTATATGGACGCGTATAGAACGTACAGTATAGCATTTAATGAGATTTCTATACATGGATATGTTATGTAGGTAGTTCAAATACAATATAAGGCTGCTTTCTAGGTTCGCCAGGAGTTAGAACCCATATGCTTCTTCTTGAGTTATCATAGCCTTTTTTAGGCAGCCATTGAGAGGGGAAATTTAGGCAGTTGGGAGCACCACGTGGAGGTTGTGCGTCAATTCGGTAATGGTAGAGACAGGGATCTGAGAGCCTCATCATTTCCTTCCAGAAAATAGGCCCACCCATTAGGCAGTTGGGAGCACCACGTGGAGGTTGTGCGTCAATTCGGTAATGGTAGAGACAGGGATCTGGGAGCCTCATCCTCTCCTACCAGAACATAGGCCCACCCATTAGAGCCGATATTAACTTGGTAATCGTATAGGAACATACATATTACACGGGTTCAACCTCTGGTGGCCATAAAACTTCAAAGGTTTGCATACCTAGTTAATGCCTTTAACGATGTCCTGATTCTCTTCTCATTATAATAGTAATCATTTGAAGTGGAGTATAAATACCGAATTCCATACGGTCTTAATACTTTACTTGGCACTCATTCGACTTTGGTTTCTTTTTTTAAGGATATATGTACTAAATTCCCAAATTCTTTATTTCTAGATTTTGCCAAAGAATCATAGGTATTTTTGATACATTAACGGATTACTTTATGGATGAAATTCTGTTTTAAATATATTCCGTATTCCTAGCTACATATCTATTGGCTTGAAATACGGTTGAAAACGATTTCTGGCACACCGCTGATTGTCTTTATTGTGAAATAAATGAACTTATTATTTATGGCTTACGTGCAGAGCATTGATTCTTCGCAAGCCAAACTGAACTTTTCTCTAACATTTCTCTTCATTTTTCGGCTTATTAAGTTTGGGAATTTATCAATTGAATTTTTAATTTTGCCTAAATGAAAAGCATTCTCATCAGCGGCAGCGCAACATCATCATCATCAACGTCGACGTCATTGTCTATTGCTCATGAATGTGTTTCCGTTCGTCTGTCGCAATGCCGCACATTGCTCCCATGCGGCGTATACGTAATTATGCGCTTGTGGATTATGAAAATGAAAATGGCTGCCAATGCCGTTTCCTGTTGGCAAAAACAAACCAAACGGAATGAAATGAAATTAAGAAAATATGTTACACTTTTTGCTGGCACTTTTCCACAAGCTTTACTATTGTTTTGCTTTGCCATTGGGTTAAATCATGGGTTCTTTTTGCCAGCGGCTCGGGGTACAAACTTTTTAAGGGTTGCCCATTGTGGCATAAATTGTTTAGCTATGTCTTTATCTTTATTTGGTAGTTGGTTAAAATGTTGAAACTTTATTTTGCTATGAATGGTATATTCTGTGTGTGTGTGAGTGTTTAATTGTTATGCCGGAAATTAAATGATTTAATAAGATTGTTGCAGTTTGAGTTTTGGCTAAGCAGCGGCTCATTTAGTTTAATTGAAAGGTTTCGGAATTGAAACAGTTTCGAGCACAATAAAGGGCAATCCGCTGAGTGCCGTTTGCCGTTTGCCTGCTGCGAATGCGTTAAACGGTTTTTAATTACCTGTCATTGTATCTTGGACTAAGGTCCTGCGTGTGTACCTATGTGCCTGTGTCTGTGTGTGTGTGTGTGTGTGTGTGTGTGTGTGTGTGAGTGTATCTATGTGTGTGCTGCGACACCTACAGCTTAAGTTAATTGAGTGCTAAGTCAAGCAAGTATCTTTTACCTGTTTGCCTACTTTGTTGCTTGCTCTGCCACTTTTTTCGCTCACTCCCTTCCCTTCTCTCTTGCTGCAAGTTTGCTACAGAATCGGCTTGTTTGGTTTTGTCTTGTCTACGCTGTCAGCCACATGTGCTGCTTGTCGTAAGTCGCTCTCCGCTCTTCACTTGCAACATGCTCAAATGTTACACACTTTTGTTTTCAATGTTTTGTGTACTCTTCTAGAGAGCATATAGCATATAGGAGGAAATCAGAGACAAAACTACAAGCAGACAGACTAGTAACAAAACGTTTCCATAAAGCTCTGCTTTCGAACTACTATATGCGGTATTTAAGTTATTTCGAGTTTGAAAAATCACAATTTTCAGCCATATAAAAACATTACAACGCTTTGGCATGAAAAATGTGAGTACCACTCTTGCCGAAAAATTAAAAGATAAAATAAACGTTATTGTAAGGTAAAACTTAAAAAAAAAACATTCAATATTCATTTTAAATGTTGTACAAATTACCAAAGCGCTATTCTTCTTCTTGACTGGCCATAAATACTCGTAACTGGGTTACGGCCTGATATAAAGCACTTCTCCAGCCAGCTCATATCATCTTCCAATGGGAGAGGGGTTTTTGTTTTCAACTCGTAAACCTGTCCTACCAGAACCCAGGCCCAACAAAGTGCTATTAGTAACAGAAAAAGTTGTTTTTCGTTGATTTTTATATAACGATAAACGTAGTCACGTTCGACATTAGGAAAAATTTTGTTCTTAATAAAACACTGTGCAGAAATTTTAGACTTCTTCGCTGGTTGCGGGCTAATTCCGCTTCAGCGTGATAGGTGAGTATATTAAAACGTCTTCAATAGGGGATGTCTTTGGGTCGTCTTCATAAAAAAGGCAAAAAAGTTTAAATATTTGCTGTTGTCCCTCCGCTGTGTTTTTTTCAAGCTCTAGTATCAAAGGCTAAACTTTAAAAAGCAGCTTTCTCTCATAGCCTTGAATAGCAATTCAATGAATGCACAAAAGTCGCGCCCATTTTCATGCTAAGCTGCGTAAAGTCAACATATGGACGGCACAGTGATGGCATGTGGGCGTGGCTGCTTCGTCAGATGATAGAAATGAAGTTCAGCTTGGCAAAAATCGACTCACAAAAGAAAGACAACCTGTTGGTAATGAGAGTTTCTGCTCAATTGCAAAAACTTTTAGCTTTATTCGCTAACTCGTAAAAGGTAAAGAAAATTTGACAGAGATTTCTTAAAGACATTCAATAATTGCAGGCTGACTTTTGTGTAAAGTCTGTACTTTCAGCCCTAATTGAATTTAATCCGTCAACAATGAAATGCATTTTTTAACATGCTAATTTAAAAAAATATTTGAACGAAAATTGAATACATTTTTAGTGAGTTCACTCCAACTTGGCATAATGTGACGCTATTTTCTTAAGCGATATAATACAGTAAGCAATTATTCAGTCGGGCACCGATTACTTCGCAATAACGCAACTTTTTCAGACAAAACCTATAACATTCGAAAGATAAAACGCTTGCGGTGTGCAGAATATAAGTTTCACCTGAATACGTTGCCTTTTAGTCTGGCAATAATCCGCTGTTATGAAAGTTTGTGTTAAGTCGTCTTTTGTCGACGACAAGGCGAAACTAGTCATAATAAAACCCCGCATGCTCTTCTTTTCGCTCTCACTGTTAGCACGGCACACAGAAGTGTAAGATTATCCGAACGTAATACCAGATTTTTGTGACGACTTATGTTTCACGTTTTCTCCCAAGATGCGAGATATTGAAAAACTTGACACAATTTCGCGTTGCAGGGTAATGTAATAAAAATTTCGAAATATTCGAAAAATTGGTATTCACTATATTCTAAATTGAAAAAAAATATTCAATTTTGGAAAAAAAATCGAGTTCATTGCCGTGTAACTTGCAATCGAATAAAGCTAGGCAAAACTCGTCTGAAAGATATCGATTAAATATTAAATTACCTTTAATTCAAGTCACAATTTATCTCGATCGCTAGTAAGGTTTCTAAGATATATGAGATTTGCTGACTTCGCAACTTTCGAAACCTCGAAATTTTTAAAATAGCTATAATTCGAAAAGGGTGCTAGTAAATCCAAAATGATTTCCGCAAAAGCTATGTTTTACTCATAGGCTTTTCATTGTAAAATTTGTTGCAGAGTGTAATTTATGTTTAAGGACCAAGAGAATGAACTCCAAATAGGAGCAAATATCCGTTTCATGTATGTAACCCCTAAAAGTGCCAAGCTGCCGGTCGAAGCAAAGGGGGCATCCCGCACAAATTCGCTTTTTGTTTTTGGTCCTTTTTGAAGAGATTCCATTGGCAAGAACAAAAGATTCTACATCGCATCTTCTACTTGCCAAGGCACAGCGAAAAACAATGGCTGTGGCTTTGACAGCAATTTAAATTTGAAATTCCACAAACAAATTCAAACAACAACTGAGCGCGCAAACATAAACACAGCTGTTGCTGCAATTGTTAGCATATCAACAGTAAAACGAAGCCGTTAAGTTTCGAAGTGACACGGAAACCAGAACACGACTTCGAACGTTCGTTTTGTTCTAATTCGGAAACCAGATTAGGCCTGATTGCCTCATCGACGAAAACAGCTGATAACCGTAGAGTTACGCTTTTTTTCGCTTGATTTTTGGTAGCCGCAGCAGCAGCGGCGGTCGCTGTGTGCCACTTCATTGTATGGGCTGCGGCTGTTTTACCGGCTGGCAGTGTGAAAGCGCTATAAGTCAGTTAGTTTTGTACATTATGTAGAGCAATCCTTGAAATATTTATCCACTTATACGACCTTTTTTCTACCATTTTCAAAATTTACACATACAAGTGTATCTAGATTTCGATGCTCTTGCGTGCCATTTGTTCATAGTTGTTCGGCATCCACTACCGAAAAGCATTTCAACAAACTTTACGCAAACACATATACACTTTAAGATGCTGCACATGGCAGTACACATACGCACGCATACAAAGTCGCACTCACTCACAAAGTCACACACACACACACACACACACACACACACGTCTTTAAAAAATTATACACACTTCGGTGCTCCGATTACACATTTTTAGGTTTTATTTTTTGGTTCGAATGTTTTTGTTTTTCTTCGCTTGATCTTGAGCATGCAAAGTAATTCACTTAAGCCATTTTTAAGGGCTAAACTATCCATGTAATAGATATATACAAGTATGTAATATACAAATGTGCCTTATTTTTATACCCTGTACACAAAGTGTAAAAGGGTATCATAGATTTGTGCAATGTATGTAACAGGCAGAAGGAGGCGTGGCAGACTATATATTCCATGGGCAAAAATGGTCAGGAGCAATAGTCGATTCGATATAGACATGTCCGTGTGTCCGTGTTGTCGCACCGTTCTCAGAGACTCTACGAGCTAGAGCAAAAATTTGTTTACCAAAAGATGCGCATTTTACCTATTCAGTGCAACTTTGTCGAATTATGTCGATATCTTACCCCTTTTCCACTTGACAGATTTTCGGTTTAAACCCACACAATAAAAGCTATCCAATTGAAACTATTTACAGCTATGCACACTATTACTATGCATGTGTAGTGTAAAAATAATTCATATCGAATAAGAACTTTAGAAGATATAGCTAATAATGTGTCAATTTTAGGCCCCCTCTCCTATGAACTGCAACAGAATTTCACTTTTTACAGAAATATTAAAGTTAACATTTATATAAACCAAATGTGATACGTTAAGCAACAATGGTAATCCTTTTCCTAATCATCCCCGCTTCCCCCGTAGAACAGTTACTGGAATTACGCACATATCCCTCAACGCGTCCATACAAAAATGTACACAGAAATTTGATTTTCATGGAAAAAATGGGTACAGGGTATTCCACTGTCGGGCACCGGTCCCGACTGTCTGCATCAAATTTTTATTTATACATAAAACAGCTTTTAAAGAGCTCATAAACAAATTATGTGATTTATTTGTTGCACTTAAATTTGATGTAATTGTTATTGAGTAGATTCGCTTCAAGTGAACATGAAATGATAAACAAAGCAATAATAATGGGAGGATTATATAAATAATTGTGCCATAAAAGCAATTAAGCCCATAAGCTGCAGTCAATATTAATCCCTATCAAATTCAATAGTCATTGAGAAAACATCGCTTATCAGTAGACATACAAATGGAGACACACGCACACACAGACACACTAACACACAACTACTACCACTACATAGATAGGCAGGTTTCAAAACATTTTCAAACCAAATTAAGCTTGAACCAAGCAGTTCAAGCCAACTTATCAATGTTTTACAGCTAATTTTTGTATACCCTTTTCTAAAAAGTTGAAAGAGTATCTACTTAAATAATTAAGATTGGCAAGTGTTCTCTTTTTGTGTATCTCTACTTAACTGGGCATAACATCCCGTTACCGGGTTACGGCCTGATGTAACTGTACTCCAGGCGTCTCTGATTGGGGCGCGCCTTCTCCAATCGGTGAAACCAAAGGTAGCTAAGGAGCATGCATGTGTATGTGTGAGTATGTGTGGTCCTTCCAGCGGAGGCATGGCATGCCGCTTCGTAGCCTTCCTCCAACAGCCGCATTGAAGATCTTTCTCGCGGGAACTTTTTCATCCATACTCACAACATAACCTTACCAGCGGAGCCGCTTGATCGTAATTCGTTGGACTATGTCGATGACGTCGTAAAGCTCATAGAATTCGTCGTATTTTTGTGTTTGCGGGTTTAAACTAATATGTTTCTAATATATGGAATTAACGACCTGATCTTCTTCTTATAAAGATGTGTTTGCTTTTTTGCCGGCTCAAGGTCGAAAAACAATAAATTTTGAAATCCCAAGTTACTCGGGAACGTAATACCGATTGAGACGAACTGTGATTCGAAGTGAAGGTAATTGAATATCGGTTCAATGTGTTTCAGACCGTTTTCCTTGATTTGTTTGCAAGTTAAAAGGCAATGAAATCCAAAATTATGTTTTGAAAATATAAATTATAAAATAAACCAAAACTGTACTTGAAGCATTGAACCGACTCTTAAATACCCCCTATTCAAGTTATAGTTTAACTCAATTGTCAGTAAGGTTTCTGATTAATAAGAGATTTGCTGACAATACCACTCTCAAAATATCGAATTTTTAGAATTAGCAATAGTTCGAAAACCATGCTAAAAAATCCTAAATGGTTTTCGAATTCGAGCATTCGGTTTCCGAGTAGCGGATGCCAAATTTGTTGCATAATTTAATTTTAGGAAATTTAATACCATTTTATTTCCATAAAAGTGTTTTATGCGTCTCCGAAAACGAAAGAGTTCGGTCTAAATTGTGTTGCAGTTGTAGGTTAAAGATTATTTATATCGAATTATCAAGGTGATTATAGTCTACACCTTTCGGAATCACGAATTTTGACAGAATTTTCTTTTAATTTTCACAATTATTCTTTGAAATTTCCCAACGAATTTTCCTTAGTAGTCGTTAATTTGTATTAGAGAACTAATTTGCCAATTCAATTCACGAAGTTAATTGAAATCTCTAATTTTTGCCGAAAGTGTATATTGTGTACATCTTAAAAAGTTTACTGTGTCAATGTGCCGTATCTTTGGAAGCATCAGATCTCACTGGCGAGTGATTAGAGATTTGAGTGTGTCTAGTATATAGCGTTGCTCGTCAATAGCACAGGGTATCTTCAAGTCAAATATGATCGATAGTATTAAATTGATTCTCAGAAAAAATGTTAATAAAACAAAATTATATTTTTTTTTTGCTAATTGCAGGTCACGTTGCAACTAAAAATGCCATAAGCTTATCAGCTCAACGCAGCAGCAACTACGAAAGACAAGAACAAAACAAAAGTCAAACGCGAAATTACAGTAAAGCACAGACACAGAGAAAGTAATAAAAGCAGCGAAAAGAAAACGCGCTAAAATGGCAGCGATTAAAAAGCAGCACAAATATCGCTGCGCTGGCGCTGGCAGAGGCGTACGCGTCGGCGTCAACGTCGGTGGCATCATAAGCTACACCAACTACGCGCTGTTGATGGCCACAGCGTTATTGGTGCTAATCTCGGCGCATGTCAAAAGCGCCAAGCTGCAAGAGCAGTCCGCTTCCCTTGTCGACGTCGACGTCGACGTCGATGCCGTCGACCTCGCCAATGTCAATGCTGACAATTACGGCGGATATAATAATAACGAAAACGTGGATAGCAGCAAGAGCGACAGTAACAACAACAACAATCACAACAACAACAACAACAACAATCACAACTCACCTGCCAGTGCAGCTGACAATGTTGCAGCAAGTCATATCCATCATGTAAGGCAACACCAACACCAACACCCACACCAACAGCAGCAACAACATCATACACACCATGCACACCACAAGTTGCACCCGCACGAACCACTGCAACCACAGTCGGAGCTGCATCACACGCTCCTGCAACACCGTAACCATGCCAACGCTCAACTTGTGTCTGTGCTTCCAAACAGACGCGCTTATCACAGCAAATACAGCATCGAGCAGCTGCTGCACTTGCAAGTGTCACCAAAGTTCTCCAATGATATCGACATGGATCCATGCAAGGCGGGTGAGTAAACATGATTGCAGCATTGCACACATATATGCATAACGTACTACCTTATACCTCAAGATAAGCCTAGTGAGTGTATCTTAAGTTTGTCATGTACTTTGTAACGCACCTGGAAGTTAGCAACTGCTCGTCTTCAACAGAGTAAAATATGCATATTAAGTATACGTGTTTAAGTCGTTCTCGGTTCTTAAACAGATATGAGTGGACGTCTTTAATAAGTATAGTTTACATTTTCAATGATTCAATGCTTTGAAATGTCAACTTAGTTCTCTAAATCAAGTATTCTCGACATAATCTTATGCTGAGCAATTGATGTACGCATTTTCAGCTCAAAAATGTATTCATTATATGTTATAGAAAGCATTATTAATGAAAGTTGAAACGGTACAAATAACAGCTTATTGCCAGGTATCACATTAAATCTACTGTTATTGTATTATCTAGTTCTTGACTGGTCATAACATCTCGTTACCGGGTTACGTCCAATGTACATGTAATGGCATTTCTCCAGGTGGCCCATAACGTTAGGAGCGGGTTTACATGGTGGGTCTCAAACCCTACATTAGCTCACGGCCCTAATACCAAGTTGTGATTAGAGCAGATAATCATGGGGAAGCATGCGCAGGTTGTGCGTCAACTTAGTAAGGTAGAGACAGGGGTCAGGGAGCATCACCGTGTTTTAGCAGTACCCAGGTCACCCTATTTATTTTTATTTTTTTTGTATTATACGATCAAAAAATCATTGAGGTATCAGAATTCAGTCCGGGTTTAGAGTCCACAGAATATACGACCATATTTTCCCTTGGAAGGGGATAAAGAGCCGAACTTACCCTTATTTGTGCATATATAAGAATGTGTCTGTGGTTTAAATGGTTCGAAATCACAGTTAATTCATTCATAAATCGGATTTTGAATAGCTTTGTAAAGAATTGCTTGTGGAATTCAATTCACTAGTAAAATATTTTTAGGTACTTGTTCTGGAACCGCTGTCGCCTGGCCGTTTGGTCGCCTTTTTGGCTTTTGTTTTTCATCATCGTCCGACCTCTGATATACTCACAGTTGTTGCATGCTAAGACCCGTAAGAAACTCAGATGGAAATCAACGTATAATGCAGTCTAAAAGTATAACACTTGGCTCATCCGATGGAAGCTGAACATAAAGCTCGTCAAATGTTAACAGAATTTTGTTTGCTGAAAAAAATATAAGCTTCATTTTATACATACCTTTTTTAAAGAATTAGCAGCAGTCAAGGGCGCGAAAAAATTGGTATTTTAAATCATTTTTTATTGTATTTTAATGTGTGTTATGAAATCAATCATAAAAACTCGTATACATCGATTCGGCCCTTTTTTTTTATTAAATGTATTGTTTTGGAACCGCCCTACAACTAGTTTGCGGTGACCATCATCAATTTTTTCTGAATAATTTAAATCCAATCAATCAATGAAAAATCAGTTAATTGTTTAATTCTATTGCTTTCAATTTTATATCAAAAACAATTGCCTTGGAAATTTTAGTCTTTCAAGCTAAATATTAAAGCTAAGAAACTTTGTGTATTTTGCCGAACTCTCTTTAGTGTTTCTTTCGACTGTAACTTCTATCGAATCGAATTTGATTTATTCTCATCGAAAAAATCGGTTTACATTTGGAACTTCAGGTCAAGTAATCCTTAGCTTAAGAGTCATAAGGATTCAATGAAACACTATCACACTTTTCTTAAGCATAACTAGCAACTATGTTCTGCAGCTACTGCAGCTAATTCTGCACTGCTTACTTGAGTTTTCTTTCATCCTACAGTATCTAGTAAGCCGACCTGTTAGAATTATAAAACAGAATCTTCCAATTGTGATAGTTTTTGAACCAAAAGCGTCTTAAAACGGTGGGAGTGTTTTGTCGTGCTAGAATGCCCATCTGGATTTGGGTTTCCCGAACCAGCTTGGAGTTAGCGATTCCTTCATTATAGCTGTCTAAACAGAGATGCTGTTTCATTATTCTAATACTTCCTGTTTATGTTCATATCTGAACATCGTCCTAGGGCACAAAATTCAGCCTGAAAGATGATCGTATAACGATCTGTGTAATAAACTATGCTGTTCCTTACCATTTGATGTATCTACTTTTGTTCACGCTCCGCTTGAAATGGCATTCAGTAGTCATTTGATTCCTGAGTTATGTAAACAGCCAGGATATTATCTTTCCCAGATACAGCGTCATGCACACTGATTAGGTGGCTCCTGTTATTCCCTTTCATCCTTAATAGAGTTGCTTTCATTTGGAGCTTTATGACTATATGGTGTGGTACATTGGAACTTCCAATGCTCTGTAATTGCATAAGGTCGTTCTTGGCCAAGTTCACATTTGCTTTTGTTCCCCCGGCCGCCATTGACCATCGGTCTTATCACAATCAGGTATAGCCAAGTTACGGTTAAGATCGGAGACTTTTGGTTTTTACTCAGAACTTTAATTCATATAAAAACAGTTTGTATGATTAAAAACCCTCCTCGAACAATTGATTTGGAAATTTGGCTTGCAAAATGAACAGATCTGCAATGTGCTATAACCATGCCCCTTTCTTCATCAGATAATCGTTTTCTACAAGTTATTTTGTAATAAATTAAAGTCAAAGCAATTTTTTACCTATTTTCAAGCTAAGGCATTGGGAAGGTTGTAGTTAGTAGTTAGATTATGGCACTGTATGTACGTCCTACTTATAGCCCAATGGCATTATAGATCTATAAAACTTTCCATTGTTCTGCACGTCAGCGCAGATTTTCGTATCGTATGAAAATCCAGCTGCATGCCTTCTCTATCTGAGGAATAATAACTGGCATAAGGTAATTTCTAACGTTGGTACCGTTAGAGCAAAAATAGAAGAGTAGCTGGAGGTTGTGTTAACGCATGCTCCACACTCATCGGCTATTCAAGCTAACTCCAACGTATCACACCTCATGCACTTGAACATGCAAAGTAATTCACTTAAAATATTGATGCATTCAAAAAAAAAAAAATCAAGTATTCTGTACTTGAATCGAACCCAAGGGATGTTTAAAGTCATCCATGTACGCTTTTTCTTGAACCAAGTACAAATGAATTGATTATTTATTTCAGTCATAGAATTAATGATTTTATTCCTTTTTAAGCATGAATAAGCCTGCTTTGAGTTAAAAAGTGCGATCAATTTGTGAATGAAACTGTCTTATTCCTATAACTTCTTCTTCTTAACCAGCCACAACAAACCGTTAACGGGTTACATCCTGATGTAAACCTCTCTCCTCTTAAAGAGTGTTAGTTTTGTCTGGCGGAAGTTTACCTACTGATGCTAAAAGAACATATATTGGCAAGAGTGATTCTCTGCTTGATCTCCATGCTGACATCGTTCATAATTGTGACGGTGATGCCAAGGTAGACAACATCTTTGATAACAGCAAAAGTATTTCTGAGTATGAGAGTCTTGCTCTCATTTGCTCGCATAGTACATCCGACGATATTGATATCATCTGCGTATGCAAGCAACTGGACACTCTTATAGATCATAGTCCCGTTTCTATTTACTTCGGCCTTTTGCAACACACTCTCCATCACAAAGTTGAAAAGGTCGCAGGAGAGGCTAAAAGCCTCTAAAGCCTCCCTTAATATCTAAAGACTCGGAGAGGCTCTTTTCTACCTTGACGGAGCTACGTGTTTTGCTCAAAATCATTCTGCAGTGGGATGGTGGGTGTCGATTTGGTGTTCGTGGGTCTTTTCCCGGATTTGGCGTATTGTGAATATCTGGTCAGCCCAAAACCACACTTATAAGGTCCAGTCAGTTCTTTAACAAATGGTGCAGCTTAAAGTTTTTTAAAAGCTCATCAATTAATGAAGGGATTCATTTGCTCTACTAGACTTTCACCTCTCTAAGTTTCCTTTAACTTTTCTAGGTTGTTAGATACTTTGGGTTTTGTTGAATTTGATTCTAGGTTAGATTCGGTTAGAACGGCTGCCACGTTATCTGCGGCTGTATTTTGGCCTATTGTGCTACCGTAGGACCTCGAGCTCACTCCTCCTCCATTAACCAATAGTTGCAAAATCAAATCACCCTCCAGATGCAGCGATAAAGTCTGCAATCTATTTGGGTCTGATTCTGGACAGTAGAAACACCCAAAAAACATGCACACAAGCGAAGGGCAGCGAGGAAATATGCAAAAACATGCTAAATTTATGCTTTAATAGCACGATTTAAGGTCATACTAAAATCATATTAAGGCATTTAAGTGGCAGTTCATAAATGACATTCCCATAGAGGATGCGCTCACTAATTTTGCTCCTCTAAACGGTAATAAAAGGAGCTTTTCATAGCACCTACCTCAACGAGTCGGGTGTCATCAAACTCTGAGGATATTTGATGATGGAAAAGCAGGAACACCCTAAAAACTGGCGTCGCTCTTACCAAACAAATAAAAACTAAAAATGGGGCTTGCATGCAGGAAAAAGAGGTTGGAGGCTACGATTCATGAGCAGTGCAAAGCGGTTCAAAATCTTAAAATTCGCTTAGCATCATTTATTCAAATTAAATTTAATTAAAGGCATTTACTGTAAAATGTAGGCATGGGCCTTTCAAGTGTACACAAACAATATTTTAACATGTTTTCACTCATAGTTTTATGAGTTTTAAAACGAAAATTTCAACAGTCTTATATTAAAGTTAAGAAAGAGCATTGTTCGTTTTAGTTACAAGAAAATGTACCTTTAAGATGAATACATAGATGACTGTCGCTGCGCTGCAAGCAACTTTGGTTCCAAATTCGGATTTTCTTTCAGCTTTTTAATAATGGTACACGGGCATCAGTCAACTCGTCATGCTGTCCAAACTTTTACCTGCTTTTGCTTACGAAAATTTGTTGTCGACATTAGCTAGCGGCCCCCTAGAATTTTCCTACCTCCACCCGCTTATCCGGTTTTGAGTTTATGCCAAGATGATGCAGCTACACACGTTTTAAGTGGTTTCGCATTTCCGTTGCTTCAACGCAAATCCGATTTCGGCAGAGTCAATATATGATGTACGTACAATGACAAAGACTCCGGCACACCTATGCACGTACACACACACGCGCATAGAGAAAACAAAAGCTTTGAAAATTGTGTTAGCTTGCCACGCCGGATGTGGATGTTTTGAGCAGAAGCGAAAAGTCTTGTAAACTCAAGCGCGGCACACACACACACACACACACACACACACACATACACACACAGTCGCACTCAATATTATTTATAGCCAGCAGGCAATACTCAATCCCATTTGGTACCCTTTGCCACCCCACCTGCCCAGCTGCGCGCATGCAGCGTACAAAATTAAGCGTCATTGTGGCATTTGGCTTGTTTGGAGCTCGTCCATTGCTGCTCCCTGGATTCGTCTCTCGCTCTGGCTCCGACTGTCTGACTTGGCTGTTCAATTCAATTGAATTTACCTCAGTTTGCAACACAAAAAAAGCTAGTAAGAAAGCACAGCAGCCGACGTAAGCCGACTAGTAGATACTTTGCAGCTATCGAACTGTATCAATTGTATCTTATTCACTAATTTTTTTAATGTCTGCTCAGTTTTAGTTTTATTCACAACTGCACAAGTAGCGATAGTTCTGTCGATATATCGATTTAATGTTCTTTTTGTCTTACTATTAATGTTTTTTATACCATGGTTTTAGTTAGGTTATTCCTTCCTAACGATAATACTATAAATAGTATCGATTGCTTTGAATCAATGGTATCATCGATACTATCGAAATCTTTTCATGACTCTATCGAAATTGTCGAATGGTGAAAGAAAATAAAGTAGCGGACGTAAACCGACTAATAGATACTTTGTATCTATCAAACTGTATCAACTGTATCTTATTTACTTATTTTTTTAATGTCTATTCAATTCTAAAACTGCAAAACTATCGATATATCGATTTAATGTTCTTTTTGTCTCACTACCGATGTTTCATATACCACACGCTAAGGAACTAAAGTCAGGAAGGATTAAAAATCGATAATATTATCGATAGTATCGAATCTTTTCGAACCGATGAATCTATTGCTAGTTTTACAGCTCTGTTCTGTTGCTGCCTCGTAGCTCAAATCTGAAGATTTTTGTAAATAATTTTAGGAATACCTTTAAAAATAGTAAGTTATTTTTAAAGATATGTAAAATTTTGACATTTTGGATAATGAATTCCAGTGTTTTCATTTTAATTATGTGCTTTTAATATACAATATGACTTAAAGCCAATGGCTTGTGGGAAAATGTCATCAGGGTTGGCCAGCTTTTCGCCAGAATAAAGTAAAACGTCGACATAACCTCTTTCATGAAAAATAGTGCCTTAAAAATGAGCGAACGTAGGCAGACGGCTCATACCTTGTAATATGTCTTGTGTTGGCTTGGCCCAATGCTAAAATCAACAAAATATTTGCTGAAATGCTAAAAAATGATGTAAAACGAATTTACACTTGAAAATTTCATTGAACTGAGCAAATTTTTTAAATATCAAATATTGTTTTCTTCAGCTTTTCACAAACAAGGCTGACCAAGCCTGGCTGCAAAGCTAGTCCAACCCTAACAACATGCAATTTTCGCACACCACAGTCAAATACGTTACGTTATCGTCACACAAATGTTACCACTTGTTAAAAACCAACCAAATGCTTGAAAATTATCTTGCTTATGTCATTTTGTTATAAAAAAGTGCCTTGAAGGAATCGGAAAAAAGCAGGATTTGTAACGAAAATAGCGAAAATGTCTAAATACGCTTGGGAATCAGTAATGTCCATAGCTGGCGCCACCTCAAAAACTAGAAGCTGTCCAGCTCTGACTTCATGCAACTATATTTTAAGCGTACTAAAAGTTCGATAAAAGCTTTGAAGGAAAGAATTTCAAAGAGATTTAAAAATACTAGAAAAATGTGAGGTAAAGGTAAAGATACAGCGTGTGGTGAGCGGGTTAGAGAATACCACCTCAGCAGGTCAAAGCCTGTCGTATGAGGCGACTAACAATGACACTGGGTTCTTTCGAGACCAGTAGAGCTACCCCAGGCCTTAAAGGGGTAGTGCGTAGGGTTTGGGACCCACCTAGTAAAACCACAATTCCAATGAAAGAATGTATTTATATCAGGCCGTAGCCTGATAACGGGTTGTTATGGCCAGTTAAGTCCTAAGCCCTAGAAGGGACACACCTTACAAACATGATATGCCTCTTTTAGCTCATACGCTCATACAAAGAGCATACAAAGTTTAGCAGCTGTATAGTTGTGAGTACATGTGTGTGGGTGTGTGTACGCTGCTGATGTACTGGGCGGCTACTGCAATTTGTCTGCCACTGAGTCTACATATAAAATATATATGACTTCCAACTACTTGTACCTACTTATATATTGGATCACATCAATTGTCAAAATGCCATGATGGGAAACGATTTCCGTATTGACTGTCATTGCCAAGTACCGTATAAGATGTTGGCTGCAAATCCCCCACAACTGGTTTAAACCAACTGCGAGAAAAATTATCAACAAAGTTGCATGCAACTAAGAAATTTCAATTTTGTACCACTGTGCCGTGTGGTCTTCTAGGCTAGGTGAAGGTCGCTTATATGAGGCTCGTGTTACGAAAAACTTCCTCATGCGAAAATGCACATATGTGTGCGAGTATGGGTCAGTGTGTGTCTGTGCGTGTGTGTGTGTGTGTGTGTGTGTAGGGGGCATTTGGTATTAGTGGGCAACTCATAAAAAAGCTAGACTATCAATCATGCTTGGCGCAGTTTTTCACGAGACGCGCGTTTTGCGTCGCTTTAGCAATTAATTAATTATGCATGTAACTATTTGCATATTGCTGCCATGAAAAATGGGTCAACGGGCTGAACTAATTAAAAATTCACACAACCCCACACATACACTCACAATATGACACACGCACACATACACTCACAATATGACACACGCACACATACACATTCATTTGCACTTATGCATGCCAATACACGCAACGTGAAATGAATTTTTTTTTTTCGAATTTATAATTGAATTTTCAAGTGAGATCACATTATCTCGGTTAAATTACAGCATATCAACAGCTGTTAGTGGTATCTACGTTTACAGAGATTAGCTAATTGAGAAATGAAGCAAGTAGGCTTAAATAATAATGTGACTAATTAAAACACATTTACTTAAAATGAAGTTGCAGTAAAAGCTCACAAATTAGAAATTCTTGAAATGACTAAACTTAACTAGAAAGAACTAAAAAGACATGAGCACCAAATTCAGTAATATTAGCATCTTGACAGAGAAAAACGTTATTTTGAAAACAGAAAATTAACTGCCGAAAATAGCGACGCTTCTACCGCTTAATAGCAACGGCGGACACCAAAGAACCAGAGAACCTGTTTCGAAGGTTTTGTCATCGATCATCAAAAGCAATTTGGTTTTACTCAAACATTTCAAACATTCCTTAATTTCATATATTATTCTTCCTCTACATCTACCACTAGGTTTCTTTTCATATTCATATTACTCTTCCTCTTGCTCATCCTCATTTCAAGAGCTAAAAGAACAATCCGGTTTACTCATTTTTACTCCGCCCCTTTTTCGCTTCGCACACAACCTCCTTGTCCCTCGCTAATAGACGGCCATAGACACAATCTTGCATTTTCTGACATTCATTTTATTTTTTCTCCTTAAACTAGTGGTTTGCCCGCGCCTCACTCTATGCGGCCTTGACCGCACTCAATCAATTCTACTTACTGATCGAAAGCGCCCAAGCAATACACTGCAGTAGCTGCAGCTAGACGCCATTGTCTTAGTGCATTCAGTGCGAGTGTGAGCGAGACAAACACACACTTAGCTAGAATAGTGACTGAAATGTTACACGCTGGCGCATGGTTGACCTATTTAGTTAGTTCGCCACGCAATGTAAATATCTTGATATTTATATAAAAATAACTGTTAGTCTGATTCGCTATGAAATGATTTTGGCGGACATTCCCTTTTGAGGCGCTGGGCGATGCTGATTTTACCGTCAGCATCGCTTCATACTATGATTCAAAAGAAAAAAAGTTCGTTATGTATACACCACTACATAGAAATTTATTACCTTCCCATATGCTAGTAGCTCGCAAGCCTCAGATTCGTTGACTATTCTACCGGCTGATTAGCTAGATAGTTAGGTTTTTCAGCGATTATTGAAAGTATTGGGTCTTGGAGTAGTGATGGTGTAGAGCCTTTAGCGTATTTTGAAGTACATTTGCAAAAGATTTATTAGTTTAATCATCTAGAAAGCACTGTTCTAGCAGCTGCATCTCTTGACCTAAGTTATCAGGGTTTCCGATGAAAGCACACATGCCATTTCCATTCTAGCATTATTATCAGTAACTACTGAAACTATCTTGTAAATGACGTAGTACTAAGTAAAAAACTATTGTCAGTCGCGAAAAAACCTTCAAGGTTGGCGAAAATTGGAAAACATTGATACTATCGATGGATGCAAACCATATGCCAAAGTAAATGCTTGTTCTGAAGGTTAAGCTTAATCCGTCAGCAATCTGTACTGAGTGGAGCTGTAAAAACAAGAAATATAAGCAACAAAAGACGCTAAGAGCTTTCTTTCAGGACGAAAACACAAAAACTCAGACAGTAATGTCTGGTCAGCAGGCTATAAAATATGTCCCAACAACTTTAATATCAAATGTAGGAGACTTGGCGCTTCCAATTTTGACAGCAAATTGACGACCCTCGGAAAGCAATATCCAGAAATATGCAGTTGGAAGAGAACTATCGATCTCAGACCAGAATCGACTTATCCAAACTCTATATAGATGACAAATGCATCCAAAATGCGCTATAATCAGCTCTAAAACTAAACTGGTGGACAGGAAAAACTTGTTTGGCAGTAAAAATGTCAACCATGCCAGCTTCACCGTAACTTCGATAGAGAAGCGGAAGATTTTTGATAAACTAACAACAAAAATGTACATTTTGCACGGCCCTGCTCAAACCGGTCCTTAATTCTATACCCAACCCATAGCATCATTTTCGAAATGTGTCAAAATACCAAAAAATGGGGTTTTGAAAGTACGCCATGTTCACTTTTGCGTGAGTAACATTTTGCTAAAGTAAATGTAGCATTCCATCAAAACTCTCAATTTTATATCATTTAGAGCTATCAAATATCATTTGCTAGCAAAGCAATAAACGCCAAATTGCTTAAGGGTAACCAATATGTATATCTTTATGAGTATGTGTTTGTACACTTGCATATGTATTTGTGTGCAATTATACAAACACTTTAGTGTGCGCCATTTTGTTTGCAAACGTTTCCGCTGCATGCACTTCCTGAAAAGCGTAGGCGTTAGAGAGTCAGGGAGAGAGAGAGAGAAAGAAAGGAGTGAGCGATATATGCTCGAGGCTGTCGCAGTGTCGCTAATGAATTTGCATATAGCAAATTCATAAAAGTTTTATCAAAGCGTCGACAATATTGTCGAGGACTCTCTTTGAGACCGGATGGGCGTGTGGCATGTTTTGAGGGTGTCCAATGCATACAAGAAATCAAGCCACAAACGAAGTTGGCAACAACGGCAACAACGTGGTAAACAGTGTTGCTGGGCGACAGTAATGATGACAACAGCAACAATCAGACCAAATGTCGCAACAGTAAGTCAGTCAGTTTGACGTTCGTCTGAGTGTAGCCTCAAGTGGCCTGTTCCGTCTGGCTGTCTAGCTTGATAGGCGCAGCAGCTCAAGCAAGAGTTTACAAGCGCGCAACGCGCAACATGCAGCTTGCCACATGACAACATGCCACAACATGGCGGACAGCCGTCGAAAAGCGCCAAACTAACGGCAATGCAATGACTTTTTTATGTTCGTATTTGTTTTGTATGCTGCTCAAAATAAAAAATAGAAAAAAGCCACTAAGACGCCCTGGCATATAACTGCAACTAACTGTGGGGCATACACATCCACTTACAAGCAGCAGGAATCTTGGTGGCATCAACGTCTGAAACTATTTACAATTCGCACTTTTAGCGGCATTGTATGCAGACGGATTGAGTTAGTTTGCTGTGGCTAAGTATTCACACAGCCGCAGGCTAAAAGCACCGTTGGGGGCGAGGGCAGGCCAAAAGAGTTGACTGACTGACTGACTGACAGACAGACAGACAGACTGGTATACCGCAACAGCAACAGTAGCTGGGCTGGCAATACTTAAAGAGTGGAAAATAAGGAAACTCAGTTACTCTTTACACTAGAAGCACCCAGCATTTGCCTTTTTAAAATACCAAAAACCATGTTCAACATTTGCCAACAAAAATTAGCATCACTTTCGCAATACTCCATGCGAGATCGTTACACGAGCAGCCTCTAGTTCATCCAAAAGGGATCAATTTCACGCAGAAATCTTCGGTAACAATGCGATGTACAGTTTATTTAAGGAGTATGACGCTCATTTATGAGGCTTATAATACTCATATCTCGGTCAGGGTACTTCACTTTCCTTATATTTTGGTCTACTTCAAATTCTGAGGCGTTACTAAACTAAGGGTTCGATCTGGCGGGGATCCCCAAGTCCTCTATAGTGTTTCCCATTCTATGATTTATATATGTATAGAAATAACATCTATACCACTTAAGATCTAGGTTTCAAATTTTATTAAGTACTTTATGAAACTTTAGTAATTAGCGCTTGTGAAAGAGATTTTTAAGCGAGAAAGTCAAAAAAATCTCACGTGTGTCTCAGGTTTACAGGTAATCTTACAATTAAGATTCTTGACAGCTCACTGATAAGCGCGTTTTCCAATACTTCTAGTTCTTATTTAAAACACTGGCTAAAAAAAGTGTTATAAAATACAAATATGTATTAAAAAAGTAAGAAAATTAAGGGTAAAATTCTTATTTTTGTATGAGTGCATTTAAAAAGGACATGACAAAAAAGAGAGAGGGGAAGCAAAAGAGGCGCCAACGAAGCATTTGGTATCGGAAGGTTGGGTTTCGTCTCACTAGCAGCACTACACTGCGAGGTACAATACTGAATCGCACTTTACAACACTTTGCAGAAAATCTCGCTCGAAATTAGAATGCATTCTCATATGCAGTAAGTTGCAGGCGAGACAACTTACGTGTGAAATTACCGTGCCATCAAACGGTACGAGATGCAAATCGAACGGCCTTACTTAAAAATCTCGCTTCGTGTAACAGGCGTTTTATAATGATTTCGAAAGATAGAATCTTTAAATGTAGATTAAAGAGATTAAAGAAATGATTAAAGAATCTTCTAGAATTTGAAATATAAGTGACAATCGTTGTAGGGAGTCACCCTAAAGCTATGCTACAAACTCAACTAATCAAACAACTTTATGTAATTTTCTTTATAATTACAAGTGTAATTGAGCAAAGAAAGTGTTTTTCGATGTTTTATTGTTTATTTTGCGAAATAAAAATTATTATTGGCAGAACTGTGCATGAAAAAAGGTTAAATGGTGGGTCTGGTTGTTAGTGCGCATAAAACTGCATGTTAAGCTTATAATTTAATGCTACGGTTTATTTGTTAAAACAAAATTTGTTTCAAAATATAATAAAAAAAGGGTTTTTTGGCATTAAAAAACTATTTGAATTAAAAATTATTATTATTTATGAACATTTTTACACTACAAATCAACTAGTTGCATGCAAAACTGGATATTTGAATAAAAAAAGGTTTTTTTTTTTCACAAAATTAGGGCTAGGCCTGTTCATTCACCATGATTTTTCAAATTTTGAACATCCCTTCCACTATAGTCACAAATCGTCACAACAATAAGGAGCTCCCCACCTACCGTGACGTCATAAGTCATCGCTGACACTGAGCAAGCCGAAAAAATGTTAAAATGGGAAGTGATGATTATGAAGTTCCATGTTTGTGTTCATGCTGGCTTAATGTACGTTATTTGCCTGTTTTTATTACTGTTCTGTTTTAGAATTTTTACGATTGTAACTTGGATCGAGTGGATGAATTCATGAACATTCTTCTTGAAAAGATAAGTGTAGTTTCCAGTCAACGCCTACCAAAATGTCTTTAAAGTCAACGTATGCCATCGCGTAAGTCTGTTATTCCGCTTGCATATGCACACGATAGATGGCGCCACATTGTGCCAAGTTGAAGAACTCTAAGCAAAAAAAAATGCACACCAGTGGCATCTCGTGACGGCTCAAGATTTCTTAGATTCCTAACAAGCTATTTTGTTGCCATTTTTTGAATCGTCGAAAACTCTCACCAAGTATTGTAACCCATTTATGGTGGTAATGGTAAAAGGAGCCCTCTAAAGTCCAAACTAGCTGAAAATTTCATACAGCGATCATCCATGTCGGCGTGATTGACTCTGACTTTTAGTACCTCACTAACCGAATCGTATCTCAAACATTAATGAATATTTTGACGTGAAATTTTAAACTTACAGGTTTCAATTACAGTACTGCCAACTTACACAATAAAAATATATGATCACAACTTACGCCCAATGTGACGTCATAATGCACTTTTATACATTTTATATTTTTCTGCTCACTTGGACATATAATAACTCCTAATGCGTCATTGCAGAGGTAAATCGATTTCTAACAAGATCAAAGGCATACATAAACATGCACGCGTATTTGTACAGCAAACTGTGCGGCGAATCATGTTTTCTGATACCATATGGCATTATTGGGCATGAATGGGTTAAGACGGCCAAATCAAACATGTCCCACTATCCAGAGCAAAGTTTTTATTTTCGTACAACAATTTGTGACTACAGAGGAGAATGTACTGAAAAATGCTGCGGCTGTTCCTTTGAAGGATTTCCTAGAAGTGTGCTGGCTTTTTTCAAGCTAAGTTTAAAATTTCTACATCATTAATTTGCCTTTAGAAAAGTTTTCAGTTTATTTTAATGGTTGAGTTATTTACAGTAGTCGTAACTCAAGTGAAAAATAGCAAAAATTTTATATAAATACAAAATTTCGTTTTTGCCAGTTCTGCAAATGTCATTAGAAATGCAGAGTATCCATTTAGTACTTTCGCACAAAATGCGTTGCTTTTGCTCAAAAGGAAAAAGAACGCAAAAATGCAACGCCGGAAATGTTGCAAAATCGGAAGCGCAAAAGTGGTTCGAGGCAACTGGCTCTATCACAGTCGGCAGCAACCCTTACCAATCCCTGCCCTGCCACCTCCCTTATCTCAATGGCACACTTGGCTTGATGGCGTTGCCATTGACTTCATTTACTTGTACATTTTGCTCACTCAAATTGTTGAAAAGATTCGCTTTTTTCTGTTTTGTTTCTATACTGTTGCCCTGCCTTTCCTTTGCAGTTGCGCAAATTTCAGCTGTGGTTGGCTTGGCTGGACTTGCCGGGACTTGGCCAGTGGCTCAGTGGCTTTGGGCAACATTTGCCACAGAACTTTTGCTCAATTACAATACAATCCCAAATAAGCACTCTAAAATTTATAGCAATAAGCTACATACTAGCTGAAAAATGTCTGTGTGGCTGACAGCCTTTTGTCTTTGTTAACTTTATTTGCAGCTGTTCAGGTTGGGGCGTTTTGGGGGCTGGGGGGCGCGTTGCAAGCAGTGCCAACATGCAATAACATGTGTAAATAAAATAAACTTGCATTTAAACGGTTTACATAATTAATTAATGCCAAAGGGTTGACAGCGACTTGCCAGCTGCACACACACGCAAACAATGCACTATATGAGCTTGTGTGCGGTTCAGGGTTGCCGGAGCATACGCACAATTTTAACTGAGTTCCGGGCACAATTGTTGCTACAATGCTACAATACAATCAACTGCTAAGACTTTGCTGCCAATGTGTGTGTGTTTCTGACTTTATTGCATTCCAGCTTAAACAGCAAGTTGCTTTCAAATTTAACTTGTAAGTGTCTGTTACTACGTTTATAAGGTGCATATCATGAAAATGCAATCTCGTATTAATTTAAGCCAAACGTCCATTGCTCTGCCAATCAATCATACAATCATGTATTCCAAAACTTACAAAGTTCAAAGCTACAGCTACGCTCAGACGGGCCGATATTTGGCATGCCGCCTCGTGCCTTGAGTCGTGCAAAAGCATTTTTATACATTGTATAGTGTAAAAGGAAGGCGTGGAAGACCGTAAGTTCCATGGGCAAAAATGCATAGCATGGACTAGGGTACCCATCGGACGATGTACTTTTTTCTCACGCTCACCCACAAAACTCGCTACCTACTCCCCGTTTCCTTTATAAGAAACGATCGCTTATGAATCAAGTAATGGCGCTTATAGCAATCCAATTGTATTGCGATATAAATAGGGATATCCGTCAAGTCTACGACTGTGAATGGCCTCCCAATTCCTAGGCGTTGCTTCTTCATTCAGCAGAGAATCTTAGATAGACAACATATACATGTGCTGCGTCTTCTGTGGCCCGTGCACAGTTTATACAAAACGGATTTGTCTCTTGTTTATAGAAGTAGATCTTAAAACACCCATATCACGTCAGTCGTTGGGTCCAATAGAAGAAATATATCCTTTTGTCCGTGCTTCCTATTCACCCACGGACGGATGCTCGAAATCAGCCTCCCAGGCGCCGTTGGAGGAAGTTTTCCACCACTCCTGCCATCTTGCCATGTTCGGCTTTCCGGGGCTCGGCAGCCAAAAGATCCATGGGTTTCAGCAAAGACAAGAGCAACCGTACGGTAGGCACAAGGCAAGAGATCTGCTGTGTTTCCTAGGGCCTTCAGCGTTCATTAATGTATTAATGGCTTTCGTCGCTTTATTGCCCGATTGCCCGAGGTGGTTTTTGAACGTATTTAGGTGCCTCGGACTGTAGCAGATTCAACTTTCTTCCCGCTGCTAATGAGAACTCACTCCGGCTTCAGTGTCGCCAGTTGCAGCCCGTCACTGACTAGGCTGATCGCTTTATTAATACTGCTCTCGAGAACTCACTACGTATCCTGTGGTGCCAGTTGTATTCGATCACTGATTGCACATGCAGTTCCTTGGCGGCAGCGACTAAGTCTTTGCTAGTCTTTGCGACTAAGCTTTGCTGACTACGTTGCAGTACTTTCTTGTACCGTCAGGCGAAGCACAGCGTCATGTATCACGTTCCACAGTATGGGACGCAGCACTGATGCTTGTGGTGACCTGATTACGTGTCGTATTGCGGGACGCGGATTTTAAAGTAGGCAAACATTATGCTAACGAGATACTCTGGTATTTGCTGTATGTTGAGGCTTGCACTATATACTATAAAGTGAAGTTTGTTTAACATATGTTTGTGTTATGCCTATGGGCATTTAGGGTACACTTAGGAAGGTATGATAACTAAGCCGACGTTTGTTTCCCAATGACCGATCGCGGCAGCGTAAAGCAACCCACCCCCGTAACACGAGTGGGCACAACCTTCTCATCGACGTTTGCACTAAAGTGAAATAAAGTTTTCATATTCATATATGGACCCCATGTGCATCTATCTAGTTATGAGCACAAAAGTAATTTTTACCCCCATAATAAACTTATCAATAGAAAAATTTTTCAAAAGGAAAACTTCGCAATAGAAGTCAGATGGGAGACATGAAAGTAGACAAATTTAACATAAACCTACTGTTTATGGAGACAAAAGGATTTTGTTTTGGCTGCCTATATCAGATACTTTCTGAAACACAAAACTATGGGCAACAATCGGCAAAAATAGATTCGTCCCGATTTATGATATTAACTGATTGATTGACGTCGTGGTTGATGGTCGGTCGGCAGCTTCGTTTTTCTCAAAAGCCGATCACAGCTGCTAAATAAAGGAAACGATATAATCGCTCATAATCAGAATTGTTATGTGGATGAGGATCAACATACATTAAGAGTAATCATGTTAATTTGGTATGCGCTTGGAAAATCAGGCAGCGTTGAACTTATTCTCCCCTGGAAGTGGGCTAACGCTTACAATCGATGAACTAACATACATAAGTTGCTGTTATCGACCAGCAATTGTCGTGCGCGTATATCGGTGCCTAAATTACGGAAAAAGTAAGCGTGGTTTTGTGTAAAATAGTCAAAAATCATAAGTAACAGCCAGTTTTTTACCGCCTTTGAGATTATCATATTGCGTTCTTGCAAAGTGAGCTACCACATAAACTTTGCATACATTTGTCTCTGAGCATGTGTGTATTTTCAAATAGATGAGCATAAAATGAAGCTCAAGTTACTCAGTTGTTTTCATACCTGATGCACTTCCATAGCAATTGCAAATATTTTATTGCATACTTTTGGGTTGCCATCTCCAAGTATCTGCTGCTTATAAGCTAAAAGATCTGACTGCAGATGTTGCAGTTGCACTTATTACTGGAACAACTAGCACCTGGAGCAGACATATTTTGTTGCTGTCATGTTCAACACCAGCTGTGTGTGTAAATTCCCATATATGTACACATACATACATAAATATAGATGTATGCGTAGCATGCAACAATTTGTAGGTGTGTGTGTGTGTGTGTGTGTGTGTGTGTGTCTGTTGCAGCTGTTCTTGTTGGTTCATTAAAATTGGCATATCAAGTAGCATAAATAAGCAAAGTAAACAAGCAGAAAGCTGCTTAGCAGCAGCAGCGAAATCCTTAGGATCATGCCACAAACCGCAACAACAACAACAATAACAATAAGAGCAATTGAAATACCGAATCGGAATAACAAAATGTCTGCCATAAAATGAAATCGAAACAAGCAACAAATTGCTTGAAATGTGAGGACATAAATATATACAGTCAAGCCTGCTTAAGTTGGCCACCCACGGTTCAAGAATTTGCGGCCAACTTATGAGGGTCTAAGTTTTATAGTGATTTTATGTCTAATTCTTTAACTTTATTGTTTTAAACATATTCATTTATTTATTCGTGTGTGTTTATGTACTTTGACCATAAACTCCACATAATAGCAAAATAAACATATAATAATATGTACATACAATAATTTTTAAGTTTAAATTCATAGTTGCAAAGCAGTCGAAGTTTGTTTCTTTTAGATACAAAATTGCACTTAAATTCCATTGCAACTTAAGAGAATCATTTAAATTTGATTATTTATACATAAGCTCTTTACTTTCTTTCTTTTGATTTTCAACAAATGACTGAATGAATGTTTACTTACTTACTTAACTGGCCATAACAACTCGTTACCGGGTTACGGCCTGATGTAAAGCTCTCCTACAGGCGTCTCTGCTTTGCGCGAGCCTTTTCCAATTGGTAATACCAAAGATAGCTAGCGTACTCTCTACCTGGTCCTTCTAACGGAGACATGGTCTGCCCTTTCGTCGCTTCCCTTCGACAACCGTATTGAAGACTCTTCTCGCAGGAGCTTCTTCATGCATACGCTCAACCTAGCCAGCGGAGCTGCTGGATCTTAATTTGCTTGACTATGTCAATATCGTCGTAGAGCTCATAGAGTTCGTCATTCCATCGGATGCGGTAGTCGTTGCCAACGCGTAGAGGGCCAAAGATCTTACGGAGTACCTTCCGCTCAAACACTCCTAGGGCATTTTCATCAGACTGCGACATCACCCATGCTTCAGCGCCATAAAGCAAAACGGGAAGGATGAGCGTCTTATAGAGTCTCAGTTTCGTCTGGCGGGAGTGGTCTCTACTACTCATTTGCCTACTGAGACCAAAGTAACACCTATCGGCAAGAGTGATTCTCCGCTTAATCTCCATGCTGACATCGTTCTTCATTGTGACGGTGGTACCAAGGTAGACGAAATCCTTGACAGCATCAAAAGTATAGTTCTCAACATCAATCTCTCAGTTCAATGCTGGAAAGGTTCCGGTAACCGCTCCATCAAAAGGTTGAAGAGGTCGCAGGAGAGGGCATCGCCTTGTCTGAAACCTCGCTTCGTATCAAATGGCTCGGAGAAGCTCTTTTCTACCTAGACGGAGCTGCGCGTGTTGCTCAACGTCATTCTGCAAAGTCGTACCAACTTTGCAGGGATACCAAACTCAGACAGTGCGGCATATACGAGATCCCTCAACGGGCTATCAAACGCTGCTTTATAATCAACAAAGAGATGGTGGGTGTCGATTTGTTTTTCGTGGGTCTTTTCCAGGATTTGGCGAAGTGTGAATATCTGGTCTATGGTGGACTTGCCAGGTCTAAAACCACACTCATAAGGTCCAATCAGTTCTTTCGCAAAAGGTTTTAGTACAATACGCTTGATAGGACCTTATATGCAATAGAGAGTAGACTGATACCACGGTAGTTAGCGCACACCGTGGGATCACGCTTCTTGAGGACAGGGCAGAGGACACCAAGGTTCCAATCATCGGGCATGCTCTCATCTAGCGGAAAAGGCCTCAGCAGTCTGCTGTGATTGCAGCTTTCGCTGCGCACTAGATCGCACATTCTTCGCTATGCTTAGACGTATGCGAACCTTGGCCGCAACAAGTTTTTTGTACTTACATGTTTGGGTTTCGCTGAAAAGTGTCCAACTTAAGGAGGTGGCCAACTTTGCAGGTTTGACTGTACTAAATATTGCACACTAACTTGTAGCTCTCAGTATCTAACGCTGTCCCTCTCTCTCTCTCTCTGTATCTGTGTGGTAAGTTCATTGTGTGAGTGCGTGCAGCTGTATGCCAGCTTGTGTGTGCGAGTGTGTGTGTGTGTGTGTGTGTGTGTGTGCATATGTGTGTGTTTGTAATTTATGCAAATCGCATTTTAACTTGCAAATGTTATTTTAATTGTTTTGCCTAACCACAAAGATACATATGCACAAACTGTGTTTGCAAGCCAACAATGTCGACAAAAGAGCATAAGCCAATGGGAACACAAGCCAGACTATACCCCTCTCTCTCTATATATTTCTGTCTCTCTCCGTTGCTGCCATGTCCCTTAACCTCCTTTGAGTCATCCTCATCCTTTAATCTGCAATTTATGTGTATGACTTTTTTGCTCATATTTCGCGTTAACATACGAGCATTCACTCCTATGCTGATTTCTGCCGTTGCCTGGGATTAGTTTAACAGTTAGGCGACAGCGGGTGTTGCATGCCAGCTCTAGGAGTAACCACTTTAGCGACAGTCTGTGGGTTACCCCAAAGACAAATTGAATACGATTTGGAAGGCACTTTTTCTCTATGCTGCTCTGCTTTACTGCAGTTGCCGCTTTTGTGCTTTTTCTTCCTCTTCCTCTTTTTGGGCTGCTGTCCACTGTGCCAAAGCAAATTGCGAAAATTCGAAACAGAATTTATGTGAAGTACGAAATTGAATTGAGCAAAACCAAAAGCCCAACACAACGACACACACAGTTAAAAACGAAAGAAAAAAAAAAACAAAGCCAGATAGAAAAGTTAACTAATGCAAACGAACTTGCAATGCTCTTGCAGCGAATTTAGGACCGATTTATATAGTTTCTATATATAGTTATATCTTCTTGTAAAGATGGTTGATTTTTCGGAAAAATAGACGATTTATTTGAAAACAATTTCAGACTACTTTTTTCGAAGAATTTGAGCCGATAACTTTTACCAACTTTTGGCAACGCCTAAAAAGAACGGCTCACTTTTTAAGTCTAGGAACACATACAGCAAATTTCAATTTTTTGAATTCAAGTGAAGCTACTTCCAGACATGGCATTCTGCATTGATCGGCTTCGTCCGTCTGCAAAGGGTGAAGTTCTTCTTTTTTCGAAGTCAAGCTTTTTGAACCGCCTGAATTAGTACTACTTACTAGTTGAAATGTTTCATCATACAGAAATCGATGGCGCTCCGCTCCACTTTTCCGAAAATTAAAGCAGAAATTAAAATTTTCACTTCAACTGAGGCTTGAAGGCACAAAAATCGACATATTCAGGGCTGTGCCAAAAATCTTTTTCAACCAAATTTCAACCCAATTACAATTTGTTGGTATGCTAGATATCAATTTTTTCCGATTTTCAGTCAAAAGGTCATTCGCCAATAATATATCAATATCTTGCAGAAAAGTGAGAATTCTCTAACAGGGAATTTAAATGAAAATATAGGCAACATCGTCTAGAGATTTCCTGCATACCCCTGATTCAGAGCAACAAAGTTGTTTACAATTCGGCAAAGTTAATTGTTACCAAAGTGCTTGGCACTTGAATGTAAATATAATGACGAAGTTCGTACCTTCGTTGTATTTCGGGAATAGAGTACAAGAGCACAGATGTTTTATCGAAAATGATTTTATGGTTTTTCAAAATATTCACCACAAAATCACTTTTGCATAAACTTAAACCAAATTACGAAGCATTTTGCCACTCCGAATGAGGTACCTCCAAAACGTGTCTTTAACGCATTCACGACTTCTTCAGGTGCCGAAAAAGTTGATTTTGCAATTTTTTCTTGATGTGCGTAACAATTGAATGGGACTATACGCCGAATAATCCTGCTGCTGTATTTCCTTATTTTTCCGAAAACTTTTGGCTAACCAATGCTTGTATACCATTTAGAATAATGGACTAAGTCAGGCTTTTCAGAAAAAACTGGCGACCCTTTGTTTCGTTCGCAAACAAGTTTTGCAGGATTTGGATAGAATTCCATACAGCCGATTGCTGCATTGGTCATACTTTTTTGAATCAGTACAAACAATGATAGCGATTTTCACTACTTTTGATACAAAAAATTACCCAAGATGTACAAAAAAACACTTATTTTTTAATCACTATAGGTAAGTGGAGTAATTATTCTAAACACAACAAGCAAATTATATCTTGAAAAATACCCCCTTGCCCGTCACAAAGCAGATCATATTCCTCTCCCTCTAAATCACCATCTGCCTCTCTTCTCTTTCTTCTGCTTCTTCTCCTTCTTCTTATTATCCTCCTTCTCTATCACCTTCACCCTCTCCTGTTGTCTACCAAAAAGAAACAGAATCTTCAATTTCAACTAATAGACTGTTTCGTGCAATCACACCGAAAGTAAGTTTGACCGTTAAAATTTCAAAATTTTTGTTGAAAAGCGACCACTTTTAGCACGCGTAAGGCTGCTTGTGTTTTTGTCTATGTCAGACCGACTCACTCGTAGACAAGGATTCCACTCAATTAAAGCTCTTCGATTCAACTATAGTTTGATCGAACTAGTACACCGGGTCAATGAGAAGATTAGTTCAATCGAACTGGTTCAGAGCTGTTTGACTGAACTCTATTAAAAACTATAGCATAAACCATAAAAATATGGTTTGTCAATGAGCAAAATACAAAAAAGAAAACTAAAACCACACAAGTCGATACCTTGAAAAGCACCGTCGAGGGGTGCTGCAACCTGCAAGGTAGCTCAAATACCGTAAGAAAGTCACCTATAACCTCGCTAAGGGTATAAAAATGCGAGCCAAGCAAGCTTAATTTGTAGTTTAACCCTTTTGTGGCCATTTGCAGCTCAGTTTGTTCAATTTACAATATGGGGGGTATAAATTTGGTATCGAAGAGCTGCCGCTGGTAGGATTTTCGCACGCCCACATTTGCTTAACATTTATTTTGGTTGCATGCAACAACAGAGAGCAAAGGCCTCCAATTCCGACGGTTTTTTTGTTGCTTGTTTTTGCATTTAACTTTTTTCTATGTGCGAAAACGCATTTCAAAAATAAATTCAACAGAACAGATCAAATGCTGCTCTTGTCACGGCACAATTATCAGATGCAACAACGGCGTCGGGCGGAAGCAGCCTAGTGGCAGGCAGCTGATGCACGATGTAGCAGGATGGGAGGCGGTGGGCGGGGCCACTGCAGTGCGCGTATTGTGTGCATTGAGAGTTTATTGAACCTAAGTAGCTGCCAGGGGCGGCTGTAATAAAGTGGCAGCCAAAGTTGTGGCAGTGCAAATACATAGGTGCAAAAAACCCATACATATGCACTCCTACACACGCACACACACACACACACACACACACCCACACACACACACACACATAGACCGTTGATGTGGTGTCGATGGCAGCATTTCGCAGCGGCTTCTAGCTTTTACTCTATGCATTTCAATTTGAAAACTATGCACACATTTTTTCGCGTTTCTATGGCAAAGTTTTTCTAAAAATGGTTTTTGTGCAAAATACATGAGAGCAAGCGATTTTCAGCGAGTTTCTATTTTTCTTTTGTTTTTTTGTATTTTTTATTCTAGATGTCTTTTTTTGCGCTGTATTGTATGCTGCAATGGGAAAATAGTTTCTATATTTGCTCTCAAGTGGTAAGAGCATATATGAAAAGGGGTTCAGTTTAGTTTTGAAAGGCGGTGGGAGTGACCAGCGACGCCTATGCACTGCTGCATAACTATTTTGACGCAGTTGTCCATCATAAATCTGTTGTGGCAACTCAAACATGGACGGCGTTTTGTTTGCGCTCAAGCAACTAGCTACGATTTGCCACCAACACACAAACACACACACACACACACATTCACACACATACACACACACACACACACATATGAACGAACTGCCAAAAACAAATACATGTATAGAAACATGTGTGTGTCTGGGATTTATAAGCCTATTGGGCTATTGGTGGGCTTAATATAGCAGAGCTGGTCAGCAATTTCATGAGATACAAGCAAATGGAATAAAAGGCTGTATACAGGCGACAGGACGTTTTATTTAGCGAGCCGTTCCTCTACCGTGGGCCATAATCCTTGTTCTTATAGAAAGATATTAGGTAAAAGATATTTATAAACTAAAAATATTTAGATATTTCAAAGCAGACTATCAAATGGTTTCTCATTTATGGAAAGTTTTCAAATACGTGATAATATTCTTCTTCTTCTTCTTAACTGGCCATAACAACCCGTTATCGGGTTACGGCCTGATGTGAATACATTCTTCCATTGGAATTGTGGTTTTACGTGGTGGGTCCCAAACCCTACTGGTCTCGAAAGAACCCAGTGCCTCATACGACAAGCTTTGACCTGCTGAGGTGATATTCTCTAACCCACTTACCACACGGGGGTGAATATGTGATATTATACTAGTAGTAATACTATTGGATTCCGCTCCCTGCTCGGTCCACTCGCCAACAGGTATAGCATATTCCTCTTCCTTGCCCTTTCTCTTTTTATTCTTCTTCCACTTCTTGTTCCTTTTCCTCTTTCCCTTCTCTCTCTAGTTTATCCTGATCCTCATTCCTAGAGCTATAAGATGAAATAACCTGATTTACGTTGCATTTCGCCATTTTCACGCTTCGCACACAAAGCCCTTGCCCCTCTCAAGATAGGTCATATTCCTCTTCCTCCTTCCCTTCATCTGCTTCTCCCTCCTTCTTATCCTCATTCAAAAAGCTATAATAAGAAACAACCCGATTTACGTTCTGTTCCTCCCACTTCTCGCTTCGCTTACAACCACCTTGCCCTTCATATTTTGCAGTTTTACCGTGAACGCCAATCCATTCTGTCTCAAGAGCGGTTGATTGGAGACAAATTTTTTGAAGACGTAATTTGTAGAGAATTTTTAGCACTATAACATTTGTGAACACACAAAATGATTTGTAGGCACTGGCAACACAGTAGTTACAAAAAGCCAATTTTCGTGTCCTTTGACCTTCAATATCTTCAGTTGTTTACATTGGATTCATTATGGCTTTTGAAAGGTGTCATAAAAAGTCAATACAAATCGAATCCAAAAACATTCGCAACTTTAAGATTAAAGAATAAGATAATTCTAACAAACACACCCTGGCAGGTTCTCTTATTATAAACTCAACTGATTGAAAATCAGTGAAAATGGTCAACAAAACATGTTTATAGCAGAGTCGAAGTGTTTGAAGAAGAGTGCGTCGCCTTGCAAACTTGAAACATCGCACCATATCGAAAGGTTCGGAGACATCATTTTCTACCTTGATGGAGTTGCTTGTATTGCTCAACGTCATTCTGCAAAGCTGCTCCCGCATTACAGGGCTTACCAAACGCAGACAATGAGGCGTATACACGATCCACAACGGTCTAGAAGCTGCTTTATAATTGATATGGAGTTGATATGTGTCGATTTGGTGTTCGTGGCGATAAAAAAGTCAATTAGTCAACCACTGCGTATCTATAGAGAAAAGGACATTATTGTAGCGCTTCCAAAAACATAGTTAATTGCTGAAAGATATTCATTCATAAAAAGACCACCTCTGCCCGCTATAAAACTTGTTTTAAAACCTAATTTGGCATTGTCTTTGGTAACGACACATCATATAAATGTTAAATCCCATTATTTTTATAGACATTCTCAAAATATCCTGTCAATTTAAATCGATTAAATTAAGAGATTTAATTTCCTCTATAAGGAAGCATGTTTGTGTTTGCTTGCATTCAGTTGTCAATCTCGCTTTCTCTTGTTGTCTAACTCTTTCTATCTCTCTCTAACCAGAGAATTTGTCCAGCCGAAAGTGTTTTCTATTGAACAAACAAACAGTAGAGAACCAAAAAAACAGCATAATAAAGCCTAAATCGTGCACAAATCCAAATCGCTCACTTGCTATCTGCTCCGGTCATTCATTCATTGGCTGCAGCCTGGATACCGTTAGATGCTCCACTTTTGGAAAACAAACAAGTCGGAAATGGTTTAGTTGTTGTTTTTGATGTTGCTGCTGTTGCTGCTGTGTGGCAACACTGGTTTGTGAATGAAGCAGAAAGACTAGTGTGTACATATGTATGTATATATGTATGGTTGCTTTTCATGCATTCCCTGCTGTCGGATTAGTTGGTATAAGAGTATGTGTGTGTGAGTCCTTATTTGTCTGTTTCTATTTGTTTTGATTTCATCTTTAATTTTGGCCATAGATGGATTCATGGCTATATAACGCCCGTCTGGCGTATACGCTTATCAAAATATCATTATTTAAGCATGATAAATTTATTCGTCCGCCTCGTTTAGCATATTCATAGGGATGTGCCCTGGTAATTTAACGCCATTGTTGCTGCCATTGTAATTACAGCGCACACACACATACAGCGTCGTGATTACTTTGCATATATGTATGTGCATTTCCGCCCTTCATAACTCATACGCATCCGTGCCAGTTCTCGGCATAATTACGCGCAGAGATGACTGTGAACTGCCTGAACATTTTCTAGCTACAAAAAGTGAAAGAAAAAACTTGCACTGAGTTGGAGATTCAGTCAACCAACCCGTAGCAGCTTCGTGCTCCATTTTCTCGGTGTAATCGTTTGTTTCATTCATTTGGGTGAATTATTTTATTGTCTACACGGCACAACATTGACATCGTTGCTATGACCGCGGTCAGACACTCATCAGCGCTGAATCTGACCCAAAAAAAAAGAAAAGGTTGACCATTTTTGTTGTTGCCGTTGCTGCTCTTCAATTATTTGCTTTTGACCCACAAAATGGCTGACACTGTCGGCGCATATGATGCGTAATAAGTGCCATGAGCTCGTCGCCTAACAACCGCAGTAATTTGTTGTTGCTATAATTGTTGTTGTTGTTGCGTTATACCCTGTATACATAAAATGGGTACATTTGCTAAAACCACGTATTTTTGGCATAAGTTACGCCTAATCCTTTACACGTGTCTGTCTATAAAAATGTCTGGACTCTGAAAACTTGTTTAAGCCCAAGAGATTTACTTAAAAATTATGTTAAATTTAATTTTACTAAGGGGCTCCGATCCCTGCTCGCTCTCGTTGGACAACATATTTATTTTCATCTTCCTCTTCTCGTTCCCCTTCAATTGCTTTTACTGCTATAGCATATATGTAGGTGACATACAAAATATCGGAGAATATGAATCCTGTCTGTATAAAATGTGAATGAATCAGTGCAGTCAGGCTTAATCATATTTTAACACGTTCCGAGAAATAATACAACTCTTCATTAACCTTTTATAGTTGGGCTATAACTTAGCATAATGTGCCAGCTGATGTTTCAAAACAACAAATTGTAAGAATCTTGGATATCTGACAGATTGAATTTATTTTAACCCTTGACCAAGTCCAAGCCTTAGATTAAATATGATGAATACTTCGGTTTCTTTTGTTTCCGATCAGTATTTTCATAAAGGAATGCCTAGTTCCTGGATGTGTAGCAGTGTGCCACTTAGAGTTAGTCTCAAGCATCCGATTTTTTTGTAAGATCTTGTCATTACCTTTCATGAAATGTACGGAATGCTTAGTAGACTATTATAATATTTATTATTAGGAACACATTAAGTAAGTACATGCTTCAAATTTAAAAAGTCTGCTCTTTCTGTTACTGCTTTAGGAGTACTTTTTGTTTTAGGACCTGCTGCTTAGGCTTGGATTCAAATTGAGCGATCTTGAGAAGAGAATTCAAAGTTGCTTGACTTACAGTCAAAATGCAAGATCTTCTGATATTTGATCTCAAATTTGGTGAGCGTGAAATCAGAACGGTTTTCTAATCTTAATTCAATTGGGGGTGAAGCAGATCATTCCCTTTTCACTTTTGGTATTACGAACAAGATAACAATCGTCTAAACTAACAAACTGCGTCACTCGTTTTCATTCAAAAACCCAATTTTCAGCAAAAAGAGTCAAATTCTTGTTATTGAAAAAAAAAATCATAATTGTAAAGCATTCAGCTGTGAGTTCCCTTCCACTTTGTATAATATGGTGGCATATGGCAGCGCGAAATATAAACTTGCAGGCTTGGAGCTTGCCATAATACGCTGCTAAGAAAGCAAACATACAAGCATAACACATGCGAGCGTAACACCACCTTAGTGTCACACCATCCGAGTCACACCACACGAAAAAGAACGACAAACATTTAGATAATAGACTTTCGGCTGACCTGCCTAAAGGGTATTTTACCAGTCGGTGTAGCACCTAAAATACTTCTCTAACTTAGTGTTACCCTTGTAGTGAAACGCATAACTTCACCGCCTAAAGCATATAATCAGTGATCACGGAGTCGTAGCAGGCTAAGGCGTTATTTTTAATTAAAGCAATGCCTGAACAGACCGACCTTAACCATAAAACAGTCAGCTACAAGCTGGTAGCAAAAGTTACGCATACGCCCCGATGGCAGCAAATTTGCTGCAACTTGGCAAATGTGTTAACATTTTTGTGGTCGCTATAAAGGGACTCAACTGGACCCAAGCTGGAAGCCGGCAGAGCTGCCACGGCTCGTTTTAAAGCACGTTGGCAATAACGTGCGTGCCTCACACAGCTCGTATATACGGGGTGGGAGGAGGATGAGGGTTGAGTCAACTCAAAAATTTAATTACTTTCACTTGTGTGGAGTGTTTGTCTGGCTTGCGGGCTAGCCATAGCTAGTCATAGTCAGAGCCAGCTAGTCCAGGAGGCAGTCAGTCAGTCAGTCAGTCAGTGAGGCATCAAGGCAGCGTATGCAGTGTACCAGTCAGCCGGTTGCAACAACATCCAAAGGCATTTAACTTAAATGTAATGAAATTGTTGCCACACACACTTGCAACACTTTTGCTCTGTTTGTGTGTGAGTAAGCGTAAGCACTTCACTTACACAGTTAGGTTTTGGTATGGACAGCAAATCCTTGTTGGCTTGTGACGCATTATGCGGCAACTTTTCTCGCCTCTTCTTGTTGCACAAAAGTGCAACCAGTTTTTGTTGTTGTGTAGCTGTTGCTGCTGCCATTTCTTTAGCATTTTGCAGCTTCTTCTTCTTTTCTGGTCTACGTCTGCATCTTCCACCAGTTGTATTGTACGCATCCGGCTTTGAGCTACTGTTAACAGGATTAAATGCCAACTGCAAACGTGTTTTGAGTTTTGTATTTTCTCTGCTAACACTCTCCTCGTTTATCAGCTAAAGTTGAGTTATTTCTTTTTTTAAACTCTTCGAGAGGAATTATAAGTTTTCCAGGATATTGGTAACTAGAACGCTGAAACTGAATTAATGACTTTCAAGCTGAGTCAGTGTATCCTTCTTTGAATTTGAATATTAGCAGCCTATTTTTTTTTGTAGTTTTTCAGTAATAACAAAGTCTGAGAAACATTAAGTTACGCCTGGCAATCAAGTCGGTCTTATCAACAAAACTTGTCATTGGATGATTCAAATAAAAAATGTTGTGCCAACCGGCAAAGAAAAAACAGCTCCCAACTTGTACGATCGAGCAAAAGTTTTCAATAAACTGTTAAATTATAGCTAGATTTTCGTTCATTTAGTTAGATTAGTTCGATCGAAATCGTTGGGAGCTATTTCTTCTTCTTAACTGGCCATAACAACCCGTTACCGGTATTTATTACATTTGAATTGGGGTTTTAAATAGTGGGTCCCAAATCCTACGCACAACCCTTTTAAGGCCTGGGGTGGCTCTTCTGGTCTCGAAAGAATCAAGTGTCATAATAAGTCGCTTCATACGACAAAGTTTGCCCCGCTCACCACAGGTCACTCAGTGATTGCCATCCAGGTCTTACTCTTGCATAGGGCTATAGCAGTAGCCACTCACTACCACCTTGGGATGTACTTAGAGCCCGTGGCCTTTAGCTTTTGCAGATGGGTTAACTTGCGCGTAGTCGACAAGGCACGTCGTAATGCCACGAGCGCAACAGTGGATTTTATCCCTTACTGTTACCACCAGAGCATCAAGTGTTTTAATGCTTTTAGCTTGAGTTCCAAGCAACACCCTTAATTTTTGGAACTTCACGCTCTACCGCTTTGTTATTTTTATTGGTGGCCACTCAACGGTCTCAGCCGAACTGTACACGGACTTAACGGAAGCCCTGCTCAACCGCTTGCTACTCTGCTTCACCCAACTTAACACCCCGATAGGCAATCATGCAATACCTAAGCTACGAAAATCCTGCCAAAACTAACTGTGATCCTAATCTACAACTAGCAACAGCTAACTTTCGTCTATTGCGTAAACGACAAAGTCCACTTTCCAAAACCAATAACTTGTGTACTATCGGTGTCAATGGTTACCATGGATTTTGAAGGTTTTTTTTTTCACAAAAATCTACCAAATTTCCGAAATCTATGGGGTACTCGCATGCTTCCGCTTACATTTTGAGGTGTGCACATTAACCGTCCCAATTCTTTTCGCAATCTTTGTTGCATATGAACTTTACATTTTACCATATTTTACTTGTCCGGATCTTTAATGTGCCACTTTTGAGTGTCGATTCTGTTGAAGAAATTCCAAGTAACGCTGGGGAAAAAATGTAATAATCTAGAATCTGCGATGGCATCTAAGGATTTACAGGATTTACAAACATATAGTATAGCATGAGATTCAGTCCCACTGTAGAGGCATTAGCCCAACGTTTTTTCTCTGTATACGAGTTTTGTTAATTTTTGATTGAATTCTATATTTGTACATAAAATATGTGTAGCTGAACAATTTGTAATCTGGATTCTGATCAGAAAAACTTGCCAATTTAAAAATATTTACACTTTTTAGATAAGCGTTTTAACAATTTAGTTGCTGTCATAGCCCGCTGAATAAAAATAAATGCAATCGTTTAATTACATACAGCAGCTATTATTATTGGCTGTTCCATTTTCATGAAATTCCACAAAAACTTTTACTTTTTTAAGTAAAATCCTAAAAAAACGACGAGAATATAAAAAAAAAAAATGCAACCGACAATGTTCTTTTTCTCAAATCCCATCGCTTTGTAAAAGATTAATTACGCTGCCTAACATTTAGTGGTAAAGAGTACCCCACCTTCGGCGCCATGCAGCTTCTGCTTTTTTTCTGCAATTTGTATCCCTTTGTCGCATTTTTTGTTATTTTCTGTTTTGTGCTATTTTGTCTTCTTTTGCAGTTTGTGTTGCATATCAAAAATTCAAATCAATCATACGCCACGTTGTACATGACTGCTTTCAAACTTGACTGCGCTGTGTATATAAATATAAATTGTATGCAAATATTTTTAATCAAAAAACACAACACATACCGCAGCTTGCCCCGCAACCCCCAGCCACGACCTTTGGGGCATGCAGCACACGTGTCTGCGCTGTAGCCTGCCAAGCATTTTCAATTCACACCCTAGGTATGGTATGCGTGTGTGTCGCCATCTAGCATGTTTAAATATTTGCAAAATACTAGAAATTGTTTTTTTTTTCGTTGTAAAATCAAATGTAAATATTGAAAGCAAACACGTTTCATTTGCTATCAAACGATAAAAACAAATTTTGGCGCTGTGGGATCTTATTTGGCTGCAATTATGCCGAGTTATTTGGCCACCCAAGCGCGAAAAATAGCTCCTGCTGCGTCTCACTTTAGCCTCTTAGTAGATCTTAGCTTTCCCAGTAGTATATACATGGCAATTCGCAACTTTTATTAGAGCTGCTTTTCATTTAGGCAGCTTGATTGCATTCGTTTCTCTGTGAGATTTTGTTTGTATTCCAATTCAATTGAAATCCATATTTCCTTTGCGTTTTTGTTATTCTTTGTTTGTTTGCTTGGTTTGACTTCTAACGAAGTTGACTGTCCGAAGGTCCTGTCACCCGCTTTGATGTTGTAGTATGATACAAAAGCAGCAGGAGCGGTAGCAGCAGGTGAAGTCATGGGAGTCATGCGTATGATTGCAGCAAAGCGATCCCAGTGCGTATGATTGGCATTGATTGCAGCAAAACAAGCTCGCAATATTCTTGATGCATTCTGTCATGCATGCATGTGTGTATGTGTGTGTGTGTGTGTGTGTGTGTGTGTGTGTGTGTGTGTGTGTGTGTGTGTGTGCACGCGTGTCTTTATCCTGCAGGAAACTATACAAGCACGGCTTGCGCTCTGGTCCCAAACTTGTTTATTTGCTTGGCACAAAGACGTATTTTTCAAACGGTGGTATAATAGCAACTAGTTCCGTGAGTAGTATGCAACTATTTCCATTGAGAACAGTTGCATACTAGTATATATTTTATAGTATCTTTCACATTTTTAATGTTTCTTAAAAATTTTACTAAAAAAATGGGTTGTATTTCTGAAAGCTGTGATAAGTTGTACGAATAGCAGACTTTTTTTAATCGAGAGAAAATGTGCTTTTAAATTGAAGCATTGAACAGTAATGCTATACCTTATATTATATTATATATAAGAAGATTTGCATACAAGTACCTACGATTTCGTCACATGTTTTTTTACATCGAGGAGGTATCTTTTTCGCTTTCAGTTCTTTTATAATGTCTTTGGGCATTAAATTACCCTACATATTCGTGTTTAAAACCAATTTCCATATCAGCACAGAGGTAGGGTTGTTGGCGGATTAAACGCTCGAGTCAAAAGTTCAAAACTTCCACACACATACTTTTAAAAATTAAATAACACCGATAGGAGCTTCAATTTGTAAATTTCTAAAGGGATTTAACTATTTAGGAGTATATCCCATTTACGCCTAGATTCGTTATCGGACCTCTATGTCTTCCCAGGACCCCTTAGAGACAAGGAACATTTTCTTTACCAATAAATCAAAAAACCGTCTATGAAAAGAATAATCTACGCTTTAATACTTTAAACTGTTTTTTCATAATCAATCATAAGAGTCTTTAATTTAATGAGTGTTTTATACTTTTGGTTTACAGCCAATAAGGCCTGAACCAAACATTCCGGGTAGCGCAGTTGAATTGGAATGAACATCTGGGATCTGGTTGGATTAATCACGAGTCACAATACATTTGGCCAATATGGGCCTCGTTGACGACTCAACCTTCGGAGCCTATCTTGAAGAAGCCAACTCCACGGAGCACTTTCTGTGTTACTGTCCGGTCTTTGCAAGGACATGCATTTTAGGAAGTGATACACTCAGCATGAGCGAACTGTATACTCTGCCCTTAATTAGTCTTCACGACTTGCTACGAGAGTCGGGAAGATTGTATCAATAGGGAGCCTCTATGCAAGCTTACTCTATTTTCGTACTTTGTCTCCTATTTTAACTGTCCTTTCTCTCTTTCAACTTCCCATATCGGGCATGGTACAATCAAGGATGGAAGGATATGGATGGTTCAACCTTCTTTGATGAGCCATTACACCCACTACAAATCTAATCTAATCTAATCTCCCGACTGTTCATTTTGAACCAGTACGCAACCACTTAGGTTTGATGTAGTTGACACTTCTACGAGTACAAAAAATGCCCCGCAGGTTATATACTCTGTTGCATCTGTGGCTGTATATATATGTGTATGTGTCCTTGTGTTTGTTTGTTATGCTGCTGAGCACTTTCAAAAACCAAATCAAACTTAATAAATATGTAATTGGCAATTCAGACGCACATATGTGCATATATATGAAAATTGAAGAGAGCATGTAAAATTTCATAGAAAACATTTACTTAAAATAAATAATTCTAAAACTTTTTAGGGCATAAAACATGTCCAATTTAAATCTAATTAACAAGATTTGTTATCCAAGGCAGAATCGAAAGATTAATATGTACATTTCTCTTTACCCTATTGAAGATTCAAATCATTTTTGTTATAACAAATTTTCGTTTTTCGAAATTCTAAGTTTTTGATTGATCACTTGGTTTGAAGGTATCTCTGTTCACCGATCAGACCATTGCTAAAGTTCCCTATCGAGAAAGTCGTTCTCTAAACCGACTCGGAAATTACTCGAAATTGGGTCAAGTCACATCCGTCATCCTTGTCGGTATTTGTTGCAAACAGAGTGGCTGAGATTCAAGAGTGGTCGGAGACTCCAACTTGGCGACTCGTGCCGACAAAACTAAACCCCGCAAACATTGTCTACCGAGGATGCAACGTCGTCACTCTAACGAGTTCCATCTGGTTTTCTGAACCACAATTTCTGTGGAAGACCGAAGGCAGCTCGCCTTTCAACCAGCACTTCGAGCTGCCCTCTGACTTAGCAGCTTTCGAAAGCCGAAAGCTTCTGCACTAGTTCTGGTGGGCACCTAACGAAGTGCTCGAGACGTTTGAGGGATTCTCTTCACATATGAAACTGCTCCGAGTATTTTCATGGGTTTTTCGTTTCATTCGTAAATGCAAAGGGTTAACATTACACTCCGACCTGCTCATAAAGCCAAGTGAGTTAAAGTTTGCTTTCAACCAAATCTTCGAATAATTCAAACAGTACGAATTCAGCGAAGATATCGAAAAAGTACGCAAAGATCGTCTCTGCTCGAATCACCAGCGCTTAAGTCCAAGAGCGGATTTGGGTTGTGAATGCTAGAGCTTTGTGCATTCGTACTCGATACTGTACAGGTAACTATAATAAATATAATAATAGCTTTGATTTAGGAAAAGGATGAGACGCAATGAAGTGAATTGAAAACAATATGAAAAGTTAATATATGTAGTTTCTATAAACCAAATCATGCCACGGCTGTGCGCTTAGCCTTCGATTGTAAGCTCCATGCAAAATTCCCCAAAGTATTGACCCAGTTAAATAATATCGTACTTACCAAGAGCGATTGCATGCATTTGTTGTCATACAAATCAGAAATCGTATTTGCTTTGTGGCAGCAACATTTGCAATAATCAAATTGGTTACAAGCATCAAGCAAAGCGAAAGGAAGCCATAACTGGGCCATGATGAGCAGCTTTCAGAAGTCAAAAAGCGTTAACTCCAAGCAATCCCAACTCCCACTTCGGTCTGGCTTAATTCTACTTGCTGTGTGGCATCACTGTAAAAAAAACATGCATAAAAGTTGCACTTTAGTTTTTGTTGCAATGTACACTGAAAAACTCAAACGAGTGAGCAAATAAGCTCAGAGCTCCTGAACTTTTTGTGGCGGCTTCTCATTTAACAAGTTAATGAGTTTTGCAATGAGTGTTTTTTATATTTGTGAATGTATTTTTTAACTTCATGAAATATGATATGTTTAAGTTACTGACGCTATGTACTAAAATGAGAACTTTTAATTGGTTATATGCAAATATTATTTATAAAAACTGTTGAAATGAAAGCGACCAAACAGATTGAATGCAATATGTGAAATTCATGGAGTATAGTCAAATAAGGCGAAAAAAGGCATCAACATCGGCGTGAAAGAGAGTGATGCTGGATAAACACTGTATGACACTGTGAAGTGTGCCTGTGTGTGTGCCAATGGCTGTCACACGTGGAAAGTGTTTACATTGGCGACACACAAATAATGAGTCACTTGGCTGTCACAGAGCAAATGAATATAAACACCTTTTTACATTATGGGAGTGTGATTATATGACAATTTAACCAAAAGTAAACAATGAACAAGTTCGTAAACAAGAAATAAGAAAAGAGTCACTCGTGAGCGAACATTAAATGTGCATTATTAACGTTTTTTTTTTTTAAATTTTTTACAATTTCGTCAAATTGTGACTTTTTGTGACTATGGGGGAGGGGGTGTTCCGAAAACGTAACGTCACAATCAAAATGTTGTTGAAAGCTGAAAAAATCGTTATATTTTCATGATATGTTTTGTTTCTATTTCGAATTCAAACATATCGATCAAAGATCTAGCATTAAATTTGAAATGTTTTTTGTTCATAATCTTCAAACTTCTGGTGACGTCATTTATGAACAACTCCTAACTAATTTTCGCAATCGAATTCTGCGGAAAGACTTTATTTTGTTTTTATTGTCACAGTCTCTCAGCACACGGAAAAATTGTTTATTTGAACCATTATTATGACAGAGGTGTTTACACTGCGGGTTTTTGTTCTCCAAAATGCGCCAGTTACTGTCACATGTGGCGTGTGTCACCAAACGATTACTTATTTACAATTATACACTAAAAACGCATTCGTTCGTGTGACATTTAGTAACTGTGCCAACGGGTTGGCTGTTCATACAGCGGTGTGCCCGTGTGAAAGCAAAGTGTGACGCTGTGTGACCTAGTGTAAACGCGGCAAAAGCTAAGTTTTTGCATACGTCTTCGTTCAAGTTGTGTCGAACGTCTCAATGAATCTCGTGGAGCGTCACAGCCAAGAGTCACAAAAAGGATACTTTTTTTTAGCAAACTCGCCGTTTTCTGATCTTCGAATACAGACATACATGGAAATCTTGTAGAGCATAAAAATATCTATAAAAATGGGTGTTAAGCATTACTGCTTACTGTGAAATAGTACAAAGAGTAATTTCAAAAACGCTTTGTACCATTTTAACAATATTTGCAAATATCTTGTTTTCAACTAATGTTTGAAGCCAAAACAAACTTTGTAGAGAATACAATTTTCTCCAAAATTGATCTGAGACAACATTTCATATGATTAACCGTCATTCCGTCAACCGTCAAAAATTCGTAAACTTTAAATGTCAGCCTTAAAACCTAGCTCGTACAGATTTGTAAAACATAAAAATCTTATTGATATAGATCACAACGAGTGGAATCACTTAGAAGAACGAGTGCACTTTCAAAAACTTATGAAGTTTATTTTGATGAAATATAGATATTCACACTACGCCAAAGTCTGGAACTCACTAATCGACACACACTAACTCTTTGTCGATTATCATGCAGCATTTTATATCCCATTGAGGTCATGTATGCCGCACTCTCTGAGTTCGGTAACCCTTGCAAAGTTGGTGCAACTATGCAGAAAGATGTTTTGGCTATTGAACGAAGGCATTGAAGGGCAGGCCATGCCTCTGTGAGAAGAACCAGGTAGATATCACACTAGCCACCTTTGGTATCACCAATTGGAGAAGGCGCTTGCAAAGCAGCGACACCTAGAGGAATGCTCTGCATAAGGCCGTAACCCAGGGTTGTTATGGAAGCATACTTCTTTGGAAATATCATATGCTTTAACCCAAATAGCATATTTTAGCATATAGTTAAGTTTATAGTTTCATAGTTTTTTCTTATTTACCATATTTTGGAAAATTATTATTACCTTGAACTCCGCCATTTTGGCTGTTTGGCGGTGTTAACAGACAGATTCGATCGATCATTGGTTGCACTTCCAGCGCAGAAACATCCTAGTGTTCTCTCAATAAAGAAAAATCAAAAAATGGCGTCTTCAATGCATTTCGGAGCGAGTAATAAGTGTCCATCATCCGTTTAAATTATTACGTTAAGGACAACAGCAACAGGATAATAAAAAGAAATGCACAGCGCATAAATTTATATTTTAATTGAAATTTCATGCAGCGTGTCACTTTCACTCCTCCCACTTGTTGTTCCTGTTGTCATCATTGTTGGCCATTTATAATTTACACAGACAGCTCTCACACAGACAGACACATCCAGATAGCTTCCCGCCTGGATGGACAATGCATATCCTTTTAATCAGTGCAACGGCAGTTGGTGGCAATGTCCGTCGCTTTGCCGTTTGTTTTAACCGTCACGATGCCAAACAATGCGCGTGATACGCGTCGTATGCGTAATATTGCCCGTTTGTGGCAGTTTAAAAAGTTAATATAAAATGTTGCTACGCACAGCGCAGAGGCAACAACAACAGCAACTGACAGTGGCAAATGACATTGTTGTTGGTTTTCTACCTCAGTTATATTAAATAAAATTAATTAAGTGCGTTTTCTTTCCAACACATATGCATTTAATATAAATGTAAATTAATAGCAACTGAACTCGGATATTTTATAATGGTTATTAAAAAGATACTTGCTGCAGGCATGATAAATGATGGCACCTTCAAGTGTAATTTAAGTTTGTAGGGTTACTACCAGATAGTTCTTGTTGTTACTTAATATAATGATTATGTCGTTGAGTTGAAGAAGTGCTAATTATAGCCCATTGAGGGATCATGTATATTTCGCATTTTCTGAGTTCGGTATCCTTTTGAAGTTGATGTAGGAAAGAACCTCTCCGAACCTTTTCATAACGAGCAAAGCTTTAGACAAGGAGAGTGTGTTGTGAAAGGCTGCTGTCCATCGGAACGAGACGATATTCCATAAGTGTGGAATTGCTCGCATACGCAGATGGTATTAGAAGAGAGTCTGTCAGGGTTTCAGATTCATGAAGAAGCTCCAGCCAGAAAGGTCTTCAATGCGGATTTTGAATAAAGGCGACGAAGGGGTAAATCATTTATAGCAAAGCACTTTTTCAGGCCTTTTTGGAAGGACCAGGTAGAGAGAATACCTTTGGTATCACCGATTGAAAAAAGTGCGGGTGGAGGAGAGGCACCTGTAGAAATGGTCTACATCACCGTAACCCAGTTGCGGGTAGTTATGGCCGGTCAACAACATTCGCGTATGCCATAAGCACATGTCATTTCGATAGCAGTTAGATAGCACCCTAACAACTGATCTGAATGGAGACGGCACCCACTCTTGCAGGTTCCTCCCCCAATCTATAAATCACCAAACTGCTTTTAAGCATTCAGGTATAAGTTTGATTAACGATCAGCTGCACAATTGTAAGATTGTTATCTACTGTGTCTTCTATGTCCGGAAATGTTATTATGTACAATGCTTGCTTCAAGTACTTTTGTTAAGACTTAAAGTCCGATTATGGACCCAATAAATTCACTAATTGTGATTTTTGCAATGATCAATGCCGATCAATCAATACACTTTGTGGAATTGGTTATAACTACCGAAATTTGTAATTATCATAGTACTCAAATAATTGACATGATGAAAATACTAAAAGGAGCACAAAATGGATTTTTTTAAATCTTTGGCTACTAGTTTAAACTAGTATTTCTTTTTTGTAATTATCTAGAATTTTTGATTTTTAGTAGGTTATTATGATATTTAGTAACTCAAATGTAGTATTAAAAAGTCAAAGGGAATGCTTTCGTTACCTACATACATATGTCTAATCTAGTATTATTTCGGTATTTTTTGTAATAAGTAGTCGAACTCAAAAAGCGACTAAAATCAAGTAACTTTCTGAATTTTAACTTAAAATTCTCAAAGCTATTTGCAAAATTTATGACAAAGATAAAGGCTGAAAAGTGGTTTCTCCATAAGCTAATGATTGAGATTCTTTCTAAAATATCATTCTTAGTTTAGAAGAGTGTTTATTTCATTGCTATACATTAACTAAGTTCGTCAATCTGCCTAAATACACATGTAGTTGGTTCACAGAGCAAAAATGTTTCAACTATTTCTTTAATTAAATTGACTTGCATTATAAATATAAGTTATTCGTGTAAAAATCTGCATATTATAAAACTAAATTTAAGTTAAAAATTCCCAAATGCTTGCTTTTACATATCTACCTATATTATTTAAAGGTGGCTTCATGGGCGACATAGCTTTGCCGGATGGTGATCAACCACCAGTTGTGGCTAGAACACCCACAGATGATGAAGAGGATGAGGACGAGCAGGAGGAGGATGAAAACATCAATCAGCTGCAAGCCGATGCGCCTGCTGTGCCTGCGCCCAAATTCAATGATAGCTTTCAGCTAGATTTGGAAAAACTGAAACAGGAAGTATATAACGAAGGTCTGCAAGTGGAAGAGGAAGGCCTCACTGACATCATACGTAAGAAGACCAAGCTGCCTCCTACACTAAGCAGCGCCAATTACACTGACAGACAGCCGTTGCAGCAGAGCAGCGCACGCTATCGAGCCAACGAGGCCAGCATTTTGGTAAGTTCCGAGGATGCCAAGCATTGAAAGCGGTAAATAAAGTCCATGACATCTTTATTATCAACACAACAGCATGCCAATGAGCCCGTCAAGCCCACCGCTGATACGGCAGCAGACTATGCACAGGCAGCCAACTACAAGAACGAGGTGCTGATGCCTACGGACACAACACAACAAAGGCATCCCAAGTCCAGCATAGTGCAAGCGAGTCAGTATGATGCTGATGTTGCGGTCTTGGCAGAGCTAAACAAATCCCCTGCCGTGTTGGGCACGCATCGTAATGTGGACCAGCGTAAGATACAATCTAACAACAAGGACATTGAGGATGATTCGGGTAATAATTTTGTGGCCACGCGTCGGCAGCCACAAATCGTGCCGACATCGTTGCCTGCGCAGCGCTCCACGCTACCCAATGTGTACAGCAATGCTGGCGGAAATGGCATGCATTTGGATGACAATGTGGACTTTTTGCACGCAAGGGGCGTGGTTCGGCGACGACACCGACGTGGCCGTAAGCATCGGTAAGTAGTGGGCGGCAGTTCAGAGTGCCACATAAACAGCTAATTAATGGTGATACATGATAGGCGCGCCTCCAGTGACTATGTCAGGAAAGTGCAGCAACTGCGCGATGAGCTAAATAGGCCGGAGCATCATCATCAGCAGCCGCATCAGCAGCAGCGTTCGCAACATCATCATCACAAAAAACACCGTGCAAGGCAGCAGCAACAGCAGCAGAAGCATCATCGACGTGGTGTCCATTTAAATGCAGATAAAGTGCTGCCAGTCATGTCAGCGCTGCCAATCAGTTTTAATTACTCGTCCGAACATGTCGATGAACTGGAATTATTGACGAAACGCAAGGTCACCATGGATGCCATCAATGCTGAAGTGCAGCAGCATTCCTCTACGCTGGAAATGGATTTACAAAATGCAGAGTAAGTTATGCTGCTAACTCTTCATCAAGCCACACATCCGTTTCCGTTGTGGCATTTCCTGGTCTTTTGTATATGGCTGGAAGGAGCACTGTCGTCCATTCAATTCGAGCTGCGGCTCTGCAATAAACTTTAAACAAACAGCGTAGCATTAGAGTATCATCGTAAGTTAGGGTAGGGCATATTAAGGCTGTCAAAGGGTTTGTAACGTATTAAATATATTTACTGAAATGAGCGCTAGTACCGAAATTTCAACGCTGCAGGGGGAAATCTTAAAGTGACCCATGTTCGTCATCTAGAAGGTAAAGCTTTCAAGCAAATTATGTAATCTAAGGATCCATTCCATACATTAAAGGTCTTTATGACTTGTAAAGGGGAATGTTATGGAATTTGCTCATCGATTTACTATAATAAATACTATAGGGCGAGAAAAGTGTTGATAGCCGCTTCGATAGTTTCAACTAGTAATTAGTAGTCAGTGAGGCCTTCCTCTTCCACTTGCAGACCTTCGTTATATACCTCCTGTTTCTTGGTTCTTGGAAGGTTAGATAAACGTTATTTTCAGAATTTTGTTTATGGTGAAATATCAAAAAGGGTATGTTAACTTCGGCACATAAATTTCATTGCGCCAACATTTTTGGCTCGCTTTATGCAGTTATGGTTCGCCAACAGCTGTATTTATGTGTGTGCATTTGTGTGTATGTGTGTAAAAGTTGAAAAGTTATGAATTTTAATAGAAATTCGCGTGCCAAAGTTCAACCCATACAACAAAAACAACAACTAAAAGCACTATGAATGTCTGCACAAAACTGCTGGCAATTAAAATTACGCATACGCCGTGTGAAACTTTTGTAGTAGTATTACGACCAACCCAACTGTTGCTGATGCCAACGCCACCACAACTTTTATTCCGCAGGAACCTTAAGCACCTGGAACAACATCATCGTGTGGCACGCGCAGTGACAGCCAAAAAGGAGCGTATCTGGGACTATGGCGTAATACCCTATGAAATCGATGGCAACTTTAGTGGACTGCATAAAGCGCTCTTCAAGCAGGCCATGCGCCACTGGGAAAACTCTACTTGCATCAAGTTTGTTGAACGCGATCCGGAAATACATCCCAACTATATTGTGTTTACGGTGCGCAGCTGCGGGTAAGTTGAAGTAAAACTTCACTTTACAGTAATTAATACTTTTTTTGGTTTCTCACAGCTGCTGCTCATTTGTGGGCAAGCGTGGCAATGGCGCTCAGGCCATTTCCATAGGTCGCAACTGCGATAAGTTTGGCATTGTGGTGCATGAGCTGGGTCATGTGGTGGGCTTTTGGCATGAGCATACGCGTCCGGATCGTGAGAGGCATGTGGTCATAGAGCACAACAATATTATGAAGGGTCAGGACTATAATTTCAATATGTTATCACCGGATGAAGTGGATTCACTGGGCATGGCCTATGACTATGATTCCATTATGCACTACGCGCGCAATACGTTCTCAAAAGGCACTTACCTGGACACCATATTGCCCATAGAGATGAAGGGTCGCAAAAGACCAGAAATTGGACAACGTTTACGCTTAAGTCAGGGTGATATACAACAAGCGAATCTGCTGTATAAGTGCCCACAATGTGGACGCACTTTTCAGGAGAGCACGGGCATATTTGCCAGCCCCTCCTACTATACCGCGGGCGCACTGACCAACGAGACGGAGCACTGTGAGTGGCGCATTACGGCCACACATGGAGAGCGTGTGGTATTGCGGCTGGAGAATATGGTAAGTGATGATTGTTGTTGTTTGTTGGAGCTGTGCTGACGCCCTACTCTTTTGCCCCCAGAACATATTTAAGTCGAACAATTGCGAGACGGACTACCTGGAGATACGCGATGGCTACTACTACAAGTCACCGCTCATAGGACGCTTCTGCGGCAAGTTACCCAACGAAACCATCACCACGCAGTCCAGCCGCATGCTGCTGACCTATTTCAATACGCATCGCATCGAGGGCTATCGTGGTTTCAAGGCAGAGTTCGATGGTAAGTCATGCTCCCGTGCAAGTTGCAACCAGCTAGCTGTTAACCTGCACTCTTACACAGTTGTTTGCGGTGGCGAGCTCTCGGTGGATGAATCGGAGGGCCGCTTGGAGTCACCCAACTATCCGCTAGACTACTTGCCCAACAAAGAGTGCGTGTGGAAAATAACCGTGCCAAAGGGTTACCAAGTAGCGTTGAAATTCCAGTCATTTGAGGTCGAGAACCATGACAGTTGTGTCTACGACTATGTAGAGGTGCGCGAAGGGCCCGGGCAGGATGCAGCAGTAATTGGCATTTTCTGTGGCTACAAACCGCCACCAAACATGAAGTAAGTGCACGACAAGTGGTAGGCAAACAGAGTCATTCCCTTGCCAAAGCCAAGCACTTACCCACGCCCCTGGCTTTTGTTTGCTGCACTTTCAGGTCAAGTGGCAATTCGATGTACGTGAAATTTGTGTCGGACACATCGGTGCAGAAGGCGGGCTTCTCGGCCATATTCATGAAAGAGGTGGACGAGTGCGAGACCCAAAACCATGGCTGTGAGCACGAGTGCATCAACACGTTGGGTGGCTATGAGTGCAGCTGCCACATTGGCTATGAGCTGCACAGCGATAAGAAGCATTGTGAAGGTTTGTATAGTGGCCACTTGGCCATTGTGGTGCTGTTATGCTGACATCAGTCACAGGACACAGTATACAGGACAGCCAGTCCAACGCTTAGTGTCGCTCTAATCACCTTATCTGTGTTCCGCCTCTCTTGTTTAGATGCCTGCGGCGGTGTCATTGAGTATCCGAACGGCACCATCAGCTCACCCTCCTTTCCCGACATGTATCCCATTTTAAAGGAATGCATTTGGGAAATTGTAGCGCCACCTAAACACAAAATATCCTTAAATTTCACCCACTTTGATCTGGAGGGCACAGCACATCAACAATCCGATTGTGGTTATGATTCGGTTACCATCTTCTCAAAGCTCTCGGATCGTCTGAAGCGCATTGGCACATTTTGTGGCAGCAATATACCACCTACAGCCACCTCGGAAAGCAATGCGCTACGCGTTGAGTTTCACTCGGACAAGTCCATACAGCGCTCCGGCTTTGCTGCTGTCTTTTTTACGGACATTGATGAGTGCGCTGTTAACAACGGTGGCTGCCAGCATGAGTGCCGCAATACCATTGGTTCGTATATGTGCTTCTGTCATAATGGTTACTCGCTGCATGAGAACGGACATGACTGCAAGGAGGGTGAGTGCAAGCATGAGATATCGGCTTCGTTTGGCACCATCTACAGTCCCAATTATCCGGACTCCTATCCGCCGAACGCGGATTGTGTTTGGCACTTTTCAACTACACCGGGCCATCGCATTAAGCTTATTTTCAATGAGTTTAATGTAGAGTCGCATCAGGTGAGTTGGGCAGATATTGAGTGGGATTTGGTTTTTCTTTTTATGAGTAGAATAACAACTTTTGTTGCTTCGTCTTAATAGGAATGCGCCTATGATAATGTTGCCATTTATGATGGTGAATCGGAGGCCAGCTCTATACTGGGTCGCTTTTGTGGCGATAAGATACCCTATCCTATATCGTCCACCACCAATCAGCTCTATATGGTATTAAAGACGGACAAGAATAAGCAGCATAATGGCTTTACTGCCATACACTCAACCTGTAAGTGAACTTTAATCCTGGACATATATGCACAATAACTCACTGGATTCATATCATATTTCAGCCTGTGGCGGTTATTTGCGTGCGACGAGTCAAATCCAGCAGTTCTACTCACACGCACGTTTCGGTAATCAGGATTATGATGACAACATGGACTGCGAATGGACTATACAGGCGCCGCCAAGCAGCTATGTGCAGCTGCTCTTCCTGACCTTTGATATTGAGAGCAGCGAAAATTGCACCTATGACTATGTGCAAGTTTTCTCGGGAATGGAGGATACCAGCGGTCCAATGTATGGACAATACTGTGGCAATGTGGTAAGCTTTTAGAACATACTTATGCTATGATTAGATGCTGTCAATATTACTCAAAAACAGCTACCCCAAGACATAATTTCGTTGACGGATTCGCTTTTGGTGCGTTTTAAAACCGATGCCTCTGTGCCCAACAAGGGTTTCTCGGCCTCCTATGTAGTTGTCTATTCCTTTGAGAGCAGCGATGAGGATGTGGAGAACTCATATAGCTCCGAGATGGTAACACCTTTTCCAGGCTCGCTAAAGAGCATTTACAAGGAGGAAACCGAGGAGACAGATGACTACAGCGATTTCAGCGAGAACCAGCTGGTACTCAACAATCAATATCGTGGCCGCTACAGCTATCCCAGCAGAATATACTCCGCCTGGACAAATTAAGTACTGTAGTCGCAAAAACAAAAAAAAAAAAAAACAAAAAAAAACGCACAAAATTCATGACAATATATTAAAACAGAATTTATTTAAAAATTTAGGCATATCGTCGCGTACATATAGCAGCATATTTTAAACCTCTCTTCTTCACTCTCTCTCTTAATCTCTCTCCCCCTCTCTGGTCTTTAACTCACTTGTCAAGTACATAAAACAAAGTAAACTTTACATAATCATAGTTCATTGTACGATCAAAAAGTTAGTTTTAAACAAATCAAAAATCGTTAGGTTTTAGCATGCAAGGCATATCGCATAATATTAAAAAAACAAAAAATTACAAAAAAAAAAACTTGAAAATAATTATTAAGAAAAACTTTGCTGTATAACAGGGACCGAGGGATTCTATTAAGGGAATTTAACTTTTAACTTTTGAGCCATTTTTCCACACATAGTAAATCATAAACAATTTTTCTGCGTACTTTATGCTCAAAATTGTTTTAGTCATAGTTCTTGAGGTCCCTTATGTATAACTGTCTTTACTAGTTTAATGTATATTTTACGAACTTTTAAACTATTTTTTTTTTTGCCATATTTCGTAAACTCTCTAACGGACTGCAGTTTTCAAAGAAACTTACTTGTTTTGCATTTGAGACAAAAACTCGCTCGTGCTATACAATATTTTAAAATTGTATATATTTATATATATATACTATTTCTTGGTGATGATGCCACATATGTTCTATGTATGTATGTGTTTGTGCCATACAAGTCTGTGTGTGTTTAAGACTTTCAACGGCATTTGTTTATTTCAGAAAGATAATACAATTTAGCATAAGAAAAAAAAAAATTGGCAGCATCAAAGCGAAAGTTAAAGCTACTTTACTTTTATAATTACACACAATATTATTGTACAATTCTCAACTTTGTGACTCAACTTAAAACATACGTAATTAAATATATATATACTTTTAATTAGTATCTTAAAACCAAATTCAAAGGCTTCTTCATTTAATCAAATATGAAGGACAATCGATTATGCCAAAAAAGTATGACGTCATGGTTCCAATCTCAAAGTCTCCTAGAAGATTGGAGTATTTGAGCAACAGACCAACGTATATTAATCGACGACAAGGCGAAGACTAGTACCCCTAAAAGGTTCAAACAAGGCATAGTTAATGCTTCTTCTGCTCGCCTGACGTATTGAAAGAAACACAATCATTCACACACTACTTGTAATCGATGGAAAAAAGACACCTTTAAATTTGCGTTATAGCTTGAAGTCAACCATTCTCTTAGTTTTTCGCACTAAACTGAATACTAAGGATCCGACTGAGCTAGCATACCTTTGTAAGTATACCTTGGGTTCAACTACAACCCTTGCAATAACTATCAATGAAATACACGATAGTATTCTTCTGCTTAACTGGTCATAACAACTCGTTACCGTTACATGGTGATACCAAAGGTGCCAGTATGCAACTCTACTCTCTCTTTTCATCAGACTGCGTCATAACACATGCTTCAGCGCCATAAAGCAAAACGGGAAGGATGAGCGTCTTATAGAGTGTTAGTTTCGTCTGGTGGAATTGGTCTCTACAACTAATTTGCGTACTGAAACCAAAGTAACATCCATGATTCTCCGCTAGATCTCCATGCTGACATCGTTCTTCATTGTGGCGGGTGTTCCAAGCTGAACTGAATCCTTGACAACATCCAAAAGTATAGTTTTCAACGTCCATCGCTTCGTGTTTTTAGTCTAAGAAAACATATACTTCGTCTTGCCCTCATTTATAACCAGACCCACCCTGGCAGATTCTCTTTCAATAGCCGCAAAGGTTCAAGGAACCGCTCGCTTAATACGATTAGGCGAGCAGTTCCTCTGGACACTTTTATAGTTTAATATTGTTCCGCCCCGATGTACTTCGACCTTTCACATTCGCACATTCTCTAGCACAATGGTAAAGAGGTTGCAGGAGAGGCCATCGCTTGGTATCATAAGGTTCGTAGAGATTCTTTCCTACCAGGACGGAGCTGCGTATGTTGCTTAACTTTAACCCGCAAAGTTGAGTTCTCAATGAATCCTGTGAGCGTTAACCAATTTAACGCCATTTTAAGACCAAACTACTCTTTACGGCCCTTGTTCGGCTCTTGCTGGAATACTGCTCTCGTGTGTGGAACCTTAAGTATATTGCACAAATCGTTTTGTCTGAAGTATCGCTTGGTATCAAAAGGCTGGAGGAGCACACGATAGTGTTCCAATTGCCAAAATATGTATGTACTTATATAGTGTGCATACACCACCCATAAACTGCACAGGACTAACATGCTTCTTATGGATTCAATATTTTGTCAAAATTACAAGGCAGTTAACCCAAATGCTTTAGAAATTCCCTGTAATCCACAATCGAGATAAGGGAGACTAAAACAGTCAACGAAACATTGAACTGTTACTACAATAGCTGTAAGATCATCTTGATGGGCAGTGAGGCGCACGAGTATTATGGGATTTCCTGACTTGGCAACTTTCGAAATTTCTTTTGAATTTTTACAAAGTTTCTTAAAAATCTTCCAACGAATTGCACATTAATTGGATAATCACTTATCTTTATCAGAAAGCAGGTGCATATTACAATTAACAAAGTCTTCTTGTTCTTGACAAGAACCGGGTTAAGGCCTAATGTAGAGCACTTTCCCAGGCATTTTATAAGATTGGGAGGGAAGTTTTACGTCAGCTACTTCTGAATATAACATATTATAGTAATACAAACTTTGTATAATAAGTTATATTCAGAGCTGCTTTTAGTTTCGGATTATACCAGAATTCGAACTTTGCTGTCATATCGACAAATCGCAAAACGAGTTCGAAACAAAATTAATCATTTAGCAGAGTATTAACTTTTAGTCTAATTTCTCTGCACTTGTCCTATAAAACCAATAAAAGTTTCTATCCCATAAAAATTTTGAGAGATCTAATTTTTTCCTTCAATGTGCCCGACAGGAGTCTCTGGGTCCGAGAGACCGGACAGACGGACATGGCTATATGGAGTCGACTATTGCTCCTGACCATTTCGCCCATGGAACATATGATCTGCCACGTCTCCTTCTGCCTGTTACACAAGTCTTAAGATCATGATTGTTCTTATTATTATTTGCCTACTGCTGTGGAAGAAATCTTTAACTTATAGTATAATCTGTGCACTCAAAGAAAGTGGTGCTTTTTGTACCATTATATACTTTGTTTTGGGAATCTACCCAAGCGATCATCTAAGTTATAATGAACAAACCTTAACTTATTTAATGGTTTAGGTTTCTATTCTCTTACTATCTCAATGATCGATTTCAATATGGCAAATTTTCTTAACAGCTGCAAAAATTTTACTATCGCGTTTCCATAAAATCCTTCACAAGGACCAGCTTGCTGCTATAAACGCCAGCTTAGTTAGATTTCACAGATTGCAGACAGTTTTCAATAGGTTTTATTGCTGGAATTACCGCGAAATATTTCTTTCATGCGATCATTAATGACCTGCCCTAAAATCTGAACACCTGATCATCTTTTTAGGAACCCAAAATCCGCTCAAGCCAAGTCACTCAAGAGGTTGAGTGTGGCTCAGCTCGAAAAAAAAGAAGTAGAAGCAGCAGCGCCACAGGTAGACAGACGCTCAGTTCAGACAATGTCAAAGTGTAGGGATACCCAAATCAAACCCATTAAAAGCAAACAATCAAACAGACAATGGGCCACTGAGCAACAGAGGGTTCCAGGCTTACTAGATTCTGTCTTTGCATGGAACAAACTGGCCACTCGACTGCGTTTTATGGTTGTTGTTATTGTCGATGACGACACCGACGACTCCGACAGGTCAAAAGCGCGCTTTATAGTTTTTGTTGTAGAGGCTGTTATTGTTGTTGCGATTCCTCCTGCCGCAGCGTCTGCGGCATTTAAAGGCCGCTCTTGCTGCTGCTGCTGCTGTCAAGCTGTCTCTCTTACCTGTGCCGCGACAGACGGCAACGGCAGCAACGCACTTAATCCATGGAGCGAGAACCCTTAAGAATTATTGTGTCTGACTGACTGACTGCGTGCCGATCGCAAGACAGAGAGAAATATAATTCGCCAGTTCCACAATTTGAGCATTCAGTTAGAACTTTGATTTTGTGTGGCACGGTTGTTGGCGTTTGGTGCTGCAGAGTTTCGAGACACAAAAAAAAAGGAGAAAAAAACAAAACCAAAAACAAAAGGGTAACAAACCGGGCGCCATGCCATTGAAAGTGAAATTTGTTGTATTGACTGTGAACTGGGCTTTGGCAATGTTGTTGTCGTCATCGTTGGGCTTGGAGCCGGCAGCAAGCATGGGGCTGCAAAAGCAGGAATGCGATTTCGATTTCAGAGAGCAGCCAGAGGATTTCTATGGCATGTTTGATATGGATGCACTAGAGGTGAGTAATCTTCTAACAATATGGAATGCAAATGCTAATAGCTTGCTCCTTTTTAAGGCGCCAAAATTGCTGGATAAAAGCGTTGGCAGCTCAAAGGCTGCGATATGGTCAACGAGCACCAAAGAGCGTGTCATAAACCAGACGGGGCCTAAAAAGCGCAAAAGGAAGCTGCCAAAAGCCAAATTAAGACAGCACAAAAGCAGTCGAGGCAGCGACGGCAACAGCAGGCGATTGTTGGGGTAAGTTGGTTCCAATGTCCCCACTGGGATTAAGTCCGGCGCACGTGCAACAATACGCACAATTAGCCAGTCAGCCAGGCATTTCCATTATGTCGTCAGCCACTTGGCCAACACGTAGCTGTTGCTCTTATTGTTGTTGTGTGCACTTTGCGCCGCGCTTCAAGTGGCCATTGAGGGACTTGCCCCGACCCGATACTCACCTGTGTGACATTCCAACAATGGCACATAAATCAGCACTCTTACGCTTTCATTTGCACTTTTTCAGACGTCACCGGAAACTGAAGCTGCAGCAGCAGCAGCAACAACTACAACGCAGTCAGCATCATAAATCGCCAGTTCAAGGCATCGCTGCGCCGCTGCTTTGGAGCGATGGCATTGTCGATGAGATACAGGTGCAGCGCAGCCGTCGCGCCGTTACCGTTAGAAAGGAACGCACCTGGGACTACGGCGTAATACCATACGAAATCGATGCCATTTTCAGTGGCGCACACAAGGCGCTCTTTAAGCAGGCCATGCGCCACTGGGAGAACTTTACATGCATTAAATTTGTGGAACGAGATGTCAAACTGCATGCGAATTACATATACTTTACGGTCAAGAATTGCGGGTGAGTTGAAATCAAACAATTCAAATGTGAATTGAAGCAAGGTTGATAAACGGTTTGAAATCGCTTGTAAAATCCATCGCTAAATAGCTATTATGATAGATTTCTAATATTAAAATCCGGTAAAATTGAATTGAAAGAGATTTCTGGCACACCGCTGATTACACTAGGCAACAAGTTTGACCTAATTTAAGGTCCTTGACTAAAACTTATATATACCGGTAAATTTGGCACGGTTTTCCAATTAGAGCTATTACAAAATATTTTAGGTTTTCCGAGCTGTCGTTTAACATGTTTCGAAGAGAGATGAATCAATATCAATTTCACATTTTAACGTGCGTTGAACTCCTGTTAAAAGTTTGAGGCCATATATTCAAAAAAGTTCTTTGATTCTTAAAAAACCGATCCCTTTGCGCATCCGAAACATTTTTTCACGCATTATGAAAAGTTTGGCGATATGAGAACTGCAGCGTACCGATTTTATAACTAAGTAAATATACACTAGAAGTGTCCAACTTTATCGCCAAATTTTAACGCAATTACTACTATCTCACATTTAGTTGCTGCTCCTTTCTGGGCAAAAATGGCAATGGCCGTCAGCCCATCTCCATTGGACGCAACTGCGAAAAGTTTGGTATTATCATACATGAGCTGGGCCATACAATTGGATTTCATCATGAGCACGCTCGTGGGGATCGCGATAAGCATATTATCATAAACAAATCGAATATAATACGCGGACAGGAGTATAACTTTGATTTGCTCTCCCCAGAGGAGGTAGATTTGCCTCTGCTGCCCTATGACTACAATTCTATAATGCATTATGCCAAAAATTCGTTTTCCAAAAGCTCATTTCTGGACACTATTACGCCTGTGGGTCTAGCTCCTGGTGCACACATTGAGCTGGGACAGAGAAGACGTTTGAGTCGCGGTGACATAGTGCAGGCAAATTTGCTATATAAATGTGCTGCATGTGGTAGAACTTTCCAGCAAAACGCAGGTCACATTGTGGCACCACATTACATCTATACAGGGAATGGTTTGGTGGGAGAGTATGAGGGCAGCGGCGATACGGCAGAGGATGATGCAGTGGGTCAGTTTCATAGCTCGCTAATGAGCTGCGAGTGGCGCATTACGGCAACCAATGGCGAGCGTATTATTTTACAACTGCATCAACTACATTTGCTGCCTACGGATAACTGCACGCAGGATTATTTGGAGATTCGTGATGGCTATTGGCATCGCTCGCCGCTCATCAAGCGCCTTTGTGGAAATGTCACTGAGCAGATAATTTTCAGCATGACCAGCCGCATGCTCATTAACTATGTGAATCGCAATGCAGCCCTGGGGTATCGTGGCTTTAAGGCGCAATTTGAGGGTGAGTTGGATGTTGTGTGCTGTGCATGGGCACTGTCTTTAACTTTATTGCATTTAACTCTTGCAGTGGTTTGTGGTGGCGATTTACAGCTGACCAAGGATCAGTCCATTGACTCACCCAACTATCCACTGGAGTATATGCCCGACAAGGAGTGCATTTGGCGTATTACTGCACCGGAACACTATCAGGTAGCACTTAAGTTTCAAACATTCGAGCTGGAGAAGCACGACGGCTGTATCTATGACTATATTGAGCTGCGGGATGGCAATCACAGTGACTCCAAGCTGATAGGACGCTTTTGTGGAGAGAAGCTGCCGCCGAATATCAAGTAGGTGGCGTACCCAAGTGCCGGGTATACATTTTTACGAGTCACTTTAGATAATTGGGATTTTCTCGTTTACAACGAATCCGTTAAGTGATAAGGACAGTTAGTCTTCACCACAAATTAATGGGATCAAAAGGTGGTTCCACTCTAAAGTTATGCTTGGGACTCCTAGAGTTTTTGTATAGTTTTGGAATTCTCGAATGTATGTAATTAGAATACTTAGAGCCCATATTTACTAAATCCCTTAACGGATTCGTTTTTGTTTCGTTAAACCATTAACAAAAGTTCAGGTTTCAAGCGTTTTTGGCATAAACCTAATATCATTGTTTGTTACCCCTTTAGGACACGCAGTAATCAGATGTACATCAAGTTTTTTTCCGATTCATCCGTGCAGAAGCTGGGCTTCTCGGCCGCTCTCATGCTGGATGTGGACGAGTGCAAGTTTACAGATCATGGATGCCAGCATATTTGCATTAATACGCTAGGTAGCTACCAATGCGGCTGCCATGCCGGCTACGAGCTCCAGGCTAATGGCAAAACGTGCGAGGGTAACAACATATATTAATGGAAACAAACATTAAAGCCTACAATAACTTTGATTACCTTTACAGATGCTTGTGGCGGCATTGTAAATGCCACCGATTCAAACGGCACGCTTTACTCGCCCTCCTATCCTGATGTTTATCCCAATGCCAAGGAATGTGTTTGGGAGGTTGTAGCACCAGCGCATCATGCCGTGTTTCTCAACTTCACGCACTTTGATCTGGAGGGCACCAAGTTTCAATATAGCAAATGCAACTATGATTATCTGGTCATCTACTCTAAGCTGCGTGATAATCGCCTTAAAAAGATTGGCATTTATTGTGGTAATGAACTGCCGCCATTTGTCAACTCGGAGCAGCATATATTACGTTTGGAATTCTACTCAGATCGTACGGTGCAACGCAGCGGATTTGTGGCGCAATTTACCATAGGTAAGAAATTACTTTTGTAAGCTAAATGAAGTCATTTTTCAAAAATCATCTGTACATTTCTGTAGATGCCGATGAGTGTGCGGTCAACAATGGTGGCTGCCAGCATCGTTGCCGGAATACTTATGGTTCCTATGAGTGCAGCTGCCGAAATGGTTATACTTTACACGAAAATGGCCACAATTGCACAGAGACCAAATGCAAGTTTGAGATTACCTCTTCATATGGCGTGCTATACAGTCCCAACTATCCGGACGATTATCCGCGTAACATTTATTGCTACTGGCATTTTCACACAGTCGTGGGACATCGTATACAGTTGACCTTCCACGACTTTGAAGTGGAGAATCATCAAGAGTGCATCTACGACTACGTAGGCATATATGATGGTCGCTCGGAGAACACTTCTACACTGGGCATCTACTGCGGTGGACGCGAACCTTATGCGGTTACAGCCTCCACCAATGAAATGTTTATGGTGCTCAAAACGGATGCAGGCCTGCAACGCAAAGGTTTCAAGGCCACATTTGTATCTGAGTGTGGTGGCTACTTGCGCGCTATGAATCGCACACAGATCTTTTACTCGCATCCGCGATATGGCAGCAGACCGTACAAACGTAATATGTACTGTGACTGGCGTATACAATCCGATCCGGAGAGCAGTGTAAAGATTAAATTTCTGCACTTTGAAATCGAATACTCAGAGCGCTGCGACTACGATTTTCTTGAGGTCACTGAGGAGGGCTATGCCATGAACACCATACACGGGCGTTTCTGTGGCAAACGTAAGCCACCAATAATAGTTTCCTACTCGGACACCTTGCTGCTGCGCTTTCAAACCGATGAAAGCAACTCGCTGCGCGGTTTTGCCGTATCGTTTGTGGCCGTTGAGCCACCGGATGATGATGGCGGCGAGGAGTACGACATGGTTACACCGTTTCCGGGCTATTTAAAAAATATGTATGCGTCTGAGACGGCCAGCGACGATGACCCAGCGGGTTTGCGTGCGCATGTACTACCGCCCAGCATATTAATGTAAATTTATTTTTATTTTTGTATTTTTTTGCACTTTATGTTTTGTTGTTGTACTATTAAATTAATTTTAAATAAAAACAATTCTACGCCTTAAATCGAAGTTGTATTTTTTTAAATAGATAAGTTTGTTATCCTTAGCGCGAGCAGCATGGCCATCGTTACCCAGCAGTTTCATATAAACAAATTTAACATTATGTGTGTATTTTTGTTGTACTATTAAATTAAATTCGAACAATTTCTACGCCTTAATGCTCAACGTTATTGTTTAAAAACACAATTGTTATCGGAAAATAGCGCGCAGCGCTGCCATTTTTGTTTAGAAACGCGTTAATAAATACCAAAAAGCAAAGTTGGCAGGGCCATAGGTACGGCAGCCCTTGCAAGCTGCATTCAAAATGGCAACGGCGGCGTCCACGGCGCTTTATTTTAATTCTTGTTCTTAATAGTTGGGCGCTAATTTATAAAACTGCAACTTGTTAATTATTTTGTTTAGTGTCGCGTTTGTTTTAATCGAGTATACCTTTGCATATATTGCTGTAAATTGTTAGTAAATAAATAGTGTGCTTGTGCGGCCTGCAAATTCCGATACACAAAATGAGCGCCTTTGAGGTGGGTGCCGCTTGGCTTGTGCAAAATGCTACAGAACTTAATAAGTGCAATTTACAGATTTCCGTAACCCCTTCGCGTTTGAAGCAAAAGAAACGCGTTGAGGGTCGCGAGCCCACGTATGTGATGATGGCGCCGTTTTCTGCCAAGGCCATTGTACAATTCGAGGACGTGCCCGTAAGCAAAACTGCCAAGCGCATTATGCGCGTTGTTAACCCCAGCGAAGAGGATATTGAGGTTAGTTGGTCAGAGATATGGATCAACGTTGCCGCCAGCGCTGAGACTTTGCCTGGCAACGGCGTCGTTTATTTGATCAATGGCCCTATATTGTTGTTGTTGGTTCTAATGTACTTCTAGGTAAAAGTAACCAAGGCAATCGGAGCAGAGCATAACCTTACAATCGAGTGGACAGAGCGTACGGTGCCCGCTAGTGATGAAGTATCCATGGAGCTGGTCTGGAATCCGCAGCTAGAAACTACATGCACTCAATTCTTGCAGCTGCTTGACAATCGTAACTTTCGCAAGGATGTCATGATTATATTAAAATCCAAAAGCAGCCAGGTAGCTAAGGTAAGTACTAAGCGCAAGCCTAAGCCCTTTAAAAAACTCATCCCTTATTCTTTGTATACCTAAAGAACACGCGCAAATTTCCAACCGTTGGAAAAACGCTGCAAATTAAATCACCAACAAGCGGCGGCGGCTTAAAAATAAATAAAACTATTGGTACTGTGCAACAAAAGAAGCGCCTATCTACAGCCGGCGGTAGTGCAAAGGCAGCAGCTAATGGCACTTCAGTCAGACAGCCTTGGCGTAATGTGCCGCCACCAAAAACCAACAGCGCAGCACGCAGCTCAAGAGTTGTACAAGCGCCGCTGCATGAGCGCAATGTCTATGAAGCACAAGCAGAAGCTCAGTTATGTGATTCACCTCCAGCACGTGGCCACAAGGAAAATGTAAGCCCCATGACGCCCAGCAGCGTATTAAATCTTATAGATAAATTCAAATTTACGCCTCTTGCTGAGACGCGTGATAAAGGCTCCCATATGCCTGATAATCTGGCAGCTTGGCCCACTCCCACCTTGAACGTGCAAGGCAAACCAAACAAGATTGAGATACGGCCACGTCGTCTAACTGCTGTTGATTTAGCAGCCGCAGATGATGAACCTTGCAATATAACGGGCTCCATCGTTACAAACAAAACCTTTGATATCAAAAACTCCGAATCTTTAAACATTTCCACAGATAGCTTGGACTGTTCGCGTTCGGAGCTTTTAGTGCAAACACCCACTACACTCAATAGAACTGCATCAATTTCACATGCTACATATACCAGACCACTGGAATGCATACGCGAAGAGGATGGCAACAGTACCACCAATAGCCAGGAATCGCAGCCGGCAACAACGCGTACACCAATTAGAACACGCGTACAGAACCTAAAGCGAGATATAGAGATGGTTGGTTCGCCACTTCGCAAATATTCAGAGTCCATGAAGGATTTGTCGCTGCTCTCGCCGCAGACAAAGGTGGCTATACAAGGTTCTATGCCTAATCTAAATGAAATGGCCCAAATACGTTCCATTGAGCAAAATCGTTATTATCAACAGCAACCCCCGCCGCCTTATCCTGGCACAGCCGTGCAGCCGCAGCAATTAAAGACTAAAGTTACAGTCTCATCCTTGGACAGTTCTATGTGCAGCGAAATCCGTGTTTCGCAGCACGATTTGCTTTTCAATCAGCATGAAATACTAGCTCAATCTAGCCGTTTTAACCTACACGAGGTGGGTTGCAAGTCACACAAAGGCAGTCCCATTAAGCAAGTGAACGGCGACAAAAGCACGAGCAATGTCAGTCATGCACAAAAGCGTCGTTCCCATGAGCTTTCTTTCTCGGATGCGGCCAGCAATGAATCGCTATATACACATACACTCAGCGAAACGCTGGATATCTCGCCACCGAAGCGAAAGCGTGTGGATCACCTAGAAACATCATTACTACGCAATGCGCCCACCAATGCCTCTGCCCCACGCGGCAAAGCCTGGACGCAAACTCAGCCAAAGAAGTTTAAACTAGCGCATACAATGGCGCTGATGAAAAAGCCGGCCACTCCACGCAAAGTGCGTGCAGAGCCGCGTGTTAAGCTCTATGACTCCGATTTGTACCTTCAAACATATATAAATCCAGATCCTTTTGCTGCCACCACTACTGCCGATCCATTTTTGGCTTCTACCATGTATTTAGATGAACAGGCTGTGGACCGTCATCAGGTGGACTTTAAAAAGTGGCTGAATGCTTTGGTGTCTATACCCGAAGATCTTGATGCTGACTGCAATAACAAAATTGATGTGGGCAAGCTTTTTAATGAGGTGCGTCATAAGCAACTTGTAGCTGCGCCTACGAAGGAGCAGCAGTCTGTTAACTATTTGACCACATTTCGTTTGGAATCATTACGTCGCGCTGCCGTGGCGCTTTTCTTTAGCGAAGAAATGCGCCTACCATGCTCCAAAGTGGCAGTCTATGTCAGCAAGCAGGCTTTGCGCATACGTAGCGATCGCAACTTGCATCTGGATGTGGTTATGCAGCGCACCATATTAGAGCTGTTGCTGTGCTTTAATCCGCTGTGGTTGCGTTTGGGCTTGGAAGTGGTTTTTGGCGAAAAGATCCATTTGCAATCGAATAGTGACGTCATAGGTCTGAGCACTTTTATTTTAAATAGACTATTTCGAAACAAGTACGAGGAGCAAAAGTTCAGCAAGGCCTACACACTTACCGAGGAGTATGCGGAGACTATCAAGAAGCAAACACTGCAGAAAATGCTATTTCTGTTTCTCTTTTTGGATAAGGCCAAGCAAAAATGCATTGTCAAGCATAATCCTTGTTTGTTTGTTAAAAAGTCGCCGTATAAAGAAACCAAGGAAGTGCTATTGCGCTTTGCGTCAGAGCTATTGGGTAGCATTGGTGATATAACACGTGAACTGCGTCGCCTTGGTTATACGCTGCACCATAAGCAAACCTTTTTGGATGAATTCGATTATGCCTTCAACAATCTGGCTGTGGATTTGCGTGATGGCGTGCGTCTGACGCGCGTTTTGGAGATTATACTGCTGCGCGATGATCTGACCAAGCAGTTAAGAGTGCCTGCCATTTCCCGCCTGCAGCGCATATTTAATGTAAAGTTGGCTCTGACTGCGCTTAGCACTGCGAACTTTCAGCTGGGTGGCGATATCACGCCCGCTGATATTGTGGATGGGTATCGCGAGAAGACATTGTCGCTGCTCTGGCAAATTATCTACAAGTTCCGTTCGCCCAAGTTCCATGCTGCAGCTAAGGTATTGCAGCAATGGTGGCGACGCCGTTGGCTCTATGTTGTCATACAGCGTCGCATACGTCTAAAAGAGCAGCAGCGTCAGGAACGTGCTGCCACGCTTATACAATCAGTTTTTCGTGGTCATCAAATGCGCAAATATGTCAAGCTCTATCGCGTCGAGCGCGTTCAGGCTGCCATTGTCTTACAGAAGTACGCACGCCGCTTCTTGGCCCAGAAGCAGCTTTATCACAGTTATCACCACATTGTTCATGTGCAGCGTCGTTGGCGTGCGCTGCTCCAGTGCAAGGCCTATCGTCGCTACTTTCTGCAACTACGTGAAAGTGCCATATTTCTGCAACGCATTTGGCGGCGACGCATCTTTGCAGGCAAACTGTTGGCAGCAGCTGCCACTGCGCGACTTCAGCGGGATCAAAAGCGTCAGGCGGCTGCGGGTTACATACAACTCCGCTGGCGTACCTATTGCCAGGGCAAGGCGCAGCGTATGGTTTACCAACGGCAGCGGCAGCTTATAATAGGCTTGCAACAGCGCCTGCGAGCCAAGTGGCAAAAGAAGAAGCTGCGCAATAAGTTCTTGCTACTAAAAAAGGCAACAATTTTGCTGCAACAACGGTATAGAGCGCGTCTGGACATGTTGAGGAATCGCAAACAGTATGAGCAGACTCGAAAATGCCTCATACAACTGCAGCGTCGTTGGCGTGCTACGCGGCAGATGCGGCAAGAGCGTAAGCACTATCAACAACTACAATACCGTGTCCAACAGCTACAATCGAAGTATCGCGCCCGGCGCATCATGCGTATGGAGCGCCAGAACTATGTAAAATTAAGAAACGCAACTGTGATCTTGCAAAGAAAATGGCGTGCACTGCGGCTAGGACGCCAACAACGCGCTGAATTTGTGCGTCTAAGGGAATCGACACTCACTATACAACGCCGCTTCCGCGCTTACAAAGCCATGCGCTTCTCGCGTGCCAAATATCGTGGAACCATGGCTGCCGTGCAGTGCCTGCAGCTGCACTGGCGTGGCTATTTACTGATGAAGCGTCAACGCTCTAGTTATTTGCAACTACGGGAGACTACTATATGGCTGCAGCGCAGCTATCGCCGGCATAGACTCATGTTAACGCAGCGAAACAGCTACACCAGGCTGCGTCTGGCTGCGATTAAGGTTCAGCAACGTTGGCGCGCCAAGCTGATCATGCAGCAACAACGTCAAAACTATCAAGAGCAGCTGCAGCACATCATTTCCATACAGCGTCGCTATCGTGGCAAATTGGCCATGAGAAGAACACGAGCAGTCTACCAACAGCAGCGCCAAGCTGTGATACGTATACAATGCTGGTATCGCAGTCTACTGCAGATGCGTGACGTCAGACTGAACTACCGAACTCTAATATCCAGCTCGCTGTTAATACAACGCAAATGGCGCGCAACTTTAGCCGCACGCGTTCAACGTCAAATCTTTGTGGAAACCATCGAAAAAGTGTGTGTACTACAACGCGTGCTACGTGCCACACTTGCCATGCGCGCCCATCGTGCAGAGTACCAACGTCAGCGCGCTTCTGCCATTGTACTGCAACAACGCTATCGCGCCAAGCGGATCATGCAGCAACAACGTCAGAACTATCAAGAGCAACTGCAGCTCATCATTTCCATACAGCGTCGCTATAGAGGCAAATTGGCCATGAGAAGAGCACGCGCAGTCTACCAACAAAAGCGCCAGGCTGTGATACGCATACAATGCCATTATCGCAGTCTACTGCAAATGCGTGACGTCAGAATGAACTACCGGTCTCTGATATCCAGCTCGCTGTTAATACAACGCAAATGGCGCGCAACTTTAGCCTCACGCATTCAACGACAAATCTTTGTGGAAACCATCGAAAAAGTGTGTGTACTACAACGCGTGCTACGTGCCACACTTGCCATGCGCGCCCAGCGTGCAGAGTACCAACGTCAGCGCGCTTCTGCCATTGTACTGCAACAACGCTATCGCGCTCGTCGTGCTATGCTTCAAGTGCGTGCTCAATTCCAGCAGCTGCGGGAAGTAGCTCTAAAGCTGCAGAGAAAATACCGTGCGCGCCGTCTAATGCTGCAGGCCCGAGAGGATTACCTGAGACTACGTAATCTTACTATACACCTGCAGCAAAAATTCCGTGGCCAGCGGCTTATGCAGATTGAGCGCGATAATTTCCAGATGCTGCGTCGCTCTATATGCGATTTCCAAGCGCACTGTCGCGGGTTTTTGGCTCGCAAACGTTACCAGGCGCTGATGACGCCTGAAATGGTGCACTATTTGGCACAGAAACGTGCAGCTAAGGTCATACAGCGCTACTGGCGTGGCTATCGTACGCGCAAGCGTCAACGTAATCTAGGCTTGTTGGCCATACGAAAGCGCATTGCAAAGCTGCAAAAAGAGGCTAAAGCCATGGACTCTGTGCGCTCCAAAGTACAAGAAGCAGTGCGCTTTTTGCGTGGCCGCTTTGTGGCCTCTGATGCCTTGGCCATACTTAGTCGACTGGGTAGGATTTACTTTGTCCACAATGCTATTTACTTGCCTATGTCAATTGTTTTTTTGTTGCAGATCGGCTTTCCCGCACTGTGCCGCACCTGCTTATGTGGTGCTCGGAGTTTATGGCCACTTTTTGCTATGGCATTATGGCCCAAGCCATACGTTCCGAAGTAGACAAGCAGCTTATAGAGCGTTGTAGTCGTATTATCTTAAACTTGGCGCGTTATAATAGCACAACGGTGGCCACGTTCCAGGAGAGTGGCTTGGTCACCATCGCTCAGATGCTGCTACGTTGGTGTGACAAAGAGAGCGAGATTTTTAATACCCTCTGCACGCTCATCTGGGTCTTTGCGCAATGTCCCAAGAAGCGACAGGTTAGTTGCGCTTACTTATCCATGTAGTTCAGTTAGTACAGTTTACTTTGTTCCTTACAGGTCATACACGACTATATGACCACAACGGATGCCATTTATATGGTGCGCGAGACCAAGAAATTAGTTGCTCGCAAAGAAAAAATGATACAAAATGCACGCAAACCACCGGCGGGTTTTGGCCGCTATTCTCAACAGCCGCAGCAGCAGTTTTCGCCACGTGCTCTGCCAAGCCTGGAGCCGGATTTCGGCATCATACGCTATAAGCCCTATACGTTTATATCCTCTGTCTATGCTTTAGATACCATTTTGTGTAAGCTTGACATAAATTTATATTAGTTTTATTCGTTGTGCATTACTTGTATTACACGTTAGTTTTGGAGCTAAATGTTAATTTAGAAATCGACTCTAAGTATTAATTTTATGTTTTGTATTTGTGATTTTTATGTTGTACGAAATTTTTAAGGTAATGGAAAAAAAATAAAGGCTTATAAATAAAGTAAAAGACTGATTGATGTGAGATTCAGTTTGGGAGTTGACTTATGGCATAAAAACTAGCAAATAAATGTGCTAATATGGAAAGTATTTGAAAGTTAATACTTGGAAGAGAAGGACCCAATCGATTAATGTTGACAAAGAATTTATTTATTCTAATAATTGAAAAATACCTAAACGCATTAAAATTTAAATGTTTTAAAACTATGATTAATTATAGTGAATGTGTTTAATATTAAATCGTCCTTAATAGAAATCAAGTCATGAATTCGAAATTATAAACTAACTTGTGACTGTTTCCCCTAAATTAATCATAGATTGTCTTCTTTTAAAGATTTAATGAACTGGTTAGAACCAAATTGGAAAATAATAAATATAAATTTGTAGATGATTCCCATAGAGGGGATTATAGCCGCGGTGCTTTAAAAAGTAGTAACTGTAGAAGTATCTTCTAAGCGTATGAGCCCAAAACTGAATAGCAGCCGACGGTATGAGTCTTCGGAGACGAGTCAAATCCAATAAAAGTTATTGGCGGACAATGGACTTCAAAATGGTCACCTGTTTGTTCTCAAAAACTGCACATGTACCTAGCATAACTTTTTTTTAAGAATATCTTTAAAATCGACTTATTACGAAATATGCATAATTAACCATTATGAAAAAGCGTAAAACTACAAAAATGACATTCAGGAATTCGAAAAGGACAACAATCGCGAAAAAACAGAGCAAATGAGGTCTGCTTGCACTGTCATGCAGAGAAATTTCGCAGAGTGTGTGGAGAGTGGAATGTGTTGCTCGAATGGAAAAATAGTTTTGCCGCACCTTACGTGTCAGGGTTTGAGAGTACGTATGAGATTGTTCTAAATGACATCACCAAAATTTTGAAGATTTTAAACCCCCTCCCCCCTTGTCAAAAGTAGTCACATTTGGTCAACCCATTCCCCGTACTGTGACAAATCAAATCAGCTTTGGGCATTACCAAAAGTTTTGAATAGAAAATCGATCATTGCAAGTAGCATGCACAGAGAAAACGCTGCTTTTTAAAAATAGAAAGGATATTTTTAAGTCAAAAATTTCAAATTTTATGCATCTTTATCGATATGTTTGAATTCGAAATACAAAGAAAACCTTACATGAAAATGGACAGAACATTGTATAAGCATTTTGGTTGTGACGTCACGTTTTCGAAATACTCCATCGTCACCAAAAGTCACAATTTGATGTTTTATTTTGTTCCTCAATTGCAATTTACCATTTGGAGCGCTTTTCCTGAAAAATAGAAACATTTTCATTTCATTATAATAATAACTCGAAAACATCTAAAAAAAAAACCGCTAACAAAAAATAAAGTACAAAAGTTAGTATTATATTTTTGTGGGCACAATTTTGCTGTGCTAAAATTCATATTTATTTTAGTATAATCGTAATATTCACAAAACAATTACATTTAGTAAAATTAATAATCACTTTGTTGTTACATCAATTTTTTGTATGCATTTAATAGGTACGTTTTTTGGTATTTTAGTTGTTGTTGTTGTGGTATTTTGTTACATCGAATGCTGCTGCCTTGTGCTGCTTGTCTGCTCCTTATAAAGTGCCCCAATTAAATTAGTTGTTGCCCCTTTAAAGTATATATATAAGTGTAGTATATTTAGTTGGATCAAATACATACATATATTTATTTTTTATTTTATATATATATATATATAGTTAAATATGTGTTACATTTAGTATATCATATTGCACTAAGTCTCATTTGCTGCTTTGCATTTCGCCTTGCTACATTTTTTTAGTATTTTTTTTTGCAATTTTATATTGCCTTTAAAATTGTTTTGGATTGTTGCTTGCTGCAGATGACACTCATTTTTTAAATTTAAACTAAATTAAAAAAACATTAATGTGTGAAAATTAAAAAGAAGACGAAGGGCATGCACAATTAGCAGTTTGTTGAGAAGACATTTAGATTTGTTTACTTTTTTAGTATTTTGAATTAATACTGCTTTTAATTTGACTAACAATATATTGTACACGCATTAGTTAAAGTATTAGGTAACAGATAACAGTACATTTATGCTCCAAATGACACACGGCTGGAGATAGGAGCAGTCACTATACGTGTGTGTGTGTGTGTGCCATTTGAGTGTATGCCTTGATCCTTACTCTAGATGACTTGGAGCCTAACGCCGCCCCATGCCAAAGTCATATCGATTGCGTGGACGTATGTCCGCCATGCGCTTGCCGAGTCCAAAGCTATAAGGTTGATTACGCTTGCCATCTAAAAATGGGAATATGAAAGCTTGAGTGTTGCGCCACAAATAGTTGTATGCTTGTGTGTGTTTATGCCTTTATATTATGTGTATGCCTGTCAGTGGCGAATCTAGGCAATGGCCATAGGTCCTGTTCTAAGCAACAAACGATATAGTAGAGAGGATCATAGTAGAAAGCGAAACACCCTATGAAAAGGCACACCATAGTTTGGTAAGCTGGGTTCAAAGCTGTAGCTGATGTATGTATGTATATTAACCTAGGCAGAAAGTACTAGTCAATAGCCATACTATCAGACATTCTGGACGTTATGAAGGCGGTTGCAACTCTTGGCTGGTTTGGGTAATCCCAATCAAGCGGCAGTTTTGAGAATAACGAAATACACTCACTTCGATTGGTTTATGACCACACCAACATTGCTGGTACAAGCCCCTTAATAGGACCAAAGCCATTTTGTGGCGTTAAGCAAACTGTAAGAGAAGAGTAGAGATTTAAAGAAACTACAGACTGGAAATGTGTTCCAGACAGGCCAAACAGTTCTTCGGACCCTATAACGTCAATAGGTTCAAGAAAATATCGCAAATGCAAAAGAGCTATCGATCGAAGCTCTGACTGTCAAGCCAACTTCATAGTTGATTGTAATGCCCTGGCGAGGAAAAGGATGGCCCTCTTTGGCGGTTCCAGAATCTTGACTCCCGATGTAACCTGGTTTGAATAATCCATGATTATTATGGTTATCTCAGAGAGGTTATCTCACTACTCACCTATGACATGATTATTACCTTGGCAAATGTTGCAATTAAGCAAATTAAGTAGTATCTTCGTCTTCTGACAATATTGATTTGACTTAAGATTTTTAAGAAGTTGGATGCCACATTGGATGAGCATCTTGTCAAAGGCTTTTCTAGAATAAAACATACATAATCTCTTGGAGCGTCCCACCTCCTGTGTTCTATATTTTGTATTTACCGATTTTTTCATCTGTCTTTCTTAAATATTATCAAAATTTTGATAAACAAGTTGTTTAACACGGAAATTATATATCCGAGTAGTATAATTTTTCACATATTCGTAAAAGTAGAAACTTCATAATCGAATGTACGAAATTGTTATGTTTAGAACAATATTGTGTATTTCCAAACTTTCCAATCTTCGAATGTTTTATACAGCGAAAAGAAATGGTTATGCATTTTATCAAAAATGGTGATGATGCAAGAATTTTGTCCCAGATGAATATGGCAACAATGAAGTGTTGACAAGAATTATCCACTGCATAAAGCTTCTAGCAATACCGTGCGAAATTACAATATGCGAAATTGAGTTCGCAGTTTGAATTCTAATATCAAGACAATTAAACCAATCAACAATCATCGTGAAAAAGATCTAAGAGATTCTTAAGGCACTGATCGAAGATGAAGAGAAAACGAGCGAAACAAGAAGCGATGCTAAACATCTGTACAACCGGATGTTCCGTTTTATGCTAAGATTGTAGACTCAAACACTCATCCGCATTGACCACGTTCAAAGCAGACTGCATAAATCTACCAAGACATGAGGGCCTTTTTGTAATTATTTTCTAAATCAAAGATTAGTTAGTTAGGACTTTTCAACTCGGTTGATGCAGAGTGAAATGGTATGGAAGAAATGAACGGAGTCATGGAAGAAGCAATTGATCATCTCACCCAAGAAATGGACGGAAAATTTAAACGCTTAACGCTTTTAACACGATATCAAAGATTATTACTTAGAAACGGTTTCTAGAAATGTCGCAATGAGCCAGATGTCATATTATTGTCTCTTTATAGAGAACTCGTTGATTGAGAAGCCGTGCAATATCGTATACATAAAAACTATTTTATCGTCCAGTACGACGACAGTCAGTTTCAAAATCTGCTTTGGTAATTTTATAATCTGCTATTCGGATTATGCTGACAATGTCTGTTTCGAATGCCAGCTGCGAGAGCTTCTATAGAAAGTTGAAACTTATCTTACTTGGAACAAGGTAGATTATCTGATTTAGCATAAAAAGGGATATAGACATACACATTCCAACGATCTTATATTTCTGTTCGTCTTGAAATATAACTCTTTTAACTTGAACGGTGTGGAAAATTTATTGATTATATTACACTCTGGACAACAAATTGCAAACAAGAAGGAGAGGAAGTGCGTTCTTTCTCCAAACCATACGCTCCATTGTCTCTATATAAGCCACTGCTGTCTGTGCGTATGTGTGGGTGTAGGCCGGTTGTGTTGTGGGACTTAACGCCGGCCCAAGCCAAAGTCATACAAACCAGGAAAAGTACGTGGATTTGCCACATCTTGTGAGCGCTTTCCCAGCCCGAAACTGTAAGGTCGATTGCGCTTCTCATCTAAGTACGATGAAAGAGAAGATATAATTAATATGTACAAGCAGCCATTCTCTGAACTCACCCAAGAAATTGCTGTTATCCTGTGCATCGAACTGCTGCTGATCGTCGTCAAAGTCGTTGCGCTTGCCTAGACCAAAGGAGTAGGGACGCGATCGCTTACCTAGTCCAAAATTATATACCGGCAGCCGTTTCATGCCAGCACCTCCGTTCGTATACATATAAGCGCGTCGTCCCAAGCCAAAGGAATAGCGTTCCACACGCTTGTCATAGTTGTTACCGCTGTCGTCGTTGCTTTTGCCATTGTCGCTGGGTCCATCTGCATTGAGCAATGCATCCAGTTCGTTGCTGGAGAATGGAGTCTTCTCTGCCGCAAAAACTCCCGCCGCATTGCTGGCATGTGGATCAAAGTCTGTGGCGCCATAGACATAGCCAAGACAGCATATGGCCAGCAGCAGAATGTGTGCGTAAAGTGTATTCATAGCTTTTGTGGCAAGGTTTGGATTATTGGCTGGATAGGTGGAGGGAGTGCAGCACGTGCTATGGAAGCTGTAAGAGAAGTAAAGAAAAAAAAACACACAAAAAGTCATTTAAATTGAAGTGCGGCACAACTGTCACATTTTGCTGCGTGACGCCCAAAAGCGTTGCATACTTTTCAGCTGACAACTTGCGCTCTCTATGCGCATTTCAAAAAAAGCAATAGACATAGGAATTTCGCACACTCATACATAAACGCACACACACTTCAACCCACCAAAAAATGTCAAGAGTAACAAATTTCGCGCTTCTGACATTTGCAAAAAAAAAGGAACAAACAACAAAGCGCGTCACGCAAAACGTTTAAAAATGCGGCTTACACAAATAGACATTTGGGGATACAGTAGACGCTCCCCAAACTTGATATTGGAAATTTCTAATATCGCAGTATTTATAGATTAAACTGGAATCTTTTTATAGATAAGCCTCAATTTCTATTTGAAATATCTAGAAAAATCCGTCGCTCTAAAGCTTTAAATATATACCTTTTTCTAAACAGTGCAGAAATCAAGCGGCTCAAGAACAACAAAGCAGTTGGCGCAGATGACCTGCCTGCTGAGTTGTTTAAAACTGACAGCAATGAGTTGGTATGGTGCATGCCCCAGCACTTTCACGTCATACAGACTTTCTGGGACGACGAACATTCCAAGGCACGAACTCGCGGACAAGCTAGCGAAAGATGATCAATGGGTTCAATTGATAGGACCAGAGCCTTTTTGTGGCATTGGCAGCCACACCATTAAGCAACTTCTAAGAGTAGAGGAAAGACTAGGACGAGCCGCTAACTGGATAAATACTCCAGGTCTTAGACAGGCCAAACAGTTCCTCGGCTCTTATAACCTAAGCAGGTTCAAGAAACTGTCGCAGTTAGGAAAGAACTCCATTGGAATTCTGACAGGTCTGTTTACTGGACAATTTAGACTTAAATTTCACCTGAGCAAGCTGAGCATCAGCAGCTGCGGTAGTTGTAGGTTCTGCGAACTTGAGGAGGAATCCTCCCAGCACATCCTAGCTGAGTGTGAGGCCTTGCCGAGACGAACGCTGACGTTCCTGGGAGGACATAGGATCTCGATGACCGATATGACCCGAACCATCCTGTATAAATAAGTTTGTAACGGAGTTAGAACTGACCGGGGAGCTGTAAGCTTAGTAGGGGGCACAACAGATCTTATAGGTCGCGGTGCTCTATCTAAAACATTATTATTATTATGACATCATACAAAAGCGAGCTAGAAGGAAGCTTGTTGTTGTTTTCGCGCTAGATGGCGCCACATTATACTAAGTTGAAGAGAACTCATTGCGGAATGTTTTACAGCTGTGTGCACTGACTAGCTTAAGTTTGTTTTTTAGGTTTTTACCTTTGAAGGGTCTTAATTGTTGAGCCTCTACTGTACCTAGGTTTGTGTATTGTCGATCAACTTTTTCATGCTTTTTTTTAAAGAGTTTTTGCATAAAACTGAGGGACAGCACTTTAAGTGCAGCTGCCCAAGGTTTCAAGAGTTCAACAAGTTTTCTGCTGTCCCTGCAAGCATTTTGAGCTATGAACTCATAAAAATGAAATTTGCCTTGCTGTTAAATTAGTTTTGTTGCCGTTGTCATTGAAGATTGCTGAGTGCGTGTTATGCATAGCTTAATCCTCAGCTAGCTACGGGCACACTCCCTCAATTGGATCCGCCAACTTTAAACTTTAAAAGCATTTACAGTTACCAAAGAGCAATATGTAGCGCTATTTTGTTGCATGTTGCTACCCCGTTATTGGGTAGTAAACGGCTTCTGGCTTCCTGTTAACTGCCAGCCATGCAGTCAGCCATTAACTTTGGTTATCCTGTCAATAAGCAGCTGAGAGTGCCAGAAAGCGACCAGAGCGCGCATTGTCATCATTCTCAATGTGTGAATGTGCAATTGAATATATGTGCACACACAAGGAAACATTATTATTTGCATTGTGACTTGGTGTGTTGCCTCATGTGTTCCGTTTTCGCCCGATTAAAGCTGTCTAAGTCCTGAGTCTGAGACTGTCTGTCAACTGCAGGCTACTTCATGCCAGAGTCCTTGTCAGCCAGCTCACGTAGGCAGCATTAAGTGGTGTTAGTTTTACTTAGTAACCAACTTCATGGCCGGGGCAGCCACTTGTTTGAGCCATGCCACATGCCACAGTGGAAAAAATGATAAATACCTAAGAGTGACTATACAATCGGAAAATGCCGGCAATGCCATACCTTGTAGCCTTTTCTAAAGCGAATTATTTGAGTGACTTAAATGCCGTTTTTTAAACACTTCACTTTGTTAAAAAAATATTAAATGCAAAAAACAATTTCACCTTAAAACTTACAGTTATAAGCGTTAAAATTGTAAAGACCATAGAGAATGTGAGTTATCAAATTGTTCTGCTAATTTGTCATCTTATTTCAAAGCTAAGCAAAGTGATTTCACGCGCGTGACAAAGAGTTTCTTTTTCTTCTTAACTGGCCATAACAACCCGTTATCGGGTTACGGCCTGATGTAAATACATTCTTTCATTGGAATTGTGGTTTTACGTGGTGGGTCTATGCACAACCCTTTTAAGGCCTACTGGTCTCGAAAGAACCCAGTGTCATTGTAAGTCGCTTCATACGACAAGCTTTGACCTGCGGAGGTGGCATTCTCTAGCCCGCTCACCACACGGGGGGGACTTTACTTTATTCTTTAGCGGCAGAAAAATGTTAAAAAGCTGAATTATAAATAAGAAGTTAGGTTGCAATAATAAGAACATGCCGTATAGTTAAAAATAACTGACAAAACTTAGGCTTAGCATTGCTTTTGAACTTAGCGACACACTCTTTCAATAGTTTAACAATCTCAGAAACTTAAAAATTTCTATGCTGGCGCAGATAACCAGATCGTTTCGGAATTTGTTGTATCAACGTGACAGTGCCTTATATGTCTTACAATGCGCCAAGTAACGCCCCCCGTACACATAAGACGAAGCTGTTGCCTCTTCAGAACTTATTGAATGCATGTTATCTGGCCTTCATACCCCCTTGAGTAGGAGCAAGCTGTTTCTTTCAGCTCTTCCACTTTATGGATAACAGCACCCTGTTGAAAATGTAGCACCACGATTTGGGGGTGAACCACAGCCACCACGATGATGCCACAAGTGACGGATCTAAGGAAACTGCTGGAACTGCTTACCAACGTGTCACTTTTAGTGCAATTATTCGCGGCGTGGCTTGAAAACGACATCGGTAAATGATACAAACAGCCTTGTAATTCTCTTCGAGCTCTCCAAAACATCAGACAAATCTTAAACGCACTCCAAGTTCATCGGGATATCGCACGCTCATTCTATTTCCTTGCGTTTAAGCTTTTGCTTACAACCAATATTTACAGTGTATAAAAAATATGATTAATAAGAGTGGTTGATGGCATAAGCAAATGAAGTGGCACGTCGATGAGCAGCACTGCTTAAAACATTACAGTTTTCAATTATTCATGAAGCCGTGGGCCAGTAAGTAAGCCAGTAAGTGCTGCGGATAGTTGTGCCACTTAAAAAGCGTTCAAAAGCTGCGCAGCTCAGTTTGGCCAAATTATTGACAAGGCCAAAAGCCGTGGGAGCGCGTGCTACATAATGATGTGCAAAGAAAAGAAGTTGCAATTAACTATGGCAGGAGCACAGACGCGCACTTAAAAATAGCGTATACGCAATGAGGGCCAGCACCAGAAGAAGCAGCAGTGGCAATGCGACCGCTGTCATAAATTGCAAAGTGCGAGCAAGTGCAACAAGTCAATGACAACGATAACGACAAAAACAATAAAGTGTGCAACAGGTTAAACACACACACACGCACACACACGCACACACACACACACACACACACACACACATACACACACATGGCAGTGCACGCTATCAAAGCCGCAACTTGAACGGCGCAACGAAGGCCAGCAGCCATGATTTACAATCGTGTGAGTGTGCGTGTGTGTGTGTGAGTGTGTGTGTGTGTGTGTGTTTGTGTAAGAGCAGCAGCTGCGCTTTTCCACGCAGGACAATAAAACTGCAAAGCCGGCGGTGAACGGCGTTGATAATAGGCGGAAAATCGTCACATTTGTTAGACTTTATCAAGCGCACGGCGCTGATGCTCCGGCCCACTGTCATTTTGTTCCTATGGCGTGTGCATGGCCCACGTTGACTTTTGCCCAATCGTAAATCTAAAAAGAACTTTTGTAAAACAAACGAGCTACAACAACAACAACGAACACACACACACGCACACCTTTAGCTGCTCCTGCTGCTGACGGCTAAATAATAACAACTTATTTGTTCCTGCTTCAATGTCTGGCATCTAACAAATACACTGCGAAGAAGCAGTGCGAATTTGACTAACATGATCGGATTAGAGATTAAAAGTTAAAAAGAGAAGAGATTCCCAAATACGCTTTTTAAACAATTGCGCATAAAACTTATAGTAAATTTATGTCACTCTCTATGCTGTTTTAAAGTGTAACATATCTTATGTATGCAAATAAACAAAAAGCAGCTTCTTTTTTTTCAATTCCTTGATATTATGTATGAATATAAGATATCGCTCCTAGTCGGAGCATACGGCAGAGGTTGTTGTATCAGAGGCTAGTTTTTGTTTCTTAAGCGGAATAAGTTTTACGGACGGTTCACTAGCCCAGCGCAACCTACTGAGCATTAGTAGAGAGTCACAGAGTTGCCTTCTGCTTAAGCTCTTCAACAAAGGAATCGCCCCTGGCCATACCCAAGGGTTTTCCGCATACGCAGATCTGTGAATGGCCTCATGCCACCCATGGCAGCCTCTTTACTTTTTTAAAATCATTAAATCGTGCTGATGCCACTTATGAACAGCTTTAATGCAAAGAAAGTACGATTAAACACCGTCGACTTATCAGTCTAACAATTACTTCAAAAAGTTTATTTTATAAAAAAAGGTTATTTGCATCATAAAAAGGTTATTTGCATAAATATTAAATCAATGTCTTGCTTCTAATAAACTTAAAGGTCTAGGTAAGAAAACATGTTCGTAGTATTATAAAAAGTAAACAATTTTGAAAACTTTGTTAGGTACAATTTTCAAAAAATATCTTGATTTTTTTTTAATTTCTATTAGCTTCTAACTTAGCGTCTTACGGTCAAGCTTTTGAATTTTAAAATACTTAAAACTGATTTTCGAGAGATCATATTCACTACAAAAGCTATTTTAAAAAAATACGATTTCAAGATAACTACTTATTCACGGCATTTCCAATAAGAAATTTTCAAATATTTTTGCACTAAGGCATGTATAATTAACTGGTTTTTAGGTCAAAATAACACTGTCAGCGTAGTGAAACACACAAAAGATTTTGCTTTTCAGATCAAACATTTATATGTATCTCTTTCTAAATGACAAACAAGTCTTAGATAACAAATTGGTTTTTCAAATTATAATTTAAAATATTGTGTTCTTGTTCCTCGCTTAAGTAACTGCATTCTTACTCCATTGCAACGTATTTTCTATATGCAAGCACAAAATGCTCATTTGTTTCTCTCAGTGTACCAACAACCATTTACCGTATTGCACAATAATATACAATAAACCTTTCGCCAGCTGCAAATGAGATTTTAACAGCGCTGCGACATTATCTGTTTATGAATTTACGTTTATACTTTGATGTTGATGTTATTTTTGTTGTTGTTGCTGCTGTTGTTATGTTGTTGTTATTGTTATTGTTAGAAGCAAACTAAGCTTGCAAATTGTGGCCATAAGTTTTAGCCGCAAGCATTCTCATATCCGTTGCGGCGATTAGTTTGTCACCTGTCACCTGTTGTGGCGCCACGAAGTAGACTCCATGGACAAAGCGGCCAAGTCAAAGAGCGGAAATTCAAATAGCGCGCTTCAAAACGCTGCATTGCTATTTTCTAATTAAGCTGGAAAACTTTATAGCTCAAGGCAAGGAATGCTTAGTGAGGAATAAGAGAAACAAAGCCAAGTTAAGCTAACTAAGGTAATAACAGTGGTTTAATACATTACGCGTGGCAACGATTTTCTATATCTGGAAAACAAAGCTTAGGTTTTCTACACTTTATAAGTATCTTAGTTAAGACGGTGGGTCTTACGTATATCTCCAAAAATGACTATATTGTATGTAGATTTAAAGACATTATGAATAGAGTAATAGCAAGTTTTTCAGAGAAAACCATGTGAAGTTGTCTTGCAAAAGTCTTTAATTTCATTCGAAACTAAGCATTCTTCAAATACAATGACTTTGCAATGAGGAAGAAAGTGCAGCATTTTTGTGTAAACTAGGCAAATTTTGGGAACTCGTTTATTTACACAGTTTAGTACAAAGTAGAGAAACCTCGTATTTATGGATAAGCTGTATGGTATCTGTTACCCATATAGCTAGCGCCGACAGCCTAACGAGGCTTACACCGTCACAAGAACAATGTCAGCATTGAAATCAAGCGTAGAATCTCTCTTACCAATATATGTTAATTTGCCCAGTAGGCAAATGACTAATAGAGACCACTGTCGCCAGACGAAACTAACACTCTATAAGGCAATCATCGTTCCCGTTCTTCATTATGGCGATAAGGCATGGGTGGTGACGCAGTTTGATGAAACTATCCTTACAGGGCTTAAACGGAAAGTATTTCATAAGAACTTTGGCCCTTTATGCGTTGTCAACGACCATTCGACAGAATACTGCGAGAAAGGTCTTCAGGGGCAGGCCATGTCTCCATTGGGAGGATCACCTAGATAGCGACGTACTGTCTTTGGTATCACCAATTGGAGAATTCAGTATTCTTTTTTTTTGTTTTAATTTAAAAATTTTATTAAATTCTTTTAAAGTTTTTTATTACCTTTCTACATATCTTTAAGTTTAATGCTGAAAAATACAACGCATATTTCGCTAATATTCCTACTTTTGTAACAGATCTTTGAAACCATTACTATTAGTTCTTTGCTTGTCGAGCCGCTCACTTACACAACACACACAAATTATGTGTGACGCTTTTGCACACAACAGAAGCCGAAGCAAGGTATACTTGCCGAATGTATATTTTGAAGCATTAACCAAACCGAAAGAAAAGTAATAGTTATAGTTACAGTTCTTGTATAATCGGGTAATTGCGTAATTCTTCTCTTCTTCTTACTATTCCACTTTGGTATACACAAGTCGGCACACAACATTGGACTCAACACGTTATACTATATACGGCATTCATCATTTTCAATTGTCAAAGTCTAAGACCTCGCGCACATAGAGCGCGGAACTAAACTGAACTGATCTGAACTTATGCCATGACTAAGTTTACACTCGGCTCTTGATGTGCTCATTTGTACTATAGATAATGTGACTATTCAGCGCTGATATGCTCAGCTCAGTTCAGTAAAGTTTTGCTCTCTAATTGCTTGGCACTTAAGGGCTAAAAAATATAACGATCGGACAAATCCGGTATCACAAGTATGAACGTTTCTTATGCCTCGTCACAATGAATAATTTTCAGCGTCAAAATTTGCAAGCCAATGTTATCAGAAACATAACACATTCCATAAAATGACAATGGTCCAACTGCTGTAGGTCCATAGTAAGATTCTATGGAGGATATTTGAAGATTCAAAAATTTTAAATTTCATGCAAGATCTTTGAATCTGAAATGAAATATAAAAATTTGATGCATCAAAACATATCTTTTTTTTAAAATTGTATTAACATTTTGATGGTGACGTCATGTTTTCGAACACTCCCTCCACGTCGTCACAAAAAGTAACCATTTGACTTCTGGCTTCTGGTCGTATACCATTCAGAATTCATCGGCGTACGTTAGTTAGGTTTAGATTTATGGTGGGTTTGATGGCTCTTCAAAGGAGGTTGACCCATCTCTAGCACTCAGGCAGCCTTGCCCATTATGCCAATACGTTGCTCCAGTGCAACAGTTGCCACATGGCAAATTTTTTAGAAGAAACGGGTGATCTTTTGCTCTAAAGAACTACGTTCAGATATAACTTTTGTTGGGTTTGGAATACCGATTCCAATAAGTGAACTACAAGCGACGTGCTCTTCTCCTAGCATTTTTACTCTCTTTAATCCTTGGTCAATATTATCATACTTTAGCTATCATTGACCTATAGTATCATATATGAAAGAAATTGAAAACTAATGATACAGGTTTGTAAATATATAACGACCGACAATACGGTTGCAAAATAAGAGCCCTATTTATGACGCAAAAACGGGGCTATCCCAAATAACTTGAAACCGTTTTGGATGTTTAGGCAATTTGATAGGTATATGTTTTTCAGTATCACTCCAATAGTGTTTTCCAATAGTTTTTCGTGTTTATTCTATAAAATCACTTAATCTATGCGCTTTGAATATTAGATAAATTGAAGTATACCCATTGCAGGAGTTATGTAAGTGAAGATACATCCAAAACTGTCAAGCTGTTTAGAACGGTGAAAAAAGGCTGTAGAAGGAAATGTAGCCAAAGGATATGAGCGAATTTACAGTCTCATTGTCTCAGGGTTAAAGTGAAGGTAAAGTGGCAAAGTGAAGATGCCAAAGACGGCACGCAAAGTGGCAAGCAATTTCAGCTGACACGGTAAAATATGCATTCACACTCATTCTCACACACACACACACACCTATACATATAGAGAGGGTCTAAGCAAATTAGTGTGTATTAGCCGCAGGTGAAACTGCGCAAATGAAGCGAAAATGAACTGTTCACAATTGAAACGCAGACAATTTAAGCATTTTTTTTTGTGAAATGGAAAAGGTAAATTGTTGCACAGACAGACAGACAGACAGATGCTAGTGGCTTTGTCTGATAATTAGGTTATCCTTAAGTAATAAAGAAGTTAACTTCTTTACAGTTACGACCAAAACTGGTTGTCTGGCAATAAAAGCTGCTGCTGCGTGGCCAAAATGTTGCAAATATCTTATACTTTGCCCAACTCAAACAGCTTGTGGCACATGGATACACCCTATTAGCCAAGGGTTCAAATAATTTCGACCACTTTGTCACATGTTTTTCTTTAATTTGTGACCCTAACTATTTGTTGTGCACATATTCATTTTTTAAATAAACAAAATGTTGCTTTTAGCAGCGACATGACGCTGGGCCCTGAGGACAACAGATCTCGACTTGTCGTCATTACATTTCTCTGCTCGATTTGTTTGCTTAATATTTCGGCTTTAAGTGATTTTTTGCTCAATTGTTGTTATTCATTTAATTGCAATTTGATTGAGGCTTGTCTTTTGATTGTGATTTCTAACGCTTTTGTCTGACATTTTAGGGTTAGAGGTTTCGCTCTCATGCGCGTACAATGGGGCGTATGTTTGTTTTTTGTGCTAGGGCTCTTCTACTCTTTCTTGTTGTTGTTGTTTTTGTCACATGTCATTGGCGCTGCAAGCGTTTTATATAATCAAATTTGATTTGAGTTGGAAATTCAATTAAGTTTATGGCGGCTTTTTTGGGGAAATCGTTGACAGCAGGAAATGTTGCATATCTTTGGGGCTAAGTGCTTGTTATACCCACAAGATTGCTAAGCAAATAAGTGAAAAAAAACCGCTTGCAAGTTGAAAAATCTTAAAGGTAATGCTACAACGGTATTTACAAGAAGTTAGTAATATATAACTCACGTTAACAATACTTCTTCTACTACTTTTATAAGAAGACAGCCAATGTATTAGACAGATTATAGATTCTGTCTTTAATCTGCTACGAAATTCTTGAGAAAATTCCGATATCGAGTAAGATCTGCCCAGAGAACCTAACAGACAAAACGAATGGCGATGGTTCTACTGGTGAACAAGCAAAACACCAGAAGGCTTAAAGCGTTCTTAATTTAAACTTTGCGTTCAGACCGTTACATTGGACATTAACTAAAAATGAAACTTATAAAAGAACTAAGAAACTATTTGCCGAGCTTAAAACGAAGTTGACAGTTTTAATATTTTCACAAATTTGACAAATTAGAAACTTATGAAGAAAATGAGGGGGCTCCACCCCCTGCTTGCTTCGCTCCCAAGCCCCTTTCCCCTAAAAGGTGGACCGTAGTTTTTTTATTCTCTGTGTGGTTTAGTTTTTTGCGACCCATTTATATATTTTTCCTCTACTAGTGCTTAAGTACGATGTATGAGAATCGAGGAGTATAGTAGACTGGCAAAATAAATGTTTTTTCCTATTACTACTACAGGACTTAGGTACAACCCATGAGAATCGAGGAGAATTGTGAAAACACTTTTTTAAAGTTGACAATTTTAATGCTTGCACAATTTGCACAAGTTAGAAACTTATAAATCTATTAGTAAAACAATGATGTCTTTTGCCCTTCATTACCGCTGAAAACCGGACACAAACAATAACATACCCTAAACTCTCAACAGGTATCTCTCTTTTTATAAATTAACGAGAATTGTTTCCAATAATTTGAACATTACTTGAAATGTTTTCTAAGTTTTCAGCCATTTTACAACTACTCTCGTTTCGCCTTCTGGGTTAGTCTTCTTTGGGCTTATCGGGTCTTGGTCTTGCTCTTGTGCATCCCCTTTCCTGTGACAATGCCTCGGCACTTTCGCTGCTTGCACAGTGGAGTTGTTGGAGTAAAGTACGCTGAGAAAGCTACAACTGACGCTTCCATTGAATTCTCAAACAAAGGCGATCTTTCAGTAGAGCACTCAACAACATCCACCACTTGCAAATAGCTTTCTCCGAAATCATAGCTTCCAACTTTTGGGCCGACTTATCTTGACCCAGTTAATATAATGGCATGCGGATGGCATGGCATCAGTGTGGGTACTCCGTGAAGAGTTAAACTAACTTCTCGAAAGAAGATGATCCAAGGTCTGAGGGACATGTTTCCTAACTTCCTAGTCTAGGAAGCGACTCGCCAAGTTACTGCAAGGATCACTGACTATTGGGATTTATTAGCATACTATGATGTCCAAAATTATCCCAATAGCAGGCTGAGATTCGAACTAGCTAATACCACAGAGGTGAATGGCAACCAGGAGACACCACGACGTGTTTCCCTGCAGGTAGGTGAGGATTACTTAGAATTGTATGGGCACAAAGCATTCCACGATTTCACGAAACTCACGACCTATGAGTCGAGATGAGTAATCGAGTTACTCACTACTAGACGACTTGAGATGGCCAACATCCCCAACGTTCCACCAAAAGAGCAAAATCTAATTTTTTCGGGTAAGCTTATTTTGTCTTTAACATGTGCTTAATATGCCGAATTCGACACGAAAACAGAGTTTTACAAACTCATCCTAACAATTTTTGGCCTCCGTTATAAAATAAGTTGAAAACGTTTTAATTAACTTTACTTGAAACCCAGTATAATCCGACGGATATGTCTAAATGGAGCAGCTAGTCAACTTAAAAGGTTAAAGGGACATGTCTGCAAAGTCTCCTTCTATGCATAGAAATATAATGTCTAGGTTATAAAAGAGTTGGCTTTTATTTTAGCATTTTTGGAAAATATTTACCTGTTTTTTGCTTTACTTTCCTTTTAAACTTATTTTTTTTTTTAAATTACAACTAGCTCAAAGTTTCTGAGTTTTCAAGGACTCAAAATCAGAAAGTAGTCTGTTATTTTACTGGTACTCATAAAGTTAGCAAATCAATACTGCAAGTATCACTCCAAACAACATTTTCATAAAAAAAACCTATGTTTTTTGAAATGGAGTAGCCGATAATTAAAAGTCTCAACTAAAGTAGAGTATACATTAAAATAAAAATGTTCTTTAGTTGTTGTGTCAGAAATCTCTTACAATGGAATTACTTGCAAGTCGCCAAAAATCACTTTTAAGTTGAAAGAGGTAACCAAATTTCAACCGAAAGGCAATTTGTTGATGTGCCAGAATTAGCCTTAACGTCATCACATATGAATTTCTCGATAAATTTCAAATGAAAATATGCATTAATCGCAACTCTAATAAAAACCCATACAATTTATGCATAAAATTTGCATTTGTATATAACTTTACAGTGGCAAAAAGTAATAAGAATGCAAAATATATAATTATACGAGCTTGCAGACGTTTTCATTGATTTCTACATGAAACTCAGGTAACCAAAGTGTCAATCACAGATATTGCATATTTCGGTACGAATTCATGAAATGCGATTTGCATTTTTCTTTCATGAACGTGTTCTAATTCCTGAAAGCAAAACGCAAATTTCTCGCTTCAAATAATGTACGCAATATGATTCTATATTTTAAAAATTAGATTTTACTTGGCAGAAATGCCATCGATATGTGACACATTGGTGGATTTTTAAGCCATTTCACGTCATCTTTGAAGATTAGCATGCAAATTTCGCACTAGTGAAGGATTTTTGAAGAGACTTTGTATGCATACTAGATATCAAAGAGCATGAAATTTAAGAGAGTTGAATCCATGGCCGTTTCGTTAAGTCGACTTTCTGAAATGCGACCATTTCAAAGATAGTGCATACATATGCGCTTTTGTTGCTCATTCTCTTTATCCATTTTGTCTGCAAGTGAGTCGGTCTAACAGAGACAGCAACACAAGTTACCTCACACGTACACTGTCTTTGAGATGGTCGCATTTCAGTAAAAAATTTTAATTTTTTAACGATCCAGAATTTCATTCTATTAGTTTCTTTGACTCGATATGTTCAAAAATAAATAAAATTATTCAAAAACTGTTGTGGCATATTTTTTTTTAACTTTATGTACCATATATACTTTCACGAGCTAGGACAAAATTTGCGAGAAAGAACTCAGTGGTGGGAAGAAATCTCTCCACCATTTTGCCTTACGTTTCGATGGAAGTCTCTTGCAGAATCCGTCGATCAAAAGCTTCTATTCTAGATTTGCAGCACTTTCAAAGATATTTCTGGATTGCTTTTGCTTTGCAAATCGTTGGAAAGTGTTTTCTAAACCTTTGTGCCCTATGTTCCAATAAAAGTTTCTTGCAGAATCCGTCTATCAAAAGCTTCTTTTCTTAAATTGCAACAGATTCAAAGATTTGCTCCTTAGATTTCAATGGAAGTTTCTTGCAGAACCCGTCGTTTACGAACTGCTTTTGCTTTGCAAATTGCTGGAATAAAAAGCTTCCATTCTAGATTTGCAACTCGGCTTTTGCTTTGCAAAGATCTTGCAAAAGATATCTATACCGTGGTGCCTAAGGTTTCAATGGAAGTCTCTTACAGAATCCGTATTTTAAAGATATTTGTGGTCTGCAGTTGCAAGTGATGTATGGCACACCGACGGATTTCTGTTTGGTTGAAATTCGGTTGAAAAAGGTTTTGGCACACCACTGAATAACGATTATTTATCTTTCACAGATTTTAATGCATTCTGTTTTCAAAATTGATCTAAATTGAAGAATGTCAATTTACACAAAATTTTTATTTACTTAGGTTTTCCAATAAGTCATTGCGACTTTTTTCATATCTATCAAAAATTGGTCGATTTGTTTTTTAATACTCAATTTTCAAGCATTATATTTTATAATTAAAGCGAAAGTTTAACTCTCATACTCAACGCTTATACGATTTCGTACGTTTTAAAACTTATTCAAAAATTTGTTATATTTTGTTGTAATCTTTCGAATAACACAAAACACAAAAACTCATTTGCTTTCACTTTGGCGACGGGTCTAAACATTATTGCATTACTTACATCCAAGCACAGCTAAGTTGTATCCGTCTCAAGAAAAACTTTTGATGTCAAAAACAGTTTCTTAAAAAACTTGCTATATTTTTGTAGTTTATATAACAAATATTTTTAAATATTCGCTTCACAATAACTTGCACACAATGATTTTTGCACTTTTCATTTACAAGTATTAACAATTTGACCAGTTTTGCTGCTGGCACGTTGACAGATCAAATGTCGGTTAACTTTTGAATCCGTATCCGTTCGGCGTTCGTTCTTATATCGCCAGCTAGCAGTCGTTTGCTGTTATCAGCGCGACGCCCACAACATTAGGCGACGACGAACGATGACGACAATGTGGTAAGTTTCAGGCAGTAATTCACCACTGCACGGAGCAGTGGAGAAAGATGTTAGGATGTAACAAGTGGCCGCGACCATGCAGCAATTTTTGTGTGGTTTCTGTACTGAGTGTCCAAAATGCATGGCAGGAAACAAAATACTTATCGGGCTGAAATTGGAACTCCCTAATTTAGGACAGACCGTGGAGCAAATAGGCGTTGCCTTGGCTTTGTTCACCTGTTGCGACTACAGTGCGTATGATTAACTCTAATTTAGTCAGCTTTGGTCACCCACGTTGCATGGCGCCCCCGTATATTCATAAGTGTATATCTGGTCTATGTCTTAAATTATTTGTCATTTTGCATTGTCAACGCATTTGACTAATGGGTGAAAGGAGGAGCTGCTCCTGCTGCCTTCGACACGACTTGACTTTCTTTGTCTTTGTAGCTGCCTCTCGAAGTAGCTGCGACCTGAGGGCAAATAAAGAGAATAGTGACTACACTAAGAAAAAACTAAACACTTCTTACTGAAGACAAAAATGAAGCGTTTTCTCTTTTGTTTTATTATTGAGTTGTTATATTTAAGAACGATTAGCTATCATTTAGGTTGGGCGTGGATACTGGTAAGACAGGGTGAAGCTCGCAGATTCCTATCTTTATCTTCACCAAGTTGACGTACAACCTCGACGTGGTGCTTCACTGTTAGCTACTCTAATCACCACCCGGTGTTAGGACAGTGACCGTATGTGCGAAGCAAATCCATTCGTGCAAGCTTCATTTTCTTAATCGGCCATTACCGGGTTACGAACTGATATAAAGTACAAATCCAGGCGCCTTCTCCAATTGGTTAAAGCAAAGATAGCTTGTGTGCTCGCTGGTCCTTCCAACAGAGAAATGGCTTGCCGCATCGTCACCTTCCTTCGCAGCAGTCATTACCATAGTGTAAAGGTCCAAAGATCTTACGGAGAACTATCCGCTCAAACACTCCAGGAGCATCTGCAACAGCCTGCGTCATCATCCATTCTTCAGCGCCATAACCCAAAACAGAAGGGATTAGCGTCGGATAAAGTGTTAGTTCTACTGGCTAGAGTGTTCTATACCTACTGAGACCAAAGTAACATCCGTTGGTAGGAGTGATTCTCCGCTTGATCTCCATGCTGACATCTTTCTTTATTGCGACGGTAGTGCAAAGGTAGACGAAATCCTTAACCACATCAAAAGTATAGCTTTCAACATCAATCTGGGAGTCCCAAGGCTCTAGCACGCAAGTTTTTCTCCAAGTGTAGCACCAACTGACAGTTCAAATGACGTATGCTTCCCATTGTTGTTATTGTTTGTGTGGTCGAGCTGTGCTTTCTTTGCTTCGATATACATACATACATACATATATGGCTTATATGCGCATCCTTTAACTGTAACATTTCAAAAAGCCATGGAATTTTATTCTGCATGCCAGCATTTATTTCAAAATGTCGCCAACTGTTTTTTTTTAGCATTTGTGTCCTGCGGCCACATTTGTTGCGCTTCATTACAAATGTCGTGTCGCTTGTTAGAGGGAGATCCTGTCAACAAACTGTTTGAAATATCAATGGAGGGTGATATTAAGGACGCTGTTTGGTCTTAAGTTTATAAAAAGCTTAGAAATGTTAGCTATTTCTTTCTTTCTTTAGTATTTCTCTATAATTTACACATTTCTTATGCCAAAAGCACAAAATCTATGTGATGCCACGTTCATAACACACATTTTCTAATACGAAAAAAAATATAAATAATATTAGAAAACAATGTGCTCCAATGCTTTTAAATGAAGCAACAAAAGCGATGAGGTGTTTCGTCACCATGGACACTTTGTACCTACAAGGTCTGGACTACAAGGTATACAGGACTTTTTAACAATAGGCGCCATGTGAATGCATTCAATGCAAAGGTAAATACACGCAGCACCTGTCAATATTTTATGACACTTGAAAGTTTGCAAGGAATTGCCCATAGTAGCAGTACCTTTTGAGCATCGGCATAAAAATAAAAATTTAACAAAGTGCAAACTCGATGAAAAGTTTATCAAAACTCATCAGGTGTTAAAGCAAGTTTATGGTAATAATATTTATTCACGTACAATCGGCACTAGAGTCGTGGCCGGAGCGTCGGAGATAGCTCCCTTAATAGCCATGGCCACTTAGGAGCTACGACAAATAGAAGTTTACTTTTCTACGAAGTTGTCCTGTCCAAACACGTAAGCCGGGGATAGGTCCACCGATATTTTATGGATGCATCCCACCTTGATTGACAGCGCGCAAGGCTTTCTTGCTCTAGAGCTGCTTGCGTCAACCCTCCGAGACGCATAACGCAGTGCGATTGCCTCTACTGCCAGCACGACCAATGGGCTATTACTAGTGCCGCGTCGTCGAAGATAGTGCGGAAAGCGGAGCAGACTTGGATAGCTGCCAGTCGGTACACAGCCATCACGCCACGAGTATCACCCCGGACTTCCAGTGCCCTTGACTACACTGTTGCAGCATAGACGATGATAGCCTTAGCAACACCCATCAAGAGACGCCTGCGCCCCTGCTTTGGTCCTCTAGTGTTCAGCATTATCAGTGCTTTTATTCTCTAAACCGCTCACCACACCGGAATCATAGCATTACGCCAAGGTATTTGGACACTAAAGCTTCCAACAATAATGTGCGTGGTTTCAAACTTCTTCTGGCTAACTAGTACAGCCACCGTCTTATGCGCTGCTAGCTTTAGCCCTACTGCCACCAGCCGCTGATTTACGCGAGCAAAGCCAACCTTACACCGCTCCTTCACCATTCAAAGCTCTTTTGCCACGACCACTATGGCAACGTCATCAGCGAAACCTATAAAAAGAGTGCCGGGCTTCAGTTTAATGCGCAGGACTCCATCATATGTAATGTTCCACAGGAAAGGACCCAACACAGACCTTGGGGTACGCCTCGAGATACACTGTGGAGCTTAGTTCCATTCGAAGTTTCGTACCTCAGCACCCTGCAACTGAAGTAGCTGAGGTAAGACTCATGTAGGTAGCTTGCAGCCCCACTCAGCTGAGTTGACCGTAACAATGAGACAGTATTCCTTTGCGCAGCCTGCAATGGCAATGAATGCAGTGCCGACCAATCTCTCCATGGCGTTTATCGTGGATAATGCCAGCCAAACCTCCTGCTTTCTCTATAGCAACCTGCAGCCTTACAGACAGCTTCTTGAATACCTTATCACTATTATTAAGGAGACAGATTGGCCGGTTTGATGATGCATCGCAAAGCGGCTTTGCCGGGTTTCGTGATTAGCATCAGCCTCTGTATATTCCTTCCAGCAGACATTGATTGTAGAGAAGAGCAAATTTCTCCGGCTGCAGCGACATGGCCAGCTTAAGAGCTCGGTTCGGTATAGCGTTTGGAACTGGAGCTGAGTTGGACCTGAGGCTGCCGGAGGCTAAGCGCACCTCTTCTGCAGTACCAATTGAGCCTATAGTGTACGCAACGCAGTGCATCTATGTCCAAGTACGTCTGGTTTGTATGGGATGTTTGATGATGTTTTTGATGCGAAAATTTCTTTAATAACAATTCTGCCAACATGTCCGCTGGTTGTACGATTCTGACAAAGTTATTTTCATTCAAAATAGTTACTCCCATTTCCCACAAGTAATTTCCTTCTTTAAATAGTTGCTGCATATTTATATAAAGTGCTCCCACTGTGCAATTAATTGTAAATAATTTAATTATGTAAGCGTAATTTTCACTAACTAATTGCAAATAATGTACAAACTTCAATATTTATAGAAACATTCTGTAGTTCGATAACCAATGAGAGAAGCAGCTGTTGTTGTTGTTTTAGTGTGTAAAGCTAATTGCCACCCATGTCGTATACGCAATGACTTTAGTAGTCAAAGATGGCGTTAATATGCCACAGCATGAAATCGTTTTAGCTTATGAAAATCGAAATTCCAATGAGATTTATAGTAGTAATTACCATTACCGTTAGGTTTCAATGAAAGTCAACATCATGAGCAACAACAACAACAAGCTAGCGGATATGAGAATCAAGACATGACGTCAGACGCCATTTGAAATGATGGGTTTCTATAAAATAAAAACATTTACATGACATGTTTGTACCACGCACATTTGTAATCCCATTGTTGTGGGCTTTTATGGTACAGTCAGAGTCCACTTGGCCATCATGTAAACGCTACAAGTGGGCGCTTTTCACCCCCACCCCAGCATATGCTTCAGTTTCGATCGTAAATCCAAAACTCTGACGCTGATAACGGTAACATGCGATTTTCCATGAAAAACAAATATAGCTTTAGAGCAAACGTTGCAGTTTCGGACATCATTTTGTATTATGATTTGTTGTTGTGTGCAGAGCGTGGCATCAACAACAATGACAACTACGAAGCTTATCAAAATGGCTGAACCGCACACCGGAACAGGTTCATAAATTTCCCAATAGTCTAATCAGTGGGCCAGCTTATTAGTCAGAATTTAGCACTAACTTGGCCAAAATTTGCACACAGTTAGCAAGCTTGGTTGAACACAGCTGTTGCTAGCTGCTTGGCTGTTGGCTGTGGCGCTCGTCAGCAGATAGAGTATGTCACATATATGTATGTAATCTAAAGGAAATCTTGACGTATTAGAGCAGAGGTGACAGCTGCAAAGCTGGTCGTCAATTGTTCGAAAGGCAATTTTACTCCTTCTTTTTGTTTTGCCATAACTGTTGTGGTCGGCCATCGTTGTCTACGCTGCATTCTGGATATACTTGAATATATGTGTTTTTATATTTGCTGATTCCATTCATGGAATTGGAGTTTGCCAATGAAAATATCTCCTTCTTGCGATACAACGTCCACATTCTTTCTGGCTGGTAGAACTTCTTCTAGAAAAGTATCCCTGAGTGGAGCATTTTAAGAAAGTGCAAAAAACAGATACGGACGACGCAAAATTTCTGGGTCAAAACCTATTATAAGAGTACCTACCTATAGGTTAAATGATAAGAAATATCAGCAAAATGACGTTTTCGCAGCCGAAACTCTCAGTTCTATAGAAGCCTCTGTGGCTAATATGAAAAATCAAAAAAAGGTTATTCAATGAACAGCTCTTGATTCAGGGAAGAAAAGGCCGTTACTTTAAATCATGAGTCTTTACTTACTATGGTTGATGGAAATGTTTTGAATAAGCTCACAAATGAGATGTGCAATTTGCGAAAAGAATGAAAGAGGACTTTCACAATTTGGATGATAAATTGAGCGATATGGAATGTCTCCATTTCCTGAAAAGATATAAGATACATCTTGTATGAAGTTTGTTTATAAGTTACAGAATGCACTTTCTTTTCATGGAAAAAGTTACAACGAGAAAACCAAAAAGGAGCTTTGAATGTGTGTGGCTCGTAGCGTTTATATGTAAAATTGAGATCTTATAATGTTTCTTAAGCATCCTGTATACACAGCATCTTGTTTGTATAAGGAATTTTTATTTATAACTGTTTTTTCAGGATTAAGGTCTAAGCAAGAAGTTAACACTCCGAAGAAGCCTAAAAAACATATATATATATATATATATATATATATTAGAAAATTCCTTACTTATGTTTTTCGCCGCAAAGCAAGTACTTGTAAATCACTATGCGACGCAACAATTCAAACCCGAAAAGATATGTTGGACTTAGCCAATCGATCTCTGCGTCAAAAACACATCCCGTAGAAGATCTCTATTTTTTAAATTTAACAAGATCAAATTACATTCTTTAGACATTTTGATATCATAAACAGGAATAACTGCCACTTCCGATGGATCGACATCCTGTGTGAGATCTACAATGACATTGAGCGGCTTTGCAGTGTTGGTTGCCACGGAGGAAGGCGTTAAGATATTTCCACTTAAAAGAGCCCATTTTGTATTCCAATGTCCTATCTATCTCTACACTTAAATGCAAAACAACTTGTTCAGCGGCTTAAGTATGAAAAGGAAACAGATAGACAGACAAAAACAGAGACAGAGTTACTTTCGATTATATAGATTATTACATTTTAAATTTTTTAACTTTAAATGTTAAACTGTTAGGTTGTGGCTGTCCAGTGGAAATGACTTTGCTCAGTGGCGCACCCTAGCGACTACAGTGTGAATGATATAAGCTTAAATAAGTAAGTAAAATGGACTAAATATTCGTCATTGGACAACCCTCAAAAAGCTTAGCTTTTAGGCTCTCTTTTCTTTTAGGGTGTCATAAGCTTTTGCTCTCTCGCGCGGATACATTTAAAGTTTGAATAAGAAAGCTTTTGCGAAGTTTACATGTCGTCCTTTTCATAGTGCTCAACGACTTTAGAAGCTGCTGGAGAACCCATGGCCCAACTTTTTTATTTTGAATTGTACAGTTGTGTACATTTCTAATTGAAATGAGGGATTGATAGCGATTGAGGCAAGGAAGCAAGACACACTGTCTGCATTTCAACTATGTCGCACAGTGGGGCCATCCGACTTCTTATCTTATAGTGGTTCTGCTGATGTCATAAAAAGTCAAACGCTTAACAACTCAATATGTTTCACGCTCCCACTTCTTTTTTTTAGTTCTCTTTTAGCCCTGTTTTTGTCAATGTGCATGAAAGTAATAGAGTGGAATCCTTAGTCGTTACTTTGAGTCGACTTGCTTGAAAGCGACCATAAAATCGATATAAAACCGTTTACCGGATCAGGATTACCGTAATCGTAACCGTAATACCGGTACCGTAATTGTAACCGTTGTACCGGTACTACCCTAATCGTGACCATATCCGAAACAAGTTTCGGTTTTAATCCCTGCTTATAAGGTGATAAAAAGATCAACTCAATTATTTATACTAATCGTATTGCATAATAAATTGGTGTTTCGCAATCTAGGTTTAAATCACACCATATTTTTTGACAATTTAACCGAACTTACATAATTTGTGCAGCTCGAAATAGTACTTATTCCGCAACACTTACTTTTGGAAATCGTTTTGTTCTATAGTCCTCTGAGCCGAAGCTTAAGTTGTGAGATCCGCTTAAGCCGGCCTCTAAACCTGAAGCTAAACATCTATGGCACTACGTTCAAGCGCGAACCTAAACTTTCCAAAGCAACATTTTCTGTGTAACAAATTTTTTTATTGCTTTTCTCATGACTTATTACTAAATAAACCAAAATTCAATTACTGTAACAGACCCTTGCTAAAATGCGTTATCGCTAAGCTAAACAATGATCGCTTTTTACGCTTTAGCAACTTGATATTTTCGCAATGACCTTGAAACTTCAAATTAATTTTTTCTTTAGAACAGCTGTGCGGCATTACAAGGTCGATTGCTGGAAACAGCTCATTTTGAGTCAACGCTGTGGTGGCTGAAATCATATAAGAGTGAGTATACCATTAAACAATTAAAGCTCAGGTGCTCACCAAAGTTGTCGAAGCAATAAGGTTGACTTTCTGCAATGGATTTCCGCTTATAATTGTCATTGTTATCCATTGGTGGCGCCACTGTGCCTACATATAGTGGAAGCATAAGCCGATCATTCCAATCGGAAGCACTCAGAGCCTCAACATAATAACTGATATGTATGGGTTCACCTTGTGCTTGAGTATCACTCATAATGGCTGCAGTCAATGGCAGATGTAGCGCATCCTCCATGGACTCACTCTCAGCCAAGACACGCACTTCCTTTTTGCTCCTGTTCTGCGGTGTCTCTCCACGATAAGCCACGCACTGACAGAGTCTTATTAAATACTTGCCGGTTGTAGTCAGTTTCGTCTCCTCCAACTGATAGTTTACGCATTGTCCTGGTACAAACACACTTCGTGGCAGGCTTAGAGTCCATGAGTTGCATGCTTTGGTTTGTGGCCTCAGATCGACCAGTTCAATGTGCTTTTTAATGATCAGACGTTGGTTATAGGTCTTGACATGCTTGCTGCGTCTTTCCAGGCTCACTTGAAGTATGTAGCTAATGGCACCATACGGCATGTGGCATGTGGCAGGCAGTGTTTGTGGCAACTGGAACTCAAAGCTCTTGAGCTGAATGGTACCAGGAACTAAAACGATTGGACCTGTTAGCTGTTGTGTCTCATTGATGTGAGTTTTTGTGGCGGAGTAGCTAAGCTTATCGGGTTTTGCAAGTCGGGAAGTGCTGTCATTGTGAACGATTTGAATTAAAGTGTTGCTCGTCTCAGTCCATTGAGTTTTGATTATACCAAGCAATGTGATCTTAATGGCTGGAAGGATTATTAATGATTGTTATATGTATATAAATATAAAAAACTTATGTTTCTACTGATATTCACTTTAGCACTACAATTAAAATTGTTTTATAGATTAGAGCTATACGTTTGGGAATGGGGATCTAAATGGATTGCACATTTCATTTTGCATCTAAATGGTCTGATCTTGTATCTATTTGGGAACGGAGAAGAAGCGCATTTGAACTGTTGAAGAAAATATTAAGATTGTGAATTATGTGATCGCTTTTGCCTCCTTGTTCCCTGAGAAAATACAGATCCGCATGGTCTGCACCTTACTTGGAGAAAAGCGTTCGCGAGTTTCACTGCCTCGAACTGTTAGGTTATGTACCCCACTAAATAGATTTTCTCAAACGAAGCTACAAAAATAGTCGCCACCGGATCAACCTTTTCCAGCTTGGAGCCCTTATGTGAAAATGTATATACAAGAAAAGCATCTACATGAGTCAATAAAATTGAATTGAAGCGTGTGGGAGGAATATATTTTAACATTTCATTAATCGATTTTAAAGCGATTTACAATAGAAATGTTTAAAAGAATAGCAAAAAGAAACGAAAGAAAGATGAGGCATTAATCATGGTAGCAGAGATATAGTCAAATATGAAGAACTGACTACTAACTATACGGAGGAAAAGACACATTTAAGTTGGGAAAAGTAAAAGTAAATTTTACATAAAAATTTTTAGGCAAAGTTTTCAAAAAAGTTTGAGTTTATTCTGAAATTGGCCAAAGAATTATGCCCAAAGCCCTGTTCGGATTGACGCATGCACTTAATGGATTTATTTTCCCTGTTTCGGTTTTCACATCAACAAAAATCTTTGAAATGAGTTTAATTCACACTTTTTATGTTGCAAGTAATAAATGTCTGATATCTTTTATCTATTCTTAAATGCTTCTAAAAAGTTAGTCTCTCATTTTGGACTACATCTACACAAATTTTTTAATTATAATAATCAGATTTCGTTAGAAATAGGTACGAAGTTTGCACAACAATATTTCAGATGCAATATTTTGCAAATTGAATTCCCTTTTTTACAGCTTTGTCTCAAAAATGATACTAGTAATTAACTTTATTTGCTAAAAATTCAACAACATTGCGACAACCTTAAGTAACAAAGACTTCTGACCACCAATGCAATAACTGAGGCATTCATTCTGTCAAGCAATTACACTAGCCATACAATCTAATCAGCCACCTAAACTAAGTCAACATTCCGAATCCATTAGCTTAATGACGCCCAACGCGGAATAAAGCTTTCAACTTGACTTACCCTCCAAGTGTGCAGGCTTCTTTTCAACTTGCAGTGTTACACTGCCCGAAACTTGTTCACCAGTGTAATAGACGGGCGTCGAACGCGGCAAATTAAATAGACAATTTATGTGCATTGTCGCTTAGTTGCATGCAAAATTAAAGGGTTTCCACTAGATGATTTCGCTGCACGCGAACTCCGAATTGAGATTTCAAGTAGTTCGAATACCGCCTGCAATTGCGGCGACTTATATTCCGAGCAGTGCTACAACAACGACTCACAAATGACAACTGTTGAGTTAACGAAACTTTTCTCCAAAACGACGGTAATTGTATGAATTTTTGTGGCTTGACGGAACAATAACATTAAAAGCAATGTTTATATACTGAGTGTTTATATATGTACGTATATATATAAACAAAGACGAACACAAATCGACGCCGGCTACAATGAGGCGACATAAAGATAAATTTAATTTACTACCAAGTTTTTTAGGGGTACTGAATTACTTAACTCTTTGTTGTTATTGTTTAGACTAGAATAAGTTGGGATATATTTAAATGCTCAAAAGTAGCTAAGTCTAAGCCTATGCAAGGCTGTAACTATACTAAAATATGAGTTAGATGTGAGCTGTTTGGATTGCAGTATTGGGTAGCACACTCGTGTCAAGCCATTTTCTGCAGTTGGTCAACCAGTTGAGTGACTTGGTTAATGTCAAAATGGATCAGCCAGCTGCCGCCGCCTAGACAAACTGGTTCTAATGCAGCAAGTGCTGATAACAACAAGGAGCTGATGAGCTAAGTGACTCCAAGTAGAGTTACAGCTGAACAAGAGAAAGGCCAGAATAACAGGTTGCCACGAGAAATTGGTCAAAGAATACACTGTGAAACAAACAAACAAATTACCGGAGGAGGACTACATAAGTAGGGTAAAATTTTCAAAGGGTAACTTCACAAAGTGCGTAAACTATCGATAACAGTATATTTGCTATCGTTAATGCGGTTCTAATACCCTTCTCCCACAGATCATGAAATTTAATAGAGTGGAAGTCGGTTCGACTTGACAGAATGACTTTGAGCAGCGCAACCCCATTTTTCGAAGCCCTGCAAGGTTGCAGACATGGCAGAAGTGTTCGAGAAACAATTATAACGAAATATTTTTGTACCATTGCCTGTGTAGCTTCGGCTGGCAAAACGCACTGAACGAGAAACGTTTTTGTCTTTTATAAGAGTAAGCGAAGAGGACTGTAAGTAGATTAAGCTAAGAACCTATGTGCTCTTTTGCAGAGCACTTGCAGCACATATAAGGACTATTTTTACCACTTATGCCAGTTTTACCAAACATAGTCCCGTTCCTATTTACTTCGGCCTTTTGTAACACACTCTCCATCAAAAAGTTGAAGAGGTTGCAGGATAGGGAATCGCCTTCTCTGAAGCCTCGTTTGGTATCGAAAGGCTGGGAGAAGCTCTTTGTTACCTTGACGAAGGTGCCTGTGTTGGTCAACGTCATTTTGCACAGTCGCATCTACTTTGCAGAGATTCCAAACTCAGACAGTATGTATGCGATCCCTCAAAAGGCTATTAAATGCTGCTTTATAATCGATAAAGAGATAGTGGTTGTAGATTTGGTATTCGTAGGTCTTTTCGAGGATTTAAGGAGTAAGCCACACGATTAGTTCTTTCGCAAATGACTAAAGTCTTTCACACAGTACGCTCGATAGCGCCTTATATGCAATAGAAAGAAGACTGATAGTACGGTATCTGGCGCGTACGGTGACGTCACCCTTCCTAAGGACTGGTCAGAGGACACCAATGTCCCAATCATCAGGCATGCTCTCATTTAGCCATATTCTGCAGAAGAGCTGGTACATGCACCTTACCTTGCCGTCAGTCTTGAACAAGTCTGCAGGTACTCGCGCCAGCATTTTTGTTGTTTTTGAGCCACTTGATTGCAACCCAGACATCGTCATAGCTAGACGGCAATATATCCACGATTGGAGCACCATTACCCTCCTCATTTACCGATAATAAATCAGAAAAGTATTCGCTCTACACCTCAGTGCGCCCAGTGCATCTATTACCGGATTTCCATCTGCTTCTCTACAGGAACCAACCAACCCTGCTTTAAAGGAGAAAATTAAACGTTGCATCAGAAAATCAGCCATATTTATGCAGAATAGTCATTAAAGGGAAAGGTAAATGACGTAACATATATTTTTTGATCACACAGTGAAGCAGCTCGGGACGCTCTATGTCAGACCATCAACCTAGAGCGATTACGCGAAAAAAAGAACAACAACCTTCCATAAACAAGCATACGCATCGGCGTTAAAAGAGACTTCTGGTAGAGTAGCCATTTGCGAGAAATTAGTTGAGACTGTATAAAAGAAGAAAGTCTTCGGTAAAGATTTATAAACCCTGTTTCGGTTGACGCATTCACAAAGTCCCAGTTTGTGGAATTTTCTCTAAGCCTCAACCGTTCACCCTCAATAAGAAATACATATTTTTCCGATGAAGAATCTCTGTCTCATGGCAATAGATGATACTTTGGCAAATGATCAGTAGGCAAATGATTAGTAGAAACTTCTCTCGCGAGACGAAAGTCACACTCTTTAAGTCGCTCATTCTGCCCATTTTGCTTTATGGCGCTGAAGCAATGCCCTTTGAGTGTTTAAGCGAAAAGTACCCCGTAGCAAGGTATATCTAATACAAGATATGAGACTTCTGCCGGCTCAAGGCACTACATTTTTGGAGTGTCTGATACAGAGAGAAAGAGAGACGCATAAACCATGCGTCAACACCACAACCCTTATTGACGTTTGTATCAGAACGAAAAATAGTGCCCGTAAAATGAGAGAGTGTTGGCAGATGGCTCCTACCTTGTGATTGATATGCATTGCACCGTATCTTTGGCCCTTTGCGCTTTGACAACGACTACCGCACTACGACGACATACACATAATCAAGCGAATTAACATCCACTACGTCGTGTTGTGCGAGAAAGGTTTTTAATGTGAGTGTTGAAGGAAGGTCATGAAGACCATGTCTCCGTAGGAGCAAGCAAGCAGAAGGCACAATAACTAACTTTGGGGTCACCGATTGTTGTAAGCTCACGGAAATCAGAGACGGTTACCAGTTAAGAAGAAGACATGCCTGCGTTGATAGTGTTCTACAATATCATTGAGCTCAAAGTATAAAACATTTGTTGTAGTTGCCGCAAAACAATATATATAAATATGCAAAAAATGCATATAATGTAAACAAAAAGAAATAACATCAACAAAAAATCGACTTGTAGCCGCTTTTTAACGAAATTCATTGAACTCACGTTTTGCATTAACGATTTCAAGTTCAAAAAATATAACAATAAAAACAAAAACAAAACAATGTACTGCCTTTATAAGTAGGTAGTATGTATATATAGGTATATATTGCTTCTTTATTGAATTGAATTGAAGATAGCATAGACTTAGATATAATATTACTGGTTAGACTGCTTTCAAATTAGGCAATTAATTTAAATTATACAAAAGTTGTTCTTTTTTTAAGAAATCTATATCAGAAGACACTTTATATGTTAGACATTGAATTATACGTTTAAATGCTCATACAAAAATACAATACAAACAAACATTTAAGGTTCAGAATGGACTTGCAGGTGACTAATTTAGGGGACACAACTGTACTGTGTGTGTGTGTGTGTTACAATTTTCTCGTTAGGGGTTAAATAAAAAAGTTAAAAGTTTGTGTTTTTCTTATATTTGCAAATCGCATGTTTTACATAGACGATTTGTGTGTGTGTTTGTTTTTGATTATACATTGAAAATGCTAATTTTAAATTTAATTTAAGTATTCCTCTTTTGATCTCAGTAAAATTGTGCAAATTCTTAGTTTTCAGCTTAGGCCTAAAAGTATGCTACACATTTTTTGTAAGAAATTGCTTGCTTATTGCAAGTGTTGCATAAATAAAGGGCTTAAATTATACAGAGGGAAATAGGAAAAGGAAGAAGAAGAGTTGCAAATTTGGCAGAGCTGAGAAAAGTGGCAGAGTTTTGCGACTAAATGTTCCAACAAAATGGTAACTTAAGACTGGATTTCACTATCTGAGCAGTCAGCTGAGTTTCGTCTCATCGAGTGGATTCTGATGAAAAATATGTGTGAAACTCAGCAGACTTCTCAAAAAGTGTGATCAAGCATCTATGCACACACTATAAGTAAACACATATTAATTTAATTGTAACTATTTGCTTAGCTGCAAAATATGTATTTTGTTGCAGACTGTACTTATCATTTTGTATGTCAGACTTAGCAGCTATTTTAACGCACTGTTTGAAGTGTTATATAATTGGATTTTGTTAGTTGAATCACTGTTGTTGCTGTTGTTGTTGTTGTTGTTAAAAATGGCGTACTATTTCTTCTCGAAGCGCACAATGCTAACTGCCTCATCCAGAGCCGCCTCCGATTGTAGAGCGATGCACAGCTGCGTATTTGATTCATCGTAAAGCGTTTCTGTAGCGTTCCGAAAGAGTTTGTTGTTTTTGTGGCATTACGATATGTTGCGTGCGTTGGGACGGTAACAAGAGAATAAAGTAACAACTTTAGCTCATTTATTCAGCATTCAAGAGGACTTAGATTTAAAAGTAAGCGAATAAAGTAGTAAATAGTTAAATAGTAAATAGAAAGTTAGTTTTAAGTTTTTAAATATTCAAAAGCTTTTGTTTAAAACAGTAACTATAAAAGTTTGAAAAAACATTAAGCAGCGCCTCGTAAAGCGTTGCTACAAATCACAAATTGTGAAATATATTTTTATAAATTTAATTTTTAAGTAATTGGAATGAATAATAATGTTATTTTACTGGTTAATTTATTAATTAGAATTAATGAATGAAAAAAATTGTAAGTAATTTTACTTGTTAATTTATTAGTAATATGAAGTGAAAAAAAGTTAAAAATGTTGACAACAAACATATTAATAATTTTAATATTACGATTACATATAAAGTATATATGATTAATTTGAAACGTGCAAAATTTTCAAAAAAATATTTTTGTTTTTTTATGTGTTGTTTGCTCTGCGCCATTTTGTTATAAAAGCGGACAGACCAAACAGACAAGGACAATGAGAAACACAATACAACAACACTTTATATCGCCGTTTTCACAATCTGCTATTCAGGCTTGTGCCCGAAATCTCTAGACGGTTTTGCCTTAAGCTTAATATCAAACTTCTGGAAAAATTCATAGTTCCATAACTATTGTGAGAGATTTTCAATGTTCTCAAGTTGGTTCTAGAAAATTAATGTGATTAAAGGATTGTTGTTGTGTTGAAATTCGGTTGAAAGAGATTTCTGGCACACCACTGATTAAATGCTATTCAAATATAAGTTAAATGTGAAATAAGCAATTTTTTTGTTTTTAAATGAAGAATAATTTGACGCGAATTTCGTATTTGCTGTTCCTAGGACCGTTGCCTTTGTCACAGAAGCCGTACATGTAGAAAGAACACTGACTCAATTATGGCTGATTTCATAGTTTATCGCAGGTGCTCTTATAACAGTTTAGAAAGTGACAATAAGGTCACCAAATCACTTTACAACGACTTTATGCCTGGTTTCGAGCAGGAGCGGTGCTTGAAAACCAAAAGCTTTGGTTTTGTTCTAGTGACGTTGATCCATAAGTATACACCACTGGCGTCTAAGACTAGGCGACGAATCGTTGCTCCACAACTTTTGTGGTGTACATTGCGAGGTATATGCGCTCTAGATCGGCTAATTAGTCCAAAGTGCTAATCTTCCGATTAACTCGCCACTGGCTCTGGAACCTATCAAACACCAGACTCCATCAGAGTAGTGCGGACTTAGATCTTGGATGCAAAACTGACAGCTGGGCAAGAGCAGAAGTGTCATACATGTGGCCGTAACAGACAAGAGAAAGAATTCCCTTAGAGTCAGCTGTTTAAAGCGAATAACCAACATTGAAAAGTTGTTGTTGTGTGAGAAGCGGACCTTCCTCTGGTTCTAATTTTGAGCGCTAATGAAATTCATTGAACATCGGACTCCATCAGAGTACTGTATCTGTAATCTTCATCGCATTTGGTAAAACTTGTTCAGTGTAATTGCTTCTTTGTCAAAGCTAAATAATTCGAACTGTTTATGATTTTCGCGAATTCGGTGAGAATACGCTTGTTTTGAAGTAATCGAAGATATGCTTGAAGTCCACAAAGAGTTTGTAAAGTGGTGGTTTCCACACCAAAAACTGCTTTACATTTATAAGTTGGACCGACATAGATCTTGTAAACGGAGGCAAAACTGACTATTTATAACAAGTGAAGAGACCCAACTTTGTATAAGTCTCAATAGTCTCTAGTCCCCGCTTAGCTTAGGTATATTTTGAATAGCTTTTATGAAGATATTGTAAAATAGACTCTAAAAATAACTACTTATAAGCGGAAAGTCACCATTAAACAACATTTTTTACACTAACTCCTACCCTAGTTGTAATATGATAACTAAAAAACAAAACCGATTTATCCATTTTATAGCAATATAGTATCAAAGAGCTCTGCAAGTACGTTTCTTTTCGAATTCCTTTTGGAACTATGGTCTTATTGAAAAGAAACCTACTTACAAATTACATAATATACATCTATAAAAATAGTATATTTCTATTTGGGCTGCATTCCCAATCATCCTTTCTCTCGGATCGAAGCTGTACTTGTAAGTCCACAGTACTCCATCTACACTAACATATAGTTACTATAAAATATACTTCATACTTTTAATATACTAAAAGTAACGCTCAGCACAAAGCCCTCGTCATTGAAACCTATTCCTGCACAGAGCACAACAACAACTTTGGTTCTTGCCAATGTGTAATGTTATCGAAATTGATCTAACTACTAGCATATTTAATGGAATAAAAGTTATCGAAATGTAAATATATGTAAAAGGGAAAAAAATGCCACTCAGCCATTCAATTTGTAATTTGTTAGTATTGCATTTTTTTGTTTTGGTTAATATTTTCTTGTGGGATTTTGTTATGCAATTTTTGCAACATTTTGGATTTTTATGTGTCAGATTCATTGGAATCATCACTACCGGGCGGTATGGTCGGTGTCTCATAATCGTAATAGACCGGATAACGCGGTTTAAAGGGCTCACTTGTTACATCGCCCTGGCCGGACATAATGCTGCTCATGCTAACATTTGTCAGATATTCCGTATCATCGTAGAATTTCTCGCTCAGAGCTATGGCATCTTCATAAGAGGGCGGCACTGCATAATAGTGAGAAAGAGAGAGAGTATATGTTTTAAATGTTGTATCTTTAATGTGCATCTAACAGTTAGTTGTAGTTACTCATGGGTATATAGTCAGGCGGATTGTCGCTTTCGGTTACCAATATAGCTGGCGTGGCCCTAACGGCGGCAGTCGTTGGCGTTGACGAGGGCGTTGAATTTGTGGGCGTGTTTATGACAGTTGTTGTTGTCATCATTGGGTTCGGCAGTGTTCCACTGACTAAACGTTGTGCTTGATGATTGTTGTTGTTTATGTTGTTACTACTTAGAGCTAACTCCTGCTGCAGTCTGCGTTGTTGCAGTTGCTGGCTGGGACTGCGCTGCCGCTGCTGCTGCTGTGACGTCAACCTGGTCGACAATTGTAAATTTTGACTAACTACTTGATGTTGTTGTTGCCCCCGATTGAAACGCATCAAAGCCTCGGGGCTATCCATTATGGGTATGCTGCCAATGGTCAATGGTATCTTAAGTTTCAGCTTCCAATGAAATTCCGTTGGATTCACTATAATCTTAATTGAATAGTTAACACTAATGGGACACGTTGGCTTCACCGAAGTAGGCGGTATCGATGGTAGATCCAAGTAACCACGATAGACCTTGCGGGACCAGCGCAATACATTGCCAAATTGCTTGCGCGCTATCAAGTGCTTATCATAGCGATATTCATGCTGCGGATCATGGGACTCATAGCTGACCTCCTGCTTAAGTTTCACCTCACAGGCTGTTATATCTATAGAGGACTCGTTGTTAATGTATAGCACAAAATGTATCTTCTGGCCAGGTGCATAACCACAGTAGGGTGTTGAAAACTTAACGGTCAGCGGACCTGTGGGACAGCAGAAGCTCCAGAAACGCTTGCGATCGAGTATCTCTAGCGGCACCTACGAGCATAAAAGCACTTTAAGCTATGTGTTTAAGTGATATTATAGAACAAACACTCACTCTGTAGATTGCATCGGCATTCAAATCCAACGGATGTATCACGGTAAATGGCAGCTTAAATACTTTCGGATAGCGCCCTGCGCGCTCAATAGTCGTTATGATCTCATAGTGTATTTGTCCGTATTTGCCATCGAACGATGTTGGCAGATTGTCGGGCAGAATGACATGAAATGTATATGAATATTCGCCAGCTGGCCAATCGATGTACGAATTCGCTGCACACGAGCCGAGCACATACGAACGCGATGACAAATACGAACGATACGCACGACACATGGCGCGTTCGCTGTCCCGCGGATAACCCTTTTTTATCCAGCGTATCTTGGCGTAACCACTGACGGTGACATGGATGCCTGTAAGAGCAAAAGCGATCAATTCATTTTTACTTCGACATTAATTAATAATAATAATTATCGGTAATCGACATGCCTACACACAAAATATGCGCAAATTTGCCTGCAATATTTTTGACCGCCCGACAATCTGCACGCCTACGTCTTCTGAAGCGAATAATCTTTTTTTTGCCGATTGTTGGCAAAAATGATTCTTTAATCAGATGTGACAGGCTTTTGAAAAAAACTCTGCTAGCATGCAAAATCAAGACGATTATTTTTTGCCTCCGATTCTCAGCCACCGTCTAAGCCAACTTCGTGTATGTCAAGAATATATGTGATTGGCCGATCAGGACATGCCGATTTTTGGGCCGTCTGAACGTAGCTTAAGTCATCAAGGAAAATTTTTTTGTGCAAATTTGCGATGTGACAGAGGAATACATGGTAAGGAAATTCTGAAGAGATGAGATTTAATAATTAAAAGTATATCGGCAGGACAGTAACAGTGAGTGGGCAGAAATGAAGCCAAACGTTCAGGTCGTCCAATAAATGTCGTCAATCATCGTCACAGTCGTCGATAAAATCCATGGACGAGCAAATCATAAAACTGTGTGAAGTTGCTGTAAGCATCTCAACTTATGTGACACATCACATTTTTTATGAATGTCTGAGCTATCCGCTCTATGAATGCCGCGACTGGTCAAGGCATCCGTGTGAATACTTTGGAGGAGTGTTTGACGATATTCAACCACAAACGGAATGAGTAAATATGGAAAATAAATGATTTTATCACAACAGAACGGATACTAAGCAACAGTCTCAGCTAACAAGCTTAGGGACCTTGTGTCATTCTGAACGATTTCCTTGAATGAGGAATTATCGATAGTACCATCGGTTCGAAAAGTTTTTATTACTAATAGTCCTATCACTTTTTAAGCCGTCTTCCTTCGTACCCTTTGTAGAGCTGCAAAACTATCGATAGTGGCGCCATTCGATATATTCGATAGTTTCAGAAAAAACGTTTTGCAGCTTTAATTTCCGCCATGACAATACACAAGTGCATACGTGTATAATCGTTAGCCTGTTCTCCAGATTAAGCGAGAATATTCTGTTTCTAAACCTCGGCTGAAGAGAAATAAATTTCGTTTAGTCCAAAAGTCAGACAGACTTATCAAATGGCCCTCGGAAATCGAACACAAATTAGTATTACAAATAGCTACTTCATCAAGTTTGATTCGTTTACCAAAGTTTACGGTATTTCCCCGCTAAAAAACTAATCAGCTCGTGAGAAGGCCACACAAAATTAGCAACACAAAATTACAATGCACATAAGACCAAAGTTCGGTTCTACTACTAGCCTGAGGCGCTCCTTACCCCTGGCACAAATGCACGTGCCCTACATCATTATTATGGTTGTCGACGTCAGAGACAATTACAACAAAAGGCAACAAAACCACAACTTGTGCTTGCCACGCCTTTAACGAGTTCATGGATAAATAAAAATGGCGGCATGCCAAAAAAAAAAAAATGGCCAGTGCACTAGCAAAAGTAAAACCATAAATAAAAGTGTAGAATATTAAAAACAAGCACTAATAAATAGATGGAGGTTCCACGCCGCTGGGGAACAGTTTAACATGCGACAGCAATTAATTGCATACAACTTTTGAAAGGGACATGTCTATGTAATTAGGGGAGCGTTTCATGGGGAACCCTAATTGCAGCTGATAGATCTGATAGATACTTTCGCTGCATTAAATATACCGAATGCAATCACAAAAAGCACTTTGAAAGATATATATAATTACACTTAAAAGGGCACCAAAGCCGCGTCACTCATACGCCCCGTGAGTCATGTGTACCAGCACATTGCTCGTATGTTAGTTACTATGTGTAGTTTATACTATATACACAAGCTCACCTTTGATGCGCTTTGTGGCATCGACGCTGAGTTCAACAATGCCAGAGAGCTCCTGTCCAGCATAGTAGACACCTTGTGGATTATTATCAAATGATATAAGGCACTCAATGGGCATATATTGCTATATAGTTGCGCTGTTTCTCGCTGTTGTTGGCTTATGTACTCCTGTTTGTTTGTATTTACGTCTGGCTCTGTCGGTGTGTGTGCGTGTGTGTGTGTGTGTATATATCTCTCTCAGTGTGTGTGTGTGTGTATGTTTTATTTGTACTGTGTGAAAGCAGGCCGCAGTTGTAAAATATCACTTGTTTAAACTGTGTTTAATTAATAACTCTTATCAAGCCATTTGTTGCAATTTTTATTCTTCATATATTTGCACTTTATATCTCATACAATTTTTCGTCTACTCTGCATATTTTCACCTTTTCTTCCTTTTTTTTAGCTACAATTTTCCTACCGACCTCCAAATCTATTGTTGTTGTTGCTCTTCTTCTTTTTATGTTTTAACCTACTTTACGTGCACTTTTGAAAAAAAAAATGACAATTCGGTTGTTTTTCTTTTTTGCACGCACAATATCCAATAAAGAAATTGCACGCTATTAATTATTTTGCTTTTCACTAATTAACGCTTTTAATAACATTTATCTTTTTATATATATCTATTTTTTGCCCTTATTTTTTATGTATTTGCCAGCAGCAGCCTTTCTCTATAATTTCTCGCTTGCGCTCCGCACTCGTTTTGCTTGCGCGCTCACACACGTCCTGCGTCCTTTCGTGTTGAAATTGTTCTGGCCGCATGTCATCATCGAGAGCAGCAGCGAAGCGTAGCCGAGCACACACACACACATACACACACACACACACACACACACACACACACACACACACACACACACGCGCGTACACGCCGAGCATATACAAAATGGCGCGCTTATTTTGTTTGTTTTCATACTTTTTTGCGCTGAGCAACATTTTTTGCAGGGTTGCCATTACATTGCTGTTTTGCTTACAGCATTTTGTGACAGCGAACAGGAACTGAAACAGAAACTGAATTCAGTAGATTTGCGATAAAAACACAAACTGAAACAGAATTAAACACTTTGTACTCATTAGACATCAGAACGGAAATGAGTACATTTGTAACTGAACCTACTACTTTTGACTTCTTTTTGTTTGTATTCAGCGTAAACTCTAATTGGCACTATCTTTGTTTTTATTTCACTGCACTTATGTGGTTTTTGGTGAATGTCTTCTTACTTCATATATGATTCACCCCATGTCAAACCCTATTACGGACTTCAAAATAGCTTAAATGAAGCACACTTCATAAGATCACCATAGTCTTGTATCCTATATTTTTGATAGAAAATCAGGTTTTAGTTCCACGACTCATATGTATGTTGTACGTGTCATGTGTATGTAATATAACAATTTGCTCATAACAACGCTTTAATGTTTTTTTGTAATAAATTATCTGGTTATAAAATATGAATATTGGCACGAATAAATAAGTTAATAATCTAAGGAGCCCATTCATATATAATATTTCTTGAAAAGTGTTGAAAAAAAGCCTGTTTTTCTAAAAAGTTTTTAATAACGCGCTCAGTTTTCGAAGTAACAAGAATCTTAGTTTTGCAGGAATTACAATAGCTTGTTGGCCACAATTATGCACCACATTCGGGGAGATGAGAAAACCTGGACTCTGTAAGCCATGGAACACAGCAACATACTGATGAACGGAAATTGTGGACTAGATGTTACTTCTGATTCTCCGAGTCTCTGTCTGGGTGTATTTTAAAATAAAAATTTTTGTTTTGGCAGCTGTTTTCTATTCCGTGCGTACCAGGGGCACCTGCTATTTCGTTTCGTAGTTTTGTTTTGCGAAGTTTGGAGATTCTTCAGTTTTGTCTTGGTTGCAGTTCCCCAAACTTGAATTGCATACGTCCAATTTGCACTTTTATATAGCATCGAGGTGGATGCCAAGATAAGGATGTAAGGTTTTAATTGGGCTAATATTCCCATTTAGTCGTTGTGTTGGGCAAGGGTCTCTCCTCAACATTAGATTTTTCACTGTTTAGCTGGATGTTCCAACGCCAGTTTTTCTTGTCCTTCCAGTTCCTGCTGCAAGTCATTCGCACCTTCAGTATGGTATGGGTATCCGTTTGAAGTCTAGCGTTATCTGTTGAGTGCGGTATATCATTGGTAAATATTGCTTCCTTGTAGGACTCCAGCTTTGATTGAGAGAGCTTGATTTCGGAGAGCTTTCCCTTTGTAGAGACCTTGAAAGAAACATTTTCAAGAAATGACTTGAGTGCCCTGTATTAAGGAGCTGGAAAAGTAGCTTTAATTTATTGCAGAAAATCCTCGTGCCTGATAACGGTCAAAAACCTGCTTAACATCTCAAAATTTTGAAATGAAGTACTGCCGGTGTTCAAAAGAGTCAAAAGTCCGCTGTACAGCTCTGTGCATTTCTTCGGGCATGCCATTTATTTGGCGGGGTCCGAATTGGTGACTCAAAAATTCAAATAATTTCGAGAATAACGGGAGCAAGCTGATTGGGTCATAGAAAGAGATCGACGTGGGTGACTGGCTGGGCTTAAGATCATTGCGATTTATACATAGTAAGTCAATGCACAAAGTACTGCATACTTTTGCGCGCAATACTTTAATTTTGTTGAATATTAAACATTTTGCGCTAGATGGCGCTATAAAATTTTCATAGTGGCGCAGAGTTTGACATAAAAGTTTAGCAACTGTGTTGTTAGCTGTATAGAATACAACTGTGCATAAAGCTTTTTTTAGTCGAAAATTTACTAATAAACTATTTTTGTTTATTTATTTAACTTAATTTAAGTTCGTAAACAAATAAACCGCCATAATTTTAAATACATATAATTTGCAACTCAATGCAGCCATCTGGCAACGCCATCATACAATAATTACGAACAGCTGTAACACAGCTGGCAGCAATTGCAAAAACACAATAAAAACCTGTTTGTCTGCTGATAAGAAGCCGCAAATTAAGTGCACTTACATTGACCTCCAACAAGTACGTGATTTTTGCAATTTGTATTTTTACAACAAAAACCAACTGCAACTTCAACTAATCATTCCTAAAACTAAACAGTGCGGCTTTTGCGACAATTTGTGCGCAAAATGAGCGATAGTGCAGCCCAAGTGGAACTTTCAGGTAATACTACTAGCTTAGTTTTCCAACACTCCAATTAATGTTTTTATTTCTATGCCTTCCTAAAGCGCTACGCCTGAAGTACCATGAACGCAAGGACGCTTTTTTGGAACAAAATATCAAGGTGAAAAATCCATTCTGCGTGTTTCGCGACTGGCTAAACGATGCACTAAATACCAAGGAAATACTTGAGCCCAATGCGGCAGCGCTGGCCACAGTAAATGCAGAGGGAAAACCCTCCAATCGCTTTGTGCTGGTCAAGGAGGCCAACGAGCAGGGCTTCACGTTCTTTACTAACTACGGCAGTCGCAAGGCGGACGAAATTGCCTGTAATCCAAATGTGGCTATTACCATTTACTGGATGCCCTTGCGTCGCAGCGTGCGCATTGAAGGCGTGGCCGAAAAGATTCCCGAGGCTGACTCTCTCAAATACTTTCATGAGCGTCCACGTGCCAGTCAAATAGGTGCTGCCGCAAGTCCGCAAAGTCAGCGCATTCCCTCGCGTGGCTATTTAGACGAAGTGGAGTCCACCATAAAGGCGCGTCTGGGCGCAGATGGTGAGGTGCCATTGCCCAACTGGGGTGGCTATATAGTGAAACCCAGTTTGATAGAGTTCTGGCAAGGACAAACTGATCGTTTGCATGATCGTATACGTTTTCGATGTGGCAGCGGCGTAGAGGCTGAAGTTGACGATAAACTAGTGCATCGTGGCGAAAATGGCTGGATTTATGAGCGATTGGCACCTTAGAGTATTGAAATCCTTGAAATATTCCAATGCCTGCCAAGGTTTAGAATAAGTCGCGGCTTTGTTGAAATTTTTATAAATGTAGAGACTTGAAATATTATCTTTAAAAAGTGAAATCTGAAATGATGTAACTAAATCAATTGTTGAAATAGATTAGATGGCATATTCCTTGAATATTATTACCTAATTATTTGTATTATTAATATGAAGTTGGTGCGTAGCTTCAAAAAAGGTGATGTTGATACTCTTGATGTTGTCAAGCATTTCGTCTACCTAGGCGCCACAATGAAGAATTATGTCAGCATGGTGACCCAGCCTGGAATCACTCTTGCCAATAGATGTTACTTTGGTCTCAGTAGGCAAATGAACGGCGCTTATCCTTCCCGTTTTGCTTTATGGCGTTGAACCATAGATAAGTCTGATGAAATTGCAATTGGTGTGTTTGAGCGGAAATTACTCTGTAAGATCTTTGTCCCTTTAGGAAATTGGCATAGTTAAGAGCTCCTCTCATGTTGAGCGTATTGATGAAGAAGATACTGCAAGAAAGGTCTTAAATGTGGTAGGATCCCTTGGTATGACGAGGTAGAGAGCACACTAACTACCTTTGGTATCACCGATTCAAGAAGTGGCGCTCAAACCAGAGGCGTCGTTATGACCAGTTAAGAAGAAAAATCCATGCACAAATAAAAAGTGTTTGAATTCATTTCACTTTAAAATCAAAATTGTTCTCTATTTTGTGCTTGAAAAAAAAATCGATAATCGAAGTATGTGCTTCAAACATAGTAGTCCTGAATAAGACCATTGTTTGTCGATTGAATGAAGAGACTGTACTGTAAATCTAGCAGGCTTTGCTTGAAGTTTAGAAGTTTAATCTATAGTTTTTTCTTAAATTTGAATGAAAACTTCTCAAGTGAATTATTTAAAATAATATAAATTGAAACTATAAATGGTAAGTGTTGCTTCTTTAAATAAATATTTCGAATTAGTAAAGGTTATCTACATGTAACTAAGAGATGGTGGAAGGAAATGCATGTAAACATTAACATATGTAGAGTTTAAGCTTCCGCGACTTATTTAGTTGTTTTTTCGGCACAGGGGCCATTAGGAATCTATACTTAATCTCATTATACTTAATTTCGTTTGTTATCGAAAGCAAGACAAATTATCGTAATACTCAAAAAAATGCAGACTGGAGAATGCGCCCTTAATATAGCACATCCAGCTTTTATTGACTTTGCGGCATCTATCTGAAATCTACAGACGGTCTTGCACAAATTTTCATTTAAATTTCCTTTAAAAAGCCGTCAGCCAGTTAATTTCTTGTTAGATTTCTCACATTGACAAATAGCTTTTTGGCTAAAAATCGGTTTGAATTGATATCTTGCATATCGACAAATCGCAATTGTGTTGAAATTTGGTAGAAAGAGACTTCTGGCACAAGCAAGTATGCCTTCAGCGAGATCTTGATTTTCAGCTACATTGCGTTGATTCACAATGAAGCGATCAAAGCCCACGTAATCAAAGTAATCATGAATCCAACTGTGCTTTATTCCAAATTAGGAAGTGAGTCTCGTTAATTTGTTGAAATCCGTCAGGAAAACACCAAGAAGCAAAGAAATCCAGTAATAAGTCCGAAAATTTAAAAAGCTGTCTGAGAGTTCCAAACCTTTAGAGCTTGTAATAAGCACATCTAGTACTTATTCCCTGAATTGGAATGCTTGATAATTAATTAAATTACTTTCTCCAATTCGAGAAACTGCCGAATCGGCAAAGAAGTATGATAAATGTGATAGAGAAAAGTTTAAGCTGCATCGTAGTTTCTCAAAAAAAAAGTAAACCAGTTAAGCGTTAGTTAACCTTTTCGATTAGCATTGAAGCCAAAAAATGAATTCAGTTTATCCAGCTAAAGGTTGAAATAATTCAATATTTAAATTTAATCAATTTGTTGTTAAGCGTGAACTTTGCATTTTATACATTTTAAATTTAATGCAATTTCCGCTCTTATTTGCCTGCAACTGAAAGGTCAATTCCCACTTTGACAAACTTTTCAATTCGTAACTTTTCGAAAATTCCATTACAAATAATGTTAAAAGCTGTAAAATTAAATTACTTTTTTACTAACGCATTTCACTTGTTGTTAAATGCTGTTAACAAATTAAATGAGCTCAAAATGCATCGTTGTCGGTTAATTGAATTTCAATAAAAGCTGCTTTTTTGTTCAACAAAATGGCGGCCCTGTGGCAGCGACATTTGAAATGCATTAAAAGTTTGTATGTGTGAATGTCCTAATTGGATGGCGTTGAGCGCAACAAATGAAAAACAAATAAGTGTACTCTGTGGGTGTGTGTGTGTGTGTGTGTGCGTGTGTGTGTGTGTGTGTGTGTGTGTTGCCAAGCCACGTGAAAATTTAATAAAATAAATACGCGCACACACTAACAAACACAGACACTTAGCGGCTGCTTGACAAAAACGCAGCCAAGCGAAAAGAGTATTGCCCCGGCGGAATATGTGGGGCCACAAGGCGATGAGAAAAAGCAACACTATGATATTTACAGCAAGAAAAGCGACAGCAAAACATACGACACAGCCGGAAAACTGAACTGAACAGGAGCGCAAAATAATCCACCGTAAAAATTTGTAGCATGCCGCACGGCTGAGCTAATAAAACAAACAAATATAGAAAGAGATAGCGACAGGAACTTGTGGAACGCTCAATGCCTTGACGTTGGCTTTGTAATTGTAGCTTTGCTCTCTTCCATTTTTTCCTTTTCTCTTTTCCCTTTGGCTTGGCATTGTTTACTTTGTTGCGCGTTGCGCTTTGGCTTAAATTTTCGTTTCTTTGTTTTGCTCGCCTCATTTGCGCAGCGGCGTCGTCGCTCTGTATTTGTTGGTGTGTGTTAGTATGTATGTGTGTGTGTGTTTGTGTGTGTGTGTGTGCCTAATTTGGCTCTCTGTGTGTTCTCTTTTTCTACGAAAACTCTGGCAAAGAGCAGAGCGTAAACTTGTTGGTAGGGATATTTTTTTTATACTGACCAGAGTTGTCAACGGCAATTAACATTTTTATTGTAGCAATTTGAAATTGTCACATCAAGCGAGATTTTCAAGTGAAAGCAACTCAACTTGTGTGCAATTGTCAAGGAGCAAAATTTTAATCTTTTGCTGAAATGCGTCAATTGTCTTTGGCTTATATGAAATCTCACCGATCAATCGAACCCAAAGAGTCTGAAAGTAATAGAGTAAAGACCGCAAAGAAATTCAACATTTTTGTTTAAAAGCGACCATATGTAAGGCTGCTTGTGCTGCTGTTTCTGTCAGACTGACTCATTCGTTGGCAAAATTGGGAAAGAAAGGAAACAGCTCATTTTGGAAAGCCTACTGAATTCCACTCGTATAACTTTCATGCTATATGACAATTGTAAACAAACTATCCAAGTAGCAAATTTGATAGCCATTTAAAACACTGGCTTAAAAAGTGTTATGGAATACAAATAAGTATTAAACACAAGCTCGAAAATAAAGCTAAAAGAGACGTTCGAAAACAAGAGTGGTGGGAAAGAAGAGGTGCCAAGGAAATACTTTGTTGCCGGATGTTGTGTTTCGTTCCACTTGCAGCACTGCTCACCTTACAACGATGGGCAAACGAATCGCGCTCGATATAAGACTGCAATCTTATATGAAGCAATTCACGCAACATTGCCGTGCCTACAAATCAAACAGAATCGCTTGGAAATCTTTTCTTCATATAACCTAAATTACAATGTGGAAAAATGTATGTACTGAGATTAGTTTTTTTTTGTCTATTCCGGAAATAAGAATACTTAAAAATATTCCTTCTCCAGCCAAATCACTGTGTTTTTATTGTTAAAAAACGAGATTTTCTAAAAATTTCTTTAGTTCGCCGGTTCGCTTCTATCAAGGTAAACTGCAAACTTTGAACGCGACTTCATTATTGCGAAATGGAATTCGAAAATTTTGCGACAAATGAGAAAAAGTAGCAGCCAGCTTCTATACATAGACAAATTGAACTCTGTTTGATCATGGATCCAAGGGTAGATGTACTTGTCTATATCGAATTGAAGTAGCAAGTGCTATTATGTATGAAATTCCGTTGAGCTGCGCCCATTGTTATCTGCACTTTTTACAAATACACTTGTTCTAACGTTCTAATGTGTACTTCACGCAAGCCTGGCAACCCTGCTCAAGCAACACCAGCCGCACGCTATGCCAGGCTACACGACATCTGTGCCAGGCTCACAGTGGCAGTGAGGGTTGCGGTCTCTTACAGTACGCCGCGCGGCTCAGCATAGAGCGCATAGACGGAGACTAGCAGACATTTTGTAACCCCAATAGGAAGCACAGGAAGCAAATAAAGCAAAAAATAGTATAAAACAGCAGAAATAAATATCAGTTTAAGTGTTAACTTTGTGTGCGGAACTGTTAGACTTCTTCTATATTAGATTTTTATACAAAGGCAATTTTTGCAATTGATAACGAAAAACTTGTTAATTTTGCTAAACAAAAGTGTGTTGTTTTTTGTGTACAAATATAATGTTGCTAGTGATTTTTCTACATGAAATCGAATTATATTTAAATGCGTGAAAATTTCTAAATTTATATTAGTTAGTGTTGCTTCAAAATATATATAGACAAAAAAAAAATAAATATAAATGTTGTATGTTGTGAGAACTTTACAAGTATTCTTGGTATATTTTATTGATATTACATGCAAAAACAAATGTGCACTTTTATGTGCGACGCCTAAAAGCTGTCTATAAAAAATTCGTACAGCCGCGAGCATAAATTTTTCAATTTTCAATTGTACGCTAAACGTTTTGACTAGACAAAAAGAAAAGGCAGAGCGGGAGCACAACATAATTTCAATACAAGCATAAAAATAATAAAAATAAAATTTTGTATGCTTAACATTGTGGTGTGTACCAATGATGGCCAAGATGGCGGCCTTGGGGGCTTTTGACTAGTCTGCAACAATGGCGTAAAAATTTAATAAGAAATGTTGGCAAAATCGGAAAGTAGCCAAGCGCGCAGCAAGAAAAACAACAACAGTAACAACTAAAGCGACGGCATTGTGTGCGTGAAAAGAAAGCAAGATCTGAGACAGAGTGTGCGTGTGTGTGCTAGCTTTTTACATAAGCAGCAAGACGGCGTGCCACGGCAACAACAACAAGAACAACAACAACAACAACGGCAAACAAAGCAAAGTGCAAAGGATGTGAAGGACACTCGGCAAACTTACAAACCGAAGCGGCAAAAGCGCCACCTGCGGCTAAACACACTTCCACACAAATATGCAAATACATACATATATACGACGTAAAATATACACTTTTTATATGACAGCACGAAAGTATGCAAAAATGAATTGTACTTAATGAAAAACTGTAAAATTGTGTTTCGCTTGCACTAATTACGCGCTCTCACTCACTTATACACTCGAAGTGCCTGCGGCACTCTGTCAAATGCCAGCCTAAAAGTATGCAATACAAAAAGTATTTCACAAACGTTAAGTGCAAACACAACAGCAAATGAAATAGAAGTAAAATATATATGTAATATAAAACCGAGGAATCAAAAGCAAAGCCAAACAACAAACAAAAGTTAAACAGCAAAAAGTTAAACAAAACTTGACTTGAAAACAATGCCAAACTTAAAAGTAGACACGCTACATCTGTCCGCTCCGCATCGCAGTCCGCATCGTGCACCACATCATCTGAGCAGCAGCAGAACTCAGTTGAGTGCCGCCGCCGCCAGGACAACCGGAGCTGGCACGCCCAGCTTTAGCAGCGGACGCAGCAGCGCTTGCAGCTCCGGCAGCGTCTCTCCCATACCAATTATACCCATCATATCGATTAGCAATGGCGACGAGTCGTCGGAATCGGAAATTGAAGCGGAACCGGCTCGCATCTTTCACAGACGCATGTCCACCAAACGCAATGCAAATAATCTGGTAAGCCAGTTGAAGGCTTAAACCCCTTTTGCCTGCTTTCTGACACCCTAAAGACTTTTTTCAACGTGCCATAAAACCGAGCACCACGTTCCGACATTTGTGCAAAGTTTCTGGAGCGGAAACGCACAGTGTCACATATATGAATGACTGTACGTGCTTGTGTGTGCGTGCACAGTTTGCGTGCAATGCGGGCTTTTTACCTATTTTAGTACCCATACTTTGTAACACAAAAGGTCAGTTCCATGTTAGGGAGGCTCAAGTATTTAGTAAATTATTTATTAATTGTCGCTGCAAAGGGCATTCGATCGGCCAAATTAATTGCTTTTTAAGAGCACCCCTGGGAGGCCACGTATTTGGTGTGGCTAACCACTAGAGTAACAATTGGTTAGATAAGCTACAATTAGTGGTACGTGTGGGTCAAACCGTATCAAATAATTAAAGCTCGGAGCTTTGGGATAACAGTCAAGTAGAAATATGTCATATTATGTACAAAATGTATAACTATAGTTGAAAATTCTTTCTGCAAATTATTTTAAGTACAAACGACGGCGTCTGAGAGAGCTAACAAGATAGCGAGGCTGCTCAACATGCCCGCATCGTTCTCCAAAGCCGTTCTGAAGCGGCTCATTCGTTCATAAATCGATTTATTGGTCATCTTTCATTTGGCGGAAAAATTAATGGTCTTTTTACACAATCAATTGGAAAAACATAAAACAATTGTTTGGCCTGTTTTTGAAAAACGAACTTCTATTTCTTTGGTAAGTTGAGTGGTTGACTTTTGCTGTACATCTTTGTTTTCCCTCCCACGATATTCACATCTTTCAAATGATCGTAGTTTCATAGAAGCAAAGTGATAGTAAGTTTTTAGCCAAATTAATAGGATGCATAGCATTTCTGTGTAATTGGTCGTCCTCGAATTGCTCTCAGGATTTTGAGATATTTGAGGTTATGTAGCCGAAAACATGCGTTTTTTTTTCCTACTTTTGAGGTTACGTACAGGGTGCAAAATCCCTATATCCTTTAATTTAAAAGTTCAAGAGATAAATTACGATTTTTTTCCCAAAATTATGTCTATTCGAAATTACGAAATATATAATTTCGACGTCATTATTAATTAATTAAATTATTAATTAATATTTAATAATAATTAAATTATTAATTAATTAAATTAAATTAAGTAATTATTATTACTCTCTTTTGAACACTTAAATTAATGGTTAATGATGTCACTGGAGAGACAGACCACAGAAATTTTTTGCACCCTGTATATAACCTCAAAAGTTGGGAAGAAACGCCATTTTCAAATATCTCAAAATCCTGACCTGATGGGGCAATTCTAACCCCGGATTTGGATTCTAGTTCGGAAATTATCCATGGCTTTCCAACAACTCAACCATGTTGACCTGTGTTATCAATTGTAAAATAGTAGTAGCAAATAGAGAGTAATCGTTAGAAAATGTATTCTGACCATGATTCCAATTTCTATTTCAATTTGAAGAGTTGATATTTAGTTTTTATCTGAAAAGTTCCTAACTGTTACAGTTTCGTTGCTCAGCAGTGTGCCCAAAAGTAGACATACGGCGAAGAGAACAATGCTTGTTGGCCTGATCTACTAAAAATAACCGCTATTGGTAGTTGGGGAAGGTTAAAATTCATTACCTTCTAATGTCATTCTATCTTTCAATGAATAGCATACATCTTACTTAGGCATCCTTTAGGAGGGTAGAGGGAAGCGATCCAATTCGAGTCCTGCGAACACAATGGAGTACCAGCAAACAAGCCTCAGTCGTAAAAGAATTGGGTAGGTGTGCCATTGACCTTTTAAAAGACAGTGTGAGACTAAAGATCACACAACATGTAAGGGGGGTTTATCTTAAGATCCATAAGGGGCACCACGTAGTTGCCATTCATAGGGAAAACACCTGCACGCTTCATGTTGTTTATTAATGCAAATGACGTGTTTAATATACAATAATTTAAATAATTTATAATTTTCTTTATAGGCAATGGTGAAAAAAATTTGTATTTCTATTTTCATATGCAGCCAGAGAATCTACTTCTTTTGGTTAAACAAATTACATAGGGTATTGGTGCTCAAAACAACGGGACGCTCAAGGGGTGAACCCAAAGCGCGAGCCCAAATCAGCTGAGACATAACGCCTATAGCACGTGACACCCCAAAAAGCACCGTATAGTAATTCACCTGGGTTAAGCCATAATGCTGCAGCAATACGCCGGAATGCGCATCAACATTTGGATTGGGATTAGCTACCTTACCCAGTTTTTTAAGAATACCGGGTAGAATCTTCCATAAACGATTGACTAGCTTAACATTTACATCGTCTTTGCAGTGCTTCATACCAAATTCTTGTAGTAAGATAAAGCGTGGATCGTCTACACGCAACGAGGCATGCCCATAGCCGGGTACAACCTAAGCACATAAAACAAACAAAAATAGTAAACCGAGTTATAGCTAAATAAAAAATGGAAAACTAGTACTTACCTTGCCATTGGCTAGGCTGTCATTAATGAATTTGACGATTTGATCATCTGTGGGATTATCGCCAATTGCTTTCTTCAAGCCTTCTAACCAAAATAATACATCCTGATTGGCCAAACCATGTAGCGGACCCGCCAGGCCGCACATGCCAGCGGCATAGCATAAATAGGCATCACTTAATGCTGATCCTACCAGCGCTGCGGTATGGGCTGAAACATTGCCACTATCATGATCAGCATGCACTATAAAGTACATTCGCATTAAGTCTACAAAGGCTTTGTCATCATTGCCGATCATTCTACAGAAGTTGGCAGACCAGTCCAGATCCTGGTCCAGCTCGCGACAAGCATTTCCATTTTTAAAGACATTCGTATAAATGATGGCTGCAACGCCTGTTGCATAGGCGCAGAGATTCATGGCATCCTCGTATGCATACTCCCAGTACTTTGTTTTTGGAATGCCCTACAAAACCATAATATTATTAATTGCCGTTTTATAGCCGCATTTCGGGGTCTCACCTTGGCATAGGCCTTGGCGAACTGACTCTCCTTACTGAGACAGGCGAATGCAGCTGAAAGTTGTGCCATTGGATGTATATTTTTGTCCATATTATCCAGCAGTTTGACGACATATTTGGGCAACTTGCCACGTTCGTTCCACTCCTTGGTAATATGTTCGATTTGTTTTAGGTTGGGAATGGAGCCAGAAGTCAATAGCCAGAAGATGCTCTCTGGAGCGGGCATGTTGGTGCCCTCGGCACGCGGCAATTTATTTAACAAATCCTTTATAGGCACGCCGCGATAAGATATGCCTTTTTGTGGATCTATATAGGATGTATCGCATATGAACAATTTCAGATCGCGTAAGCCGCCCATTATCTTAGAATTTGCAAGAGAGTTCAGTAATCTGTTTCTATTCTAAATTGTCATAATACTTACATTTCGAAGCTTGATTTCGCCCAAATTTTGATCACCATACAAACAGAGTAAGCCCTGAATTCTTTCACGTTCTTGTGGTATGATTTTGGCCAATAAGTCTTTCAACGAGCCGCCATCACAAGATCCTTTTTTGCTATAATAACGCGCCGAAGCCAGCGTCTGTTCCAACTTTTTAATAAATGTATCTTAAGAGCTGTTTTATGGTCTTACCTTCGAGCAAACAAAGTTCCTTTTGAATGCGCATAAGCGAGTTAATGCAGTCATAGCAAAAATTGTTTTTTGAATTTACAACGAAAAATAGCAGAGATAATATTTTCAAATTACATAATTTCCAAAGGTATTTTGATCAAACAGACTAAAAAATGTTGTTTATTTTATATTATTTTCAAGGCAAGCAAAAAGTTTAATTTTTACCTAAAAAAATTTTTAAAACAATCGGTAGCTCGAAGAGTGTTTAAAGTAGTCAAAGTTTTGCTAATTACTTCTTTCGATAAAAATGCTTGTTTTAAAGGTCATTGCTAATTGGCTTGTGAGTTTAGAGTCAATTAGCTGTGTAATGTAGGCTTTTTACATCTGCGATAATATTGTGCAACAATTTATGAAAATTTACTGGGTAATAACCCATTCTCAGGTCAACATGAGTTTCCCGAAGAGGCAACAAGCCTTTATTCCTTTAGAATAGACTGAAGATCGGCTTGCCTTGTAGCCTTGCAAAATAAAGAAAGGGCAATTGACTTCTAATGGCGAAAATAAATCCAAAATATGTATTGGAAAAGCATTTTACAAGTCGAAAGGCATAACCTTAAACTGGTATAGGAATGCTGTAAGGACACGACAGATAAATTTGCCTGTACGGATCTTTGTGATCAATTTTGAAGATAATATTAGCCAGAGGCAGTAGTGTGAACATAACCTCAATACTTGCCATAGGATATGCATCTTTTTAGTACACTCATTTACTTTTTTTGCGTGGAAACAAACTCGATTCTTGTGAGGTTTTATAACTAAATGCATTGGCATTCTCCAGGGACTGTTTGGCCTTTCAATTTTGTGCACTCTTTTTCACCAACTCTATTATAAGAAATATGAGTGAAACTTATTTTATTATCTAGCGAATTTCCATAAGAAGTGCAGGTTTGTCTATTCATGTCGATATCCCCGTTCCTCCATTAGAGCCATCGAATTAAAACATGGCCCGGATATGCACTCTGTTACTGTGCATGTGCGGTGTTAATTATCAAAATAAGTCTTATTTTGGTGAACAAATAAGCGTTAAACTACAAAAAATGACACAAAATCAATTACAAAGAAAGGAAAGGGAAGGGGAACCGGAAGGAGACCGGAAAGCGGAAGATGAAGAGGAATGAAATGAAATGAGGATGAGAAACATTAAGGGGAAGAGGAGGAGGAACGGGATGAGATGGAGAAAAAGGAAAAGACGGAATAAGAAGAAAAAGAGGAGGTCATTTAGTTTACATAAAAACGTCTGTTCGATTGTTCATTGAAAATTTGCTTTCTTCTTTCCGAAAATTTCGCATACTCCGTGTACTACATTCAGTTTCACTGGATTCGAAAATCCGAGCTCGTGCCGCTTGATAGTCGTGCAGTCGTTGCTGATAAGGTCTAATTGGAAATATTGCACGGAGTCATTGAACGAAACCCCCAACATGATGTTATTGCAAGTCGTCTTAGAAGACCAAGATTAACGTTCGACGATGAGTTGTGCTCTTCGTTTTCATCGTCGTTCATTGTGGTCTTTCGCGAGAAACTTGCTCCAACCTTATTATCTGTTGTCGCTGATTTCGAATCCGGAAAGTGTTTAGGATTTTCTAGGCCGATTTGGAAAAAGTCAAGATTTCGGGAGTTGCGAAGTGATCAAGATAAACTATAATTTAAATTAAATTGAATTAAATATTGGTTCAATGTTTCTCAGAAGATTTTTAGCTTGCTTTTTTTTTGATTGCAAAGTAATTGAGTCAAAAATTTCAAATTTCGAATTTGATAAATCGAGTTTTAACGAACATTTCAAGACCAATTTGCGTGAAAAGTAATCAATCAAATTTTGAAATAATTGAAAAAAATTTATACATGAAAGTTTAGCCGTATTTCCAATGTAACACCATCCGGGCGTAATATCGTGATGGCATACCAATCGGTGTTGCCCGCAAGGCGCGTCTTTAGATGTTTCACATCTATAGTACCCTTCGCTCTTAGCTTTTGGGTTCGTTAACTGATTTGAAGTGATTTCTTTGTCGGCACACAAGGAACAAATGTAAATACCACAGACAAATTGAAGTTAGTACTAAATTAGAGACTTTTATGAGACCAAAAAGCATCCTTCACAATTCACAGTCATTAAAGCTTAAGCTTCAAACAAACCCGAATATTTACATTTTTGTTTGCTACCTCACAAATTAATTTATACATAACAAAAAAGTTATTAATGCTTTTTAATTTTGTAAATGTAAATCAAAATTGTCCTTTTTAGGGCCAACCTTTTTTCCTTCCTTTCAATAACAGCTTTTGAACTAATCCCACAAAAAAATCATTTACACAGAAAATATATAATTGCCATTGTAAAAGAATATGCACAAAGAAAACCAGCTAGGTCCTTTTTTGCTTCTTAACCTAAATTAAATTTAATTAAAAGTTGCCATAGTTGCAAGCTAAAGGAAGTACAAACAATCTCCCAGCCGATATGTTCAAAAAAGTATATAGGGCAACACAATTTGAAAGAAAGCAAAGCCAAAGCCGTGCATCATGCAGTGTCCGGAAAATGCTCTCCAGGAACAAAGCTGATGAAACCAAACGAACGAACGCTCTAATCAAGTCAGTTGCACACATTTCGGTTGATGCTCCTTTTTCCCATTCCTTTTGTTTGCCAGGCGAATGGCCCCACAGAGAGCACAATGTGCTGTGAGGGAACCCACATGACACACACACACACACACACACACACACACACACACACACACACACACACACACACACACACACAGCTATGCATAGAATAAGAGCGTCCGATAAGCGCGTAGCGCACAAGATGGTGTATGAATAATTTGGGCCGATGCCTTGCTTTTTATGGTTGCTTGGTCATTTCATGTTAATCATACGCCTCGTTGCACTTTTACCTTGTGCGTTGTAAGGTTGCAAAAGGATTCGATTTTTATCTCTTAGCCGTTGCAATGTTGTTGTAATAAGTTTCAGTTTTCGCAATTCTATTATGAGAAGAGCATTTTGTATCCAAAATGTGTGTTGCTTTGTTTTGTTTCTTGATAATAGTAAAAATACCGAATATTAAGAAACCCTAACAAAACAGTTAAAGTTAAACAAGAGTTTAGACTTGAATTCAAGCACAATTTGATACACACTGTCGGGACGCTACCTAAGTTTTCCAAGAAAATCGGATTTCTGGAGGATTCGCATAAAACTACGTACTACTATTCTACTACACTTTGTAGAATTTTTTGGCAGAAATATGTCTACACTAGATGGCTCCAACGGTGCATTAACAATTGAAATAGGCACATCGCAAGACAACTTTCCTTCTTCTTTAGCTGTGCTATGCTGCCTCAGTAAGGAGAGATGCTCAGTCGTTGTTAGAGCCATTACTGGACACTGGCTAGTTGGTGTCTATGCAGCTAGGCTTCTTGTACCGCATAATGATCTCTGCAAAAGATCGGCAGAGACGAAGAGAAAGAGGAAAGGGCGGAACACTTCTTTTAAATTTACCAATATATGCTAATTTAACACAGCAATATTTGATGCATATCTTCTGCTCATATCCCCAAAATGATTTAGGTTGATCATTGACTTTTTGAGCAGCAATCCGTGCTTCATTGGTGTTTAGAGACTACTCTATACTCATTGTTTCAATTCCATGTGGTTTGTGGAAAAAAACTGCGGAAATTCAGACTAGTGGTCGCCTTCTCGTCGACATTCGACGACTTAATACACGCTCTCAGCTCATTAGTAAGAGGAGAGAAGAACACATGAAAAAACGTTTATGTGTGCATGGTAGTTTGTTGTTGTTCTTTTATCCTAACTAATATAGTACATTTATTACTTCAAATCAAGTTTTACCTATATAAAAAGCAACGTATCGAGGTGAAATGCTTATTCGGCACACCGCAATCATTTTTTCTGTCGAATGGTTATGTTTTACCCAAAAAAGTTGCGTTATTGGGAAGCAATTGGTACCACACTGAATTGGTTATCTTAAAGCGAAAAGTGTGGGGTTTCCTCAAACCGTATTTATATATTGATTTAAAGTTCCAGCAATAAATGCTTATCGGCTATGAAATAAATTTAAAGAAAACTCGGATAGATATCAGGCTGCTGAATTCATTTGCCCAATTAATTGACGTCTTTCTCGTAATTGAAACTTTAATTTTCAAATTGGTTCTTGTTCGAGTTTGTCGCGAACGACCTTTTTGCAGCCGTGCGTTACGTTCTTCGTAGCTCTCAAAGTGGAAGCTTTGACACGAACTTGCCGCAAAAGCGATTCGTCCTCTTCGGATGATTCGGCAGCTCTAAAAAGGGAAGTTTTGACGAGATTTAGCTAAAAACGCAAATCGCGCTGTTCATTTGATTCCTCATATCTTGATTGACGGCTTCTTGTCCGGTCTGCCTTAAGACGAATTTCGAGTTCTTCTGTTTGTTCGCGACTTTTGTACTTTTCGAGTTGTCCTCCAAAACGGCATTTGTCACACTTTTCATCAATTTTGCTTTTGGTAAACAATTGTAAATGCCAAATATTATTTTGAGTAAAGTGGATATACATAAATATTATAGGGCTACTTAGGTCTTATTTTAAGACAATATTTATGAGTGCTGCCTCACTTTATCAGTAAATATTATGAAATTCAGTAAATTTTTGAAAGAGAACTTAGCATTAGGGAGTTCTTTGCACTTTTGCTAACTCTAAGTTAGACTAACCACCATGTTATAGGAGCTCCAACGGAGTGTACAGTGCGCACATTTGATAGAATATAAAAAAAAAATATACAACATATTTTTGGATTGCTTTGTATATCGCACGCTTCATGTTTTTATTGGCAATATGTTTCGTATTCTATGAAGCAATTGCTTTCAGCCGAATATATTAGCCTGATTGTGACAGCCAAGTTTGAGTAAAGTGCTCTCAAGTTACATATGTACATTTATATGCCACTTTCCCTGCTTTTCCTTTTGTTTTTGTACATGTTTACATATACATTTATATGTTTCACTGCCTTTCTGTGTGTGTTTATGTGGGTGTGTGTGCAGAATAAGACTTGTTTCTTAAACCGCCAACAATGGAATTCTTGGTACTCGTCAGACTCAACAACAAGAAACGCTTGAGTCGTTTGAGTAGCTTGTTGCCAGGACTCAGGACTTGCGAAAATATAAATGCATGCGTCAACAACTCGCACTACTGGGGTACACACGTACAGTTACGCAAAGTACATGCAGCGTAGCGCACGTGATTAGAAATACTTGGAAATCAAATCATATATTCCTTTATATAGCTAGCTAACGGGATATATTACCAGGAAATGAATAACTTACAAACGTTTGAAAGCAAACTTTTCAGGATTTAACTGACTTCTGCGTGTTGTTCTTGTTTGAGAAACCTGCATGGCTGTGGCACTCGCAATGTGGAAATTCCACTTGTTGTCAGGGTTGGCCACTTTGTGTAGGTCGTTATCGATCGAGGAATAGAGATTGCTCTGAACCTTTACATACCAAGCGAGGCTATGGCCACTCCTGCAACCTCTTCAACTTTGTGTTGGAAAGACAGAAGTACATCGAATCGCGAAAATATTGAATTATAAGAGTGTCCCATTGCTCGTAGGCGATGATGATAGCGTTATCATTGGTCGTCGGAAGCTAGCAGTAACCGCAGCCTTTGCGGCTTTCGAAAGCAAATTTTCGAGGGTGATTGTAGACTCAGATTCGTATTGAAAACTATACTTATCTGTACACCACCGTCACAATGATGAACGATGTCTGCATGGATATCTTGTCACTTATGTAGGTGTCAGTAGGCAAATGAGTAGAAGAGACCACTATCGCCAGACGAAACTAACACTCTATAAAACGCTCATCCTTTCTGTTTTGCTTTATGGCGCTGAAACATGAGTGATGATGCAGTCTGATGAAAATGCCCTTGGAGTACTTGAGCGGAAAGTAATCGATTAGATCTTTGGTCCGAAAATACAAATTACTTTCGCTATTTCAAGTGTATATAGTATAGCAATAGGACTGTATAGTACACTACTTTTATGTGCCCACAAACATAACAAAGCCTCTTAGCGAAAAGTTCTAAGGCACAAACAAATACATAATACAATTAAAACTAAAAATGTTACACATTTTACCTTTTGTTTCCAACCAAATGTCCTCGAGTGTACACTGCTTTTCTGCCATTTAAGCAAGACAATAGAAAATGGCTGCAACCTCAGACCCAAGGGGCAAAGTTTTTGTGTTGCTTTTGTGCCACTTGTTGACTTGCTGCAACATCTTCAAAATATTACACATACGCCGTGTGAGTGCGTCTGCATTACATGTGCTATGGGCAAAGATCCCAAAATCTACGTCTTTATACACAGTCCATTGTCTAACGGGCAAAAATCACGTGTCAGTTTTTTCCGAGCTCCGAGAGTTTAATATGCCAGAACAGTTATATACATTCGATGTACTATGTACTTGTATATTCCAAAGAAAAGCTATTTAATGTCTTGCTTTGTTTTGGCCTTTCGTAAATAGAAGGTACCAGCGAATGGGCAGCAAAGGCAGATAAGTACACAGAGAAAAGGAAAGCCACAAAGTCAAAGCAGAGTTGAAAGAGCCGCAAAAGAGAGATAAGAGATACAGAGATACTGTGAGCGTGCGCCTAATGAATAATGTAACAAAGCAAAAGCTGAAAAACCGTTAAGAAGTGAGTAGCAAAGAGAGCGGCAAATATGTGTGCACAGAGAAAATTATGCAAATGGTTGAAATTTTACGCTATGTTTACGTTCTGTGTCTGTCGGCTCCTTTTAAGCCGCTATTCGTAGGCGCGTCCTTGCCCTAACAACAACAAGGACAACTTGTATCTTTTTTCGCTGTTTGCGCTGCCTTTTTGTGCCGGCTTTGGCTTGGCTTTTGTTTATTTTGTATCTTTTTACGGCATTAAATCAAAATCAATATCAAGCTTGCTTGGCAAAAATCAAATTTGCTTATCATTCCGTTGGGCCTGGGACTGGGCCTGGATCTGGCTCTGGACGTGCGGCTTGTTTACTGCCTGTCCAGCCTGACGTATACTTAATGTACGTCGAGCTGTGTGATATACACATTGCCATTTGTATAATGCATCATGATTGATTGATGATAGCTGGTTTCGCTTGAAGTAGGTGACTTTGATTTTCAGTTACAGTTTTGGGATAACTTACTCGTGTCGTATATATAGTCTAAGGTTGATGGCCGGGCCGCTCTTTATCCTCCATTTGTGTGTTGACAAGAAATGTTGGAAATTTTAAATTAATTTTTCTAGAAATTTCATGATTTCAAAGTTCATTCAACTTTCTGCGTCGTCATGCAAGTAATGTTCTGCCGGTGGGAGCAATGCCCATAAGGTTGTAAGTTATATTTTGTGTATGAGTTATGTTTTCACTTGCTGCGATTTATCAAAACAGGCATAATAAATTAAAATCTGGATTGAAATACAACCAGTAGAAGCAATTGTAGCAGGCGATAAATTTTCGGTTATGACTTAATCTTTCATTTTACTCTAAGAGGAATAAGACTTGAGGAAGTTCTTAAATCGCAAACACTGATGGAGCTTTTGGCACTTCATGGCACACACATAAGATTCTAGAGAAATTTAGTATATAACGTGTCTGTTCAATTCTTTAAAGTCATAAGCTAAATGGCAAAAGCGAAGACAAATACGAATTACAGTTAAGTAAATATTTCCGTTTCCGCCTTCACTATGCCAAAAGGAAAACTTGCACATACAAACATATACAAAAGCTTTTTGATTTGTTGCAATGTGCATGGAAAATATAATTTTAAATTTTTTCCTTTATTATATTTTCAATATTTATTTTCTTTTGCTTTAGCAAGAAAATTGCATTGTCATAGAAACGTTTGCTTGTACTATTGTCCCTAAAGGCGTTGTAAGACATTTTCCTTGGTAAATTGTCTCCGCTTGACCTCAGTGCGAACAATGAGTACGCGAAGTCTGAAGGTAGGAAGTGCGAAAGAGACAAAGTAAGATATGTGTATGGCATTTTTTTACACTATATCATGAAGATAAGGAGTACATCAAGTTACTCGAAGTGAAACAAGATAACTTGAAAAAACTGAGTAAGTCTTCACTAAGTATATTCCAAAATGATCAGCATAGCAAAGGTATTTGATTTAGCCATGTCTGTCCGTCCGGGGCACATATTTCACGAAGAACATAAAATGTTGTCAGAAGGTGCATCTTATGCTATAGTTCTTCACTTGCATTCAGTTTTTTGAATATGCAGTTTTATTCATTTCACGTATAGTATAAAAGGGCATTATAAATTTCATTAAATAGGGGGAAGGAGGTGTAGTAGTCTTTAAGTTGTTATACAAATATTATCAGCCATGTGCTCTCTTAAATAAGATGGAGACCATAAGAGCGAGAAACACAAAATTATTCAAAGACGGAAGAATGATTGGTTGATAACTTTTTACGTTTCCCTCAGCATACTTTCGCGGTTTATAGCCGCACCCTGCCAGGTGTTCTAAAATGTATCTAAATCGTACAAGTATACATCGCAATTTATCGTTTGAATAGTGCTAATTTCAGCTCCCTTCACGTAAAAACTGCTCCAAAATTGAACTAAATGTTAATATGTCACTTAGCTTATTTTTCTTCTTGACTGGCCATAACAACCCGTTACCGGTTATGGTAAATATAGAGCACTTCTTCAGGCAGCTCATACGATCTTCCATTGGGAGGTGGTTTTACCCTGTGACGCCCAAACCCTACGTACAACCTGGTTAAAGGCTTTGATGCGCATATTAGCTCACCACTCATAATTAATTAAACTCTTAAATGATTAAAGGAGCTAACTAGGGGGCATCACGTCGAGGTTGTGCGTCAATTTCGTAAAGGTATAGAGAGGGATCATTAAGCTTCACCCTGTCTTACTAGAACCCAGATTAACTATTTCCATCTGCACAAAGTATTTTTAGATACAATTAATTAACTCTGATTAATAATGTCAACTAATTTGAAGTGTATTTTGTTGTTTCACTCATATTAACCCAGTGATTAAGCACTTGCTTTAAGTGAAATGTTTGCTACGAGAATTTCATGTTTTTTAATGTTCATACAAAAGTCTTTACTTTCAATTCTTGAACTTTTGCTGCTTTACTAGGACATCCAAACGGTTGCTACCTACTTCTCTCAAGTTCCTTTGCTTAACTGAGCATAACAACCCATTATCGGACTACGGTCAGATGTAGACCACACCTCACCACATCAATGTTGTCGTAGAGATCGTAGAGTTTGAAATCCTAGACAACATCAAAAGTAGGGTTTTCAACATTGATCTGAAGTCCAATGAGGTCGGAAGTCATTTTCAAGCAGAATCGTTTTCAAAAGGCTCTAAGGCTTCGTCTACTGCTCGCTTAGTACGACCAATGATATCGATATCACTTACGTATGCAAGAAACTGGCCACTCTCATAGTTTTATACTGTCCCGTTTCGATGTGCGACAGTCTTCCGCAACATATTCTCAATACCAAAGAGATCGCAGGCGAGGGTATCGCCTTTTCTGAACCCTCGTTATTTATCAAAAGGATCAGAGAAGTTTAATTTTGCAGAGATTTCGAACTCAAACTGCTTTATAATCGACAAAGAGATTCTGAATATTTGGTAATCGTGGGTAAATCAGTTTTCAGCTGCAATGCACTGTGTTGCTAGTAATAATAACTAGGTACTTAAAATTCAGTTTTGGAAATTTTTTTTGGATTTGCGCACTTCTAACCGAAACTTTCAATACAACTTAGCATATATAAAGTGCTCTTCAACAATATTCCTTAGATTTACTGCAAATTTTGTTATTATCGAGGGTACAGAGTATATTGTGCTCGGGCTATGCTGACTTTAGCTGGCCAAAGAATGACTTACATTGGTGTAATTAAAAGCTGTTTTTATCATATAATTGAAACTGATTTTTGTCACTTGAAAAAATATGGATTATTCACACTTTCATATTTTCACACTCACACACACTTACATCAAGGCAATCAAATGTCCTTGTGACATGAAAGCACAGTGAATGGTCAACGGGTGGTATGGGTGATTTTGCCTGTGTTCTGTTTGGCTGCGTTGGCTTTTGTTTGCTCAAGTGATTGTTGCAAACAAATAACACAAACACAGTCACACATAACTACAGAAACTCCCAGATACACAAATACGGTAACGTCAGCATTTTGTGGGGTTTATTGTTTTGTTGTGTTTTTTTAGCCAATTATTGTTGACTCTCTGCAGAAACATATTGCAAGTGACGTAGAAATGTCCATTGAATTTTCAGCGTGACTGTGATTTTAGCCATACTCTTTGTGTGTGACTTTTTCATTGTTAACTAATTGGTTACCAACAGCTCTGTACAGGAAGCTCAACATTTTAATTGCCCCTAGAAGCATGCATAACACATGTGACAGTTAGCAACGTTTGAAAAAAAAGGATCAAAAATAGCAAGAGCAACAGCTGAAAACTCAGCCCTCCCACCTTTAAGCTGGCTCACACTCTTACACCTTTTTATATAGAAACTTTTTTCTTTTATTCCTTCTAGGCTGACATAATTAAAGAGGGTTTTCTACTAAAACACACTTGGTCCTTTCAACGCTGGCGACGTCGTTATTTTCGTTTGAAGCGCAATATGTTGTTCTATGCCAAGGATGCAAAGGTAAGTAAATGATGACTATCAGTATTTTACATAGGTATTAAAAAAAAACAGTCTAAGTATGTGTACATATTTCATGGTGTGGTTAAGCTATAAGCTGATTGAAGATTCATATGAATGAATTTATTTTGTGCAGTTCACTTGCGAGGGATAGAAAACCAAAAAGCAAGACAGGTGTTTGTTAAGATTTTTCATAAACAAATCTATCTACTTCGTAGAGCTTATAGAATGTCAAATTGCATAAATATGCTCTACTTGAGTTTTGCATATTTATTGACATTTTTCAAGCATTTCGTTAGCCAGTTTCGTTAATTAGCTCAGCTTGATTTAAGGAGTTTTTTGCAAAATCTAGAGGGTTTTTTTTCACAAGAACAACACAATTTCCAAAATTCAATTTAATTGGATTGTTGGCCTTTATTTTGTAAAGACTATTTCCTTCACATGATGGTAGCAACTGATTCAGAAGGTAACATTTTCTATGACGCATTCACGAATTTCGATCTGTAAGTGGCGAATGACTGGAGTTATGTTTAGCTTCCAATGCTTGAATTATATCTGATTTATCCACATAGACTTTTGACTTTATGATGCCCCAATGCAATTGAACTAGATATGTGCTATAACATGATACTGGCGGTCAACACATCGGTACAAAGATGTCTTGTTGGTTGCAAATGTCTTAGATCTCTGTCTTCAGTTTCAGGGAAAATTAGTCGGTTAGAGATAAAGCAGAAAACCACTCTTGATAATTTCTTCAAATTATGATGCAAAAGCAATTTGAATTCGTCTTTCGTGAAGGAAGGGTCTTTCCCTTCCTGCTGGAAATATAATTTAACTTTCCTAGTCGAAAATAGATATATCGATGATCAAATGAATCGTATCTTCCAAAACACGCCTAGATTTGATGAGATCATTCCGGCTCTGGTTTTATTATTTAATTCTTGTCGCCTGGTTGTTGATGTGATGTCAATATGCCACCATTTTGGATAGCCAGGTTAGGGGGTTGGGTTGCTCGTAGTACTATCCCATATGGTGTTGTGTGAGTATATATCACATCCCACCACTAAACAGTACCTTATTTGATTCCGCATATTTGACTATATCCCGTATCCCCCTAGAGGGTGAAGGGAGCACCAAATTGTAGGGAAGATAGGCTGAAACAATATGGTTTCGGTCGCTTCACCACTTTGTCGATAGCTGTCACGGTATTTTGAGAGCAAAATAGCTTCAATACAGTATCTCGACACAATAATGCATGCCAAAAGTCTCTCGCATCCTTCCGAATGGATGATGCTACCGCAAGGCAAGCCACCAAGACCACAGATGCGCTTGCGATATACTGAGTATAATTAGTGGTTGTGTGTGCAGGCATCAACACTCAAGTTAAATTGTGTAAATAGGATCTCAGTGTTATTCATGGTGAATATAAATAAGAGACTTCTGAATCATTAATCACGTTCCCCAGGATGGTGACCATGCCCGCAGCTGCCCCGCAGAAGTGTATAGTACCTAAGTCTTCCGTAAAGACTTAAGACTTACTTGCTCGACCCGTTGCCGCCTTTACCGTTGACCCGAAACCTGATTTGCCCCTGATAACAGCGAGCGCGCATTCCGTACCATGTCTTGCGCAACATCAACGACTCATGGCCTATTCCTGGAGATTCCTTGACGGCCCTACGGTAGTATACAGACCAAAGTCCCGTATTAGGGCTCGGGTGTGCTCGGATTTCCTGTGGCCACTTTGGTTTACATTTACCAGCTGAAGCTGCGAGGTGCAGGTTGCAATAATCTTGCACTTTTCGCTTTCTGGTAACTGAGCAACAGCCGTTTTCAGCCTCTTTAAGACGCATTCATTAGAACAAGTTAGTCGAAAGGAGTATCCGTCTTTCTAAAAAACTTCGAAGCTGAGTGCTACTTTCGCAACACTCATTGTCTTTTTGTCAGCTGAGACTGGCCTTTGTCAGTGCAAATTACCACAATAAGTGACCGCTTTGCAACATCCACTTTCTTTACCTTGCGATTGAAAAAATAAAAAGATATTTCAAAAACTTATTGACTTCCTCATTGAAGTTCTCAATAAAACTGAAAGAAAGAGCAAGCTTAAAAGCGAAGTTATCTTGTTAAATATATCTTGATTTCCACATTCATTAAACAGGCATCCCTTGAAAGTATGCTATGATTTTATCAAAATCTAGCAAAGATTCTACTCTGTACAATTTTGGATACAACGAGCTAAAATAGAACTTACAACATTATTTTGTGAAAGAGCATACGAAAATGAGGTCCACATTGGAATGTTAACTTGCTAAGAAACATTTGAGTTAAATAAATTCTTCAATGTTTCACTTTAATGTTTTTCTTTGGAACCTTTTAATCTGCTTTTGGGAATACCCACGCTAAACACATAACTTCGAAATCATGCTCAAATATGCTATGACTGCTGGCAACAACCTTAGTCAGGGCCTTATATATGTATCAAGCAGCAAGTATCATTAGACAACACTCGACCTTGACCAGACAGAGAAAAGCTAACAGAGCCAGAGGCAGAAGCTAAAAGCTCGAGTGAACTGTTGCCTATTGGCCAGACTAGCTGACGATTGACTTGGATGTAGGTCGTGTGCATTTGTCTGTTCATAAGTTAGGTTCGTTATAGTAATTAATGCCGGGAGCCAACAAATTACCAATTAGACGTCAATTGTTGACAGCAAAATGAGCAAAATGCGAATGTCGTGCTCGGATATGTTCAATGTAGCCAATGGGCCATTATTTTGGACACTTAATCATGGCGAACATTGAGTGCAGCTTATACTCGGTTTATTGCCAACTTAAATGTATGTTGAGAGCAAGTCCTTAATGCAATCGTGTAATTTACTACATAAGTGTAGCTGTGTGCTAGTATCCATGTTGGCATACCTGTCAGTGGTCACTGATTGATTAGGTAGCGAATATCGAGTGGTCTGGGTCTGCGTAGAAAGCGGGTCAGCAGCAATTTTACCAACATTTTGATTCGATTATAGTGTATTTTCGAATCGTCTATTATTGATAGCTAGCCGACGGTTGGCAAATGACAGCACCAGCACGCAATAAACCAATTTGCACCGCAACCCCAGTTCTAACTCGCTTAAGTTTCATCTAATATTGTTGCCATCGTCACTGGTGCAGCGCATCACTCTTGGCTCTCAAGTTGCGGTAATTTCATTTGGTAATTGAATTCTGCAATTTGCTGCAGCGCAGTGCAAAAACCGAGGGCAAATGCAAAAGGTCAAACTTGCGTCAATCAACTATCGAACCGTATCGTCAATCTTGTTGCGCCAACGGAAACTGCGAACTCTTTTGTGTTGCTTTTCGGAAGCTTTTTGTTGCTTTTCTTGGTCGCAAGTTAATTAACGTTGCCTTTGAAAAAAGCGTTAATACCACAAATGACACGTTTTACGGAAACTGCAACAATGACCAAAGGATATTGAAGCTTAGTTGGGAAAATTATAGCTGCTAATGACGTTTTTGCAGCAAAAGCTGTCATTGCGGTTACGTGTACGCCATGTTGTCAGCGACCAAACCAATATTAAAATTACTAGCTAACAGAATGAAAAATGAAGCTCTTTTATTATGTCAGGTATTCCTGTTTAAATATTTGAGATTTTGTTTCCGCTTGAATTGGCAATTAACTTTTGAAATAAGAGCTAAAACCGCATATAACGCGTTTAAAAAAAGCTTGTTTGGAAAAATTGAAACTGCTAATGACGTTGTTGCAGCAAAGGCTGTCAATACGGTTACGTATACGCCATGTTGTGAACAGCCAAACATATATTGCATTTACGAGCTAACGGAAGTTAAGTTCTTCATTATATCCGGTTTTTATTTATTTCAACTATTTGCGACCCCGAGGGAAGCCAATCACAAAGTAATTCTAGGGAAATATACAAAAATTTTAATAATGAAACAAGGTTTTAGTCAGCGTTTGTGGTTTAATACGAACTTGTGCCAACAAAAATCAACAACATTGACAATATTTCTGGAAAACGAAGTCAGAGCTGCAAATAAGCTTTCAATCGTTTTCGTTTTTTTGCGTTTGGAATCCCAAAAAGCACTGAAACAGAAGCAATGAAGGTAAAAATGCATATTAACGATATATTTTTCAATGCAAGCAAAGACTAAACCAAAATAGAAGTAATACAATGACGTTTAAATACTTGTTTCTATTAATGCTTTTGCATAGAATTTAAATAACATTTCTCCTTAAAAACAATATGTGTCAAATTCTCTGCAGCAAATCATCGCTCTTGGCATTATATTGTTAATAAAGCGAAATCTCTTCTTGGATTCATAAAGAGGGGATCAAGAGAGTTCTTGGATTCTTATGTGACTAAAAGGCAATTCACATCTCTTGCCCCATCTTGGAATAAAAGTCTGCTGCCTGGAACCCTCAATATGCTGTATACGCTCTGAAAATCGAATCAGCGCCAAATCAGTTTCTTATATTTTCGTCAAGAAGCCTAAATTGTCCGCAAGGTTTTAACTTTCCTTCACATGAGAGCCGTCTGATGTTAATTGGTCTGCCGACTCTCAAAGAAAGACGACCACTTCTCTCAAAACTCATTGATTCTTCTCGAGTGCTATTTTGAGCCCGTTAGGCGGTGTGTTCGGAACTACGAACCTTTTAGAGTCCTATGTAAGGAATTGTGAGAGAGACAGAGAAGAGAAAAAGGCAACAATCTATTATAATTTATATAATAGGCTAAGGTTAAACTTTTTCACTCTTTTTCACCAACTGTATGGCAACAAATATGGGTAAAACTTATATCATTGTGTAGGGAATTCTCATAAGATGTGCAGATTATAAGTAAAATTAATAAAAAACAATATTCCTGTATTTTATATGGAGATGTTTTTACAGAGAAAACTTGTCAATGGGTTAACACATAAACACGTTACTCTCGCCCAAGCAGTAAGCTGGCGGGCTACGGAAGAGCATGACTGTTTTATGTGTATTTGTGACTCACAGCTCAATGGCTCATATAAATCATAGAGACATAAAAAGAGATAATGACAAATCAGAAATGCTAAATGATTTTAAATTCAAAAAGTTATGTACTTTCTTTGGCAGTCGGGATTTGACTAGTACCATTAGTAATAACCAAAATACTACATTCATCCGTTTTCAACTGCTCCATATGAAATTCTGGTAATTTCCTGGCGTATGCTGGCCTTAAGTTAATCAAGTATTCTGGTTTATTCGAAAAAACTAAAAGCAATTTAATTTTGATGACCTTTATGGCCCGCAGAAGTCATAATTGTTTTAGATTCAAATGTTTTGGCAAAACTGCTATCAATAAATCAATTGTCTCTTTTTAGCGGAGGGATATTTTTTTCGGAAGCCATCAAATTCCCATCTCAATAGGTTGCTATGTATGCACGTTGCACTCGATTTGCAATTTTTTTTTTGACGTGTTGGGCATGAGCTGTCAGATGCGGAATTGGCAGCTGCTCGCATATTTTGCACTGGGTCAGACGGTAAAAAAATGGTATAAACGGATTGTTGTAAACTTTTTCGATAGTTTAAAACGTTAAACAACTACCAAGAGAAGAGGAAAGACTGAAACGAACCACGAACTGGATAAGTGCTTCAGGACTCAGACAGGCTAAATAATTGCTCGGCTCTTACAACTTTAATAGTGTCAGGGATATTTCACTGTTAGGAAACAGGAAAAATTCTGTTAGTACTTCGATAGGTCTACTTACGAGACACTCTAGGTTGAAGGGAGCAAGCTGGGCATCAACAGCTTCATGACTCACGCAATCTGCTTTGAACCATCCAAAGTAATTAGATCTAAGTCAGAGACAGGACTGGCATTGACGCTGTAAGATTAGTAGGGGACACTATAGACCTTAAAGGTCCCAATGCAGTTCTCCCGAAAAACATTATTATTATGTGAAACGCCCAATGGCTTACTTTGGTGTAAGACCGTCTCGTATGTCGTCACGAAAATTTGTTATTACGTTCGGATGGTGTAAGGCTGTGTTTTCTAAGCAATAACCATGCTAGTTAGGATGTTATTATATGGATATGGAGGCAATTTTTCAAAACTAATACTGAATCCATCATACCAATTCTTCCAAAAATAAGCTTTGGAGCTTAACTTACGCTGGTTCCCAAGTTCCATGAAAACTTGTCCGCCATACTGTATAACGCTAGAAACTCCTAACAATATGCAGAAACTAGCTTTCAAAAACTAAGCTTTAAATAAACTGGTAAAAATTGGTTTTATTGATTCTAGGCCGAGACAAAGGATACGCATATAACCAAACCAAGCTCACTTTCTGGCTAAACTTGTTGACATTGAGCCATATGTCTTAGATCTTGCTTAAGCGGAGTAAATTGATTATCGCAGGGTCAGAGGGTTTTTCGGATCACCAGCTGCCTTTGTATTAAAATTCGAAAAGACTGATAAAGACATCGATGTAGACTTTTGTAATTTGAGATTGATTGATTCTCCATTAGTTTCAGAGATGATAACGCCTCCGTTGTGTGACGTCAGAGCTTAATGCAGTACTTCTCATATTATTCTACCGAAACGCGTGGTTAAATAAATGCAAGACGAAGCAACAGTTTGTATAGATGAAATTTTTGAAAAAATTCTCCAAGCATTTTGCACGAGTAGTTCTATAAATATTCATATCAAGGTTTTAACTTATTTTCAGTTGAAATTTTAGATTTTTGAACAATCTTCAACAATGTAAGCGCCTTTGTTTATAGCGTTAAAAGTATTTCATAGAAAACGCACACAATCGTTGAAAGTTTCAGGCAACTGCTGATGTCAATAAATTTTCCACCGAAAAAACATTGAATACAACAATTTGCAACATGTGCTGTCGTATATATAACGCATACGCACAGTGTGCAGCATGCATTCACATATATGTGCTTAACGATGCACGATTTTATGCAACAGCTCGCACATATGTTTGCGTATGCGAGACGCAGTGCAATTGTTTGCAAAGAAAAGTATTCAATTTAAAATTGCTATAAAAATAACACTGGTTATATAAGTTGATGCCATTAACAAACACGGTATATGCTTTTTGGTGTAACAGACACGGCATATCCTTGTTGGTGTCATGACATGTTACAAGCTACTGACTATATTGTCAGCAGCTGATTAAGTTTTCCAATTATCATTTATTTCGAAGCTCTTGCTACACGCTGGCCAAATAGTCGAAGGTTCTGGCTTTATTCAAAGTTAAGCAACTTTTGGTATAGCAATTTGAACACGAAGTTGCGCTGACGGCTAAAACTCGCTTAGAAACTCATTAAGCTGAGGCACGAAAATTTCAATTAGTATAACGCATACGCCATGTTGCGCACCCAAAACAGCGGCAACAGGCAAAGTGGCTTTTATTTCTTTGCTGCCGCAAAAGGCTAAAAAGGACAGCCAATGTCTTTGGCAGCAATTTGTAGTCAGCGGCAGCAGATAAAGATTTTGAAGGATGAAAACTGAAAACTGAAAACCGAAAGGCGTAGCTGATGATCATTTTGTTAATGATGATGAACTTGCAACATTAATATTAATGTTGTTGCTGTTGTTGTTGTTTTTGTTAATGTTGTCTGCCAGCTCGTAAAAGGGTCAACAAATGTTTGTTTGCACTGTTTGTGTTTTTGGTTCTTCTAAAAGTACGCTAGCCGCTATGAGCTGCCATGCGGCATGCGGCATCTACCATGGCAACGAGAATAACAACAAGAACAACAACAAAACGCGACTGTACTCACCACAGTTGTAAATTCTTGCCTCCTATGTAGGTCAGCGTGTACGAGGCGGGCATAGTAAATCGTCAATAACATGTGCGAGCTCGCAGGATGCGGTGTGTGTGTGTGTGTGTGCGTAATGTTTTGAAATGAAGAAGCTTTTACTCGCAGAGAGAGAGAGAGAGCGGACAAAGCTTTTGCGCAGAGTTGCCAGCGTTATCGAAATTGCACATAGGTGGCGTATGAGTAATATTTTGGTATGCATTACAATAGAATTTGGCGGATATGAAACAGTGCAGTTGTTGCTTGAGATAATTGCATGTAAGCAAAAATCGTATACATGCAAACTACTTTTTATAAGCGTTAATCGATTGCACGCAATGTTAGTATCTTTTAAATCGAATGGCTGTGTTTGCTTTGAAGTTAAATGAACTTGTTTTTGCATACAGCCACACAGCATTGACTTTTTGTCTGTTACTAAAAGGTTGTTTTGCCAGCTTGACAGCATTCCGAATTTTCATTCAATATAATTTTTATATAATCATTTTTGGCTGAAATCTTTTTAAAGTAATTAGTTTGGCCAACAAAATGTACACTGTTATTTTGGCTTAGGTTTTACAGGGTTGCGGTTTCCATAAGTGTTTGTTTTTGAGGCTTCTCAAAGATACGATGGCCTTTTCTTTTATAATCTTTCTTTTACTTTAAATAAGTTTAATACCTGTAATTGTAATAATACGCAAATTTCCATCGATTTTTAAGCTTAAACATTTAGTAGATCTACAAAATCATAATGAATGGTTTCGACTGACGTATCTCTATGAACATATCATGAAAATGACTGCAAAAAAGATTTCTCCCACATTGCTAATCTTTATACTTAACATTTTGCAATTATGAGCTTAAAACTGTATTGATTTTGGATACTGAAAGTTATTAGAGCTACACATATTTGTAGACAACTATTTGTTAGACGCTGTATTTAATCTATTTACGTAATATTCGATGATTCTTAATACAGCACTTGGAGTTGTTGTTGTATTGATGCAAAGAGAGTACGGCAACTATTCGGTAATATTTTCTTAACAACGCGGAGTTTTGCCAAATAGTATGCACTTATGTGTCGAAAGTTGAGAGTAAAGTTGCAACGAATTCATTTTAGCCGTTGGTGTCAGGCCTTATTTTGCCTAAATGATATTATTATTCGGCTTTGACCAAAAGCGCTTCCAAATACATATTCGGCTAACGCTCTGTCGCATTTTCGGTATACAACCAAAACGAATTGGTGAGCTTTTCTTCAACTGCACTTTCTTTGAATTTGAGCAGCTGAAACTGAACATTCCAAACAATTCAGTCATTGCCAGTTTCTCACTGTGTACAACCAGAGAGAAAGCTTTGAGCAGATAGCTCAAACTCTAGCCCGACACACACCTGTAAATATTTGTATCCTTTCGTAAACGCCTGCTAGAGAGTAGCTGCCAACCCGCCAGCCCGTGAGTCAGTCAGACAGCTAGCCAGCTTGTCTGTGGTGAGTTTCTCTTTGGCGGCCTATAAAAGCAACGGCCAAGTTAGGACACAGCTCAGTGCAAACTCAACAAGGCAACAAGCAACAACCCAAATACAGCAGCGGAAGAAACAGCAACAGAAGCTCTGAACCAAACAAACACAAACAAAACAATGAGCATGAATATTATTCATTATTCAAATTCAAACCAAAAGCAATAAACAAAACGCAATTTATTCTAAAGTAACAAAATTTTACATTTTAAATTAAAACTTAGTTTAACTTTGAAGTGCCAAGCCCCAAAGCAAAAAGTAAACAATTTTGGGCATTTGGAAAAGATTCGGAACATGTAAGACGGTGGCAGTGTGTGTGTGTGTGGCAAGTGACGGCGTGTGTGTCTTAAGCTAAAATGTAACTGTGACCTTAACAAAAAACAAAACTAAAACAAAAAGAAACAAAACTTAAAACTTATAACAGCACTTCAAAAATAGAAGATTTATAGAAAGTATTACCGACGCCCAAGTGCTTAACTCTAACGTGGTAAGTTTAAGCTACACAAAACTCAATATCAGCTCGTCTTTAAGGCCAACTAAGTAGGCTAAGTAGCAAGTTCATTGTGCCAAACGGATGTTTGTGCGCCTTAAGTGGGTGTACGGTTTTAGGCCACTCATTAAGCCAAAGTTTTCCCGACGGCATTTTGCGTAACGCCATTTTGAAGTTGGCGCAAGGTATGTCTTAGCTTTCAGCGTCAACTGAAACTTTTAATTGCTTAATTTAATTAATGTTTTCTACTCAGGCGCCTCAAAAGAGACAGCGTTTTGAAGCTCAAGTCTTTTGATTGCCGCTATTTTAATTTGACTTCTTGTGAAAAACACGTAAAAATTGCGAAAATAAAAATTAATTTTAACGAATTAGTGAAAATCTGTTCAAGAAAACAAGTAATTCCAAGAAAAAGGCAACTCAAATTATTTGAATGAAAGAACTTGCTTAAGCGGCTTATTTGAGTAAGAGTTAAGAAGATTTGTCTCTTTTTTAATTTATTAACTTTATAATTTAATTTGTTGCCAAGGAATTGCAAAAAAGTTAATTAACTAGTTTATTTATGAAGTTGCGTATACTTAATTTTTTGAAATACTTTCTAAACATTACAAGTTCTTTTGTAAATGTATTGTTTTTTCCGCTTCTTTACTTTTGTAACTATCAAAATCGTTCAAATAATTTAATAAATTATAGATATACTTGAGAATCGCACAGAAACTGTTTTTGAGTTGTCTAAGTGTTAAAAAATTGCTCCAAAGCTGAATTAAGTTTAAAACTTGCTAAAGAGAAACTAAATCACTAAAAATGTAACGAATATTCTGCCTTTTATTTTATAAAATTTGTTGAAATTCAAGAAATAAATTTGCAAATTAAATGATAAGTACGATGTAAAATGACTAAAGACATAGTTGATTTATAAAATTTTGATATTTTTTTTTAAGCTAAATAAAGTTTGAAGTATAATAAAGAGAAATTGACTTAGAGATGTAACAAATATTCGCCCACTATTCGGTAATGAACTGCTTTTTTTTATATTATAGATTTTTAAATAGTTTAAAAAAGTGCCTTAATAACGCCAGAGATGCAGCGAATATTCGCTTTTTTCAGTTAGTGTGTGGTACTCGCGAAAGTTACTTTTTGCGATTTTCTCTCTCAGTTTGCGAATTGATTGGAACTGAATTTATCGAAACTGAAGTCAAATCAGCGTTTACATAAAGTTTCCTTAAAAGCTTAATTTTCTTCTCCACTACCCGATATCCAAATAGAATCAAAAGTAGGCCAAATCTGTGAATATCCAATCTTTAGTTTACATATGTTGCCATTTTTAGGGACGCTGCATAATTTTTAGCAATTACAGTTGAAAAATTAAAAATGACGAAATTGCATCTGCCTATTTTTTACGCCGTAGGCTCTATTTCTCCTTTTCCCCGCTTTGAACAAACGCTTAAAGGGAGGACCATTCAGATACTAATATAAAGTCCCCTATCCGCTTTAGTCGTTTTACAGAGAGCCGGAACAAAGCAAAAGGAATGATCAGCCCATTCTTATACCGCAACTTTTCCTTTTTCTTCTACAGAGATTGTTGTACTGAGCCAAAAACATAGCTGAATGAACGCCAACTAGTGTTCTGAAGTGCCTGCGAAGAGAACTTTAATTATATATTTCTGGCCTAGTTTGTCGGGCAATACTACTGTTTGGCACTTGTTTACATTTAAGATTACAGAATTGCTAATTCCTTTTCTCTCAGAAAGGAGGGCAGTAGTTGTACCTTTTCAGACATGCTAATTCGTAATGTCGTTGCCTTCTATGGCCCACTGTCCCAAAACTTATATCAGTCTAAGAACAAACTATTGAGCCATATTGTGTAGGGATGTACTATAGTTTGCTAACGGTATCAAATTCGATGATGAGCAGTTTAAGAATTTCAAACCGCTTAACAATCAATACATATGTTGACATTTCTTGAAATTTTCTTACTATTTTCTTACCTTTCCTATTTAGTAATTCTGAAATGATTCCACCTCCCACACGATTGTTTAGCATCGGTAGGTCCAGATAGATCCAGTGAGCAATCTTTCCCAAAAAATAGAATGCTCGGGAAACTGGTATGAACAAGTTGTGAGTGTTCAATTTTGAATTTTATTTGAGTCTCCCAGCCGTATGGCCTATAGAAGAGCTAGTTCCTCAATTTTACGCAAAATTGGCTTTCCTTTTTTCAGAGTCGCTAATTTGGCCGTATACTCGTAGGACTTCGACTTTTACTGTGTTACGTTATATTTAATGTATGACCTGTCAATCCACTGTTCTATGCCGAATAGGAAAATGAATTGGGAATAGACCTGATTAGCTTTTGAATTGGTGTGATGCCAAGTAGCTGCAGTCACTATGGGATACAGCACAAAAAATATGGCAGCATTCACAAGCAATACAAAGGCGTGATACGATGTGGACAGATGCGAGGCCATGCGAATGGCTCCAAAAATGGATGCACTCAACACAAAAAATTAAACTGCAAAAAACACGGCACCAACAGAACTCAATCCTAATCGTCGAAAATCTAAAAGAGCTTTAGATATGTGGCATGGCAGGGAAATTAACGCCTTTGACAACGTCTCCAGTGACTTTGATGACTTTGCTCAGCGGCGAGACAACGGAATCGCAAAATTTTCTGAAGAACAATAAAAAAATACAATAGATGTTTTCAGATGACGTCTTTCGGTACTTACGTCTTTGATGAGCATGAATATTACACCAACTCCAAGGCAATACAAACAACGTTTTCTGTCTTGCACTAAATTTACCTGCCCGACTAGCGGGTTGTCGTGCTCAAAGTTTTTGACAATTCTTGGTTTTTATTTAAATTTACTATATTGATTCTTCCAGTGTTTGTTCAGCATTACGCAGAGATATCGAAATGAGGAAGAAATATGGTGAAAGCCGAAAAATGTGAATCTTGTGTTTCCACTCACCGCCTCAACCTACCACTGACTCTCCTTTTCTCTCTCACGGTATCGCCGTTAGGCAGTAAAGGCATGAAAGGCACAGCTGGATTTCTCATCAAAGGTTCGAAATGCGGTGCTGACGTTCAGCGCGATGCAAGGATTTCATTGTCTCTGCCGCCATGTTGCTTGCCACAGACCAGTTGTTCTACGAACTAAGTTGGATATCGATCACGTCAGAGACTATAATTGGGCTCCCGTTTTCTAAACATAGCTATTTCCGTTCGTTGTTTGTGTATATTTTCATTGTATTTGATAGCTCTGAGCATAATTTTAGTGCAGTTTCGACGCAAAGCTGTATATACAACAGACAGTGTATTACAGCCGTCTTGACGAGAGCTCTTGACTTACAGTTCTCTGAAACAGAACTGTGAATGATGACATATATACTTTTACTGTTCGTGGTCTTGAAAAGTTGAATTTTAGGCTAGAATAATTGATTACTATAATACTGCCCCGTGTGGTGAGCGGGTTTGAGAATACCACCTCAGCAATTCAAAGCTTGTCGTATGAGGCGACTAACAATGACACTGGGTTCTTTCGAGACCAGTAGAGCTACCCCAGGCCTTAGTGGGGTTGTGCGTAGGGCCTGAAAACCTACCACGTAAAACCATAATTCAAATGAAAGAATGTATTTACATCAGGCCGTAACCCGATAGCGGGTTGTTATGGCCAGTTAAGAAGAAGAATACTTTTGCTCTTCAACAATTCAACAAGTTCAACAATTGGCATGCATTAAATTTCTTTTCATAACGTAAAGGGCATCCTTTTTAGTATATGTGTACATATAACAAATCATTAATACATAATTTGCTCCTATAATGTGTTATGCCTTTAGCAAATCGGAAAGCAAAAGCCAATTTCCTTTGATTAGCGTAATTATGGTAAATATTGTCTACAAAAGGCTATTACTTAGCCATTAAAATGAAGCAAATATGTGTTCCGCCATTTTAGTGCTGATAACTTAATCATAGAGCAGTCAAAGGGAAATTTGTTCGAAAAGTGACCTCTTTTCGGCACTCTCCGTTTGTTTTTGGCCCTAATGGAAAAAGTAGCAACTTGTGGCTAATTACTAACACACTCACACACGCACACACACATATACAAACAGACAAATCTTCATGTATGTGGTGGCCAAACAATGCAGGAAAACTAGGGACCTTTGGGGGGATTTCAACAATCAGCTAAAGTGACATTTATACCAAGATAATTACACAAAATTATATGCACACATTACATGAAACAACAACAACAACAACAACAAAGGGCAACGGCAACAACAAAAGCGATAACAGTACAAAAAGCGCAAAAAAAAGAAGAAGAAAATTGAATTGTTGTGTCCTTTGTGTGTGTGTGTGTGTGCGTGTGTGTGTCCTTTGTGTGTGTGTGTGCGTGTGTGTGTGTGTGTGTGTGCAGAACAATGACTATGGGTAAAACAATGATAAAAGCAGCCAAAAAATGAAAGCGAAACAAATGCGACAATAAGCCCCGCAGTGCTTTCACAATGTCCTCTATATAATAGAGTACGCTTGAATGCGACCATCATTATGTCCCTTTTGCAATACAGTGGAGCCGCGATAGAATGAACACTCGGTTATGTGCACTCGTATGAGTAAACAAATTATTTTTTACATTGACTACTCTAAAGAGTCTAAAACCCTGTTTTTAACCAAAAACAGACCAAAATCTCAGCATTCTTTAAAAAACTTTAAACGTAATGCATTATCTTTTTCATTTATTGAATTTTATGTTATGCTTTTCAATCAAAATGAATTTTATGTACTAAATTAGTTAACTTATGTGATGATATGTGATGAAATATGACCCATGAAGACTGTTTTATGGTTTAAATTTAGAAATTATTTGTTTTTTTTTTAAAGGATATCCCGACTAGATTTGTGCACATGCACAATTTGTTATTCAAACACACCATAAAATGTTCGAATCGATGCAGTTAACAAATTTGGTATTGTGAACACCCTTGGCTTTGATTAGTTCATTGTATCGCGATTGCACTGTATGCGCCCTGCTTCTATACATATGTGTCAGTGTATGTGTGGTGTATGTGTACTTGTTCGAGAAAAAAAAAAAATGGCTACACGTTTAGCATCTTTATGATCCTCTTTTTATAGTGTATGTGTGTGCGTATTCACGTGCAGTTGTCCTGCTTTCGACGTGGAAATGTTTATTGTGTTTACTCGTCTGACCAATTTACATGTCACCATGCACTTTTGCTGTAAGTAAAGAGCACACATGGCGTATACATAACAAACAGTTTACCTGGACAGCTGGCCAACCACACAAAAAGTTGGTCATGTGTTCTGAAGAACTCTGTGTGCCTTGCTTTAGAACATTTCTGTAGAACTCTGAATGAGTTATTAATCTTGGAGCTTCGTTTTTTTTCATCCTTTATCAGAAATCTATGTAATTTAATGCCAAAGCACGCAAAAGCTGCTTATTTTAAACAGCGAGTTGGTAAATTTAAGTTAATGGCCATGAAATCAAAGGCTTGTGCGTGTTTTATGGCTGAATTCTTGCATAATCAATTTTTATTCAAAGAGAGTCGCCAGACAAGTATTTAAGTTATGTTGGTGGGTTCGAATGGCAATCGCCTTTAGATCAAATCACCTGGAGTCCATTGGCCTGCCTGCCACCTCTTTCAATCCAGCTAAGGCGATTAATCTTGTCAGTTTTTAAAAGAAAAGTTTTACATTATGTTCATGTACACAAAGAATAAGACCAAGTTAAAGGAGTACATTGGTTTTTTATTTTTTTTGGTAAAAAGTGGCTAACTCAGCGTGTTTGTTGGAAGGCTTCCTATTGAATCTGTCAATGGCACAGTATTAATCTGCTTCAAATTTCTGTTAAGAAATATATCCTGTACCGATTCAAATGTGGGCATTTGCGTATCCTCTTGGTTTTGTGCCTGCTCAAGATGGTTTTTGCAAATGCTGCATATTTGCCTGCCAGCATTCTTGCAAGTTCTTTGGTCCCTTATGACAAAGCGTCTCTCTTATAACCCTGTGTCACCACTTTTTCTTTCGTATTCTCTTGGCTATAAACAAATGTGGCTTATCCAAGTTGAACGTAGTTATTTTAAATACAGGGAGGTTTAGCAAAATATTTCGATTTCGAAAGCGTGATTGTTTTCCAAGTACTTATCTCATTTATCTGATGAAAATCAGATTAAAATAACTGTCCGATTGGAGACCTAAGTGTAAACTAAACCCAAAACAGATCATGTTCTCTTCACAGGGAGATATAATGACCCAAACTTTCTATCCTACAGCGACACTGCTTTATACCTAGGCGTAGTACTGGATAAGAAATTAGACTGAGCCCAAAATATTCAAGATATATATATATATATTCATTCTACACATACAAAAATACCATGGATCCTAAATGAGAAATTACCCTGCCGATTGAACAGTGGCTCAAAAGGGCCATAATCAGACCCATCTACTATATGGTATAGTGGTGTGGTGCCCAGCCTTGTGTAGAAAATCATCACTTAACAGAGTTAGTAAAGTTCCAGCACTCGATATACTTAGCATTTCACCCCTTGAGTTAAACAAACTCTTCTATCTGCGATACGAGTGAGATAATCAAATAACTGCATAGAATCCATATTTGGTTACTCATTCATTGAAGCGAAACACGTTTGTATTTCTCGCAAAACAGACTACTGTGTGGAAATAGATTATCCAGGCACTCCTTTCAATATCCTTATACCAGACAGGAATGAATAGTCTGTCAGACAGTCAGACCCACCAAATCCATTTCTTTGTCAAGCTTAAAGCTGAACAGCTTAATATAAAAATGCCTTTATCCTCCCGGAGGACTACATCGTATTCGAGGCAGAACTCTTTTTTTTTTAACATTGCGGACGAGCTCCCTTTCTTCTTCCCGAGACATACGGAATAAGCATACCTATAGTGACCTGTAAGCTAACAATAGATGAATTTTTCAGACTTAATGCCAATCAGAAACTTGGCTAGAGTTAAACATCAATCGCGCTGCTGCACTCTGTTCTCTTATTAGGGAATTGTCAGCCGTCGTTAGAGCGACTAAGAAACACTAGTTCCTAGGGTCTCCCAAAGTGCCTAATTTCGACCTAAGTATGCAAAGAAGACATCTGACATCCATTTCAACCTAACCTATCGTTATTGTTTATAAAATTTTTAAGCTTTCAAAATTGAGAAACAATAAAAGTTACTTAAAAATTTTTGTTAAAATTATCCACAAGTTATGAAAAAAAAATGTTGTTAAGGGCTACTTTAAAATTGTTTGTTTCCTTGTTTGAATCTTTAATATTCTTTTATAAAGTTCAACCTTTGCTTAACTTTTTCGAAATATTACACAAACCCTTTACAAACTTTTTAGTTGTTTTGATTACTTTTTGCAAGCTTGATTATGCTGCCTTTTCCTGTCATCTTCAGTGTAGTAAAACTTTATGAGATATGTTTCCGTTTAACATTTGAAATAATAACATAAATTTATCGCAAACATTTGGTTTAATTGGTTCAAGTCATCTTTGTAGTAGGTAAACTTACTTAACTGGCTATAACAACCCTTTACCAGTTTATGGCTTGATGTAAAGGTCTCCTCCAGGCGTTTATGAGTTGCATCTACTGGCAAGAGTGATTCTCCGATTGATCTCCATGCTAACATCATTCTTCATTGTGACGGTGGTGCCATGGTAGACGAAGTCCTTGACAACATCAAAAGTATAGTTTCGGCATATACGCGATCACTCAATGGACTATCAAACGCTGCTTTATAATCAACAAAGAGATGTTGGGTGTCGATATTCTGCAAAAGAGCTGGTGCATGTACCTTACCAACTCATTGCCTAAGGTGTTGTATGATTGTCACGTTGACTACGTCATAGCTAGGCGTTGGTACATCCATCGTCTACAATTGGGGAAGTCGGGAAGTTACCTCCGAGAGCGGCATTATCCTCATCATCGCCCGGTAGTAAGCTAGAGAAGTGTTCCCTCTACATCTTCAGTGCTCCCTGTGTTTTTGGTTTAACTGTTCTTAAATGTTCATTTTTCCTAACTTATAAACTATCTCGCCCTTTCAATCAGTTTTCCCACGTAAAACGTCATTCAACTGTCGTCCTATAGTATCCATCTAAAATCATTTTGTAATTAGCTGTAAGCTGAATTCCAAGGATTCGTTTCATAAGTGTGGCAGCTGCCTTGCATTCTTAATCACATAAATCCTGTTCATTACACATACATGTCTAATATTTAATTCAAATTCTTTATTACATAAATCCCGCTCATTACACGTATATGTCAAATGTGAAATTCATTTAAGACTTTATTAAAAGTGTTTGCCTGAAATTACATTGTTATATTATAATTTTCATATATAACGAGTGTTGCATATAAATTGCTATTAAATACTTAATGCGCCTCAATAATTCAATAAATTCATCAAATTTCTGTTTATAATTGAAATTTAAAAATAGTGGCATAAAAATGCAACAAAAATAGCTGCATTGTACAGTGTGGGGCTTACAATCATTTTCAATTTACTAACGAGGCTGAAAAGGGGTTTAATTGACAATTAGTGTAGTTAAATTTGAGATTATTTATAAGTTTTGTGGTTCGCTTACTGTTATTTTTGGCTCCTTTGTATGCCAGCTGCAAATTATAGACTTTTTTTCCGACAAAACTCACTTGACTTGCTTGACAACTTGCCAATTGAAATTTGACGGTAAGGTCACATACAAGCATGCAACCAGAAGAGGTCAAAAGCAAAACCAGGCATTAAAGGTGATTCGAAAGGTAGGACCCGAAGGTTGCTCATTGAAACTAGCATTTGCTTCCCAACAGCTTGCATTTTTATTCTATGTATATAGATAAAATATACATATTTTTCTTGCATAATCAAAAGGCACAGTGTCACACATGGCTAGTTGCACACAACACACGCACACAGATACACAATACCAATATACAATCTACAATACAAGATAATAAGTTTATACAAAGGGAGATGCTCATAGTGCAATCTGCAGAAATCGTTCAGTGTTGTCCTTTATAGAAGAGAAAAACTCAAGCGAAATTCAATGGAACGCTTTGGGATAAGCTTCCAACCATTTAAGTTCCGAGTGCAAGTATATGTTTTGTCTCAGTGTAACTATTATTCACTAAAAAGATAAATTGGTTTACTTCAAGTGCAAGTGCACATTGGACCCAATCGCCAATTCTTTGGCAAAAAGTCCAACAATGATTTGACTGAGCCAAAATTTGGTATATATGATAATTAGATACCTCCCAACATCCGTTGATTCCAGCCACGCCTAGCCTTACCGCCCATATTGCATTGCGTAGTTTTGAAGTATATGACCGGGGTGTTGGAGGGTTGTTTATAAGCCTAACATCTACATACCCAATTTGGTGGCTCCACTTATATACTAACATAACTATAAAAATTGAAATTTTGTTGCAGTTTTTAGAATTAGTGGTCTAAAATTGGCACTTTGTTACCTATATCTTTTGAACTTTACATCCAATCTAGTTCATTTTTGCACCACAAAGTAACTGTGTGCAAAACTGTGCCGAGTTTCAATCGGATAGCTTTATGGGTGTAAGCTGCGAAATTCACTTTGTATACAGAGTATAAAAAAACCATGAGAGTAGCGAAAATGGCAAAAAACGGCATAAAGGCATTAAGAACAATAGTGAATACTCACTTTGAATTTTATTTTAACATAGATTACTTTTCGCACAGACCTGCACAACGTTAGTTCAACTCCACAGAAGATGAGGACTGTTTTGGACAAATATTAAGAAAATCTTTTTGGGTTTACATATTCTACATACCCTGACCTTCAATTTCCATTAATTACATTCACATTCACAAAAATTACCTGAAACATCTTTTTCCTTTTGAGCCTTCCAAATAATATGTTCTAAATATGGCCAAATTCGGTCGTTTTTGTCTAACAGCTTCAAATATTCGAGCTGTGACCTTGTTGACAGACTTTTTCACTTTGGCTCCTTTAGTGCAAGCTTCCAACAAAAAATCCACTACTTCCGGTTCGCCAAGATGAATCTATGCTTCTTCCCCCATTAGAGAACTGCGCAAAAACTTCGTTCGGACTGCGGTTGAACATCGCTAAACACTTCACTGAAATAGTAATTCGGTTGCGCTTGAGTCCTGTAAAATGTGGCTCAGTTAAGATGCTAACTTTCTCAGCTTTCTCACGCACTATCATTTTCCGATTGTTTAATATCTTTCTGTGGGATTTATCGACAATAACTGGCTTGATACGCTATTTTGAGTGAGCTGAACAGAGTTCTTTAAAGCACTTCTTAAACATTCAAATTGATAGCGCTGAGTGTCCATAGCATTTAACAAGCCCATTCTTGGTTTCGGTGACGGTTTTGGTTAACAGTTAACTTTTTGTTTTTGCGATCACGATTAATGAATTACATTCAATTTCATCCCATAAACGTTAGAAAAGTGCATGATGCTGTTTGCTTAATTGCTGACATGTGCTTGCGCACAGTGCGTATGAGCTATTTTTTTATTTGGTTTGTCCGCATAATTGCGCCCAAAAACTAAGTCAAGTATTCAACTTGCTGACTTGTACTTAAGAGCAAATGTTTGCTCGAACTGTTGATTTAACGGAATAAGCATGGTAACTCACTCCTTCGCTTTTTCTTATTTGCAAAACTTTTCAAGCCATGGGAGGTCGATGGAAAGTAAAGGCAAAGTTCAAACCGTACTCAACAGGCAGAAAAAAATATAAATCAAAGCAACGAAATGCTTATAAGTCTGATGAATTTTGTAACTAAGCTATGCACATGAAATCATAGCTACAAATCGTAGATGTCTGTTTTAACATAACGTATACGATACGTATGCCTACAGCCAAAAACAATATGTTGTAAGCCACAGCTGCTGTTGCATAATTTTAGGCTTACTTGCATGAATTTGTGTACAACTCATATGCAAAGCCACATACACACACACACACACACACACACACACACACACACACACACACACACACACACACACACACACACACCCACACACATACACACACACACACACACAGCGATAGACACACACATGGCATGGCTTTAGCATTATAGACCCTGTCACTTTGTTAATTTATGTTTTGTATACCATATGTGCCTCTTCTGGAAAGTCACGTTCCTTAAAAGGGCTCAAACTGAGGTTTGAGCGAAATCGATGCCAAGCTATGATGTGGGTTCAACTCATAGGGTTTCTGGACGACATTGATTTGAAACAAAAGTGCCGGCCATATGTAACACACGGCCCTTAGCAGAGCTTCTTTAAGCTATATGTATATGTGAGCGAAGTACGATAATAAATTTTAATTACTTCCACTGTAATGAGTTTTATACAAGTGTGCGTTTTCAAAGGGTTCTTCAACTAAGTCAAGTCAACTCTAGCGTATTTATATATAGTTTTTCATGTAAGACAAATGACTTTGTCTCAAAGGGTTAAGGACACTTTTTGATTGCTTAAAAATAGTTTAGATTGGCATGTACAACAGGTGCATGCATTCTTTCAACTTTGGCATATTATTTTCAGTGAAAATTTCTTAGTTAGTCATTTCTTAAGAGTTCTTAAGTGCACAACAAAACAAAATGTACCAAATGTTTTGTGAATATTTCGTTTCCATCATCCATTTTGTCGAATCGTGATAATATTTACTTGTTAATGGGTCTATTGATGTAAGAAGAGAAGTTGTCAAGAAAATAGATTTTACAGGCATAGAATTGTTGGGACATTCAAAAGATTCATGTCCAAAGGGAAAAACGTAAACGTAAAAACGTTGGCCTCAAAACTACACTTTCTCGATTTCTTTACTATTAAAAACAGCCTTTAACGGAATCTAAAATAAGAAGCACAGTTCCAAGTGACTTCCACTCTTATTCTCCCTCTGTCAGACACATGTTTTAGCTTACCCTATTATTATTATACTATAGCACAATGGACAAGGTTGCTTGCACAATCAATCAAAGAGCTTTAAAGCAGGCATGTTTGAGAAGAGAAGACACCAAAACATTGGTTTCTTAATGTTATACACATACACTCAAGTAAATAAGTATTATTTCGTGTAATAGATGCACATACGCGCTTGAAAATATGCATGGACATAACCTCGCTCTTTAAAGTTCGCAACAGTCTGAAAGGTACACACGTTAAAAGAGCAACGTCAGCGGAGTAAGCTTACCTTTCGCTGTATCGTGTCTGTTAGCGCTTTGCCTAGCATGCTCTCTGAGTGACATTTGCATTCACACGAACATTTTCTTAGTTGCCAGTGACAACTTCTCAATTGCTGCTGCCGACCACGGCTTAAGAGCCTTATATTAATGCATTTCAAATTGAAACGTGTCATTCCTTCGTAAAGGAACACACTTAATATAGAGCTTAACATGTGGCAAGCAGCGTGGCAGTGTTTTGGCTCTCTCTACTTACCGGTTGCCAGCATGACTTCTCCTCTCTCTACCTTCCTACTCCCATGTTTATACCCTGCTCCCAAAGTGTAAAAAAACCATAGATTTGGGCCATGTTTTTACCAGGCAGCGGAAGTGGAAATGATCAGGAACAATAGAAGAGTAGAGTAGATACAGCCATATCCGTCTGTACGTGTGACGTCTCTTTCAGAGAGTACAAGAGTTGCGTCTCTTTCAGAGGAGCAATGAAAATATTGCCAAAAGATGCGCATTTTCAACACGCAGATCTAGTTTGTCGGTTCATGTCGATATGTCTCTCCATTCCTGATGACAAAGATTCGCAGTTTAAGCCCACATCATAAATGATATCCGGTTACCTTGATTATGCTCATACCCTACAACGCATCGATACAAAAATTTCAATAGAAATTTGATTTTTATGAGAAAAATTGGTGCAGGGTATCCCATTGTCGGACACCGGTACGAGTGTCTACATCAAATTTTTTCAATTAGGTAACTCGTTGGGCTTCGTCTTTTGCTGTCTTTAACGGCCAATCCTCATACTACATCTGTTTCTGAAGCTCTTGATGGGTGGCACAATTGATTTGACAGCGAGTTTAATGGCTTATGGATGGAGCTAAAAACAAAAATTCCCCAAAATAAGTCTGGCTGACAGATATTTCTTCGGCGAGTAAATAGGGTTTTGCATTTGTTGGCATTGACATTGGCATTTACTTTATTTTCCTACAACACTCTTAGTATTTTGTTGTTAGGCGGCATACTTCAATATATACACAAAATATTTTGAATTTTACATTGCCTCCATGGATGATCAAATCCGTTGCTTCTCTTCGCAGTTAAAAGACTGCACATCGACGGTTCGGAATAGGCATGATAGTTTTATTGCCCAAAAGATTACTGTTAGACGTCTTTTGAAAACCTGAATCGAATGGTTTTCTTGGCATTTTGGGTTTCAATCATATGACTAACTAGTCAAATGTACAGTGGACATTTAAGAAATTTAAGTGGAACCAGCAACTACAATTAAGGCGAATTTTTCATTGTCATGATTTTAATTTATATAATCGTCATCATCATCACCATCTTCGTAGTCAACTTTGTTGTTTTCTTCAACTTCATCTTTGTCTTCATATTCATCTTTGTCTTCGTCTTCGTCTTCGTCTTTATCTTCATCTTCATCATCATCTTCATCGTCATCATCAAACAATCCATCTTCTTCCCAAGAGCTATAAAGGAAAGCAACCCGATTAACGTTTCACTAAAGCGTTCGTCGTAACATCGGCCATAGACACAATATTACATTTATTTTTAAGTACATAATATTTTTGTTAGAAGTATGTAATTTCTATTTGTTCTTTTAATATTTAATTTCTATTGATGTGATTTAGGAACTTCAATAATTTCAAATATATTTAAATTTTCTCTTTGCAGGTACGTAACTCTGCGTATGTTATATTAATTAAAACTGTGTGAGTAGCTTACATTTACATTCTACCAAAAAATGTTGGACTCCAAACAAGCAGTTCGTACAAAAGTAAGCTCTGTAAAAACCAAGCCAAATGTATACGAGTAGTATTTGCTATGCCGACATTTGCATGTGAAAAACTGCATGTGTCTTTCAAGTAGTAATCGAGCTCGTGCTCCCTATGACGTCTATTAACCAAATATCCAAAAGTCCTTAAGGACAAGGCAAATAAGCTTAATTTTTTTGGAGTAATTTGGCGGATTTCTTGCTGAAAGCCAAGACAGAACAAAAAGAGGCTGAAAACAAAGTGGACAACGACACGACCGATAAGCGAGCTTAAATTGGCGCAACAACAGAGGGTCAATGTTCTTGAAAATGAGGGAACGAACTTTGAAATTACTAAAATTGCTTCTCAGTTGTACAGACACTATAAGATCTTGTTTCGTTTCTTCTTTCACACATTTGTAGAGTTTTAAAGAAATTTGAAATGGTATACCACAGCCTTTGGCAATTATTGTCATAATCTAATCAGGCGCCACCAGCGACACACTCATGAACATCACTAAAGCATTTCATCGGCAAGTTGAGTTCTGTAAAGAAGTTGTTTTTTTCAAGCTGTCAAAATTTCTTAACTTTGGACATGTTTGGCAGACTAACCTAACCGAGTTTGCAAAAAAATAATACACAAATGAATCCGAAATGAATCACAATTGACTGCACCGCTTTTATTACTCAGCTCCATTGATAATTAACTTTTTGCTATTTGATACTCTTGAAGGCTACTGAAATGCCATCCTAGTCACTAATTGAACGCTTATCATATAGCGTTACACAGGCTTATTCGTATTGTTAATTTTATGCTGAAAAGCTAAATCTCGAAGATACGAACTAATTGGCATAAGCATTTAAGCAGAATTTCTGTAATCCCGAGTCTGCTTCTAGCGCTTTCGCTGCACTCATTTGCAGCAGCTCAACATAGACATACGGAGGCATTCACATGTCCAGTAGGTATTCATTCAATCAGCTGATTATGAGCTTCGCCTGCTGCTCATTAAATATCTGCCGCTAAGCCCTGAAGATGATGTCCTGATTCAGCAACATGGGCATCACTTCATGTCCTTAGACGACACAGATGCCATAGCAATGACAGCAAAAGACAAAAAGCGGAATAGTATAACGGACTGAACTGTCCGACAGTTTGTGTGCCTGTGTGACGTGATGGAAACGCTTAGCCAAGGAAATATGAAAAGCAGCCGAGGCAGCAAAATGAAATGTCAACGCACGCCAAAGAGACATATGACAAAGTTTTTGTAGCCATTTCTTTTGTCATAGACACATAACGGACATGTGACAACCAATGATATTGTATATTTTTCGTCTGTTACAACCTCATCTATCGTTTCTCATATGTGTTTTTCAGCATGAGATACAGTTATGCACAACAACTGTAGTCAGTGTTGGCAACAAAAAATATGGCCAACTGAAGCATAACAACTTAATTTTACTTAAACGATATTATTTATGCCATTTCGCCAAGCTCATTGGTTGGCTAAGCATTGTTTTTGTCACTAACTGTACGTGCTGCAGACTTTTATTGCACACTGTACCAATGTTTTTGTGCAATTCTAAGAAATGTTTTGCAACAATTGACTGACTTGTTTTTGCTTGTACGTGAACAGCATAAAAACATCCTTGAATATTCGCATCTCATAAATTGTACATGTACTACGTTGTTTACAGTGCCGGATTTAGTTTATGGTCGCCAAAGGGCCGTATTGTGTAAATTAAATTAGCAATTCTTACCATACAATTTCATATATTTAGCTTTTGCAAGTAAACTATTTGATTACGGTTTAGTTTGGTGTATAAATCATAAATTATTGGAAGAGTAATAGATGAAGAAAATTGAGTTTTGATATTTTTTAGGTTAAATCACAAAAGAGCTCATAAGTTTGATCTAAATTTCAACAGTTTCAATGACTTTTTCCAAGTTTTGTAAGTTCTAGTATCGCATTATCTGTTGCCTTAATCCTCCTTAGCTCTTATCGCAAATCTTCGGCGAGATTTCTAATTGCACTAAATTTATATCAACCTTTTAAAACTGGCAGCTCAAAGTCAACGAAAATAGAAAAGCCAAATTGATATTACTAATTAACAATTTTCCTTTTCATTGGTTTTAAGACAGACTCTTATGCCATCACGAAAATTTATTAGTAAGATTAGGATGGTGTTACGCTAGATGACGCCACACTAGGCAAAAACATTTATGAAGGCTCCCAAGTGAATGTCATATGCCATATGTGAAGGAAGAGATCCTTTTTCGGATTAAGATTTTTCCTCAAGAGCTAAGTCGCCTTGAACGCGAAAAAAATTTGTGTTCTCGGTTCCACTGTCCTCTATTGACTGGAGAAATTTTTTTTGGAATACCCTTCAGTCAAAAAATGAAAGCAATAACATCGAAATTAAATTCACTTGTCATTCTCTTGCCAAGCTACAAAGAATCCGATGAACAAATCTCTCTGCTTTCATACAAATACGAATTCGATTTTCCATCATTTTCAGTTTCACTTGAGCAATTCGTTCTTTTTGGCAAAAATACAATATAAGTAAGTTTCTACAGATTCGTTTTCCAATTTTTTTTATGAATGTGAGAATCTCAAGTTAGAGAACTTTGGTAAAGAATTTATACGTCGAGGATATTCCTTTACAATTTTTTGTATCATTTCATACCATATATATAAAACCTTATTGAATATTGACAAACTCGTAAGATGAAATTCCGCCATTTGGTTTGTGTTTCAAAAGATTGAATCTTTATCAAATTTGTTCATAGCTGAAAGTTATAACGTAGATTTTTTGAACCATGAGAACAGATCCATAGTCTTTAGTTTCTTCGTATATCGGGAATACATCAGAACTCTCTAACAACCGCGTTGGACCTTGCTAAAGGTCTCTTGCTCTTGCTGTTGCAAGAGCTCTCAAACTAAAAATTTCATAATGTGTCTGGTCTGCAACGTCGGCCCATTTTTAAATCCGCCCCAGAGTGTATATGTTCCTATCATAACATACATATGTATTTTTGTCATTGAATTCAAAGTGAGAATAATTATGATGAGTATGTTTATGTTACAGCTCAGCTTGGTATTAACTTTGAAGGATTTCTTGCTGAGTTTGTGCAGCCCTGAACTTTGCTTTGTTTTCATGATATTTTATGTCTGTTTTCTTTTTTTTCACAAAAATTTTAAGCTCATTCCGTAGGACTTGAATGCTAAGCGCAATTGGTTTTCGTTTACTTTTTGATTATCGCTGAACTACAGAAGTATCGTTTTGAAGTTTGGAGCTAATCCCAATTAATAACAGTAGCTTTAATTTGTTTGTTAAATATCGAAACGTATTGAAGGTGTCTTTAAATTGAAAATCTCAGCCAAAAAAATATGCACATAGATTCTATTTGTAGGATATTGTGGGCAGTCCTCTCCTCGCTTCGCTAAGCAATGGGATTTTCATAATTCAATCTGATTCGATACCCTTCTGCGCTTCTAAGCATACGGCTGAGCCGCTTTATTCCGGAACTCTGGCCATAAATTTAAACGGCAGGCTTCTACTTTGCACACTAAGGCCAAAGTTGGGGCGATCTAGCGAGGCGTCAGCCAAGGCAATGCCGATCCTGCAATCTCTTCAACTTTGTGATGGAGAATGCGGAAGGTTACGCATGGTTAAAGTAAATCGAGCCTTTGCGGCTATTGAAAGAGAATCTGCCAGGGCGGGTCTGATTATAAATGAGAGCAAGACAAAGTATATATTTTCTTGGAATAGAGAGAAGCAGCGATTGGACTCTCTGATTGATGTTAAAAACTACACTTTTGATGTTGTCAAGGATTTTGTCTATCTTGGCACTACCGTCAAACTGAATGATGGTGACACCATGCAGATCAGGCGACTATATTCCAATAGATGTTACTTTGTGTTTGAGCAGAAAAGGCTGCATCCGATAGAACGACGAAGTGTTTGAGCAATACAACACACAGCGGCTCCGCTGGCTAGGTCATGTTGTGCGTATGGATAAGGAAGCTGCTGCGAAGAAGAACTTCAATGCGGGAGGTGACGAAGGGGAACACCTGGTAGAGAGCACATTGACTATCTTTGGTATCACAGATTGCTGAGGCGCCTAGAGGAGTGCTTATAATGGGCAATTAAGAAGAATTAAATGCAAATATTCCACTTTTAGACAAATATCCTTGTTTTTTTGACACTATACTTCGTTCATTTTAAACTCTGATGAATTCCAACTAATTCAATTATTTTTTTGTGTTGGTTAAGATTCTGTGTATTTTGTAAATATACTTTTGTCAGAAAATGAAAGCTTTGCATTGAATCCCAATTTGTGATTCTGTTTTTACTTATTATAGGATTATATTAATAAAAATTCTTATGAAGCGACAATAATTCCTGGTAGCACTGCTTACAAAAATAAAGTCATACAAAACGACTGCATATTGCTTTTTACACATACATATGTACATACTATATATAGTATATTTGGCCATTACATCCTTCTCATCTGAGAGGGTTCTGGTATTTATTGAATACGCCCTAATAGCAATAAAACACATAAATTATGATTAGACCCACAAAGGCAAGGTAAAAAAGCAATATTATCCCAAAGGTCTCTTTAAATTATGGCCATTGTATATAAGTATGTATTAAATAAGGTGTGTTTGTATAATATGGAGAGCCAATAAGTAAATACAACAAAAATTTCTAATACCCAAATGTTTTGTATTTAACATTTGTTAATACAACAACAACAACAACAACAAGAAAACATCAATTTGTATTGTGTGCCGCGTTTATGGTGTACAATAACATTGTCATTGGCACAAGCTCACACGAACTCACGCAACACTGTCCCCTCGTCTTATCACTCTGTAGTCAGTCCTTTTGCCTGCCTTGCATTAAACCGAATTGAACTACATTGCGTGCTGCATACAAACGGCAGATTAGTGGGAATCCTGCCCCTGCCATAAGCCCGAGCGAAGTGAGAACGTTGAAGCGACATAAATGACCGTTAGACCCTCAATTTATTATGATAGTTGGGTGCCGTAGTGCTTAAGTAGAGGGAGGGCGCGGCAGAGGTCCGACTAAGTCGATTGACTGACTGTTAGCTTGTCCCTACTCAGCCTTAATTATATACGCATAGCGCAAGCCGTACAACGTGTAGTATGAGTAATATCTCAAACGTACGTTGTACGATGAATTGTTGGGTCTTTCGTACGAAAACTTTTCATTGTTTGCTTGTTTTCATTTCTTACTAAATTGTGCTTATTTATAAGCCGTATTTTTTGCCTTCTTCTCGCATTGTTATTCAGCCTACTGCTCTTGCTTTTTATACCCTGAACACAAAGTGTAAAAGGGTATTATAGATTTGTGCAATGTATGACCATATGTTCCATGAGCAAAAATGGTTAGGAGCAATAGTCGAGTCGATATAGACATGTCCGTCTGTCCGTGTTGGCCCACTTTCTCTGACACTATAAGAGTTAGCTTGTCGAATGAAGTCGATATCTTACCCCATTCCACAAAAGTAATAGTCAAAAGTATGCTAATTCCAATAGGAAAACTTGTCAATTGGAACTTCCCAATAGGGAAGGGTTACAGGCAATTTTATTGATCTTATGAAAATAGATATAAAATTGGATACTTCCGTTCCCATTTTACCGCATTTAGTGTTTATAAAGAAAAAGTGTCCCCCGTGTGGTGAGCGGGCTAGAGAATACCACCTCAGCAAGTCAAAGCTTGTCGTATGAGGCGACTAACAATGACACTGGGTTCTATCGAGACCAGTAGACCCACCCCAGGCCTTAAAAGGGTTGTGCGTAGGGTTTGGGACCCACCACGTAAAACCACAATTCCAATGAAAGAATGTATTTACATCAGGCCGTAACCCGATAACACGGGTTGTTATGGCCAGTTAAGAAGAAGAAGAAGAAAAAAGTGTACAGGGTATTCCACTGTCTGCATCAAATTTTTTTATAGTAATTTATTTACTTTTTTTTGGGAACCAAATACATTAATACAACAAGTTTTTGCTGTTGACAGCTGCAGACGTGGCCCATTTGGTTGTGCCACTTAAATCACCTTAGGCTTGCATTGGCTTTGTTTTCATGCCACATACACGTACAACAAATTCCAACACAAATACTTTTACAGATACACACACACACACACACACACACACACATAGATACACATATTTGCGTGTTTGCGCTTAATTAAATTTTGTTGTTATTAAAATCATCGGAGCCTAAGTGAGGTTAACAATTCTACAAATAAGCAAGTATTTGCACAGTTAAACCACAGCTTTGTGGTACAGCTACTGTTTGGATTGTGGCAGATTGTGCAGAGTCAATTCCTGGGAAAATCTTACCAGTTTGGCTTTAAACGTGAATTGCCATAAATCGTTTTAAATTTATGCATAATAATGTAATTGGTATGCAGTAATTAGTGAAGTGTCAATGGCGACAACTTAAAGCACAACTGAAGCAGCACACTAGTACAGCAGCGGATCGATACGTGACCGAATTGTAATCCTGTTAAGGATACATGTTGCAATGTTTGTTTCAAAATACCTAGCACTGTCTACGGATTGGGCAAGCGGAAAATGTCTCTTGTTCTACTGCTACAATAGTTCTATTGTGCTGCATATATTCTAAGTGTTATGTACCATTGAGATTGAGGCGACTTCACCCCATCGTGTTTTGGCTTCGAAGTAGGCATTGTCAGTATGTTTGGTGTTCTCGTGCTTGGCCTTGTGTTTACAATAACATCGGACTCGATATGGTAATGCTGGTCAAGTATAAACGAAAGACCTTATCAAACAATAGGAGTGTCTGCGTTGCTAGTACGTTACATTGCTAAACAAGCTTTATCAGGAGTCCATCTGGTGACACAGATAGTCAGTAAAGCACGCATAACTTTTCCTTGTATGGACTAGATCTGTGCTGACTTTTCTGTTGCGGCCCCATGAGGAGCTTCGTGTTGTCTGCGGTTTTTATTCAAAGGCAAGCAGTGTTCTTATATGGAGTGGCGTTGCTCCTAAATAACCTTGCGCTGGGAACCTGAGAACGGCAAAAGATGTGGGTGTTCATCGTGCCAAACCAAGGTAGAAGTGAGCTGACATCCACCAAAAAAGATCGTTGATTGACGTAATGTATTAATTCCTGTGTTATATGCTTGCATATTAGAACATCGAGAGCTTAAGCCGTAAAGGCAGATGTTAACATTAAACAAAATTCGGTGTAGGTCTAGTGAACACTTTCCTGGTTTTTGTCGCAGTATGAAATATTTGCTTTAAATTTGTATTATTTTGTCCTGGAAGTAATATCAACTGTCATATTGCGTCATTTTGTCACACAACGACTTGCGTATGGAGAGTAATCGCTTGTTGGCATTGTTGCTTTTACTTATAAGGCATTTACGGATAGCAATTGTAATGCAACTTCCAGTGGAAGCAACGACCCGATATCATATTTTCAGTAGGTACAAACTCAATATCAATAACTTTAGTTTTATTTATACCTCGCTTTTACCTACCTAATATTGCACTTTCTTGTTGTCGATGTAAGTCTTCAGCATCTGGAAAGCTATAAAACCCATTACGCCAACCAGCTTCTTCATGGCACCAGCTTCGTGCTCCTTATTGGCATCTGCATTCTGTTCTCTCAGTTTTATGAAAGAATGCAAAATAACAGGCCGTGACTTTAACGCCATCAACAGTAGTGACCAAATCAAGGTTAGACAGCTGGATCCGACCGTTGGCATTTAACAATTTCACATTTTAATTGGTGGCCGGTTTCCAATGGTATGACATTTAACTTGCAATCTTTTCTACATATCTTCTTTCAACATAATGCTTGTGACTAATACCGGTGGCGCCCATTTTGCCCGTACACTCAATTTCCATGCCTAGAAAGTGTATCAGAGCGCCACCATCTACAACATTGAACTTTTCAGCTGTAAGCGCTAGCTGGAATGATATCATCAACATAAACAACAATTATAACAATATTATTCCCAGCCCCACACGAAGTCAACCCATTCTTCATCAGCATTCATATTTTCATTTCATTTATGACCACTTTCGTTTGTTGCTTTTTGTTCATCCTTTTTTAGACTGGTTTCACCTGTTTTAGAGTATATTCATAATTTACGCGGAGATGATGCTAATGATGAAGATGAAGCTGATGACGAAGATGAAGCTGAATCAGATGAAAAACCGTGCAGAAGTAAACAAGTGAATTTGCATGAAAGTTTTAATAGTGCAGAAGAATAGAAAGATGAGCTATCACGCTCAAACCGTGCAGCACTGATTTTGAAGCTGAGTTGTTTGCTATGATGTTTTTTGTTCTTCTTTTCTTTAGCACATAGCCAATCCCAGTATTTCTTACCAGAAAACTGCTATCTGAATCTGGTTTATCCTTTCCACTACCGCTCAAAAGTTATTAACATCAGAAACGATACTTACTGTAATACTAATTTTTGGACTTGCACGTCGCGCCGGATATTATTGCGTGTGTACTTCCAGGAACCTTTTCGATGCTTCACTTGCAGTTACACAATTCTTTAGACGGTTTGATTCACATCCTACACTATCATTATCATGTTTGACCAACCGCCCACATACTGCAGGCTAAAAATCACTCTGCATTAGAGAACTATTATTTGCATAGCCCACGCTCTATGATTCTCATCGTCAAGTTTGTCAGTTGCATGAAATGACGACATCACTTCTTTTTATTTTACCGTAACCGAGTCACTAGCGCAAAAAATCCAGAATTTTCTATTCATTAGAAAAGTTTATTTGAAGCCGGGTGACCTTATCAGAATGGACACAATTTACGCTTCGTGGAACAAATTTGATTTAACATTATATATTAAAAATTTAAGAATAATATTTTCGTAAAAAAAATCACGCACTTTACCTGTCGTATTCATTCATTTCATTTTTCCCGTCACCTGGGCCTCCAGCTATATTAGTGACGAAATAAGACTGACTGCCCCCAGCTTGGTTACCTAGCACCACATCCTCGAATCTTAGAATTATCTATCTAATTTATTATTTTATCTCACATCATTTCAGCTTATCTCAAATCATCTCATCTCCTCTTCTTTCTACTCCTGTCCTCTCCTCCCATCTCGGCTCATCTCACATTATCTAATCTAATCACATCCGATCCTGCACTTTTCCTCCTTACTGTCCCTCACTCATCATTCTTTTGCAGCTAAATGCACCCTCTTTTGCCGGCATCAATGCCGCTCTTTATACTCTTTCACGTTATGCAGGCGGAAAATTAGAGGATTGATAGGAGCACGTGGTCACAATGCCATTCAACGGTCCAAAGCCAAGATCATGTGAAGATTATGGTGAACTAAGGATTGATGACAAAAATCATATGAAAGAAGTAGATGAGGAGAATCACTCGATCTTGATGCGACTCAAAGGGCCGACAATCAAGGTCACATCGAAGAAGATTAGATTTTAATGCGGCCCAAAGGAACAAAACCAAGATGACGTGGAATAAAAATAAGGCGAACTGTGGACAACTACTGCTGGGTTGTAAGAGGTGCTACTATTACTAACAGTAGCTCCTTTGTGCTCTTACCAGTGATGCTGCGCGTTCGGCGATCAAATAAACTTGTATGCACCAACTAGTTCCTCTTTTATAGTGCTACCAGCGCGCTATCTCAACCTGCATAGTCACATTTTGCCTAGTTCCATTATTCTACCTCTGTCTGAAGTTCATATGTTTTATGCTTCAACTTATGTTGATTGACAGATGTTTGCTGCAGATTTTTATATAGAAGAGTTGCATTTCTATATTCTATGTCCAAAGTAAATACAATTCCAAGTCAAACGAGAGTTTACTCCAGGAAGTCTATTAAAAATTGAGACAACTTAGTAGTCTCTTTCTGGATAGCATCTCAGAGCTGTATGTAAAAAGAACCAAAAAGAGAATACATATTTCGTCCCTGCATCTGGTTGATTCTCCATCAGAATTTGAAAGGGGAAGGTGTATATTTCCAATTACCTTTATTAAAACTTAAGCATGTTGAGTTTATTGCAGTTTTTTTGACGTTTCTTTAAATAAATAGGTTGACATTGTGTAAATCCATAGGGTGACGTTGTGTTGCTTTATACAGGCTCTGGTACAATAGAGCAATGCCATATTACCATAAAATCCTTTGATGCGGTAATGAGCAATACACAACAGGTAATTTATGCATACAAGTCTCGCCCATTTGTATAATTAGTTGCGAAAAATCAACATTGAGAATCAGCATATGGGCATCATAGCGTTTGCATATGTTTGTGAACGTGGCTGTTTTTTCAGATGAAGTACATTTAGTTGAGCGATTAAAAAGTGGGTCACGAAGGTTAAAAGAAAAAAATCGGTTTGCATTTTCAGTTGCAGCGCAATACAATATCAATACACTTCAAGAAATTTGCGAAGCATATTGTAAATCACGGTTTAGTCACGCGCTTTGCCTTACAAGTACAGTGCTATCGACCTGAGTGATGGTTTGCACAAAATCACATTCTTCTGATCGGAATATGTTTTTGTTTGAACTTATTCGACTTAGAAACAATTTTCGTTTGCCAAACAGTTTTGGAAAGGCGCAAGAAAATCTGAGGCGATTGGCTGCCAAAGTTAAACGTACTTTTTATGATCTTCCTCACAGACCTACAACCTGTTGTAGATCACTTCAGAAGTTCTTAGAGAGTCCGTTTTCGCATTGGATTCCGCAAGCGTCGGGGATTAATGTTAACTGTTTTTAGTAAAGCTAAAGATTCTGCATCTGAAAAAGGTCAGTATTTCGAGTGCCATCCTGTGGTCATTGTATTGATCGCTTGCGTCGTTTTATCTATCTATACCTATCTATAGAGTTGCTTTAAGAGCATTCAAGAATCACAACTTCAGAGCTGGATAACATACACCCAAGAAGGAACGGTACCTAGATAGTAGGCTTATTCTGCAGACTAAGCTTAGACCTCAAATTCTTCTGCTTTTTGGCTTCACTCCTGACACCTCAGCTTAGCAGCGTTTACATGCTTTATCAATGAGATATTTGATAATGAGACTGACAATTTCTTACAGAACATCGAATTTCCTATTATTGTAACTCTGCTCAGCGTAATTCCGGCTATAATACTATTTTCTTGCCCATTGAAGCGCTCTTTTTGTATATATAGATTAAAGAATAAGTTTTGTTACCCACTTTTATTGCCACAAAGTGTAATCAATTTATATGAAAATTGCAAAGGGAGAAATATGCAAATGTGAAATGCAGTCAAGCAAACACTTGACAAGCACAAACTCAAGTTGAAATTCTATAAATATTATCTTGTTGGAAAATCCGAAAAGCCGGCGCAGCTAAAATGCATCTCAAAACGGCTTACAAGTACATGTGTAAATACATATATAAACATTTATTTCCTTGTATACGTTGGTATTTAAATGAATTCATGTGAGAGCGACACATGGAATTTGTCAGAACGAGGACAACTTTAAGGACGACAAGAACAACGTTGAGTCAGGCAATGCCTCAAGGGTGCATTAAGCTAACAAGCGATCTAAATGTACTATGCAAACCTGTGACAAACACAACAACACGGAAAACAACAACAACAACCATTATGCTGATGACGATGCTGACGTTGAAGCGTTGCCAACACTTACAACAGCAGCAGCAACAACAGGAAAATTGAGGCAGAATGTCTGGACAGAGGGATACCCTGCGCTCGGTTTTTCCTAAAAAAAGAAAAGTGGCAACTAAAGTTTAAAGTTAAATGTCTGTGTCGCGCTTTCCAATAACTTTCGCATTCTTGCATTGATCGCAGAACCTTACACGGGATTAAGCGCATCTTTTTGTAAAATGTTGTGCCCCTAGCTCTTATAGTATCCGAGATCTAGGTGTTCACACAGACATAGATGAATCAATTGCTCAAATCTGTAATACCCTTTGACCCTATGTGTACAGGGTATAAAACTTCACATATCATGTAGCAATTGCAGGCTTCCATGCATATGCAAACAGAAATGTGGCACACGGACAGACAGACGGGGAGACAAAGCTACAAGCAAGCAGCCATTTTGTACTAAATAAATAAACCGTTGAAAAAAAAAACACAAGTTATTTATTTATTCGTTCTGGTTAGGGGTAGTCACGAGCAAAAGTTGGTTTTCTAAAAGGAATATTAAACGTTTACGATTTCAATTGGTGATTTAACAAAGCATACCGACTTTTCGCTGTTCTCGCAATTGCTATCGGGAACAGCTGTTTAAGCTTTGATAACATATTTGTTGTAGACCAAGTTATGGCTATATTTATTTGGAGCCCGCCCTAAACCTAGTCTTCTGCGCCTTGGTCATACAACAGTTCTTACGCTTTAAGAATACGAAGATGCTATTGCTAAATGACTTTTAAAGTTTATTAAAGTTAACCTTTAACATATGCTATACAGTGCGATGCATGACTGCTTTTATTGGACTTCAACTTCATCAGATGCAACAACATAAACAAATTTATGTACTTTGGCTGTGTAAACTTTGTCCGTTATTAAACTACGAAGGGTGAAGTGAAATGAGCGCTGATCGGGCTTGCGGCTTGCAATTAAGAGGTTTCAACTCGGCCAGCTATGTTGCAAATGCAACAGAATGTCAGTTCGAAACGAGTAGAAAATGCAATAAGAGGAGCCCCACCGAGCAGCCATTCAAAATCAACAAGCGCAGAGCTCAATTTCAATGCTGGCAGCGGTTTTTGTGAACACACTGCGAAAAAATTGAGGCCTTATTTTGCAGTCAAAATGGGAATTTTTGGAGCAATAATGTTACTTAGTACAGTAAAGCTACGGTCTGACGGTTCGACCTTTGTTATGCACACTCGTGCCCTGAGTTGGTTTGTCAGTCAGACTGGGATCAATAATCGGCAAAAAAAAAGAATCGTTCAATCGATTTTTGCAGTAGAACACTAGCTTGTTGACAGTTGCTAACCAGCTGCTGATTCCGATTTCAGGCTGCAACAATTTACAAATTGAGGCAGCTGAATCGTTACGGCAGACATCGGCGTGCAATAATTGCGCGGTCAGATAAGTTGCAGATCGATTTATACGATTTTTGTGCGTTGGCAAGCCAATTGTCTGGCGGTCTGACCGTAGCTTAAGTCTCCTTTTTGCTGCTTTTATCAGTTACAATTTGTAGCCATCTGCTTTTCCACTTTAATGGAAAAGAATCTTGAGATAAAAAATAATATAGTATTGATGTTGCAGTTATTCCGTGTGGTGAGTGAGTTAAAGAATACCACCTCAGCAGGTCAAAGCTTGTCGTAAGAGGCGACTAAAAATGACACTGGGTTCTTTCGAGACCAGTAGAGCCACCTTAAAAGGGTAGTGCGTAGGGTTTGGGACCCACCACGTAAAACCACAATTGCAATAAAAGAAGGTATTTACATCAGGCTGTAACCCGATAACGGGCTCTTATGGCCAGTTAAGAAGAAGATGATGTTGCATGTGTGTAGATTTTGTGTATGTGTGTAGATTTTGGCCAGCTAAGCTATATATCACATTGGCTAATTTAGACAACGTTTTTGATTTGTATCCCATCAATTTGGACTGTGATTCTTAACTGTACTTTAGCAACAAGGTACTTCATTTTCGGGCTAAATTCCGTAAGTTGGCCAACGATGACAACATTATTCTCGATTCCTACTACACTACACTCTTTTCTGTCTTCAACGCTTAGAAAAGCCATGATCCTCTTAGCTGTGAGCAAAACCAAAAAGCTGGTCAACCCTGACGACACTCACTCATATATTTCCACATCAGTTTTGACCACTTTGTATATTATTGATTATTTTGTAACTTTAATGTATGTGGAAACGAATTTTCCCGCTGTGCACTACCTTAGCAAAAGCCCAACGGAAATATCAAATGCAGCGGTGTGTAAGCCATGTGCAGCTTCCGACTCACCCTGACTGTGCGCCTACAAACACAACCACTACAAGTACATCACCATGTAGCCCTCAAGGTTGAATGCTAGTAAAACTAGCTGCTGTAGCATACTTTTAGGCGTTATGAGCACGTGTGCGTGTGCTCTTATTCAGCTGACTGAATTATGACTTAAAATTTAACATATAACGTCGGACTTGGCCTTTGGCCTTAGCTTAGCCTTGGCAACACACACAAACACACACGCATACACAAAATCTAATTGTGAGTTATGAGCAGTTAAATTGACACATCACCTTGATTAATGGTCTAACTAACACGACACAGACACAAGCAACCAGACAGAAACAAATATAGACAGGTAACCAAAACCAAAACCAGCTCAATCACAATGTCGTTGTCCAACTGTTTCTTGTCGGTAACGGCAAATCGAAGTGCTGGTCCAGACAGCAGCAGCAGCTCTGTATCCGGCTCCGACTCCGGCTCCAGCTCAGGCGCCACTAAGGTCATTGTCTTTTGTGACTAGCTGAAATTTATTGTAGCGCATTAATTTGGCAAAGCCGAGAAACAGCCAAAAGCTGAAAAGGGGCGAAAATAAAGGGAAGAACAGCCAGTATTGGGCAATCCTTAAATGTTCACAAAATAAAAGGCAACTCTGGTTTGAGCTCACATTTCATTGTTTGCTTCAAATTGATGGAGCACAAGCGCATATTTTATTCATTTATTTAATGAATTTTTTTGTGTGTTTTTCTGCTTTTGTGGCTGTTGTTGTTACGCTTGTTTAAACGTTTTTTTTTTATGCGCCAACAAAAGCAAAACTTATGAATTTCTAATTGTCTCTTAGAAAAAAAACGGAAATTCAAATGCTGCAGACTCTTTGTTTCGAGCCCTTCTTCATTTTGTATGTGTATCAAGATTTCAAAATTGCGAACCGTTTTTTTTTTGTTTGTATTTTTTTGTGATCAAAGTTTAAGAGCTATTTAAGCGCTGCTAAAACTGTACAAGTGTTATGAATACATAAATTTAAGGTTTATTGATAAAAAACCGGAAATTAATTACTTACTTACACAAGTGCCGTAACAGCCCGTGCCCGGGTTCCGGCATCATGTAGCCTTCTCCTCTGCTTTGAGCGCATCTTCTCCAATCGTCGCTACCAAAGGTAGCTAGTGTGCCTGGTCCTTCCAACGGAGGAATGGCCTGCCCTTTCCATGCCTTCCTTCAGAAGCCATATTGAAGATGTTTCTCGTAGTAGCAAGCCAGCGAAGCTACTCTATGTTAATGCGCTACGTCAATATCGTCGTAGAGCTTCTAGAGTCCCTCCTTCTATCGAATACGGTAATCATTGCTAACGCGCAGAGTTCCAAAGATGTTACGCAGTACTTTCAGCTAAAACACTCCAAGGGCATTATCATCAAACTGCGACATCACCCATGCTTCAGCGCCATAAAGCCAGACTCACTTTGGTAGATTCTCTTTCAATAGCCGCAATAACTTCAGTAACTGCTCTCTTAGTACGAGTCCTGATATCCATATCATCTACTTTGACGAGCAACTGCGCTCTCTTATAGAATAAGAGAGATTCGCAACACACTCTTCATTACAAATTAGAAGAGGTTTCTGGAGAGGGCATCGCCTTATCTGAAGCCTAGCTTGGTATGAAAAGGCTCGGAGTAGCTCTTTCCTATCTTGAGAGAGCTGCGTGTGTTGCTCAATATCCACTCACCAGCTTTTCAGGACCACCGAACTCAGACAACGTGGCAGGACAGTAGTTGACCCGAGCCGGGAGCTTCCATTATACATTTACTCAACAAACTCGATCTGTCTTACACACAGAGTAAAGGCATTCCGAAAGGAGCAACGCAAAGAACGAAGTGCCTAGTCCATGTGGCATTTGTGACAGTGTGCCAGTGTACAGTGTGATCTTTAGTTCACCCGCAATTTTAGTAAGTCTCTACTCGATCACGGAACATCTAGTGCGCTGGACTTGCGTACACAGCCTGTGCTATTGTATACTACGGGGCTCCTCCACCCCCTGCTCGTTTCGCTGGTCAACCCCAGTTCCCCTCACGAGGTATTCCTCTTCCCCTTTTTTTCCTCTTTTTCTTTTTCTTCATCCTCATCTTGCTCTTACTTTTCCTCTTTCTCATACTCTTCCTCCTCCCCTTCCTTTTTATGTTTCTCATTCTAATTTCAAGAGCTATAAGATGAAACATCCCGTTTTACGTTTTACTCCCCCCCTTCTCACTTCGCTCACAGCCCCCTTGCCCTCTGTAGATCATATTTTTTTTACATTCCTCTTCATCTTCCTCTTTTCGTTCCCCTTCCCTTTTCTATTAGTAGGTGTTGCCAAACTTTGTTGTTTGTACAGTTTTGGGAAAAAATAATATTAGGCTTTGAGATTTTGTGTAATGTTTTGTAGTTTTACGCTTTTTTGTCCAGCAAAATAAGACTGTTTTAGATCATTTTTACACCGCATTTACATTAACAGTGTGCATAGCTGTGCCAAGTTTCAATTAGATAGTTTTTATGTTGTGGATGTAAACCTCGAAATTTCGTCACAATTTCGTTTTGTCATTGCACGTCCTATGTAAATTTCCTGAACAACGATATAAGTTTCATTCATATTTCGTGTCATATATTGTGCGAAAAAGGGAGCACAAAACCTTTTTATATAGTACATAAAGAGCCACAGATAGCGCATTTTGCCCATTTTGAGTGTTTTGCAAAAAGAACCAAAGCACTTGAAAACAAGTACGAATTACTTAAAAGTCCATTCTCTTTTTATTTATTTTATTTAAGGAATTCACGCTCGGTATAAAAATCATTGTCCTTGTCCCAGTATAAAGTAACAATGATGATAGTTTAACAAGAATTTGCTTAACATTCACAACTGCACAAATTAAATAAATATTTCCATTATCTCTTTACAGGTATGTAATTCAAAAATTGTACAAAAAATTCTTGTGTAAGTAAATTCCAACTACGAACTTGCAAATACAAAGCAGAAAGTTTAAGCTTTCCACTTTTAGCAGCAAATTTCACAGCTTTAATTATTTATTAAACCTTTAAATTTCTTTTCAATTTTGAATAATTTAAAATTTAGTCACCGAACCCAAAGAAGCGTGAACTTCGCTCGTTTGATACATAAGCGACAGGTTAAAAAAAGGTTAAAGTAACTTTTGGGCCACCAAAAAAAAGGCAGAAAATACTAAATGAAACACAGTGAAAAGATGCGCTCGTGCTTGGCCCAAAACACAAATGAAAAAGGTTGCCAAAAGTACGTTGTATGTGTGTGAGTAGAACATTCGTTTCCTGAGGTTTCTACTCCTTTAGAAAGCACTCTTTATGTTTGCAGCAGATTTAAAAAAGAAAAAGCCAATAGCAGTTTCCACTTGCCGTACGCATAAACGGTAATGAGCAAATGATGCAGAGCATGGAGAGACGTGCTTCGCAAAATGACAAAGGGTGTTCCCCCATTTGGAAGGGGAAAAGTAGAACGCCGATTTAACTGACAGCCGTGTGAAAATCGTTGTTGTTGACAGGCGCACGCCCTGTGCTCAATATTTCCGGCAAGTGCGCGACAAATGTCGCTAATGGCAATACCCCGTAACCTGTTTACCAGTCCCCACACCACAACCAATTGGCAAACTCAGCAGGAGCGTAGGAGTAGCACTAGGCACGGGAACCCAATAAGTAGACAGTGTTGACTTGCAGCCGATTCTGTTGACACGGAGTCATTGGCAAAATGGCTGCGTACTACAAAATAATTTCAACGCAGAGCTTCAACTTTCAGACTTTTTAATGTGTCAATTACACGCCCGTTTGGTCAGACTTGGGATATAAATTGACAATTTTTTTATTTTTGGACGTCTTCTCGACAAAACCAACTTTATTTGATTTATTTATTAAAGTAAACTGAGTCGCTTTTCTTAGTTGGATATCGAGTGTAGTCGTTGTTGTTGTCGTTGACTGGCAGATAACTTTTTGATTGAGCTGCGTAAATCAATCAAAATTCAGACTAAGCTATCAATTTTCTACCATATCATATTATATATATATATAACTTATTATTTTTACTTGACGTGACTCAATGGAAAATTGGTTGGTTTTTGGCCAAATTAGTACTTTACTGTTAGCGACACGTTTTAAATTTCAAATCAATTACCAATTGTATAAGGTAACGTGCACTAACTTGTACGTATTAGTCTAGAACTATACAATAAATGGACATTTAAAGGTATTATGAACGTTAATTCAATAAGATATCCTTGGCTATTTTGGAACCTTTGCACAGCCATAACCTAGCACTGCCAAGTCGCTGAAACCAAATCCAAAGTTAATTTCAAACTATATCACAATAGTTTTGAGCTTCGAAAATTACATTGAAATTGTTGTTGTGATTCGCTCTCTCTCTTGACTGGCCATAATAGCCCTTTACCGGATTATGCCTTAACGCAGGGCATTTATCCTAGCGGGCCACACCATCTTCCATTGGGAGGGGGGTTTTACGCGGTGGGTCCCAAACCCTACGCACAACCCTGTTAAATTCCTGGTCAGACTTCGCGTCGCACCTAGTGATGATTAAAACAGAGCTAGGGGGCATTACGTGTAGGTTGTGCGTCAACTTGGTGAAGGTAGAGACAGTGAACAGGGAGCTTCACCATGTCTTACCAGAACCCAAGCCTACCATTTTTGTTAAAGAAAGCAGCCTCTGAAATTGGAAAGACTTTGCAACAAGATATCATAGCATACCTTTAGGATCTGCATCCTCAACCACTAAAAGCAACAAACGATTCTGGACATCTCCAGAGGCACAACATAGTTTGATACACGGTTGGATCTTTAACAAATGAAGGTTCAGGATAAGGAGTCGGCGGACCAAAAACTCATCTGTCAGAATCCTTGGACATTCATAACACCGTTTTTCAGGCTGAGGTTCGCGCTATAGATCGATGTGTTGATATGAACCTAAATGGTGATTAGCAGAATTGGGAAATAGCGATCCTTTTGTGCCTGGGTTCTGGTGGAACAGAGTGAAAACTTTTGATCGCCATTCACTGGGGTATGGCCAGAGTGTTACTTGTCCTTACCTTAACCAAGTTGACGCACAACCCCCACGTGGTGCCCTCTGGTTAGAAGCTCTAAGTGCCACCCTATGTTAGAGTAGTGAGCTAATGTACGCAGCGAAACCCTCCCTGGGCTCTTAATGGGTTGTTCGTAGGGTTTGGGACCCGCCGCGTAAAAACCTCCCTAAATGAAAGATCCCATCAAGCCATATTAAAAACAAAGTGTTAGGCCTTGAGATAAGATTTTAATAGTTTTGCACCAGAATTTTCAATTTCCCTTTTACAACTTATGTAGACACAAAACCCAAAAAGGGAATGCTTTATTAGTATTGCGAAGAACTTTAGGTAGTGGAAACTTACTTGCCTTCTATATAATAGCATTCACAAAATTCTGTATCGTTGTTTTTAGGAAACAAAGTTTAAAGTGTTATTATAAACTACGTTGTGCTATTGTGTTGAATATAAATAAATGGTTTTTAACAACTAAAAATGTAAAATTCATTAAATAGTCCGTTATACAGTGTACTAGTACCGTTGAATCCATTACTTTAGACACTCTGATTTATTCCATTTCATTATTTTTGTTGCCAAAAAACTTTGAGGTAAAAGTTTTGCATTCATATAACTACAATGCAAAAGTAAAGTTCCACATACATGAACCCATGAACCTAACGAAACGTTACGAGAAAAGTGAAAAACTTTTAATGTTGCATAAATTTAGAGTGTAGAAAATAAAATTTAAGCACTTGCAGAAATAAATTGCCATGTGCTAACTTTTAATTAAATATAAACACACCTTGTTAAGCTGAGCCATTTTGTTATAACATTGTGATTTTTTGAGTGAAAATTTTCCATTACATTATTTAAGCGTTTTGTATACAGCTGAGACTAACTTAATTGCTAACTAATCGCTAATATAAACACTGCAGCTTAACTAAAGTTTACTCACATACAGCAAACAAAGTTACGGCAAAAAAGAAAACGCAGAAGATTCGTGAAAATGGGCGGGAAATCGTTAACACCTCTGCTCACATGGCGCCTAACTGCGTGTCCCCAGAGCATATTCAAATAGCTCCATCTGTTTGCACAGTTCACGCACTTTTGGCCAAGAGCAGCACCAGAAAAGTGTTGGCAGCTCTGCTCAAGGTGCGTGGCATTCAAATTGACTGGCAAGTGTTTGGGGCCAAGGTTGCCATATAGCATGCATACCTTGGTTTTGGTGTAAAAATTTTATGCCAGGATTTACATAAAATATAAATCTTACAAGGCGCTTAACAAAAGCTGCTATACGCTGCGCTCTTTGGCCATTAGTTTGGGGCTTAAGGTCTTGCCTGTAATTTTGCTTAGATATGGCAACTCTGTGCATATAGTTTTGATGAGTTTGCATAGAGTTACGAAACTTTTATGCACATTTTATGAATATTAATTTGCAAAAGTAACAATCATTAGCATTAGCTAAGTGGGCGCTAAGCGTTTTATGACTGGTTCTGTAATAATAAAAGCTACCCTATATAATTTAAATTACGCCCTACTGGGGAGCTATGTGTCCTTGGCGGGGCATGCAAATAATTTGTGGTCTATAAATTTCAAGCTTGTTGTATGTGTTTTTGATAGCTTGCAACCGAGACCAACACTAATTAAGGAGTTGAGGGTGGTGCTTATATGGGCGCAGGTGAAGGAATTCTATATATATGAAACTGAAACAAAAACTGTGTGTATAGTTGATGTTACGACAAACGTTAAGTGCAAAACAGATCGTGTTGTTCCACTTTATAGCTTTAGAAATAATATTGGTTGCTACAAAAAAATTGCTTAAAAATGGTTCATTTTGAAGCAAAAACAAAGAAAGAAAGAAGAAAACGGATGAATGGCAAGTAAAGACGTATGACGCAAACTCAAAAACGGAAAGGGTTTAAGATGAAGAGGAAGGGGCAGAAGTAGGAAGACTTTTCTTTTCAGTTTTATGGTCTTACTGCCATGGAAAACTTCAAAAAGAATTCCTTCTTCAAGGACCTTAATATTTATAATGGGGATGCGCAAACAGGCCTTAGTATGAGTAAGAGGAAGGGACACGAAAAGGGGAGAAGGAAAGGTACGGAAAGCAGGAGGAAAAGGAAAAGGGGAAGAGGAATAGAAAAAGGAAGGAGACGTGGAAAGGGGAAAAGAATGGGAAACTGGAAGATAAAGACAATGATGAAGAGGAAAGGATGATTGATATGATTTACCTGGAGGATGCTCGAGAGAGAGAGAAGCAAACCCTAGAAGCAACTATCAAGCTTGGTTGCAGAATTGGTCATTTATCATTCATTATCATTCGTTTTTATGTCATTCCAGGAAAGAAGCAAAGTTTTTCTGTAAATAAATTTCAACAATTGTACGAACTCTTAGATTAGTTTTGTGGTGGGTGCGATGGCCCATTAGAGAGAGTTGAAACCATCCCTAGCACTCAGGCAGCGTTGACCATTGTGCCAGAACGAACTCTTTGTATAACTTTTAGCAACCGTTGAAGCAAATTTTAAGCTATTAAGATAATGATCAGGACGCGAATGTTGTACGATTTTGAGCGATGCCGCTCCGCTTGGAGAGGCAGATATAGACTGCGACGTTGTGGATGAATACAAGTTCGGCACTGATGTTGGAGGCGTACCTCAATATAACTTTGCTGGTAAACTTATCGCGAACTGTAAGCGACTTACTGGTAGTTTCTATCCCTGTTAACCTAGCCACAAGGTAACCCGCAAGAGAAAGTTGACTGCTGATTTTAGGTTTCACGGAAAGCGATCATAAAATTAGGCAACAACTGTCTCCACCCATGTGGATGCTTTTATAACTTTTTAAGCCCAATATAATGAATAAAAGTCTTCTAATTAAAACTGGACTATAGCTCATATATAAACTCCGGTACCTTTCGGGTATATCCAAAGTCCATAACTTTCGTATCCTTTGAAGAATATAGTAGTATATTTATGTGGGACGAGTTACAATAAGTTATAAAAGTTCTAACAGTCTAACAGAAGTTAGACCAAATCTTAAGCCGTTAAAACGTTAAAAAAATATATTTTTAATTTCTTAACGATTACGAAAAGCTCAGTGACATACTTTCCAGATATATGTACAGTTTTGACATCATTTGTCATACAGAAAAAAAGTACATGCCGTGATGGTAACACATTAATGAGCTTGAGTCGACGCTTATATTGACGCATTTTTCTTGAAGACAACATTTGGTGCCAAATCAGGATCATAAGCCCGATGACCCACTAATACAACGTTTTGTTCTTTCAAAAAGCCACTTGTGAGAATGGATGTGCGAAAGTTCGCATTGCCGTGATGAAGGATGATGCGTTTTTGGCAGTTGGTTTTTTCGTAATTCAACGAAATCTTCTGGTGAACAAATGGTTGTGTTTGTCCGGTTGACTCGTCTTCGAAGACTTGTACCATCGACTGTTGTTGAGTTTTGGCCAACTGAAACTATCTACCTCAATCTCACGGCAGCGATAGTTTCCGGTACAACAACTGTTTTTAAACAACCTTCACAATGCAAGTTTCATGTCAGTTCTAGAAAGTGTGTAATTGCTCATTCCCGAAATTAGAAGACAGCCCAAGAGGTTCTGCAAAGCGCAGGATCAGTATTTCTTTTTTCTCTAAACGTGTTCAAAAATAAGGTACTTATATTGTATATGTAACGATGGTCACACTATCTAATCATTAGTATGTGAGCTATAAGACGTGGGCAATGATTTCTGTAAATAACCCGTCTTCTCATGAGAAAAGTTTTCTTTTTTAGCTCGAAAGCGCTGTATCATTGAACGTCAAATTTCGTACAGTCAAATTAGTTTAACATTATTCTCTATAATATCTTGCTTAAAGTTTAAGTTGCATCAATATCCGGAGATTATTAATTTGTGCAATCCGTTTATAACACACACACGCTCACTCACACCCAATGACCTCGTACAGTTTACGCCCTGATTTATGCTATGTAATTTATAAATCTCATTTATAGTTGATGTTGCTGCCGACAGCATTATAAGACTTTCCAGTATAATAACTAACGGCAAGGGTAAAAGGGCAATAAAAAAGACAGCCTCACATGACCTCGTACCAGATTTGATAGAATAATCTGATTTTTTATTTTTATTTCCCACAGTGTATGTAGCTGCGATACACTGACCATTTGATACAAAAAAAAAAAAAAAAAACAAAGATTGCCGGAAGCTGAGGGTTTTTTTGAGTAACCGCTGCGAATGGGATAAACCGCAAGGAAAACTTTTTGCGTGCCTTGGTGTGCGTGTGTACGAAACTTTGGGTGTTGGTTGGCCGTTTCACACGGACGGGCCTAATTTTTATACCCTGTACACAAAGTGTAAAAGGGTATTATAGATTTGTGCAATGTATGTAACAGGCAGAAGGAGGCGTGGCTGACATATATAGATATAGACATGCCCGTCTGTCCGTGTTGTATAAGAGCTAGAGCAAACATTATTTTACCAAAAGATGCGCATACACCGCGAAAAATACGAGTTTGTCAAATTATATCAATATCTCACCCCCTTCCCCAGTGACAGATTTTCGCGGTGGTAACACACACCATAAAAGCTATCCAATTGAAACTTGGCGCAGTTATACACACCAAGTACAAGTACATATGTGAAGTAAAAAAAATTCATATCGCATAAAAACTTTAGAAGATATAGCTAATATTGTGACAATTTTAGGTCCCCTCTCCTATGAACTGCAACAGAATTTCACTTTTTACAGAAATGTTAAAGTTAACATTTATGTTAACCTAATGTGATACATTAAAGTTATAAACCAAACAATGTTAATTTTTTTCGCGATCATCCCCCTACTCCCCAAAAAACAGTTACCGTTATTACGCACATATCCCTCCTCGCGTCGATACAAAAATTTACACAGAAATTCGATTTTCATGCAAAAATGGGTACAGGGTATTCCACTGTCGGACATGCTCCCGACAGTCTGCATCAAATTTTTTGTTAGCGCTTTTCCGTGTGCTCCGTTTTTATGGCTACACAAAAAATTACAGAAAATTATCTGCCAACTTGTGTGTTCACTGCATTAACTTTCGGAAAAGGTTAAAGTTAAAGTTGTTGCCTTTTGGGCAGCGGTTTGCACATTTCCAGCACATTATAAATTAAACAGTTAGTAGCTGGGCAGTTTATGGTACGTTGGCTATAATGATATATGTATCAATGGTGTATATTATATATGTATGTAATACAGGTGCAGGTCTATAAAGCGTTTTAATAAATTATGTTTTCATATGAAAAAGTTAAGCATACTCATATGTTCATGGCTTTTTAACTATGTGTGTGTGTGTGTGTGTGTTTTCGTAGGCGTATGCTTAATTTTAATGGCTGAAAAGGGCACGAGAACTTTGGCAATAACTGTTTGTGTTGCATATGGCAGTTATAAAGCGGAAAAGTTCGAACTATAACCTTAATTTTTCGTCAGATTATTACAATCGTAAATCGTGTAGCTAGTTTTTTGTGTGCTTTATGCGTGTGCAGAAATCAGCAGGGAATTTTTATAAAACATTTCTCAGAATAATGTGTTGGTTTGCTCTATGTATAACAAATGACGCTTTTTTTTAAGTTTTATCGATGATTTTCATGATTTGCTTAAATTATGACTTTGATTATTTTTAGAATTTTAAATTCTTGTTTTGTCGCACTTGTAACTAATATCTTTCAATGTTTTGGATTTAAGAAAACGTTAACGAGCTTGTATTACAGAGAGCTGCAACGGGTACCAAATGTTTGTGCAGAAGTGTTGTATGATGCAGTTGCTTGCAGCATGTTCGAGACGAACATTCGGGATGATGCGTTCCATACATGTTTGTTCTCCTTTTTATTCGCTTCATGTATTTATATCGAAGTTTTAGCAAGGTTTCTGGAGCCGGCTCGAAACGACTCAATGCAGCTCTCTGAATCTTCCAAAGGCGCAAAATATCGAGTTTTGGTTTTAATTGCAAAGCTTCGCAAAACCGTCCCAGATTCGAAATGAGTATTTGTAGCCTAGGCCAAGTGATTATTATTAGTATAATCAGAAAGTTTTACCAAAGCTCCGTTCAATATACAAGACTAACTTTTTGAAATTTTGTTAAAAATTAGAAATTTTTTAAAACAATAGTATATAATTACTATATAACAAAAAGTACTTTGGTCTTTTTTGTGTTTTTCTTAAGAAAAATACAATAATATATTGGCATGAAAGCCTCTAAAATGTTGACGTTCGATGCACGGGTTTGAATTTAAGGGTTCAACCAATATTCTGATTTGCCCAAAATCATGTTTTATATGCACAATGAGTTTATTAATATAGAGTATTCAATCTGGAGTTTTACTTTTCCGCAAAAAAGTATTGGGATTGGCCAAAAACCTAAAATCTCCTATTTTATGTTTTTCGACAATTAAAGCACTCTGACAAATTTTCCGGCGATTTGGAGACGTTTTTGTGTCCATGCGTTGTAGTTGTCGATGTAGTGCGTTAGTCAAATAACTTTAGTAATTTCGACTTTAGCGAGCTAAATGTTTTTCTATCGTGTTGGGCATAACTTCAAAGAGTTTCCTATTGAATTTGAGCACTCTAGTCACTATAGTTGGGTCGCCAGAGTAATTTTTAAAATTTGTCCTAGCTAATTTCGGTTTTTTTGATAAACGTGCAGAAAAGCCTGAGTTCGATACAAACTGTTACTTTTCCGTAAAAAAGTATCGCGATTGGCCAAAAAACTATAATCTCAAATTTTTAGTTTTTCGACGATTTAAGCACTCTGACAACTTTTCCGGCGATTTAGCGATGTTTTTGTGAGAACTTCTTTCCTATTGAATTTGACCACTCTAGTCGCTATAGTTGGGTCGCCAGAGGAATAATAAAAGTAAATAATCTAAAAAAGTTTGTTTTTCCAATAACTTTAGTAATTTCCACTTCACCCCTGTCTTCGAAGGGTTTCCTATTGTTGCTATAATTGGGTCGCCAAAGGAATAATAAGAGTAAATAATTTTCGAAATTTTTTTTCACTTTTTAGTTGTTATATTTCTCCTAGCTAATTTCGGTTGTTTTGATAAAAGTGCGGAAAACCCTGAGTTGGTTACTAACTGTTTTTTTTAATTTACTATTCTTGTCATTTAATATTTACATATTATTTTAGCGACTAAGAAAATACATCCTGTAGGTCCAGGTTTTCGATAGGTTTTCGGTGACGCTGCAGAGCAATTTGTATGCTATGTGTCGAATACTACGAATAATGCTAGATATGAGTCTCATTGCAGAACAAAATTTTTTATCGAAAAACTTTTTCAAATGTCGCAAAATACCGAACATAACAAAATTTGATGCAAAAACCACTTTTTTGGATCGATGTTTTCAAAACAGAGACGCCTGGAGGCGAGCTTTACATCTGGCTGTAATCCGGAAAACGGGTTGTTGTGGCCAGTTAAGAGGAAGAAGAATGAAAACCGCTAGCTTAAACACCAGCTATTTTGATCCAAGTCTGGCGAGCACTCCGCGTGGATTCATATTTCATCAAAAGGCTATTCATATCTCTTGTCTGCCTATAGGGGTTACCCGTTTGAAATGCTCAATATGCCTTTTGCTCGGTCAAGATTTCTACTGTTTGCGTTAAGATGTTAGTCTTTTATCACATGAGAGTTATCTGAAACTGATTGACCTACCAATTTCTGTCCAAAGTAATTGCGGATGATGTTGACATCAATAATCCGTATCGCTACTTCCAACATTTTAAACCCCTTGTTTGAGCTATATAAAGCTGTTTGGAACCCAGTTTTTAAATTATCTATATATACTTCTATTCTATAAGGATAATGTACCAGAAAGAAGGAGGCGTGGTAGACCATAAGTTACTTTTGATAAGCAGCTCGACCAGCCCAAGATAAACAAGATCGAATGAATGTATGCAAAGTTGTGGCCATTTCAAGGCGCTCCTGCTATAAACTGCAACAAAATCCCATATTTTGTAAATATAGGCTTATAAGAGCCATCAACAACTCATGTGAGCCTTATAAGCAAACCAATGTTGATCTTTTAGTTAAAAAGCAGCCAAAGTACTGCATCCATTTGCTTTGAATACGTCACAAATATTTATATTTTTTTTGGGGTCATCCCACTGTCGGTCACCTTAACTACTGCGTGCATCATATTTTCCATAGTTTTGAAGAAATTGTTTATAGAAATTCATAAGCAAGAGGAACACAAAAACAGTTTTGAGCTGTTTTGCTTCAAGCTCAGTTTGCTGTCCAGATTTAGTATATAAGCTCCACGCTTAACTTTTGGCACTAAGCTCTTTAGCTTTGTTTTATCAGCTGCAGCAGACATTTGCGGTAAGGGAAAAACCCGCAGAGAATCCATTAAAATGACGTTAGAATAAAAAACTTCAAAGTGGACTTAGGCAATGAATGCGAGTAGGAAAATGGGCTATAAGCCAAAACTTGGCTTAAATGTGGCACAGTTCGAAGCATAAATTTATACATATTTCATTGTTAGCGGGCAATGTTTATACTGAGGATGTCCCATGTGTGCGTAGGTGTACGGATTGGGTGTGTTTGTCTTGGCCTGGCCTAAAGGGTAAATGCTAAAGTTGAACGTACGCCAATTTGATGCCAATGGCCCTCTAGACAAGAGCATGCTCGAAAAGTGTGCTACATATGCAAAAATATGCCATGCCAGGCACGTACAGAGAGTGAGCGAGCGAGATAGAGAGAGATAGCTTGCTCACGCCTCAATTTATGCAATACACTAAAAACCATTAGTTTATGTTTTATGTGTCACATCATAAAAAAGTGAAAAACTTTTTAAGAGCACAAAAAACAAGCTAATAAATAACAATAAAAACTTTTGCCTAACATGTTTGTGCATGTAGTTTGTGTGTAACGGCAATGTAGATTTTAATATGTTTTCTATGCTTATATAAACACATTAATATTTAAATTGTGTTGTTAAAGCGGAAAATTAGATAATTCTTCTTCTTCTTTTACTTAAAACACATAAATTAGCAGGCGCACAATGCGTATACTTAATACAAGCATTTGCTGTCAAACACATTCATATTGTATTTCTGTTGCACTTGTACGCAGACACAGAAGGGTTTACAGCGTTTCGCAACACTTTTTTCCATGCAATTTTTCACAAATTTTCAAACACACACAACCAGCAATTAATCACAATTATTGTCAGCTTTTGGGCTGGCTCCGTCTGACGTTTGCGGCCAGTTTGCGATAGACGCATTGCCAGGCACAGCTGTAGGGCAGAGACGGCTGTGATAATAGCTGCCCAACCTACGCCCTCCCAGAAAATTGCTTCAAAGTGGGTTACACAGCTGGCACTTTGCTCCATGGCCGCAGGATATTGCCTCCGGCGTAACCTCAACTGACGCTGTCGTCCTTGCTTGCTTCTTTGTGAGTCTAAGTGCTGTTAATTGTTGACGGCTTCTTTTCAATTTATTTTCAAGCATGGAGCAAAATATTCATTTCATCAATGAATGAAAATAATTGCTCAGCATGTAGTGCTTTGTATTGGCTCCGAGAAATGAAAAACTCGCTTTAAATTGTTTGTAGAGACATGAAATTGGATTTGACTTGCGTAATTATTGATAATTATATTATTTCCAGTAATAGTTTAAGATTAAGCACGGATTTTATGGTTCCCAATAATATTGACGCTGAAGTGCTAAGTGTTTTTCAACAGAAAAACCTAGAAGCATTAAATATTGAATGGAAATTTCCCTGTGGAGACGCAAACGCTTCTTTCAAGCGTTTTTCCAGTTAATTTTTAAGCAGCTTATTGCTGCTGAGTACCCTTGAGATTTCCAATGGAACTAGATAGACCAACCAATTACGCTCACGATAAAAAAAACGATTGACAAAACAGGATAGCAATCAAGGTTAAGTTTCTCAGTAAACAATGCAGCAGTTGCGGAGCGGCAGACGGTTGCACTTCGTCATAGAAAATTCTACACAAAAACACGCTTTTATTTATATTTCTTATAGGCAATCAATCAAAGACATTGCCCTCCCGAAAGTGTTTCACTTGATTTGCGTTTCAATAAACTTCATGTAGCAATAAAGACACGAGTGCTATTTCGGTAATGAGAAATTCTTCGTTCGTGCACGTATATCAATCAACTTTAAGTAGTCAGATATTGCACTCTTGAAAGTGTTTCACTTGATTTGCGTTTCAATTAACTTCACGTTGGAAAAAAGGCACAAGTGCTATTTCGTTCGTGGTCGCCGGTCACTCAACCTTAAATCCTCAGTTATTGCCTTTTCAAAAGTGTTTCACTTGAACTTCACGTTGCAATTAAGACACGAGTGCTATTTCGGTAATATGAAATTCTTCGACCGTGGTCGCCGGTTAATCGACTACACAAATATTACCCCCTTGAAAGTGTTTCACTTCATTTGCATTTTAATGAAATTCACATTTCAATAAAAATACGAGCGCCATTCCGGTAATGTGATATTCTTCGTTCGTGGTCGCCACTCAATCAACTTTAAGTACTCAGATATTGCCTTCCTGAAAATGTCGCACTTGATTTGCGTTTCAATAAACATCACGTTGCAGTAAAGACACGGTCGCTCACTGAAGAATTTCGTGAAAGTTTTCCAAAAACACTTGTTTTGCCAGATCTCTCGCTGCTGCTTGGACACCGCACTATTTGACTCTTACCCAAGAAAATGCTTGTGTCATTTCACAAATGTATAACAAAAGAGGGAAATTGATAGTAGCCAAAAACTAAACAGCATGCAATGGTATGAGTCTTGGAAAACGAACCAACTCCAACAAAAGTTGGAACATTCTCTTGTTTGATCTCGAAAATCGAACATGTAGAGAAACGACAGGACGACAATCTGAGGTCTCACACATCAATTCACACAAGAAGCTTCTTGAGCACCCAAAATGTATAATTAATACGTCATCCGAAGTATACGTCCGATTTGGCATTCAATGATTGATCTCGCATATCAAGAAAACATTGCGATGTCAACTTTTTCGATAACTGAAGTAAATAATGTGTTCAATACATTTCGATATTAGGTTCAAGCAAGCTTTGCTTTCAAAATATTCTAATATAGATGATTTTTAAGTTTAATTTTTTTTTAAAATGTATCGGTTATGTATTTTAGATAAACGAGAATATGCTGAAAGTAAGTTTATCCCAAAATTAAGAAAAATGAAAGCTATGAAGACAGTTAGACAGTATAATAACATAAATTAGATAATCCTTTCAATTTCCTTCCCAATCAACTTATTTTGGGAAGTTTACTTATTTGAAAGTTAACTGAAACAAACATCAAAAGCAGTACATTCAAAGCATTCGATAAATTGCCTGTCCGATAAAGTTATCTTTTCGCTACAAAAGCAAATTTAACATTGTCCCTTTCAGCATTTTGCCTTGACATTTCTGTTTTTGCATCTTTCAGATATGCAATTTTTGCATTGGCTTGCGTTCAAACTTTAATAGACTTGGCTTGTTACTTGGAAAAGTTACGTCTACGTCATAGTCAGCGTCATCAAAGTTTTTCCAAGTACTCGACTTTTAAGAGTGCGAGAAAAGTTCTTCAAACAGTTTGCTACACACAATCCCATGCCGTTATTTGTAAGAAAAACGCCTTGGCAGCACTCGACGTTTTGTAACTTGAGGGGAAAATGTCAGGGAAGCCTTAAACCAAAGGCCCCACAAAAGCGGGTCAAGCAAAGTGCTTAGTTGCCAAGCATTTTGCTAGTAATTTGGATTTAATGGCTTTGGGTTTACCCAGCCATGTTTAATGTACGAGTGGGTTGGGTTTGTGTTTGTTACGTGGGGGGATCTTTATTCCCGGCGGAGGTGTCTGCGTGGGCGTTACGTTTCATTTGGCATGTCAAACTGGCGCAGCAGGAAATTTTGACATTTTAATGGCATAACTTAGGTCAGCCATTATTCGCCATTTTCTGCCACGCCCCTTTTCAGCAGTTTATGAATATGTCGTCATATTGACTTGGCGCACCTAAACCACCCAATTGACGCCAATCTATGACAATCAATAAACGTTTTGTTTAAATGCATGCACAAATTTTCATGGACGTCAATTTGGCCAACTCAATGCCACGGTTCTTAGCCTACTTCGGGCTTAGATTGGTCCTTTGAATGCTATTTTACTGTAATTGTTGTTGTTACGGTTTTGATTGCTTCTCCTTGCCAACTAGTTGGTGCTTGAAATTGACATTTTACAGCTTAAATTGAATTACTTCAAAGCTACAAAATTGTCTTTGAAATATTAAGTTAGGGGAATTGTACTTGAAAGGAGTGCTAAATACTAAATAAAGGTCACTTTATTTTTTCTAACAAAGTTAACGCTTGAACGTCATCAAAACAAAGAATATTTTGACAGTTCTTGGCAGTTTCTATTCGGATGACAGTTTGTCTTTAATGTAACTTTGATGTCTTCCTCACATTTATCATCGAAAATAAGTATGGACTCCATTAGCACTGCAACTGAAATGTTGGAATCCGCTTTCATATAACATAGTAGATAATGGTAATGAAGCCTCGATGAAGCAAATTTGGCATACTGAATGTCAGCGACTCTAACTGTTTTGACTGAAGTGTTTCCATTCCGTGCCACGTATTATGATTACAAATATCAAAACGGTTTCTGGATTCGCACGATTCGGGTTGAGAATCGAATGATTTTGTAGCAGAAAGGTTTCCAAGAAGTACACCGGAAGGCAAGGTATCTGATTAGATTAGATTCGATTCTCAGTAGAGAAGGTTGAACCATCCCTAGCGCCGTGATTAATCCAACCAGCGCTCGCAGATCTTTTCTCTTCTGAGGAAGAAGATATCTGTAGGCCTTTGCTTAGGGTGCTTTCACGAAATGTTTTGTTACGCGGCATCCAATGGTGGACTTCCAGCGTTCTTTACACAGTCTGTGTAGACCACTATCCATCCAACCAATTAAGCTGCGCTAACAGGAATGATTGGCTCAGGCCCTATTGGCTTTGCTTGCCAGCTCATCTTCCATTTCATTGCCCTGAATACCTGGATACCTTACATTCGCTGACCATGATCGACGTTGGGCGAGGATTCTCCAGGGTCCTGAGCGCAAGTTTATTGTCACTAGAGATTAAAAGTCCGTCTTCACTGACAGAAAGTTTGTAGAGCACAATCGGTTTTCCGTTGAATGTGCATTTTCCAGATCAGCTTAGTATCAAGGGTCACCCCGAGAAATCTTACTACGCTAGCCAATGCCTTAGTCACACCTTTTAACATTGGAAGGATCAGTCCGTCCATTTTCCGCTTCTGAGCAAAAAGAACCAGGGTAGTCTTACTCGGACTTACGGTGATACTTTGTGTATTGCACCAGGAGTCAATCCTATCCAATACAGCCTGCATTGTGGTGCAAACTGGATGTGGTGTGCACCCATATTTTGAATCTACTGCAATCGCTGGTCCACAACCAAGCAGCAGAGAAGAGGAGACAGAATTTCCCCTTGGGGCATCCCCGTGCCAATGTCAACATTCCCATCAGTGAGACGCCTGTCAAAGAAATACTCTCTACGCATAATGCTTTGTTACAAAGTTCGCATATCTATATTATGTATTTGGTAGTTTCATTGGGAGTTTTCATCTCATTACGTTACTGGAAAAATCATATGTGTTTGCTTGAAATGCATAGAGTCTGGTCTGCAGATCTATTCTATAAGATATGCTTATTCTTTGTTACATTAAGTTTCATAATCTTCAATCAGACTTATCTAATCAGTTCGATAGTACTTTTGTACTCTTCTCTAAAAAGCGGCGTCAAGACAATTCCACAAAGTTCAAAGCACTTAATATAGTTTTCAGACTTGATACATAAAAAGTTTACCTTTTTATGATGACTGTATGTCAAATTAAAGGTTATTATATCTTGATTCAATATTTTGCAGATGGTTTTGGCATTTGAGTTATAAGGTATTAAACTCTAAAAATATTTGGGAAATTTAAATGTTTTTTTTTCAGACTATTGCCCTGCAATGCACAATCGAAACCAAAACTTTTTGAATATCATTGAACCGACATATAAATACCTTTAATTTAAGATATAGATCTTGATCGGCACTAGGGTTCCCGAGTAACATGAGATTTTCTGACTTTGCAACTCTCGAAATCTCGATTTTTGTGAAATAGCGGTAATTCGAAGTCCAAAACAATTTCGGGATTCGAAATCAGCGAACGCAAAATTACCGGAAAAGGTGTGTTTTAGCCATTTGTAAGGCAATTCATTGATATCAAATATATTGCATAGTGTTATTAATAAAAAACAACTAAATAAACAAAGTATCAACCAGTTAATTGTTACGTATAACTTGTCGCACCATGAAACATAATCGATGAAGAAAACTTTGCATTCATTTGAACCCAACTGGCGAAAACCCAAATAAGCACGTAATTAATGTAAAAGAAAAACAAACAGCAATAATAAATACATATTTATAGCAAATAAATAAATGGCAGCTAAAATATGTATGAAATACGTAATGGAAATAATTGATGGTAACTTGGCAATCGTTGAAATTGAAAATATAAATTCAGTAGCAGCATTATAAAAGCGTACATAATCCGGCGGAGTGAGCATTACAATAATTACACACAGACACACAGCCGCAGGCTTAGGAAATTGCGAGCAATATATAGAACCCCGTTAGCCGCACCCACAGCGAGCTCTAAAATGGCGGGCTTCATTGAGGCATCAACTGAGACGCAGCCGAGACGAAGCTCGTAGCGCACAATGTGCCGTTAAGCGTGCACGTAATGGCCGCCACGCCATTTTGTTGCTTTGGCAGAGCAAGAATCGTTAAAAATCAGCAAGGCTTTGAAACGCTTTTAACGTTCAATGTTGAGTTGCTCGTTTGAGTTGCCTCTTCATATTTAAGATACATTTTTTTCCCTTAATTTTTCAGTTTTGCTTTTTAATTTTCAATTTTTTACTAGCTTAGACTCGAAGCTCATGCACATCCTACATACATATATGTTGGGGTTGCTCGTCTTTTGCCGAGCTTGTTAAATTAAGTGCGCACAGAGATTTTCCTCTTGAAAGGAAATCATAAATCTTTTGCTTTTTGCTGATGGAAAAGTCTTGAGTGTTGTATTTTTTTTTTTTTTAATTTTTTGTTTACGGTATTTGGCAAATCTCATTAAGTGTTGCACAACAACCACAGACAATGAGCGCAGAAATCAATGAGTATATAATTAAAAACGTTAAGAGCTGTTTAAGCGTTTTTTTCAAACAAAACAAATCCCACCTTAAAAAATTCCTATTACACTTCAAGGCCGTCACTTGAGGTGCTAGTCAAGTTGCTCCTTGGGGCTTTGGGCAATACAAATTGCAAAAGATACAGCCACATCCATGGGTCAATCACAAGCACATTAAACAAATTGGTAATTTTCTCATCGTTATCTCCTTTCCTTTCTCGTTTTTTGTTAGATACTCCGGCTTGTGCCTTCAGGTGAAAAACTTTGATTGCATTATGCTGAGATTTCCCACACCGTCTGAGAGGCATCCTGCCCCGGGCGATAACGCATAATCATTAATTTGCCCACATTTGATGTCTCTTTCCCCCTCTCTCCCTCTCTATCTTGCTCTTTGTGCCAGCTGCTCAACTTGTTATTTATTTTTGGTACAACTTGCAGAAAAGTTTTGCGCATTCATATCAATTTCTGGGCATTACTTTTGGTCAGTTTCTCTGTCCTTCTGTCCAGATTGTGCCAATTCATTAATGGCCCGAGCATGTCGTAGTTTCAAAAAAAGTGCAGAAAAAAGCGTCAAAAAACTCATTAGAGTTTAGCACATTTAAATGGACTTGCTATTTCGGGAATGCTGCCTCGGCAAAAAAAATGCTTGACACTGCGATGTTCCACAAATAAATGACAAAAACAAAAAGAAAGAAAAAAAAACTTAAAAAAAGCATTTCGTGTCAGCGGTACAAATTCCACTTTAGGAGCTTTTAGCACTTAATAGTTTCCAACTAAATAACGACTTCTTCTTCTTAACTGGACAACGGGTTAAAGGGTTACCAACTTATGTAGGGCAACCCTCCAAACGAGTATGCTTTGCTCTTTCCAGTAAGTGATACCAAAGGTAGTTAAAGAACTTTCTACCTGCTCCTCCCAACGAGGACATGGCCTGCCCCAACAGTCAGATTGAAGAGCTTTCTGGCATTAGCTTCTTAATCCAAACCCACATAATGGTCCAGCTAGAGGGGCCACTATACGCTAATTAGCTTGGCTATGTCAATGTCATCGTAGAGCTCAAAGTATTCGTTGGTTCATCGAATGCGGTAGTCGTTCAACGTTTGAACACTTCAAAGACATTTTTATTACCCAAGCAAAACAGGAAGGATGAGCGTCTCAAGAGTATTAGTTTCGTCTGGCGAGAGTGTTATCTACTGCTTACTGAGAGCAAAGTAACATCTACTGGCAAAACTGATACTGCGCTGATATCGTTCTTCTCCGTACTTTTGCTCTCATTTATAAACAGACCCATCCTGGCATATGCTCTTTCAATAGCCGCAAAGGATCCGGTAACTACTCGCTTAGACCGACCAATGATATTGATATCATCGAGTAAGCGAGCAACTGGATACTTTAGAGTTCAATATGGTCCCGCCTCGATGTAATTCCGGCTATTGCAACACATTCTCCATTACAAAGTTGAAGAGGTTGCAGTAGAGGGCATCACTTTGTCTTCTACCAACTTTGCAGGAAAACCGAAATCAGACGGCGTATACGCGATTTCTCAAGGGGCTATCAAATGCTGCTTTATAATTTACAAAGAGATGGTGGGTGTCCATTAAGTATTCGCAAGTCGTTTCAAGGGTTTGATGTAGTATGAATCCTGAAGCCGCACTGATACGATCCAATCAGTTGTTCCGCAATTGGCTTCAGTCTCGACAGGACCCTATATGCGATAGCAAGAAGACTATTACCACGGTACATGGTTTCTCCTCCCGCACATGTTGATCTTCTCTCGCTTAGGCTAGGCGCCTATTTTCAGGCGAGATTTTCAAGCGAAGCCGTGTGATTTGTATCTCGCGCCGTTTGTAGGCACGGAAATATCGATATTAGTTTTCTCGTCTGCAGCGCTATGCGAGTTGCTTCTTTTTAGAATGTAAACTAATATCGAGCGAGAACGGTGCTGAAACAGAGCCCACTACAATTTATACAGCACGCGTATAGATCTGGTAGATCTACTGATACAGCTTTATACCAACTGAAGAATATCCTCAATGTAGCTGTTGATAATAATGAAACCGCGATTTGGCCATTCATTCCAACGTCTTCCAAGCTGAAGTTTGAACCATAGGCTGTGAAGATAGAAATCGAGGCAGGAAAAATAGCGATACTATCTAATAGTCAGGCCACCTTAAGTGTGATTTCAGGAACTAGGATAAACTTCAAACTGGTTCGGAAAACACGAGTAAAATATAGGAACTTGTACTTGAACTCAGATTCCGGGTTACACCGGCATTTCCGAAAATGAACTTGCGGCGGATCAGAAGCGGCGCTGCGAACAGCATGATAGGGAGATAGAGAGCTTTTGCGAGATTGGAAAACATACCATTAAGCAACTACTAAGAGCAGAGATAAGAGCAAAGACGGACCACAAGCTGGATGGATATCCCGGACCTCAGACAGGCCAAGCTACTACTCAGCTCCTATAATTTACATGGGCTCAAAAAAAATTATCACAACTAGAGAACAATTTTATTAGGATTCTGAATGGTTTGCTTACTGGACACTGTAGATTGAAAGGACACTTGAACACACTGGGCATCTCCAGCTCTAGAACTTTCAAAATCTGCGAACTTTAGGAGTAGTCCTCGTCAGCTGTATGCTCAGTAGGGTACAAAATAGCAATAACATTATTATTATTATTATCGAGCGAGATTTTGTGAGCAACTTTTTTATTAACTCAATTGATATAGATTCGTGTAACAAGCGCCTTACGTTTTTTCTGCTCGCATTTTCCTCATCTCTTATCTCGAAAACCGTGCTAGACAAAACTAAACAGTTGCCAGATTGTCATTCAGCGAATCTAAATAAACCAGAAAGATTACATTTGAGACAAAATTTCAGCTATCAAAGCAGTCTCTGAAGCATAGAAACTGCAGCTCATTAAAAAGTCATCGTTGTGTTCAAATAGAACCTATTCAAATATACATTTAAATTTGCCAACTTCAAACTATTCACGAGCTTTTTCTTTTGATGTACTCACCAGAATTTAAATGTGTATTTCGATTCCCTTAAGTGTACATCATTTTCTTACAAATATTATTATAACAAGTTCTGAGAAATGCTTTTGGGCAATAACATTTTAAACTGTTGAATATTTAACAATATGAGATCCCGAACAAACACACACGTACCTAAAACCCACACACACACACACACAGAACACACTAAGTCAAATCTCTCATATAAAAACACATACATATGAAATCATCCAATGTGGTGGACGCGGTGCACCACTCGAAGTATCCGGGCGGCATTCTCTTGCGTGCCCGTATGTGAGGCACACACACAGACACAGGCACTTACACGGTCTCATACACACTCATACACTCACACAAACAACTAAATTATGCAAATTCTAAAAGCTGAGAAATAAAAACAACCCAGAGCTGTGACATACAAATAACAGTAAAGATATACTCACTCACACACACGCACGTGCACATATGCAGCTTGACATATAAATTCCATTAGAGCTTAAAAAAAGATATAAAAAAGTCATAATGATGTGCGTACTTGTGCCACTGTGACAACAATTTGCACGCTGAAAAAAAAAACAGAAACCGGAAAAAAGAATCTAGCAGCAACTTAAAATACTCAACTCAATACTCATACTACGCTGCGTATGCGTAATATGCAATTCAGTTGAATGTTTTTAAAAACTTTGGCAAACTTTTACCCAAACATATCGTATAAACAAACAACTTCAGAACTTCAATCTACAAACTAAACAGCAAAGAGCGCTCAAAATTAATTGGCTTGGGAGTTAAGATGAATAAAATACAACAAAAAAAAAACGAACCCACTCAAAGCAGCCAGCTTATTATACACTTTCCGAAAAAAGGTACATTTATTTGTCGGTCAACTTTTGAGTATATTCTACCAAGCATTTTTAAAGTAGTTTTTCGTTTTTATGTTCCGATTAACTAGACGTTGTATATGATAACTCAGCTATTCTAACTATCTAACTGTAATTCAGTGAATGCAAAACTACCAAACAAGTATATAATATAAAAGAGATAACATCAAAGATGAATATAGGATAGTACACTGTTTTAAGAAGAGATGATATAAAGTGACTTCTTCTAATATGCTTTCTAGTATATAATTCCATAACCTCAAGCTAAATATCTATAATTTTATCTCCAAAAGATGCATAAATTAACGGGTCTAAGCTGTTTGCTGACAAGATGATGCAAATATACGAGAGATTTAAGCGATTTATAAAAAGATGATGCAAAATGATCTGGGGTTTCAAGAGGTTTTTTATCATATGAAGTAATAATTTAAGTGAAATGTTTCTTTAATATTTTTTCACAATAATTACCCATATTGAAAGCATGTCTGCAAAGAATTGTTTTTATATGTATATTTGCTTTTAAATACTATCGCGCGTTATCTTTGTTTCGATTAACAAAGTAAAATAATAACACTATAAGCAATCATAGATAAATAATGTTAAAATGTGTTCTGCGGGAAATTTATGTTTTTTTATGTAAAGACGATGCAATATTTTTATAAACTGCCTAGGGTTATTTTAGCCTATTAAGAAATAATTCACCTTAAATCTTTCAGACAAGTCATCAGAGATATGAAAAAAAAAGGAATTAGGAATGCTTTAAATGTTCCCTCAATAGATGATGCGAGAGTTTATTGAAATAATAAAAAAAAAATATTAACTAATAATTCACACCAAATCTTTCGTGTACGTCATCTATCAAATTATAATTCAAGAAGCTTCTTAATCACTTCTGCAAAAGATTTTCGAGCAACAACATTTTAAGCAGTACAAGACAGTGATGCTGCTTGTGTGGCTGTGTCTGTTAGACCGACTCGCTCGTAGCCTAAATTGCGAAAGAGAAAGAGCAAAAACTAGGCACAGGTTTGCTCTGTCTTGGAATTGGTCGTTTTTCAGAAAGTCGACTCAATGAATCGGCCAAGGATTCCACTTAATTACTTTCATGCTCTTTGACAAAAACAGTATCAGTGACTAAGCGTACACGTCTGCATTTGACGATTGCCTGAGCTGAACTTCGTCTTAGACCGTTTCTATGGCGCTATTTATACATTTCTAAGCTTTTGGGTGAAATGGGCCACTACCAAGATTAGGTGGAGGCACACATGCTCTGAATGCTACCCAACAGGTTACTAGACAGGTGGACCCAATGGGCCGCAAATAAGATTTGAAGGAGGCGCATACGGTCTGGAAGCTAATAAGCGGAGCAGGCACTCTTGATGCTTCCCAACGGGCCGTTACGAAGATTAGGTAGAGGCTAGATGATATCCAACTAGCCGCTACTCAAGATCATATGAAAGCTAATAGGCGTAGCAGCCAATATTCATACTTCCCATCGAACCGCTAAAAAGATTAGAAGGAGGCTCACATGGTCTAACCAACGAGCCGCTCCCCAAAATCATGTGGAAGCTGATAAGCGGAGCACCAAATCTTGATGTTACCCATTTTTTGTAATAACGCAGAGTTACAAAGAGTGGAACTATTGGCAGATTTTGAATTCAAAGCAAACAACAGAACAGCATTTTTGTAGAGTATCCGATATTTGAAGTGTCACAAGAGCCAATTCATTGTGTACGTTTTGCCACCTTCGATGGACTTCAATCAGACCGTGCAACCTTGCGGCAACTAAATCAAAACTTTAGCAACCAATTGATGAAAGTGAAAGAAAAGCTATCTATCTACCAATTTTCTTTGTTGCATGCTTCAAGTATAAACCTTGATGTGTTAGTCTGAAATTGGTTCTTGTTTGTTTGCTATTGGTGTTGTTGTTGTTGTTGTTGTTGCCTTGCTTTGTCACATTTCCATTATTTTGTCATTGATTTTATATATATTTGATTTACACGCTGACAATGTGACAGCGAGTGAAAAAGAGAGCAGATGTCGTTCTGGGCGTCTTTTGTTGCAACGTAAATATCCATTTATTTGCAAGACTTGCGAAACATTTCAATTTCCGAAAGAACCTAAAAACCAAGTTACGCACATATTACATACATATAGTATGACGTATAACACATACACATATGTATATGATGTACAGCTAACAAGGACAACAAAATGTTTAAATGCCAAGAATGGCGACGAAACGAGGCATCAAGAAGTGGGAAACTATGGCCACAGGCGCACTTTAAGGATTTCATTAAAAGAGTGAGCGCAGTAAACACTGGCAAGGTCCAACCAAGTTGTAAATGTTTGTTTGATGGCCCAGGAAAATGTTGTGTTGGCTCAATGCCAGCTTACAGCTTATATATATTTTTGTAGCCAACTTTCAGACGCTACAGAAAAACAACAACAACAGCAACGAAACAAAGCAAACCAGACGTGAAATATTGAAATCATGGCCAAAAGCATATGCTGCCAAGAAACACAGCAACAACAATACAACAACAAGAAAAGGGTTGCCAGGATGGCCTAGACATTTACCCATGATTTGCCTTTGAGTGGCCAAAAGACCTGAGGCCTTTGGTCTGCCATTGTACTAACTTTAGCATTGTCTGCACTTTTGTTAACTTTACTTTTTTGTGCATATTTGCTGAAATATTTACACTTTTCCAAATTACAAACAAACAAACACACAAATGTGTTTGAAATGCATTAAATTAATGCACAAATTCATATTTCGAACACTTGCTGCTTTCAATTTGTCGCCCACTCGGCGTATACTTAATCCCATGGCTTAACATTGTTAATGGAAATCCATTAGCTGCATTATTTTGTATATATTTATAAGTTTAATGAGCTCGTTTTTCTACGAAATAAATTCCTTTAACAATCTTGCTTCATTTTGTTTCTCTTTGCAGTGCGATGTTTTCGATGAAATCGATTTATCGGATTTGTGTTACTTTGAGTGCGGCATCAAGAACGTAAATCACAGTTTTCAGGTAAGTTCAAGTCTCGATGAACAAGCTAATTAACGCAAAAGTTGTTTTCAAAGTTGCACCTTATAATTCCACTCTTAAAAACTGAAATTTTCATGAATTTTAGGTTCTTTAATTAACTAGCTTTGTGTCCGAAGCTTTGTGCGCGTTCGTTGAAATAAGTTTTTAATTATCCTACGCAACTTCTTGCTGTTGAACATGAACTCGTTTATTTATAGAAACGTTGTTTATTTTGCTAACTAGTCTTGTTCTGGCAGGGCTTGTTGTGGTACACTATTTAACAAAACACATGCCCATCACTCAAACATAACTGTCCAGTTGATTTGGTATTGCTAAGTCCATATCCTGCAAATGATCTCTTAATGAATCTCACGAGTGACTTATCATTACTCGTAAAAGACGAGATTGACACTTTTTGCCCTCTTGATTGGCGTAATGTTCCGGCTGAGGCTTATATGCTTCGCGCGCTCTAGTAGTTAACTCGCCTTCTATATTATCCTCCTGATTAGTCGCCTCCATTCAAAAGCCACATGGAACAACTCTCTTGCAGAAGCTTCTTTACCCATATGCATATGACCGAGCCAGCAGAGACATTGCGTATTGATTCGCTCGACTAAGGATGTCAATCTCGTCATCGATCTTGAAAAACCTGTCATTTCATCGCGACAGTTGTTTTAATATTCCTACTTTCCGCTCCAACTCTCCAAGGGTATATTCAACAGACTGCGTCATACCCCATGCTTCAGCGCCTTAAAGGAACACGGGAAGGATGAGCGTCTTACAGAGTGTTAGTTTCGTCTGGCGAGAGTGGTCTCTACTGCTCCTTTGCGTACTGATGCTAAAGTAACATCTATTGGCAAGAGTAATTCTGGGGTTGATCTCCATGCTGGCATCGTTCTTTATTGTAACTGTGTTGCCAAGTTAGACGAAATCCTTGACAACATCTAAAGAATAGTTTTCAACATCAATCTGAGAGTCGTAACTTATTACGCTTATTACGATCGACGATATCGATATGCGTATGCAAGCAACTAGACACCCTTATAGAATACAGTCCCGTTCCGATGTACTTCAACCTTTCGCAACACATTCTCTATCAAATGTTTAAAGAGGTCGCAGAAGAGGACATCGCCTTGTCTGAAGCCCCGCTTGTTATCGAAAGAATCGGAAAAGCTTTTTCCTACGTTGAAAGAGCTGCAATGATGCTCAATGTCATTCCGAATAGTCGTGGCTTAAGTATCGTACACAAACGCTTCATACCATATTAGTTGACGCATACCTTGGGTCAGTTTTCTTGAACACAAGGCAAAAGACACCGATGAGCCAATCTTCGGTCAATTGTCACATCTAAATATAATCTGCAAAGAACTCCTGCATGTACCCTAACAGGATGTTACTTATGTGTGTGACTACCAAAAGGGAAGTTCGGTGCTGCATAAAAACCTATGACTGGGCAATAGATATAAATTTTGAGTTCTATGAATCACTAAATTGAGGTTAAAAATCATGCAGCTTCGGCGGGCTATAAGTTGTGCGTACCTTCCCAAACTATCAAATGCAATTTCTGTATAAGATTAACTGTTCTTTACCAAGAAGGGTTGCACACGCTTTCTTCTCGATTTTAAACAAAAGATAGTTGCGCGCCATTGCTCTTAGCAGGATTGCCGAAATGTTAAAGCAGAAATCTATCACTTTCTTCAAAATTGCATAATTAAAGTAGCAAGCTAGCGCTAAAATACAACAATCAATGGAAAAAAGTAAAAATACCATAAATACCCAACCCTATAAATAAACACGCTAATTACATAACCAATTTTTGAAAAGCGCAGCAATTATAAGTTTCTTGGAAATAGTATCGCTTACGGTATTAGAAATAAATATTTCGACAATCGTTTAAACTTTGAATGCCACGAAACGCCCTTAACTTTCCTTTGTGAGTGTGTAATTACTTGATTATAAGCAATATATGTACCGTATTACGTATACGCACTGGTTGCAGCTGAACAGAGATAATGCAGTACTTATATTAAGCTGCTTATTGTGATGTTGTTGTTGTTGTCCTTGTTGATGCAACTATCGGTTGCAGTTGTTGTTGTTGTTGTTGTTGTAGACCACATCTTATGACCAGTACATTAAGCTTATGTAAACAAAGAGCTTATATTCCTTAGAGTAAGTACTGCAAAGCCGTGCAACTAACCGTTAATTAAATTGTTGAAGCCACAAATATCGCCCATTATAGACAGCCAGTGTGTGTGTGTATTTTCTAACGGTATCGCATGCATCAAGTTTAATGGCGCGTGCCAAAGTTTGTGGCTATAAACACACACATTTTTGGTAGGTTACGTGTCCAAAATAGTTAACAACTGTTTAAACCAAGTTTTTGGACGTGAATACGTTTGAGTGCCACATAGTAACTGTGTGTGTGTGTGTGTGTATGTAAGTAAAAAAATCGTCAGGGTTCTCCAAATGCCGAAACATCATTTAAATGTGTTTGTTAGAACTCGATACGATTCCTTTGAGCACCATATTTGATTTTATTTTATAGTTCATTCATAGAGATATTTACATTTTATTGAATTTTATTTCCAGTTCATTTTTATACTTTATTGAATACAACATTTATGGCTGCTGTTTGTGCATTTGACATGAAGTATTTGAACTGCAAATTTCTCTATGCATTTGTAATAGAGTTTCTAGATTCTTATTTGCTTTTCTGTCTGCAAATCAAATTGAATGTTTCACATTTGATTCATATTGTACCTGGATTTTTAATGAAAAGTTTGTGTTATCAAACATTGGTATTAATTGTTTTTTTCTTGAATATACTTTTTGGGGGTAATACTATAATGCACAGTGGGTCAAATGTAAATAGCATTCATAAGAATGCCAATCGAATTCGAGTTTTGGTATATTGAAAACAGTGTATGACTTCAACGATACGTGTTGTACTTACAAAACCTGTCGTTTTCCCTTCGTTTCTTATATGGTATGAGAGCAGTTTTCATACAGACTTTGGAAGCTATTTGTAAGAAGTTTGAACAGCTTCATAAATCTTAGCGTTTTTCATCATTTTTCCTATAAACGTTGCATTACATGCTATGCAAGCTGAGAAAAAGGAAGACTTCTAAAAAGTATTGCAATTTTTGGAACGAAGAAGGCATTTAGAGGTTTAGAAAATGGTATAAGAGTTGCAGGGTAACATAAATCGTTCGACGTTCCTCGCTGTTGTAGCTTAATAGAGCATAAGCCGAATTGGCTATTTTGACATCTAAGTTTTAGCTGGATGCGATGTTAATATTTGACTGTGGCGATCTTAAACAAGGAAAAAAAATTGTTAACAACAAGTTTGTAATTCAAATGGAATAAGAGTAACGGAATCATTCAAAATCTTACAAAAGTGTTTTGGGGCCTCCACTCTAGGGAGAACAAAATATTCCGATGGCATATGGCATTCAGTGAGGGTCGGAAAATCGTAGAGATCTTTCCTTATGCAAGTCATCCATCCACCTCTGTTAACGACGATAACATCGAAAAAATGATGCAACCATTGTGTTTGCATTAGAGAGATAGCAGAGTTAGCTCAACATTCCTTATGGATCGACCCAACATATTTTGGTCTATGTTGCGCTTGATTGCGAACATTGCTCAATAGTAAGCCAGAGAAGTGTTCCCTTCACTACCTCAGCGTACCCTGTGCTTCCACTACCAGCTATTTCACTGCATCTCTGCAGGAAAACGCTCCGTTACTAATTCCTTCGGCCAGAAGCTTGACTTTTTGGAAGAACTTCCTAACGTCATTCCTGCTGCCGCACATCTCTATTTGCTCTCGTTTGCGCTTTTCCTGCTCGTGACAAGAAGATACAACTCAGGACAAGAAGATACAACTTTCAAAGTGACCATCACGATATGCTTACTTAAAGCCTATCGAGAACAACTTGAGACAAGAAGATTTCATGATATGATCTCTTAAGTGATATTCGTTTTATTTAATTTATCGTAAGATTTTTCTCAAAATCCGAAACAAAATTAGCAATGCGTGCTATGAACGAATTGAACATCTTGAGAAGTGAAGATTTGATGAGCAGTAGTAGTATCCAGTCAACTAGAAATCGGCGGCTGGGCTGAGTCTGTAATGCGCCTGACAACAGCAAGGGGTTTGACGAGCATATATAAATATAAGTCATCTGTCATCTGTTTCAGCTACGTAAACAATTACCAATACCATTACTATATATTATATGCACAGTTGACCTATAAACAGACTAAGGTCAGGTGGCTAACCGCCTAAAATTATACCCTTGTCACTTGCCATGCTGCTTGATTGATTAATTGACCTCACTAACCATTCATCATTTTCAGCTGTAATATCCTTACTGACATATAATCAAGACAATCACACGCAGCTCCCCTAATCCCCCTCAACGGGCAATCAAAGTATAACAACCTATAATTTCTGCGCAACACTCAGAACGCACGCTTCGCTGCCCTTTGGAAGCATGGGAATCAACCAATACATATAAATTTAAGCACATACAAATACAAAATGGCTGTCTCTTAAGATGGCCAACCTACTCATGGCCCAAAGGGATTGTCGTATACTTCAAAACACGCTTATGTCGCACTCAACCGATAAAAAACAATAAAAACAGAGGCATATTATAGGGGTAGACGTAGGCGTTGGTAGGCTCCAATATCATTTACCAAAACAACGAGAAGGCCAAAAACAAAATAAAAGCAATTTCAAAGCCCAGAAAAACGAGCTTTAGGCCATGTTATGAGCTGCTGCCTCTTGGATAAATTTATTATTAATATCATTTCGTGCACATAAAAATATATAAAATTTGTGCTTATTATTGCGCACTTGCACGCCACAACAAAAACAATAACGACAACAACAACAGTAGCAAAGAGAAGCAACAGCCTTTAAGCAAAATATTCTATTTCCCGTATGATTATACGGCGTACAAAGCCGAGCCCGGAACAGTACACGGACACGAACCAGAGTGCCAAAACCAAAGTTCAAAAAGAAGCATGGAAAATAAATGCGCTAATTTTGCGCATCAAATGCTGTGCATTCGTGTATAAAGAAATATAAATTTAAATATGTGAGCGCCTTTTACCAGGCTCTTCAGCAGGCGCAGGAACATTAATTTCCAGAGGGCCGAGGATGTGTATTAGGGTGTACCACAGGGGCTGCTTATGCTAATTTCGCATGCAGAACGCGCCAAAAGTAAACATTTTGTTTAGATTTCTTGTTGCTTTTGTTTTAGCAACAATAGAAGCTACGATTGATAGCATTTATATAGAAATAACAAGTGGAATAGACAAATAAATCGGTATTAACCATCGAATAGCAAACACGCTTTTAGCGAACTTTCCAACGTCCAAGGATAGGCTGCCAGGCTATCTGCCTGCCACACTTAGGCCGTATTTCCTCGAACTCACTCCTCCCCCATTAACCAATAGATACAAAATCAAAGGGGAGACCATCCAGATTCAGCGACAAAGTCGCGATCTTTTTCGGACAGGTTGGCAATGTTATTTAGGAAGTATTTGTCTAGATATTTGTGACGGAGACATGAGGCGGACATGAACAGAAGAGATGCTCCATCGTTTCATCCTCTTCCTCGTCCCAACAGCTCCTGCAAAAAGCATTGAAAGGGACCCGAAGCCGGGACGCATGAGCGCCAATCAGCCAATATACTGTGACGGCACGTATAACTACAGAACATCTCTTCCTGTTGTTTATTTTAGGCTAAGTTTGTTTGGCTATACGGCAATTTGCCATGTTTTTCCATTTTTCTGTGCATTCAAAAATTTAGATTTAGCTCAAATCAGTGTTGGCATACTCAGAATGAATGTGAACCATGAGCTGGCAAAACACCTCTTTAAAAAAAGAAGATCAAGTCGCTAAGTCCATACATTAAAATATAAGTTTTTTTTATTCTTTTATATTTTAAAATTCATATCGATCAGCACTAAGGTTTCCGAGTTATATGGGATTTCTTAGCAACTTGCGAAATGTCCATTTTTTTTTTGTTAAAAAAGTCGTGCTCTAAAAAAATAGTTAGATTCGATACAAGCGACCTCCTCCTTGCTGCCTAGTTATATTTGAAGAGAAATATTGGCTTGTATTTATAAAAAAGTTATCACCGCCCCAAGCGAAGCCCCGCGAAAAACTAAGTATTCGGCGTATAAGTATAGTAGCAAGTATACTATGCATTCGCAGAGGATGTTTCATTAAAATAAACGTTACTTGATATAGGCACATACCGCAAAAATGGATGACTTGAAATTTTTGGAATTTCGAAGTTAAATTGCCAAAGATTTGATGCTTCATGGGATTCACCTTTTCATATTCAACTTGGTTTTGTTCTTCAACTTAATCTTCGCCTTCCCCATCATATTCATTTTCATATTCGTTTTCATATTCATCTTCATATTCCACTCGAATGTTTCATCTTTCCTTCATTATCATCTTCATCTTTATCACTATCATCATCATCATTATCATCATCATCCTCAGTATAATAATATTTTATGCATTCCTAGCCCATGAATATCTGCTTTGTTTAAGCACGGATTGCTTGATTTTTTTCTCTGAGTGTAGATATATTTCAAAAGTTTCGCTCTTAATTTTCCTTGTCAGGTATGAAACTACTTTCTTCGAAAAGACATTTCATCCATCACAACTACTAATCTAAGCTATTCCTAAAAAGGCCAATAAGTAGTAAACAAAAAAGTTACGCGAATTTAAGGTGTTGGGTATAAGAACTCCAGTTTGCTTAATTTGCAAACTATCACGGATATCTCTCTTATTACATTCTATTTATATTGCTTTAAAATCATGCAAATGTGTCAATACTGACATTTCCCAAAAACAACTTTTGGTGTTGCCTTTTAAAAATAAGGCAGCTTCCAATTACAGGGTATCAGAAAAAAATAAATATTGAACAAATACACCAATTGGGCTTTGACAGGACCCTGTGTATGTGTGTGTGGATGTGCGTGTTCGTGCATGTTCGTGCATGTTTGAGTGTATGTGTAGCTTTTGTATATTCGCTTGGTGGATTTCTGTTTTGTGTTTTGCGAGGTGCTTAGGCAAATTTTCTTAGAGCTACAGTGTTAGGTGGCAACTCGGAAACCGCAGCCCAAAGATGCCAGTGATTGCTTTCGGGGCTTAGGCCCTGCTAACGGTAAACAGGAAATGATGCTGCTTATATTTTGTTTGACAACGGGAAACAAGAGAGAATGCGAACCTTCCTACTGATGACAGCCGTTAGTCACAGCCGTTAGGCATACATAAGCCAACTTAGGATACGATATATCGAAATTCATACAATACAATACAGAACAGAACCATGTACATACATATATTTTATTGCTTTATTTATATTGGCTGGCAGTTTCTGACATTTGATAGCCGAATAGAATAATCGACAGTTCCCTTGGGGCATTGAACCTCAATGTATGCGGGGTCAACAGATGTCTCGAGCATTGAACTAAGCAATCTCTTATACTATAGGTATAGCTGGACTTTAGACTTTTAGAATGAACTGTTATGCGCTTCTAACTAATTAAGCAATTTTTTTTTATACCCCAAGCAAATTGCGAAAGAATAAAGCAAAGTTTGTACATCAAATTTTATTAGGCTTCATTGCTAAATTAATGTTGCCAATTTGACGCTGCTCGTGGGGTTATCAAACACTTTTAAGAACTCGCATAAATTTCTTTTTTTAATAAAAAAATATATGTACTAATTATAAGTAACTTTTGCTAATTAAGATTTGCTTCACGCAGATCCAAATAAACACAAAAGCAAATCCGCTTCATTTATTAAGCTCAAAAACCATAAGCCCAAAAAATATGAACTTGATGCTAAAAATTCAATTTGGTTTTTTGTAATTTTTTTCATTTAAACCAAAATGATGTTTACAAACACCATAGACACACATACACACACAATTTGGACAAGTTCGTCTGTCTGTCCGTCTTTCTCACTGCTTATCAGGTCCCTCAATTTTAAAGCAAGAAAAGCTACATTGATTTGAAAGTTGTCTATGTGGGTAATACTTGGACTTTCATATGCAATTCGAAAATTTGATAACCGAATTCATGATGTTCGGTGTCAAAATTTTTAGCTTTAGAAAGAACTGAACTTGATTGCCGAATAAGTTCATTTATTCCGATTGTCTTGAGATTAAAACGACATTTAAGTACTTTCTTAAAAAATTTGGACCATCAACTTTTTCCTTGAGTTGAGATTTCTATTTTAAGAACACATACACCTTTTTGAGAAGCAAAACTATTGAAAAGTATTCCTAGCTTGTTTTCCGAGTCTATTTTCGATTTCAATACCCTGTATACATAGTGTAAAAGAGTATTTGAGATTTGTGCAATGTAGTATAAAACAGGCGGAAGATTATGTGGCAGTCCATATATTCCATATGAACAAATTCTTCGCATTGACTCGGATAGCGATTGCACCATGTCCGCCTGCCAGTCTGTATGAGTTGCTAGACTCATAAAAATCATAAAAGCCTTCCTTCCTTAACTGTCCGTAACAACCCGTTACCGGGCTACGGACTGATTTAGAGCACTCCTCCAAGCGCATCTGATTTGCGAGCGCCATCTCCAATCGGTGATACCAAAGGTAGCTAGTGTGCTCTCTATCTGGTTCTTCTACGGAGACTTTGTCTTTTCCTTCGTCGCCTTCCTTCAACAACCGTAAATAAGACCTTTCTCGCTGTAGCTCTTCATCCATTCGCACAACATGAACCAGCCAGCGGAGCCGCTGGATGATACTTCGCTTGACTACGTCAATGTCGTCATAGAGCTCATGCAGTTCGTCGTCCCATCGAATGAAGCCAACGCGCCAAAAAAATTAAGGAAATTGGAAGGAAGAGCGCCTCTTCTCGCGTCTGGCGAGAGTGGTCTCTACTACTAATTTACCTACAGAGACCAAAGTAACATATATTGGCAAAAGGATTCTCCGATTGATCTACATGCTGAACCATCTATTGAACCACATAGATAAAATGAAAATTTGGAAAAATAGTCTTCGCCAGACTTTGTCAAGAAAAGCGTGAAAAAACCTCCGCTAATCATGCAAATAATCATTTCTAGCAAATCTTCTTCTTAACTGACCATAACAACCCGATATCGGGTTACGGCCTGTTGTAAATACATTCTATCATTGGAATTGTGGTTTTACATGGCGGGTCCCAAACCCTCCGCACAACCTTGTTAAGGCCTGAGGTAGCTCTACTAGTCTCGAAGGACCCAGTGTCATTGTTAGTCGCCTCATACGACAAGCTTTGACCTTCGACCACACGAGGAAGCTTTTCTAAGCAAATAACCCATTGTTAATAACGTTTTTGTTATAAGCAATTATATTATTTTTATGTACAAACAGCATTTTGTTTTCAAACTTATAAAAAATCAACGTTTTAAACAAATAGCCATTTTGATTTTGCCAATTTAGGAATATACAAATTGCAAATGATGCAGTTTTACGCCTTTAGTCTTCCACAGTACAAATAGCCGATTTCATGCCTTTTCAACTATACCAAAGCTCGCCTTGTCGTCGACATTCGAAGACTTAATACACGCTCTTAAAAGCTGATTACGAAAAAGAGAAAAGAAAATACGTTATAACAACGTTTGTTTTACAATTTTGTTGTTGTTTTTTTAGTTAAAATAAATTTTTACCTGTGTAAGACGCAACATATGCAAGCGAAACTTATATTCTGCAAGCCGCAAGCATTTAAGCTTTCGAATGGTATAGGTTTCACCTGAAAACGTTGAGTTATTGCGAAGTAATCGGTACCACACTGAATTTTTGCTTAGCGTACTTATATGTAGATAACCTTTTTATAATGTCGAATTGCGCAAACCGTTTTATAAACATACAAAGCAAAAAACCTTATGGAAGTGAAAGCAAAGAACCATTTCTATGCAAAATAATGCATGCACTACAGTCTTCAATGTAAAAAACATTCTTGATTTCTATACGAATAGCCTTTTTAAGTCTGCCAATTGAAGCATTTAACCTTGTTTTTATGTTGATAGTATATGCGAAAAGCTTTACTACTTTCGGCCAACAAACTTTTTTAGCAAACAATCGAAATGCTTATTTTTAATCTAAAACATAATTTATAGCAGCGGAAAAAGCTTCTTCTCAGTCAGATTCAATAGAAATTGGAAATTGTATAGATTTCGTATTCTATCGAATGTCTATAAACTATTGCTGCCGTAAGAAAGAACGCTTAAAAGAAGAATCTTAAGGGTAGAGGTAACCTTCGTCACATCTGTGATACTAATTCAAGTTATTTTAGCTGTCCCAACTTATCATGCTTCCGAATTCAGCAAATCAATTGAAATTTTGCATATTTCCACAACTTTCAGAGATGAACTTGCGCCCAACTAAAGACAACATCTGTCATTCACTATTGTGCAAAACTTTTGCACTTTCATTCAACATTTCGTAAAGGAAACGCAATTCATTGAAATTCAGTCAAAATTCAGCTACAAAACGAACCTTTTGGCTTATTGTTTGGCCAACTTGGATTCAAAGGAATTTCTTAAACTGCTTTTGTCTGTAGCTTGTTTTGCTTTTCATAAGCGCAAAGTATATACCTTTTAAATATATATAATGTATATTTATATAATTTATGTGCGTTACATTAAAAATTTTGTCAAGTCAGTTAGAATTCTGTGAAAGTTGATGATGTTGGCAAAAGTTTCCTTCAGATTACAAAAATTCCAAATGCCTACAAGGAACAACCAAAAAATTTTTCAATTAATTTAGCTTTAATATGTTTGTCTGTACTTACATATATACAACGTTAGATACATATGTATGTGTGTTGTAACCGTTTTTGCTCATTTAGGCCACGCACGCAAAAGGGCGTTGCCAAATCTCTAGGAACATGTTCAGACATGTTCTGGATGATCTATTATGTATTGTAGGGAGTGCTGCTGAAATGGGACTAATCATTTATCTTGATTTTGGCTTTTTGGGTCTTACAGAGCAGAACGGTTAATTAGCCTTGAACATGTACAACTTTAAATTATAGAATAATTAAAAACATGTTACATCCAAAACATGCTTACATATTTCTTTTATATACTCACAAAGCATATACCATTCATACATATACCCTTAGACATGGGCTCCCAGAGGCAAGGAGCATGTACAATTTGTGAGACCAATCAATATGATTGATTACCTTATATCAATATATTGAAATTGTATGCGGGTGTGAATATATATGTTTTTGTGTGTGTGTGTGTGAAATTGCTTGCGAATTACATCAATTATGCAAAGTGCCCAGCTTATTATACATATATATGTACGTAAGACAATACAACACAACACCAAACACCATCTCACTAATTGCTCCGCATTGTGGCAATGGTATGCGCAACATGGCGTATACTTAATGCGCCATTTATAGCGCACATAAATACACGCACAGCCAAACGGCTTTCATATTGTGTGCTAATTTAAAACACTAAACTTTCAATGTTATTCATATATTTGAACAAAAAGTTTCGACACTTTGAATTGCCTTTAATTTAAATTTTATTATTGCAATCACAGAATAACACAACGATATTAAAATGGCAATTGGAGAACTGAGACTAAAATTATATAGCTATCTACAAAGCAGGGAAGTAAGGCACTACTAAGTTATGGCCTGATTTATCCTAACCAAAGGCAGTAAGATTGCTCTCTACCTGATCCATACAACGGAGACCTGGCCTGCCACTTCGTCGCCTTCCTTCAATAGCCGTATCAATACGCACAACAGGACAGAGCAACTGGAGACGCGATGTCATCGTAAAGTTCATAGAGTTCGTCGTTCCATCTAATGCTATTGTCATTGTCAACACGTAAAGGGCAAAGATCTGACGGAGTACTTTCCACTTAAACACTCCAAGGGCATGTTTATCAGACTGTGTCAATACCCACCTTAAGGCAAAACGGGAAGGATGAGCGTTTTATAGTGTGTTAGTTTCGAATTTTGTCTGGCAAGAGTTGTCTCTACTACTTATTTACCCACTGACACCCAAAGTAACATATATTGATAAGTGAAACCCTGCTTGATCTCTTCATTGTGACGGTGGTGCTAAGGCAAACGAAATCCTTAACAACATCAATAGAGTAGTTTTCAACATCAATGTGTGAGACCAACAGCTACGTCTCTCTAATCAAAGGAAATATATTTGCCTTGCTCTCATTTATATCCTGACCAAACCTGGCAGATTCGCTATCAATAGCAGCAAAGGGTCCGTGCCTTCTAAAATCGGTGATACCAAAGGTAGCTAGGGTACTTTCTACCTGTCCCTTCGTCGCCATCCGACCGCATCCGCACTGAAGACCTTTCTGGCAGAAGCTTCTTCATCCAAAGGCACAATATGACCTAGCCAGCATAGACACTGGATCTTAATTCGCTTGACTATGTCAATGTCGTCGTAGAGCTCATGGAGTTCGTCGTTCCATCCGGTGCGGTAGTCGTTGCCAACGCGTAGAGGGCCAAAGAACTTACGATGTACTTTCATTTCATTTTCAGGGTCATAAAGCAAAACGTGAATGATGAGAGTCTTATAGAGTGTTAGTTTTGTCTGGCGGGAGTATTCTCTAATACTCATTTGTTTACTGAGATCCAAGTAGCATCTATTGCCAAGAGTTGTTCTCCGCTTGATCTTTCTACCTTGTCGGAGCTGCGTGTGTTGCTCAACGTCATTCTGCAAAGTCGTACCAACCTTGCAGGATTTCCAAACTCAGACATTCGTGCATATACGCAATCCTCCAAAGGGCTATCATATGCTGTTTTATAATCGACAGTGGGTGTCGATTTGGTGTTCGTGAATCTCTTCCAGGATTTGGCGTTGTGTTATATAGATATAATTTGCTTATGAGAGCATCTGGACACTGTTAAAATACAATACAACACCGCTAGGATATTTTTCCGGCCTCTTGCAACACATTCTCCATCACAAAGTTGAATAGGTTTCTGGAGAGGGTAAGTCAAGGCACTTTTTCCAGCGTGAAAATATTGCACCTTCGTCAGACACACTTGGATTTCTGTTGCTTGCTTGGAATGCGTTGATTAACTAATTAACCTTCTTAAACTTGTCGAGTTAAAAAAGATTCAAATTTTTTTAAATCTGGAAGTATAACAACTTACAAGGATGCCATTCATTTAGTTTGGATCCCTAGATAACTTTTATATCATCTGTCTGTCGATCTATTTTTATGACATTGTCTTGGGTTCCTTCAGTCCAATGAGATCAAAGTTCAAATTAGGCCTAAAAACGCACTTAGTTCGAACACAGATAAAAATTGGTGCTCTTTTCACTTGCGGTCTATTGAGTCCTCGAGTCCTTGACATCAAATCTTCATCAAAAGTACAGCAATCTGGAAGTCTGCCTCTCTGCTGAAAGAAAGCAAGTGCTCTCTTGTTTCGCTGCATTTCGGCCTTCTGCAACACACTCTATTATAGTTGTCATAGTTGAAGATGTCGCGCGTTTGTCTGAAACCTAAATCCTTTTTATAACTTTACGGAGCTGCTTGAATTGCTAGAGTTCATTCTGTAAAGTCTCACCAACTTTGCAGAAATATCGAACTCAAAGCGATCCTTCATCAGGCTATCGAATGCTACTTTATAATCGACAAAGATGTGCTAATTTGATATTCGTTATATATTGCAACCAAAAATCATATAACTTTAAATTTTGCGACCGTTAAGCAGATCAAGTTTGAAACTTACCTTTTGTGAGTGGGTAATGGTTGAAAGTACAAAATGGCGGCAGGATATGGACAAAACGTAGCTACGTACAAGCCTCTATTTCATGTATTATGCATTTTAATTTGCTACATTAACGGAAAACTGTCATATGGTAACACACACACACACACACACACACATAGACATCATGCTGGATGCTTTCTCTGCATAAATTATATGAACATGTGACATATCCTTCATACAGGATAATCATTAATACCATTTTTGTCTCTCTCCATATATGTCTACCTGTTTATTACCTTTCGCGATTACCGAGCTCGCAAATTACAAGCAAAAATATGGCGCTTTTATAGGGAGCACATAGTATAACTTTTCATTTGTTTCTCTTTGGCACTTAAATGTAAAAGTTGAAGTCCATGTTTCAAGAGCATGCAATTAAGCAGTAAGAACTCACACACACACACTTAGATATATGTTTATACGTACAAAAAAAAAGGAAACTCCATATTATTAGCTTTATTTTTTGGCAAAGTTTTCCAGCTGCTCGTGTTGTAAAACTTTTTTTTTGCCTTTTGAAATTTGATACAATAAAACGAAGTGTGCAGCAACTTGGCGCGGTTTTCATGTTTCTAAGAGTTTTTGTCGTTGTTGCTGCTGTATGCGTATTAGCTGTAAAACTTGGTGCTGCCAGGTAACAGCGCCTGGTGAAAGGATAACACACTTATGTGTATTGGCACTTAGCCCCTTCATATAGACACACTCTTGCCCTTGAACTTTGACATTTCCGGCTGTAAGCAAAAATCATAAAAAAAATAAAACATTTGGTATGCAAATGCGACGTAAAAGCTGACGCAGACAATAAAGTAGCTAAAACAAGCTTGGAATTACCACTTCATGCCACGGAAAATTCGGAAAAATCGTACTAAGACAGGAAAAAAACAGTCTGCAATTACTTGAGCCTAAGCTCTGCGCTGCCATTATTTTACTTTGCTTTTTTCAAAGACGAATTCTTAGAAACATTTTCCACGAGCTTCCGAACGAGTACGGAAAGGCAATAATACGTGCTGCTTAAATGAAACGACTTGAAAATTGTGTGTTAACTTAAGAGTTGCATCCCATTTATGGATTTCCCAACAAGCAACTAAATAAGTAGAAAAACTCAAACAAGAGTGGAACAGTTAAACCGAAAAGGAAAAGGCTTACTTGCAATATTAATCCTAAATGGTCCTTCTTATTTTACATACACTAAGGTTCTTCTTCGTCGAATCGACTATGTCAAGTTCTAAATAGTTATAACTTACTTTTTCATGAAAACATTTATACTTTGAAAATTCTTCGTCGTTTATTATATGAAGAAGAACAATCTAGGGTTAAAGCCTTTGGTGGCTTCGCTGCGCGTATTAGCTCACCCTAACCATGTGGAAATCGGGGCAGCTAACCAGGGCATACCACGAGGAGGTTGTGGGTCAACTCTATCAAGGCAGAGCAGGTATCACCAAAGCCCAAGCCAAGACCACGAATGATGGCAAAAAGCATCACTTTGATACTTAATTTGATAATAGAGATATAGCGGCCTGAGTGGAAACTCCTCAAAAATGCCAATATTCCTGAAATTTTTTAAATCTGAGGGTGGGAAAAAACTGACTATGTTGCGAAGGTAGCATAAACATTATCACCCGTTAGATTTCTTAAATATTGAAAAAAAGTTTGAATTTTGTAGTGTACATAAGACGAATCTATTCTATCGCATGAAAACTTTATAGTTTCAATTTCCGTTAATTACGTTTTTGTATCAATTAGCTTTTCGATATAGTCAGGGGTTCTTGGCTAAAAATCGCTTTTAATTTATATCTGGCATACCGACCAATTGCGATTGGGTCGAAATTTAGTTGAAAGAGATTTCTGGCACACCCCTGAGTATCTCATTTGTCGCTAATGAAACCGAAACTAATATGAGTTTTCTTTATATGTTGACTTACGCCATTTTGGCTCCAGGCTCCCACTTACAAGTCAAACTTTACTATTTAGATTTTGAATTTAAGTTGTCTAAGCAGAGTAAAAGCTCATCTGCAAAAATCTGCTCAGCATAACTATACAAGGGCATCTGAGCTTCGACAAGGCAAAGAAAACATTTCCACAGATTTCACTTGATATTTTTTGCTCTCGGTCATTCAACTCAAGTAGGTAATTGGGCGTTATTTTATGCTTAGCTAGTTCATAAATGAAAATAACTGGAGTGTGCTACGTGCTTAGTGCTGCGGCCATCCATATCAATTAAAAATCATTAGCCAGTTCTGGCCTAGCTGAGCTTTAACTGAGCAAATGAAATACGCAATTACCGGAAAAACAACAAAACCGGGAAAAACATAGTCAAAAAAAAAATGGAAGAAAAACAGAAAATGCAAAATTGTCGAGTTGCTGGTTGGTATGACGCAGACCTGTATAAATAAGTAAGCAAAATGGCCAATGGCAACTGGCAATGGAACTGACAAAGGCAGCCATTAAAATTTTAAAAGTAATTTCAACGTTGCTCTGCTTCAGTGGCGCCACCTGAGGCCGGAAGGGGAAAGCGAACACATTGCATGTTAATGAAAAAAAAGACGAATGAAACGTGTGCGCGAAATTTCAAATATTTTGGCAGCAATGCTCGCTTACCAACACTGGCAGTCGGACAGACAGATAGAGAGACGTACAAACGCACGCACACGGTGTTTTTTTGATGTGCGCATTAAGGGACAATGCGGCGTATGCGCAATTTGGTTGCTGCTGTTGCTGCTACCCATGAATATTTGGTCAAATGAAACGAAGGCGGCTTTAATGAATTTTGCCACATGTGGGAGTGTGTGTGTGTGTGTGTGTGTGTGTGTGTGTGTGTGTGTGTGTGTGTGTGTGTGTGTGTGTGTGTGTGTGTGTGTGTGTGTGTGTGTGTGTGTGTGTGTGTGTGTGTGTGTGTGTGTGTGTGTGTGTGTGTGTGTGTGTGTGCGCGTTGTCAGCATTCAGTTGCTGCATACCTTTTTTTTAATACAATATTTACTTATTTGATTGGAAGGCAAAACGCTCAAACACCGCACACACACACACACACACACACACACACACACACACACACACACACACACACACACACACACACACACACACATACACACACACACACACGCACACACACACAGACTTGTTTGTGTCTGAAGCTGCCGGCTACATATTATGAGTAAAAACCTCGAAATGGTTGCTTTTTATAAGATTATGTGTATGTGCGTCTGCGTGTGTCTTTGTACATAGTTGCCCGTAAGCGTTATACATGGATTTCCAGTATCGAGTTCTAATTTCAAAGCTTAAGATTATGTTTGGCGCTTCTGCTCCTTTTGAAGGAGCTGGAGAACGCTTTCAATTAAGGTTTTGGCAGCTTTAGTTATTATATTTTTTACAGTTAATAAGATTTCATGCACACAGACGGATACATAATATTTAATTCAAATTGATGACTTGGTTAAAGCCCAAACGCTTCATCAGATCCGTTTCATTTTGAAGAAGATACAAACTATGTAGTCGACGATTTTCGAGCTTAGAGCCAAATGTAATACACAACGCGGATGATGATACTGAATGTCGCATTGCAAGAAGAAGAATCAGAACTAGATGAAAATGAACTTGCTAATTGCTATCAATCTGAACCATAAGAGAAGCGTTTTATCATAACTAAATTGAAATCGATTTAAGATACATTTACAAGAAGTAGTAGAATGGCTATGAGGTCGGCCAGCCAGTCTTGACTGACTGAGTCAATATGAAACTTCACTAGCTCGGACAGCCATTTGCGAAGTTTGTAGTTTTATGCGATTTCGGTCATTTTAACGAGGAATATCCTATCAGGGAATTAACGTTTGGGCGTCGTTAAACTTGTATGCGATCGATCTGCCAAAAAGGATACCACTAAAGGACAGAACCACCTTCTACAGTCGTTTTCAAAGTTCATATAGTAATTCGATTGTTGTCTTGTGGGTTTTAACAAATCGACCTGCTTTGTGGGCATACTATCACATTGTCATCTTTCATATATCTAAAGATTTTTCCGGATCGCTTTTGATCAATAAACATAGCTATGTTAAGTACTAGAAAATCTGGCAAACTTCGTTTTGCCCAAAACAAATAGAAGCATTCACGATTATCTTCTAAATTTTTTTCCGCACAGTATAGTTTGTTTGAGATAGGGCATCGAAATAGGATAGTTATAGTTAGTATTAATAGTTGCATTAGCAGTACTTGTGTGATAGTATAAAGTAAGATATAGATATAGTTAGGCGAATGATGACTCTGTCAGATGGGCATTCGAATATAGGTAGATAAGCAGAGTACCGCTATAGCTAGGCGCCAGTTTTAGGTAGGTAAATTTGCTGTAGTTTTGGGCGGGAAATTAGAGAGGCAGTGGCTGCATTGCCTATAAATGGCGTGTGCTACTGTCAGTAAAGAAGTCTGTCTTCTGAGTTGAGTAAGGGAGTAGATTTTGGTTAGTCGGTCTTGAGAGGCAGTTAGCCTTTTGAAGCTGGAAAGCAGTAGAAGCTAGAGGAGAGTCGAAGCGGAGTTGGATAGAAAACTGCGGTGCCCACCAATCAATATTTAAAAGAAGTTAGAGCTTGAAGTTCCAAGCGTCATAAGCGCATTGTTTGGAACTTAAGCTATGAGCAATAAGGCACTTGGTGTCCTGCTGGTGTTACTGGGGAATAAAGCTTATCGGGGTGCTCGCGGCGTTGACGAATTGGTGGTCCGGAGGCAAAGGCTCGAGACCAAGGGCTTAGGATACTGATGCACCACTACGACCAGACCGGCGACCATTGGGAGAGCAAATACTATATGTGTGTAGTTAGTGCGCTTGTGAAGGCGTTGTGGCATTCGATTTTGCATAGAGCAGCAATCCTTGGGCGCAACACCATGATAATCCAGCACAGAGGACATAATGCCCAACTGAGGCGGTCCTTGGTGTGCAAAAAAGACAAACCTTATGGTTGGTCAGCTGTGCGCAAACCGATATGGTGTTTGAGTCCAGGACCCCGGCTATCAGTAATAGAACCTCATGCACGGCACAGTATTGTTATTTGTAAACTTTAAAGAGAGTTTTGTTGCTCGATTCAAGTGTGGTGCAAAATACCTATATCTGCAAAAATATATATACTTAAATCTAAACAATCGGTGCATTTATTAATTAAAAGATTCAGAAAACATAAATTTTTTGTGAACGGACTCTAAACAACTGTCTAAGTTAGCCCAGCAACCTCCGTGAGGTTTGTTATACTCTTATGCAGATCTAAACACTCTCCTTTTATGAAACATCATTTTAAATGTTTCTCAACAGCTGAGTTTCGTCAAAGAAATACCTCAGATAGGATATTAAAACTCAACCAGTCCTATCACCCTAAAGTGGAAAGTTCCCACCCCAAGAAAATTAATTCAATTAAAGTTGGAAAATGTCAGAAAATTTGCCTCGAACTCACCATTCCACTTAACTCAAACGCAATAAAAATGGACTTATTGTGCAGATTAATTACAGCACACTTATATCAGAGAGGGGACACTTTAAGCTAATTAATTGATAAATAATAAATTTATATATATTTGCACACCAAGCGTATACGTAATGTATGCATAAAGCTATTAGACGTCATCGGTGCGTCTCAATGTGTCAATAATTTGAATAAATACGCTTCATTAGTATCACAGCTTTAACCAAGTAATAGAAAGAAATACTAATCTTTAACAACAACCTTAACAATGCATTTTAAGAGCCCAGCTATTTGCATGGTTATGAAGTCAAAAATGTCATAAATAAATTTTATTGAGTGCCATGAAATATTCATTCATCAAATTTTTTGCCTTGCGTTTTTTTTTTCCTGCCAAGAAAACGCAAATGAAGTCAGTGCCGAGGAAAGCGTGCATTGTGGCGCCAATCATTACTGTGGCAACTGCATGTGGCAACTACAACAACAACAATGGCAGTCAACGCCATCTTTGCCACTCAATCGTGTTTGCCGCTTTAAAGGTTCTATCAGGAGAGCAAACAACATGTGTGTGTGTGTGTACTCGTGTGTGTATGTGTCCGTAAGTGTTGGTTTACCATAATATTGCTTTGGATATGTGCTACGTAAAATAACCGTAAAATGCAATCACTCCGTTAAATACATACCAAAGAGCAGAGTTGCAAGAGAATTGCACGTATTATTCACTAGTGAAGAAATACCATTAAATATTGAATTGGCAATCACGTTATGTAGGGCATCCGTTGAGATAACTGGCGTCTCAGAGACGCCTTTTTGTCCGCCACCTTCCCTGCATCCTAAGTGTTTTCCTTGGCGAGTCCCAAGCCTCAACGTTATTTATAGCCAAATGGTGACTTTGGTGCACATATAACGCCAGAAAGCTTGCAAGAGTTTAACTTTAACATTGCTATCCATTTAGTCATGTGCTAAGAATGAGTACTCACAGTCTTAACAGTGCACAACGAATAAGAAAAGCGAGAGAGCAACAATAGCAATGTAAAGAGCACTATGCAAACAGTAGCCACTCATATGACTTAGGGTGGTTTGAAAATAATAGTTTGAGAAAACTACGCCCTATTTTCGTACTTAAACGGCGCGGACTACCTTTAAAATGTCTGTCTATCGTTTCTTCGATGTATTGTCAGAAATCGCTTGCTAATGTTTAAGTTTGCTTGGTTCTAATTCGTTCGAAGTCTAATCTACATAATTTTTACAAATAATTTTGATTAAAGCGTTTTTTCTGAAAGTAGCAAAAACCATTGGTTACAATTCAATGCATAGCCATAGAATAGTAGAAAAATTAATTTCGTCTCCGTTTGACGGATTTAATATTCTTTTAAATTAATGATTTTATGATTCCTTCAAAGTGTGTTTTAGCTAGTTACTTGGCTTCCCTGCGAGTCTGAAAAAAACGGCTCTGTTTTAGTTTAGTGTTGCAACTCAGCAGTGTAAACACTAAAATCCTGCAGGCCATTTCAACACAAATACTTAATGGACGAAACATATACTGCTCAAGATAATGACAAGCCAATAAAGCATAGAAGCAAAAGTAAAGCAGAAGTAGCCAGCTTAAGTAGAAGAAAACGTAGTTAAAAATAGAAACGATATTTGAACGCGCAAATGAGAACGCTTGCATAGTATAATAATAACAAGGTAAGATTAATCTGCAGAATTACACAGACAGTGTAACAGTAGCAATTTAATCTTGCCTTGGCGCTTGCTACATAACGTTTGATAAAAAGAGAGTTTTAGTTGTGCTAACGAGTCAATAGTTTAGACAAATAGATAAGTCAAATCATAAGTGAAATTGCGCGTGAAGGAGACCATGGAATAATAATAGCAAGGAAAGCGCATGCTGCCGTCGCGCTTGCCAAATTAATTGTGAGCCAAAGAGAGCGAAAGAGAGGCGCAAATCAAGCAAAAATATGCATGCACACGCAAATAAGACAAGGCAATAACATGCGTGACACAACCTACCTCTTTGACATTCGCAGTAGAGTGAACATTTGGCAAGCGAACAGTGTGAGAGCAGCAGAATAGGCCTTCCTTGTAATTATACTTTACAACAAAAAAAAGCTAATGTCTAAAACATACCTCTTCCGGTAATATTTAGGTCACTGATTTCGAATCCGAAAATCATTTTGGATTTTCTAGCACCGTTTTCGAATTCTTCTTCTTCTTAACTGGCCATAACAACCCGTTACCGGTTTACGGCCTGATGTATTTCTTTCATTGGGATTTGGGTTTTACATGGTGGATCCCAAACCATACGCACAAAACTTTTGAGACCAGGGGTGACTATACTTTTCTCGAAAGAATCCAATGTCATTATAAGTCGCCTTATACGACAAGCTTTGACCTGCTGAAGTGGTATTCTATAACCCGCTCACCACCGTTTTCGAATTATCGCTATTTTAAAAAATTCGAGAATGCTAGAGTTGCGAAGTCAGGAAATCTCATATTTCTTGGGAACCATTCTACCGATCGAGATGAATTTCAATTTAAATTGAAGGTAATTAACTATTGATTTAATCAGTTTCAGATAGTTTTGGTCGATTACGAGTTAAAACAGAAATAGATATGTTTAAGCCATAGTATGAACGACAAAATTTTGTATATGCGTGTGCAGCCTTTTAATAAACACTTTTTCGTTAGCTGCTAGTGATTTTTCTTAGTGACCGCAATGTAAGACCTTCGACATGGCTGATTGCAGTTTCCATGAGAAATTAACAAATGGTTTGGAACTTCATTTGACACCGCAAAACCAAAGCTGCCAGAATTCAGTTGAATAAATACGGACAATATTGTTCAACTCTAGGACGATGTATGTACTCTTTGATACTTAATTAAAAGTAGTTACAACAACATCAAATCAAATTCACAGAATTCATTTCAGTTCAAACGAAATGAAACTGCAATAAATGTTCCTTTATTGCTTTTGTATACGATTCTATTTAGAGTAACAGTTCCAAGAAATGTTCGATTAGATGTATCAATCAAACGTTTGCTTGTTTATTGCAAAGTTGTGCTTTTAAATTTAAGTGTATGTGTTGTGCTCTGATTGACGGGCAAACCGCATACAACACGCAAGTTTAAAAGCAAATTCATGTCTCTCATGCCACATTTAAGCAGGATGTGCAAAAATAGCAACCAAATGCAGTTACTTAAATTAATGGAACGCTAAGTGCAGCTGGTCCTTCACAGCGATTTCATGATAATAGTGGACATTTGGACATTAAAAAAGTTTAAGTGTGCATTTTTATTCATTTATTGGAACCCTTTTCTACAAGGACAAAGTGACATAGAAGAGACGTAATCGAATATTCAACAATAATAGCACTAAAGTAGGTAAATATCGGCATTGTTCCGAAAAAGTATACTGAAGTTCATTAGGACTAATGTTCGCCTTGTCGTCGACATTTGTCGACTTAAAATACCTCGCACAACAGCTTACGAAAAAGAGAAAGAAAACACAATATGACAACGTTTGTGTGTACAATGCATTTTGTTGTTGTTTTTTTACTTGAAATCAATTTTTACCTGTCCAGAACGCAAGTTATTCAGTTGAATCTTCTATTCTGCAAACCGCATGCATTTTATCTTTCGAATAGTATATGTTTCACCTGAAAAAGTTGCGTTATTGCGAAATAATCGGTACCACACTACCACCACAATTTTCCGCTAGCGTATTTATGTATAGACTAGTATTCGCGTTGTCGTCGACATTCGAAGACTTAATTCACGCTTTTAAAACAGCTCATTACGAAGAGGAGAGAAGGAAGCACGAAATAATAACATTTGTATCTACAATAGTTTGTAGTGTATTCTCTTGAATGGTATAGGTTTTACCTAAAAATGTTTCGTTATTGCAAAGTAATCGGTACCACACTGAATTTTCGCTTAGCGTATTCATATATAGAAGATATCAAACAACCCAAATTTTATTAAATTACTTTTTATTTAAGTATATATTTGAATAATGTCTATTAAATTAAATGCATAAGACATAAAAATATGTCAAAGGCTCGATTATTAAGCATACTCACACTGTGCAACAAATTTGTACTCAATGAAATGCCTTTGGCTGAAACATACATTTTTCGGTTAATTTGTGGTCGCTGATTTCGAATCGTTCTGGATTTTCTAGCACCGTTTTAGTATTGCAATTATTATAAAAAAAAAAACTTCAGCTTTGCTTGAACCTCAAGCCAACACTTTTAAAGTTCCGAAAAAAGTTATAAAAGGAAATAAATTCAATTAAAACTCTAAAATATTGAAATAGGTAAAGTCGTAGAAACCAAAAACGAAATATCACTGATTAGTTTCGGAGCAATAATTCCGAAGTAGCAAAGAAATTGTTAGCTATGAATTCTTTCTAAAAAACGACTCTAATTCGAACTATTTATTGCATTTAAGTTTTTCAGAAAAATAAATTCTAAGCGATTTTGTATGCCGCGTTTTGCTTCCCAAGAAATACACTTCATATAACAGCATGAGGCGCCCGACGTTCACGTTCACTTTCCTGACCCGCTGAGCTCGTTGCTATAAGCTGAGCGGATAGTCCTTGGAAAAGCTCTGCCAGAACTGCTTCTTGCTGGCTTTGCTGCTGGTTTCTTCTAGAGCGGATTCGAAAGGTAACAAAAAGCGAATTAATGGCCTCCCCATCGTTTGGGACTTTGATGGGAGGCGTAATCGGACGTGAGAAGCTTACCTTTGACTACAGGCAGTACAGCGCTTGTTTTCGGAAGATCAAATCTCTGTTAATTGGTGAAGGCTTGGCCATTTATCGATGGTCTTGCTCGAAAGCTCAGTGCCACTAAATCAAAAAGAGAAAATCAGCTCGTGAATGCGGGCGCCTCGCAAAATCAAGTCGGCAGGTTAAGCTTCCAATGCAACATGTTGCCAGATCATTGTATCAGAGAGTTCTAGAACTTCTGCCGCTCTGTTGCCAACAAACGTAGCTGATGTAGATGATTACCTTTGGAGTCAGAACAGAAGCTAACACTTTCAATGTCGTGCTTGTCGACTTAAGTTAAGACCAAGTTAAGACCAAAACTTGACTCAAAGATACACAGCATATAGTAACTCGGATCGTGGGATAGACTTTGTTCCTCTAGAGTAGCTACTTGGAACTTAGCTGTCAGCAGCCTTGACATGACTGTGTCGCCAACCTGTGTGAATTTATGCATGTGTCGACAGCCTATGTCTGCCTTGACATCTCAGCAAGGTCATGAAATTGAACCGCTTTCAATTGAGATACAGATACAGCACGAGAAATCGATAAACTGTATAGTTCAAGAAGGGTTTATTTAAGTTTGCACCAGCTGATGTGGAAGGAAGCTTGATCGCAATTGATTTGGTTTCGCCAAAGAACCTATAGCTACACTACAGTGATAATCAGGGAATATAATGAGCCTAACGGGCCGAACAACCGTGAAGTCACTGAAAGTATATTACGTTTTAACCAATCATTCTAGTCATCCAAAAGGTAATAAAAAAAATCGCCTAGAGTATTCCATCGATTTCCAAAAGCCTTTATTTAAAAGCAGAAGGATTAAATTGTAATGACTTTTTTCTCCAAAGTGTGAAAATAGCATTGGGTGATTCGCAGCCCGCTTGGCCAAGTTTAATCTTCCCAGTCCTATAATACCCCGAACCTAATGCAGCACAATCTGAAGTTCTTCTAAACTGTCAGCATCGTTGAGGATGTCATAAACATAAAAGTCACTTTTATGAACTGAGCTGCCACAGGATGTGACTCAGCGTAGATTTTTATTCAAAGAGGCAGTGCAAGGCCAGAAATGATGCGGAAGCGGTGCCATAGGTCATATTGTTTAAACTAAATTTGTCCCTTGCTCGAGCGCCAACAATCGAAAACAATAGAAAAACACGGGTCTGCAAAAATGCTGATTATGTGGGGGTTAATTGAAACGTACGTTTTAATGCTTTCTGTACGGTTCAAGAGTTGAATGCAAAGTTAAGGAGTACTGCAATTTAGAGACTTTAAGAGCAAGGGAAGGCGCTCGTGCCCGCAGTAACTGGGAGTACTAAAATTAAGTCAACTCTGTATGGTCAGAAGAGATTAAATCGTGATGGATTACTGTCAGAGAAACGAAATTCCTCGATTTCTGATAAACAACCTAGGTTTCTGAAAGATGAGCTGTCTAACTGTAAGCCTTATGAACTTCTTTCAACTTACACTGTGGTATAGAGATCTGTGTCAAACAGCTTTAAACTTGTTTAAACGAACAAATGTTTCCTTTCAACTATATCTTCATTTTCCGTTAGTTTTAAAATTCCAAATTAAAGAGCCTGAAAGTAAAAGAGTGGAATCCTGGACCTTTAAAAAGTTCAAAAATTTGTGAAGATGGAGAAAGAGAAGTAGCAAAAAAAACACACATGTATGCACTCTGCTGAAAGTGGTCGCTTTTCAGCAAGTCGACTCAATGTAACGTCCAAGGATTCGACTCTATTAAATTTCATGCTCTTTGGGCCAAACAAGTAGTTCCTTTACCAAATAGTGAACTACCTGTATCTACAATTTGAACAGGAGTCCAACTCTATTATCGTTAACCTTGACAAACCAAAATAAGCTAATTGGTTAAAGCCTCAATTGTTGTGTCACATCATATGAGTTCATGCTCCCTAATTCCGCAAGAGTCTGACTCTTCAGCGAAAACATCATTCAGCCTCTACTACCATATTCTTTCTTCTTAATTATTCTTCCTTTTCTAGTATATATCGAACCACAATCATTAACTGGCTATATTGTATCGTAAAGGCCTGAACATAAAATGTTGTTAAAATGGCCAAAACAACTCTCTTCCGTTCACGCCATTCACCTGACAGCCAACCTTTGACTTTGCAACCTCAATTACATTCATTAGTTTGCCAGACAGGTAGCCAAACAATCAACCAGCGAGCCAACCGAATGCACTTTGTTACATGTATATACAAAAACAACAACAACAGGTACATTAATAGGTACATAGAATATGCATTGAACAGGCAAGGACTAAAACAGGATCACAAAAGCCAGACCAAGCTTGTGTATAATTAATGTGTTTAAAAGTCAATTAGTTTTCTGACTGTTAGTTGCAGATTGGTAAAGGTTTTACTTAACAGTGGTAGCGCGAAAAAATGGACTTCACCCAAAGTGCTTTTCAGCGTCATTTCAAATACATTTAAGTCAGAAGCAATGTCGGTTTGTGGCAAGAAACAATGCTCATTGCATGCAACGTGGTGCATACACCTTGACGTATACATACTATGTATATTATGGTTCATTATTTATTGATGGAACATTTAATGCTTGAATTGTGTGCAACATGTTCATGGAGCATCATCAGCTTTAGGCCAACAAAAGCCAGCTCTGACGGTTTGCGGTCAACTGTTGTCGCTATTGTGGCCCCAAGAACTGAAAAGCAGCGTTATATGGCAGTACCAACGAATTCCACTATAGCTGACTGGTTTTGGTTGCTGTCACTGACAGTCACTCTGACCACACTCTGGCCCGGACTCGCTGTGGTCACTTTTATAATGAATATGACATGTTTCTGTTCATCTTTGTTGTTTTGTTGAGGCCAGTCATGTCATCTGTGACATTGGCATGTCCAGCTATCTGCTCATCCTTCTGAGTGGTTCTTTTATAAAAACATACCTTTTGACTCTTCGTCTGACTTTGCGGATGAAGGTGTTTTTGCCGTTTCCATTGTCTACAACAGCTTTAAAATAGGTTTTAATCACGCTGTTAGTTAAATAAACAATGTTGAATTTCTTAATTAAGACTTGACTTAAATATAGGCTTTGCAAACTCAGAACTTAAAATCGAAGCATAAGATTGTTTAAAAGGAACAGATTCTATTTGGGAAATAAATGGTAATTATATATGTTGTTAGTTATACTCTTGGTGGAGCAGAGGGCGACGATAAATGTCTTCCGTCCGTCTCGACCTGCGACCAGATACTTGCGTTTTGCGTTGCGTTGTTGCTTCGTATAAGACCAAGTCGATTTCGCTGATGTTCTTTCCGCCAGCTCGCCATGAACATTGAGGTTTCGAAGGATGGCCTCGCGATATTGTCATTGGGTCTCCACAACGTGTGACCCAGACAGCCCTACTTCCGCTGCTTGAATTCCCGATTCACCACTATTATTTGCGTCCTTCGAATCTTATCTCAGGTGAGCGGCTTACATACGTCTGCATTATTTCTGATTCTGGTGTACACACTCCAGATTTCACAGGTATTGATTGATCTTCATTGATCTTCTCAACGGGTACCTGTCTCTGAATAATCTGCTGTTAAGCTGTGCGGCCAATGTGCATTGCTTTGGTCTTTCTCCAATTGGCCCTAAAGCAAGACATCTCTCCACTCACTTGCAGCAATTGGGACATCAAGTTCATTTCATTGTTGGCCCTTGCCAGATAACGTCGGCATAGTGCAGACGACTTAGTCCCTCAAACTATCTCTACTGGATAGCATGTCTATCAGATCAGTACAACGACTATCACCAGTAAAAAAGAGGATCGGCGACAGAATATCCTCTTGTCTCATTCCCTGTCGCACTTTGACAGACTCGATCTTGCGGCGCGATAGAACTTCTTTATAAAACAAAAATTTTCGACAAAATTCCTCTCCTATCTTAAGATTTCAATAGCCATTCGCGGTTGACTAGTTCGAAGGCCTTCTGAAACTCTACGAACAAAAGGTGGTTTCAGCGTGTTGATGTGATCGACACAACACTTGATGCCTTTTGACTTTGTACCCTCGCTTAGTTAACTCCACATTCCATTCATTCAGTTTTTGTTTTGTCATAGACGAAATGCGTTTGTTACACGATGCGAGATTATCAAGCGAGACCGTGAGAAATTGTACAGCATTGTTTAAAGCATCGATACTTTTTAGCGTAAATTGTCTCGCCTGCAACCTTGTGCGACTTACTTCATAATAGAGCAAATTCTATTATCTTGCGTTTAGCACGTGATTATTTTTCCCTTTACACTGTAACTTACTTGTTGTAACAAACGCCGATCCCAATGCATTAAATTATACGCGTAATTCACTGACAGCACTCATTCATTAGAGTTTATTACAATGACGGGTTGCACATGAACAGTGCTGAAAAGGTCATCGCTAACGAACAGTGAACGAGTCCTGTCTAGACACTCTCACCTGAGGCAATATTGACAAAGACAATAACGACCAATGTCAATGCTTAACATAATAAAGTTCATTTTTGCATCAATTAAACGCACGAACTTGACCGTAAAAGGCAAAACTTGGTGCACAGCGTTGCAGATGGCATCAACGGATGTGCTGCAAGGACACGCCATTGCTCATCAATTAGTCAAAGCCTCATAAGCTAATTAAACAAGCACATCATGAGCCAGAGCGAGCCAACTCAGTTCTAGTTAGGATTCGTTAACGTTATGCATGTAAGTTGGCAAAGGTCGTGTATTAATTATGTAATGTTGTCTTGGAAGAGCGGATGGGCGGAAAGGCAGGCTTATCCATGGGCTGGAACTGGGAGTGGCACGTGTCGGGAGCGCCTGTCTGCGTATTAGCATTAACATGTACAATATTAGCATTTTAATGATGCAAAACTATGATAATAAACAGTCGTTATATTTGTTTTTGATACACTGTAGTTGCTGACGGTTATTATAAGTTTGTTATGAAGTTTGCAGAAACATTTTAGAAGGTCTTGTAGCGCAACGTGATACTATAAAAAGAAACAATCAAAATCAAATGAAAATGACTGGGACAACACATGCATGGCTACATGAAAACAGCACTTCTAAGCACATGATTTTTCATCTTAAAAGTGGTGAATGAATAAATCTTATTTCTTGACTTCGATTGCGTATTGGCTTGGGCGCGGTTATCATCAGTGATTTTCTAGCTTCACTGGAAGTAGATATCTCAGAAGTTGTTGTTGTAGCTTCATCTTCGGAAATCATTCGGGTTTCGCTTCGCTTTTCTATCTGAAGTTGTGATTTGAGAAGGCAATATTCAATTACTCGCCATTATCTTTGCTTCACAAATTTTTAACTTTAATTTAGTCTTAATCTTATTGCCTTTCCCACTTTTCTGCTTGAACAATGTAGAGATCATGCTTGTTCGGATCGCTTTATGAGTTAAGCGTGCATGACCAACTGCTGTTTAGAGAAGGCAGGTTTTTATCACCTATTGCTGAAAAATCAGCTACATTCTTCACATAATTATTTCATGCCTGAGAATTCACCATAAAAAGAGGTCTGATTTTGGAATCAGTAAGTGTGTTAATGTATTGTTAACGGAATTTAACTGAATTTTTGTGCCTGTTCACTATATAGCTACTTAAAGAGTATGACATATTCGTTGCTCCACAATTAGTCTAGTTTTCTGTTTGGCATATACATAATAGGATAAACTTAATTGCACAACTTCTAAGCACGTACTTACAAGCATCTTCCCCTCTTTTTGTGTCTCCCCACAGATAATCACACCGACCCGCTCGCTGGTGCTCTGCGCCGACTCCAGACGCGATATGGAGGACTGGCTGGGCTCACTGAAGAGCGCCACAACCCCGCAAAGACCGCGCGGTGACAGTTTCCTCATAGATCAGCATGACATACTGTCCAATCACCATCATTGGTATGCCACCTCGCATGCACGTCCCACCTACTGCAACGTCTGCCGTGATGCACTCTCCGGCGTCACTTCGCATGGACTTAGCTGTGAAGTGTGCAAGTGCAAGGTACACAAACGCTGTGCAGCCAAGGCCATAGCCAACTGCAAGTGGACAACGTTGGCCACTGTGGGCAAGGATATCATAGAGCAGCCGGATGGCAGCATTATTATGCCTCATCAGTGGATGGAGGGTAATCTACCCGTGTCCGCTGTGTGTGCAGTTTGCAAGAAAACCTGCGGTTCCGTGCTGCGCCTGCAGGACTGGCGCTGTCTTTGGTGTCGTGCCACGGTGCATGTGGCTTGCCGACCACAAATGGCTATAGCCTGTCCCATCGGACCGGCCAAGCTGTCGGTGGTGCCACCAACCAGCGTGCACTCGATAAGCAATGATGATGCCTGGGATGTCGTCAGTCCCAAGGGTAACTTCTCGCCCTTGCTTGTATTTGTCAATTCCAAATCGGGCGACAACCAGGGCGTAAAGTTCTTGCGTCGTTTTAAGCAGCTGCTGAATCCTGCGCAGGTGTTTGATCTGATATCCACGGGTCCCAGCTTGGGTTTGCGTTTGTTTCGACACTTTGAAATGTTTCGCATACTGGTGTGCTCCGGCGATGGTTCCGTTGGCTGGGTGCTCAGCGAGATTGATCGCTTCAACATGCATGTGAGTTTTAAAACTAATATTATTAAATGTTTCTATTAAATCTGTTGTTTATGCCTATTCCAGAAACAATGCCAAGTAGCTGTCATGCCTTTGGGCACTGGCAATGATTTGGCGCGCGTCTTGGGCTGGGGCTCCTCTTGCGATGATGATACACATTTACCGCAAATTTTGGAGCGCTATGAATCAGCTAGCACTAAGATGCTGGATCGCTGGAGCATAATGGTGTTTGAGAAAGCCATTGCTGTGCCCAAAACGCCCAAGATGTCCATCACCACGGAACAGGAAGCGATACTCACCGGCATGGTCACCTCAGCCAATCAGCAGTTGCGTTTTATAGTGGAGACCAACGACACCCAGACACTGATCAGCTCTACTCGCTCACTATGTAATACCATCGATGAGCTGGTCTCGCGCATCTCGGAGCATCACAAGGAGGATGAACAGTTGATAGTTAAATGCGACATACTACGGCAGAAGCTCAATATGCTGTTGGATGCACTGAGGGAGGAGGAAACTGGCGCACATAGTGGCGATGATTTAATAGCCATGATTAGCAATCTCATTCATCGCAGTGTGCATTCGACGCCCAGTGTTAGTCCATCGCTGCTGTAAGTTTATACGATGTTTATGTAGACTGATATTTCCAATATCGCGGTTTTTCCAAGTTCCAAATATCAAGATATAATTTTTGAAATAAGTTGAAAATGCTTTTTATACGGGGCTATTCATAAATCACGTAACAAATATTTTATTAATTTCAAAGCTGCGAGAGATATCGAATAATTACTTTGACGCGTTTTATACAATAGTTTGCTTACACAGTTTATGCAGTACAAATTCGATATATTTAACTTAATATATCCGCTATCCATATTACACTCTTGCAGCAATCCGAACATATCAATTGAGAAAAACGAAAAGGACCACATCAATTCCAAGGAGCGTCGCAATAGTCGCTCATTGCGCTCCAGCGAGAAGGAAGCGTTACAATGCCGCGCCAATAGCGTCAAGCGCGCCATCTACAATGTAGTAGAGCACTCGGAACCGGGACGCCCGAAGCGCTATCAGCGCAAGCTTTCCATCACACCATTTGAGGCACTGAAATTACCAGTAAATAACTCAGGGGACTCAACACCCTGCAGCTCACCGCTTCCCATCATACCACCCATCAATATTATCTCACCCACTATGGAAACCTCCCGTTTGACCTGCATTTCACCCTTACCGGATACACGTCGAGATTCTATGGATGAATTCTTTAGTACTATCAACTTGCCAGCTCCAAGGCAATTTGCGGATAGCCGACGCAGCTCAGGTGTGCCCGAGGTCATACAGGAAATTGAGGAAGCAAATGGTGAAACCGTCTATCGCATGGGGCGTCTTTCACTTAGTGGTGGCGCCAACATTGACGATGATGGCAATCGTCTATCGCCCAACAGCGAAGGAGACAATTCGCCCAGCGAACGCAAAGTAGACTTTCTGCGTGTACCTATCATAACCGGCGAGCCCATTGTCGATCCACTCTCGGACTACAGACCCATTGAGGTCTTCGAACGCACTTACTATATGACGCGTGAACTAGACAAGGAACGCAAGAGCTGCAGTGACGGTGGCAGCGAGATAGGCAGCTTGCAAGAGTGCGAGAAAGAAGACAATACTATAACAGAGAAGTGCGAGCCAGTACCGCCACAGCGTGCTCTGGTACACACTTGTAATCTACAGGTACCCGGCATTGTCGTAACCCCCAACAATCCCCCAAATGTTTACTCAAGCGCAAGCCTAACAATCATAGATACAGATGCACAGACTAATACTGTACGTCGTTATAGTTAACAGAGATGCAATCAAGGCACTTATAAGATTTTGATTTGTACAATTTTTAGGAACAATCTTCATCGGACGAATTTCCGGGTGATGCGAGCGATGTGTTGTCGGCCATAAGCAATGAGGAATGCAGCGTCGCCTCAGAGATATTCGAAAAAGAGGAGGCAGCTCATAACCTAGGCGATATAATACAGGTAAGCATTAGTCTTAAGCCAGAATGGGTGAGGAAGTATGGGGGTTTTTTCATGAAGAGGTGAAAGGAGTGTGTGCTGGCCATATTACGGTTTCAGAGATGCTAACTTAGACAACGATGTTTAAGTAGGAGCTTACCGATATCGATATTGAAACTCAGGCACTCGGTTTTTCCGCTATTCTCTTGTCTGTCGAAAGACAAAATGAGTTTCGAATTACTAGCTTACACGACTCTTATCTCACTCCTCAGAACTTGGATGCCAGCAACTTTACGCATATAGATTCGCCGGAGACCAGCGATGAGACGGAGGCCATGCACGGCGAGAGTATAATGGATGATATCAGCTCAGTGCTGGGCCACGACATAACCTATGCGCTGCAGGACAACACCATAACCGATGACACCACAACACTCTGCTCTGAACATGCTGGACCAGCCAAGCCACCACGCAAGAAGTCGCTCAGTGCGCTCACTCACACACATACGCATCCGCGCAGACGCAACTCCTCGCCGCCGCGCATACCTCGTCTTGCGCGTATGGATAGCGATGATAATCCGCAGCAGTTTGGTTTCGAGAACATCGTCTTCGAGATTGATAACCGCTGCGATGATCAGAAGATAAAAGAACCACCGCGCTTCTGCAGCTTGGCGCAGTTCGTGGAAGGTAACGATATAGCACGCCAAAGCTTCAAGGTAGGTCTAGGAATGCGAACTGGTGTAGTGGTTTGCTTAGGTAAATTGTAAATATATATTACTCTGTATGTATAAGTTTATGATCGGAAGTGCTGAGACGTGGCCACTTATGGTAAAACTTTGTTGCTCTCCGTTTGCTTCTTTCTTCAAATTTTTCTTTTTGTATATTAACCAAACCATTAACTTGCTTGCCTAACAAAAAAATCTATAACCAACTGTACCAAACTAATTTGAACCAAACCAACCAATCAATCAAACGTCCCAACGTCACTAACAAAAGCGACCCAAAAAGCGCATCTCACTCAAAAATCTTAAACAAACTACCACAATCGTATCTCAACAGCAGCTTTTGCTTGAAAGCTCGAATCCCAACGATGCCACGCCCACAAATGCAACGCTGACTAGCGGCACTTTGACTACGACTAGCGAGGATGAAATCTCCACACAAACAGCTATTAAAATAGAAATACATGATGTTGAAACAACAACACAAACCACCACAACAACAACCACAACGCATAAGTTAGAATCGGCCTTGGTCTCATCTAACTCACCCACGAAGAAATCGGGTCATGGACAAGATGTAAAGCGCATTACTTTTGATGAGTCGTGTAAGAAAGAATCCTTTGATGATGTAAATCCAAACTATCCACAGATAAGTGTTGTTGTACGTCCGCCAACGCCGTTGCGCGGTGACTCCGTCAAAGCGTGCTCATCCACGGCAGCAATGTCGGCTTTACTGGGTGTACGCGCTCTTAACGCATCTGAGCTCAGACGTCATTCGAGTCATGCGCCCAGTTTGGCGGTGCGCGAGTTTGACAAGGATAAGGATCGCAGGCATTCCGGTTTTAATCCAAATTACCTAACCTTGGATCCGGAGCATGCACGTTTTCTCAGTAGCTCACCGGCGGCTAGTCGTAGAATTAGCTGTGGCAGTCTCTTCAAGGTACGTACCACAACCAAGTTGCACAAAATTGTTTAACCCATGTTGTACTGCATCGGCAAGTGAGCAAAAAGTCAGTGGAGCAACAACAGAGTGCAGTTTCATAACACACACAATGATTGTAGGTAATTCTCTAACCGAAAGCGATAATCCCCCGGCCAGCCTAGTTGATGTCTAGGTGTACACAGATTTGTAGTCTAACATTTATCAGTCATGCATATTGTGATCTTCACTGGGTCTGACTAGCTGTAGTAACATACAACTAGTACTTGAAATAGTTATTATCGATATTTTTTAAATATATAATATCGATTAACAGTAGTTCGCGGTATTACTTTCGCATTTATTGGAACCAATAAGGCATTGCATAGAAAATCAAAAAGGATTGGTGAGCACCTCTTAAGAAGCCTATCAATGCTAAAAGAATACATGGTTGAGCTGGTCACTTAGTTGATTATGTTTGATTACATGGAACAGAAGTAAGATCAATAATGACGTCATCATTTTACCAAGATGAAAGTGATTTCCAATAGTAAGGATTGGCTGCAAATAGTATTCGAGGAATAAAATAAATAAAACTGAATTTGGTGTATTAATATTTACATAGAACTAGGTGTCGCCGCCACCTGAACGCTCCGCTCGCCCACCATCGTGGTCCTCTCGCAGAGAATCATATTCCTCTTCATCTTCATATATCACTTCCCGTTCCTCTTACTGAGTCTCTTCCCATTCGCCTTTCCCTTCCACTTCTACTTACTCTACCACCACTTCCTCTACCTCAACCTCTTCCTGACTCTGTTCATGCCGAATTCGTCCAAACTTCACATTAACCATCTACAGACCATCCCCAACCTACTTTTTAGTTAGTGGTGACATCAAAATGTACACTTATAATTATATTAATACCCCTATAAGACTGATGATTACGAGTGATGACAATGGAGAGGGAGTAGGTGATTAGTTAACATAAAGACTTCTCATTAAGTTGTGTAGTCAGGGTTAAGTTCAATCGATGTGTGCTATTTAGTGAATATTCCAAAAACTGAGTAAGAAAATACAAAAACCTTGTTGCTAAGATCATCATCTATGCTTAAAGAGACCCCTTATTCTTGTGAAGCTCACAACATGCTTTCCATTGTAGTATTGCTTTTGCTTTGCCAAATTACACATTATTTGCCGATATGATTTCGTTAATATGTATATGAGTAAAGTGTTACCACAACAACAATATATACCACAAAAAACAACAAATATCAATGTACAATATATATATGAAAAAATATATATGTATGTTTTGAAAAGCACAAACAATTGGTACGTATTTCAAAATTATGTCAACTATATTATTTCACTTATAATTTGAAAAAATTAACTAAAATTATTATTCACAGAAACACATTAAAATTTATTTGTGCCTTCTATGAACTTACTAGTAATACACTAACATCATTTAGTATATAGACATAACTGTGGAACCATTAACTTAATTCCATTTTCTTAAAAATTGGAAGAAAAAAACTATTAATAAATATAAAGTAAAGACAGTCTTGGTTCGAAAAACTGTAATGCAAAGTGCTTTGGTTGTGGGCTTTGTTTGATCCATAGCTTTAATTAATATCAATAAATTTGTGATATTTGAAGAACAAAACTCTAAATTGGCACGATTACGATCGAATTCAGAAATTATTTATACTTTTGTGGATTGATTTAATGGTTTCACATCACTCTCATCTATTACGTCACACATACCTATACACATGAAATGCAAGCACAAATATATCATACTTAATACATTTTCTTAGAAGAAAAAGCAAAATGCAATAACAAAACACGCTTATGGACTATTTGGGGTGCGTTTCTTTGTGGTCGCCGAACCAGATATTCGACTGGCCACCTTAGCGCTTATCAGACCGCTGATACCGCTGGTAAGCCCGTTAATAGCTAACCCATTGCCACGCCCATGTCGGGCCTTGTATTACAGAGAGTACCAGTGCGCGTTGCCTGTTGTACTTTGTCCACATTGTTTACTCGTTTCAAAGTTCGAAGTGTCTACAACCCCCCAGCAAATGTCCATGAAAGTGCAATATAAAGTCCTTGTACAAAACAGTTCCAGTACCAGTTCCAGCTTCAGTTCCAGTTCGTTGTTGCGTTACAAGTTGTGTTACACATGTTGCCAACGTTAACAGTAGTGTTGTAAAATGTTCTGTTTATAAAGCGAAACTCTTTAATTCAACACAAACAATTTCCGTACAACAGTGAACACACCTGTAGCTATGCTTTATACAAACTTTTGATTTGATTTTTATTTTCAAAGTAGTGCACTGTCTCTATTCGCTCTAAAAAAGTACTCGTTTAACCTTGCGACAGTAATTATACAACACTGGCACAACTGCACCCACTTATACCGTCAAACCTAACACACACACACATACACACACACACTCTTACCATAACCACATGTTTCTTTGTATCGTAGTTAGTGCTGACTTTCCAGTTGCTCTTTAACACAAATATCTGACTCCTGCCAATGGTTTCTAATAGTCGCTCATCTCTTGCAGCCGAATGAAGCTTTGCCGAATCTACAAACACTCAAGGGCTCCAAATCGAGCCTATTTATGGGCTCTACATTGTTTGGCTTTGATCACTTCGGCGCCGGCGATAAGGAGGATAAATCCAGCAAGGACAAGGAGAAAACTCCCACAGAGGAAACGAATCGCAAATTGCCGATTATAAATCCGCTGGTGCGGTTGCCCAATTGGCCAAGTAAGTAGCTTTTGGTTACTAACAGCATTCAAAGTCATATACACAAAATCTGGGCCAGGAATGAATATTATGCGGGCCCGTCTCTTATCCCTTTCAGGTATTTCAATGTACGATGCATTGGTATTGTCACTATAAAAGTTTTAATAGGAGAACTCTGGGCCTGTGGGGCAGAGTACAAGTGTCTATCACCACTCACACGCGAAGGGCCTGACCTGCATGCTAGAGCTGCAAAACTATCGATAGTACTATCGAAATATCGATATTTTACTCCTTGTTCTTTTTTCAGTACCGATAATTTAAACACAGGCTAAGCGACCAATGTTAGGAAGGAAATACACCGATAGTACTATTAATAGTATCGAATCTTCTCACCTATCGATAATATTGAATCTTCCCTGACCTCTCGATAATATGAAATCTTTTTAAACCGTTGTACTATTGGAAATCTTTTTCCTGAAACTATCGAAAATCTGAATTGGCGCCTCTATCGAAATTTTTACAGCTTTTTCGCGATAAAGCGATTTTTGCAATCTCTATTAAAGTGACTCAATTTAAAAGCAACCTAGTGTTATCGATTTTCGTAATAAATATATCGATTGGTTATAGCCATCACCTATGTATATTTTGTTTAGAATGCGCTGAACATACTCAACACATGAAATAGTCACCGAAACACTAAATAAGTACTTCACCGAAAAATTCATTAGTATTGCACTAAACTCAAATCGATTGGTTATGGCCTTGGATACTCTATTACTTGGATGCTCTTTGAGTATTGATATTCTATTGATGCCACAATGAATTTCAGTCGTAACCGATAAAAATTGTCGAATTTCATTAGGATATAACAGAAGCCGTAATTGAAAGCCGATGTTTAAATATGTTCAAATTATCGCTTCCCAAAACATTAATTTATGTCTCTTAATTCCAACCAGATCTTACCAATGGCACCGGTTTCATTTCGAAATGCTTGCTGGCCAATGCGGATACACTCTGCGCCGCTGTCAGTCCGCTCATGGATCCTGATGAAACATTGCTGGCTGGTTATCATGAGAAATGCGTAATGAACAACTACTTTGGCATAGGCATCGATGCCAAGATTTCGCTGGACTTCCACAACAAACGCGAGGAGCATCCCGAGAAGTGTCGCTCACGTGCGCGCAACTATATGTGGTATGGCGTTCTGGGTTCCAAGCAGTTGCTGCAAAAGACCTGCAAGAATCTGGAGCAGCGTGTGCAGCTGGAGTGCGATGGTCAGCGCATTCCACTACCGGAGCTGCAGGGCATAGTCATACTCAACATACCCAGCTTTATGGGTGGCACCAATTTCTGGGGCAACACCAAGAAGGATGACATCTTTCTAACGCCCAGTTTTGATGATCGCGTTTTGGAGGTGGTCGCTGTTTTTGGTTCTGTGCAAATGGCCGCCTCGCGACTCATTAATCTGCAGCATCATCGCATTGCACAATGCCAGAGCGTGCAGATCAATATACTGGGCGATGAGGAGATACCTATACAGGTGGATGGTGAGGCTTGGTTGCAGCCACCGGGCATGATACGCATATTGCACAAGAATCGCGTGCAGATGCTGTGCCGTAATCGCAGCCTGGAGCTGTCACTAAAGAGTTGGCAGGAAAAGCAGCGTCAGCATAGCATATCCATACAGCGCGATGCTTCCTCGACAGCTTCTGAGCATGCCGTTTCAACGGATGATGTCATCTCGGAGCGGGAGTGTTATGTGCTGCTCAATTTCATTGAGGCGGTTAGCTCGCTGGTCAAGTGGGTCAAGTTCTTGATTATATCGCATCCAGCTCTTCAGCATGATCTTTATGAGGTGGCTTGTCGCGCAAGCGAGGCTCTGGAGTCAATACATCCGCAGGGTAAGCTGTTGGAGGGTCCATCGCTGCGCACCAAACTGGTGGAGGTCATCGATTCATCGCGTCAGCTGTATGATGATGCGTGCACGCTCTTGAGAGATCGCGGTCACAGTTTAATACTGCGTGAGGATCTGGAGACGAAGCTGAGCGCCGCCTTGGCCAACATGGAAATGGAATTGAAGAAGTGCTCGGTGCAAAAGTGCATAGATGGGAAGCTGCGTGCCTATTTCAATGTTTTGGCACCGAATGAGGAGGTAAGTCGGTATAAATGGTCTTTAAAATATGATGACGATTATTTTGATTCAAATGTAATTCATTATCTATGCACGACGAACTACTCAGGGATGTGCTAGAAAACTATAGACGCTTTTGCCTAAAGTTTCATTTGAATTTTCTTAAAAATCCGTCGATCAAATGCCAATTTGTTTCATTTCCCATTGTCTCTAATATAGTTCTGTTTCATTCACGATTTGCTTTTTGATTGAAATTCAGTTAATAGAGATTTCAGGCACAACAACGAATAAGAGAAAAGTTAAGTTGAAAGTTATTAATGTCTGCTTTCTGACAAACTTTTATCGAGTTATCGATCATTTGGTTCAGCAGCAATGCAGCAATGTTACTTACTTACTTAACTGGCCATAGCAACCCGTTACCGGACTACGGCCTGATGTAAAGCTCTGCCCAGCCGTCTCTGTTTTGTGCGCGCCTTGTCCCATTGGTGATACCAAAGGTAGCTAGTGTACCCTCCACATGGTCCTCCCAACGGAGACATGGTCTGCCCTTTCGTTGCCTCCCTTCGACACACGCATTGAAGACCTTTACGCAGGAGCTTCTTCATCCAAACGCAAAACATGACCAAGCCAGCGGAGCCGCTGGATTTTAATGCGCTTAGCTATGTCAATGTCGTCGTAGAGCTCGGCGTTCCATCGGGTGCGGTAGATGCTGTCAACGCGTAGAGCGCCAAAGATCTTACGGAGTACTTTCGGCTCAAACACTTCTAGGGCATTTCCATCAGACTGCGACATCACCCATGCTTCAGCGCCATGGAGCGAAACGGTCGTGATGAGCGTCTTATAGAGTGTTAGTTTCGTCGGGCGAGAGTAGCCTCTACTACTCATTTGCCTGTTGACACAAAATTAACATCTATTCGCAAGAATGTTTCTCCGTTTGATCACCATGATGACATAATTCTTCATTGTGACGGTGGTGCCAAGGTAGACGAAATCCTTGACAACTTGAAAAGTATAGTTTTCAGCATCAATCGAAGAGTCTATCCGTTGTGTACCTCTACTCAAAGAAAGCATATACTTCGTCTTGCTCTCATTTACCACGAGACCTACACTGGAAGATTCTCGTTCAATAGCCGCAAGGGATCGGCAACTGCTCGCTTATAATGCCCGACGATATCGATATTCGAGCTTTAGTCCTTCCCCCAGTACGTCCGTAAGGGCCTTATATGCAATAGAAAGAAGACTGATACCACTTTAGTTAGCGCACATGGTGGGGTCACCCTTCTTGAGGACAAGGCAGAGGACACCAAGGTTCCAATCATCGGTCGTGCTTTCATCTAGCCATATTCTGCAATAGAACTGGTGCATGCACATTACCAACCAGTTGCCTCCAGTCTTCAAAAGCTCAGCAGGCAGGTTATCTTGCCAGAAGCTTTGTTGTTCTTGAGATAATTGATTGCCACCCTGACTTCGTCATAGCTAGGCGGCGGTATATCCACGCCGTCGTCTATAATTGGGAATGCCGGGAAGCTAACTCTAGGAGTGTCATTATCCCCATCATCGCCCGTTAGCAAGCCAGAGAAGTGATTCCTCCACAACCTTTGTGCACCCTGTTCATCCACTAGCAGATTTCCCTCCGTATCTTCATAGGAAGACGCTCCGGTACTAAATCCTTCGGCCAGACGCTTGACTTTTTGGAAGAACTTCCTTACGTCGTTCACGCTCTTGCATATCTCGATCTCCCCTCGCTCACGCTTTTCCTGGTCGCATTTTTTGCGTCTGAAAAGGCGCCTCTCAATCTCCTCGTTTCCCGCAGGGTCCTTCTATAGGCGGCGTTCTTCACTGCAGTGGCTTTGCGACACTCTTGATCGTAGTGACACCAAGGACGTTCTCCGCGGTGGTACGCATGGAGGATATATGTTGTTATATAATGCAGCAATGTGCTTGCTAAAAATAGTAACTGCTTTAGAAAAGCTTGCCAAATGTCGTTGGTACTATCGATTATATCGTTTGTCCTGTTTTACTTTGAGACATAACGTAAATACTGTAGATCTGTCAGGCCTAAAGTAACACTTTACTTTGCTCTTTTTCAGCCCGATGGACGCCGCAAGTCGCGTCCGTTCTGGGTGCGTCTACGCTCTGGTTCCACCGCTGGCCAGCAACAATTCAAACCACCGCTTAACAACACTCGCGAAGCAGCCAACAACTGGAGTGTCAATGAGGTGGTCACCTGGCTGGAAACCATGCAGCTGTCCGAATATGTGGATAGCTTCCTAAAGAACGACATACGCGGGAAGGAGCTGCTCACTTTGGGCAGACGTGATTTAAAGGATCTGGGCGTGGTCAAAGTGGGTCACGTCAAGCGCATACTACAAGCTATAAAGGATCTCAGCGAGAACTAAACAAACAAACCAACTAATTGCTATACAACAATCAAAATTGTTCCTGTTGTGTTAAATTTTCTGCATAGACATTACAGAGTATTAAATTATGTGCTAAGGTAAACATCGGCTAGTACAAAATGCAGTCTTCGATAGGTGTGTGGAGCTGTGTGTGTTAGGTAAGGGATTTTGAGTGGCTGTTTAGTGTTGTAAGCGAGCTATAAGAGTGTTACTTTTTTATGGAACATGCATACAACAATCACTAATATAAGGCTAGCATAGCTAACGGTAAAACGAAAAACAAAAAGTAGAGGAACTAAATCGAAATAAAGCTAAATGGGTGGGTGAAAAGGAGTGAAATTGTAGTGGTTTTTAAGCGAAAACGAACGAAAATGTTTTTATTTATTTCACATTGAAAACTACGTTATTCTTATACAGATTTAGGCATAACTGTTTGTTTTTTTCCAAAAACTAACGAAAACAGTTTTTAAGTTTCCAAAGACTCTTAAGTAGGTTAAATTAACAGTATCACGTTTTTTGAACTAAATTAATTGTCAGCAAAACGAATTTAAATGTAGCGGCACATTAAAAAATTAAAACAAAATACTAAACTCTACAAATGCTAGTTTTTAAGCTAACAAGCAGCAAAATTTAAAATCCAATTTATGCTTCAAACAAAAGGAATATAATTAAGTTAAACCCTTATAAAACACTAAACTAAGCTTGAAAACAAATTTTTACCCTAAAACAGAATTATTCTAAATTTATAAGCAATTTAATTTTTACAATTGTAAACCCAAAAGACAAGTTAAACAATAACTTAAAACCAAAAACATGACATATTGTTAATAATACGCTAAACTTAATTTTAATGTTTCACAATATTGTCATTATACTTGTAATTGTAACAATGAAAAGTCTGTTAAATGTGTCATTTTTGTGGTCACCGAAAACTAAAACAAAAAATACTAAAACCAAAAGCATATAAAACACATTTATTTAATATTAAAACGTTTAGGCATTTTAAATGCGGGTTCCGACTACGTTTCCGGTTCCGGTCTAGAAAGACCCGTTAGTTTGGTACTTCAAAATTTAGCTAGCATGAAACGCAACAAAATTATGCGTTTAAGAACTTTTGGTACACCTTTTTATTGTTTACTCGAAAAGCAAAAACAACTGTTATCTAAATGATAAGTATTCGAAAAATGAAATTGTGCTAAATTTTTATAGTAACCTAAATTTTTTCGACTTAGTATTAAGCCTGAAATACACAACTTACATATATAGCTGCATATATAAGTATACCTCAATTCGGAGCAAGAGAAAACTTGCAAAATTTCTGATTTATTTTTTCTCCTTGTTTTCAAATATTTGCTCAAATTGTCTCCAATTGAGTGAGTTTTTGAAATGTAAATGTCTTTGTGAATATAACAAATCACTTGAGTGACGTCTATAAATTATATTTTTTGATATATAAGTATAAATGGGCCCAGACCAACTCGATTGATTTGTTGTTATCGAAACCCCAAAACAGGGTCACACAGTTTTTTCTCTCTAAAGTTGTGTTTACATTTTGCTAGATATGTGTATGTGTTCGTTTATAATCGAGATCTTGACGTTTTAAAATTACTTGCATGAAATCGTTTAAAAAGTATATAATATAATATATAAAGCTTCTGTTTACATTCTAAATTAAGAAAAAATAAACTATATTTCCCTCACATATGTTTTTATTATTAAAACAAAACAATTTTTACTGTAAAACAAATATTATTTTTATTAAAAAAAAAATATTTTATGTTACAAATTAATTAATTTATTTTTAATTTAATTGTTTATTTCTTTATTGATTTATTTCTTACACAAAAAAATTTGTTTACACAAAACAAATAATTTGTTATGCAATTAATTAATTTATTTATTGAAAGTTTTAATGTATTTTTCTTTGTTTAATTATTTCCTACGCTAAAAAATTATAAAAAAAATTTTTCATTTTATTTTTAAACTTTTAATGTATGTTCCTTTATTTATTTCTTATACTAAAATAATTTATATACTAAATTTTAACGTATTTTTCTTTATTTTTTATTTATTTCTTTTATCAAAAAAAAATTTTAAAATACATAAACTATTAATTTTGACTTGAGCGAAACAATAAATAATTTTTATTTTATATTTTGAAAAACAAATATTTGATATGTTTTATTTAATTAATTATCAATTTTCTATATTTTTTATTTTTTTATTCTCTTGTTGCGTTTTTGATATATTTACTCTAATTTAAGTAAATTTATTTTATTTATTGTTAATAAATATGCTCCTTATTCTTTATTATTTATTTAGCTTCTTTTTTAAAGTACTGTGATAACAGCATTCTATATTCTTATAAAAATTTAAAAAATACTTCTTAAAAGAATACATAAACAGAAAAGTCAAAACAAAAAAAAATATAAATATACAGAAAACTTAAATTAAAGTTACATAAAACCAATATGAGTGTATTTTTGTGTACTTTAAACTCAAAAAAAAAAAAAAAAAACTCCCAAAGTGTGTACTTAACTATCAAACAATAAAGGGGGTGTTCATAAATGACATCACCACGTTTGAGAACACTCGAAAGAACCTCTTTTCAATTGACACAATTAACTCTACTCTTCTTCCCCAAAAAACCAAATTGTTTTTCAACAAACCGAAATCGAAATCTTTTAAATGTTATAGTAAAACTAGTTCTTTAAACATTAAATAGAAATTCAAACTCAATAGCTTACAGAAACTTCAATATGCAATTGAAATCAAACAATAATTAAAACTTTGTTTGCTCTCTGACGTCACATTTGCAATATTCAATAAAGTAAAGTACACGTTAAACGTGTAGAATTAACTCCAACCCACTACGAAAAAGTTAAAAATATAATAAACGCCATACCAAGAATATTTCCTACCCAAACATAATACACAAACGAAAATAATATATATGTTTCACTGGAAGAAATTCAATAATAATAAATATGAAATAATAAAAACTAAACACAAAACAAAACTGAAAGTACATTTTTATTAAACATTTTAAAGGGCGTTCAATGTAAGTACTTCTTCTCATAGGTGTGTAACACAGAAATCTCTAGAGATTTTGGATAGTGTCTTTTAACAAATATCTAAAAGAAAACCATAGGTAGGTATTACAAAGCTTCGAAAGAATACATTTTTCGGAGTTGTGCTTCCGAAACAACAAACGAATCAGCTGTTATACCCTGTACACATAGTGTGTACATAGGTATTATAGATTTGTGCAATGTATGTAACAAGCAGAAGGAGGCGTGGCAGACCATAAGTTCCATGGGCAAAAATTATCTTTTTTTTTTTTTTTTATTTTTATTTTGTAGAGGCAATCAGCCGGACAAAAGGCTTTAATCCAATATTTGCACTATTTTACATCATTACACGTTATAACATAACACTGATTTTTTGATTAAGACTATAACATATATAATACTACATTGTAACATGGTTATCACACAAATTACACACTAATTAACAAATATTTTATACAAAATTTTATACGATTAATAGGGGTATTTTCATTATTTACATTTAGTTTACACTAAGGCATATTATGCTAAGTAAAGGTAACGCTTAAATTATTTTTCTGCTAGGCAGATCAGCTGGGTGCAGGCGTTTCAGCCGTCTTCTTGGTTGATGCCCAGCTAGAGCATGAGCAAGCGAATTTGGATGCGACCTAAGCCGCTCTGCATAGCGGCTACTGAGACTGTTTAGTGTATCGCCCACAAATGGTATGCCGAGGTCGCGGTGTATGATCCGGTTTCGAATGTACCAAGGGGCGTTCGCAATTGCTCGTAGAGCCTTGTTTTGCATGATTTGGATTTTTAGCATGTGACATTTGGCGGCAGTACCCCAAATCTGGATGCCATACGTCCAAGTGGGCACCACAAGACTTTTGTACAAGGTGGTTTTGTTGCGGGTCGAGAGCTTACTACTGTTGCCTATAAGCCAGTCCAATTTAGATATTTTTGTTGTGCACCTCGAAGTTATAGCGCGAATATGGTCGCTCCACCGTAGCTTTGAATCGAGATGAATTCCCAAATAAGGCTGGGATCTTTTTATTGGTATTGGAGAACCATTCATTAAAAAGGTGGGGCACTGTCCAGCCTTCAGGGAAAAAAGGACGCAGCTTGATTTTTCACCGTTAAGCTGTATGTTCCATCTCTTAGCCCATGTCCCGATTTTGTCTAGCTCAGCTTGCAGATTGTTAGAGGCTTCTTGTAGTTTAGAAGCTGTAGCCAAAACTGCTGAGTCGTCAGCGTAAGTGGCTAGAAGCATGTGCCTCTCCCCGTTCTGATCAATAGCTGGAGATGGCATGTCAGCAGTGTACATAGTGTACAAGAAAGGGGCGAGGACGCTGCCTTGTGGTACACCGGCTGTAATGGTGTGCTCTCTTGATAATTCATCTTTGACAGCGACTCTGAAAGATCGGTTAGCCAGGTAGGACTTTAAAACCAGGTAGTGCGGGGCAGGTAGAGCCATTTTGAGTTTCTGAAGAAGACCCTCATGCCAGACACGGTCGAAAGCTTGCTTCACATCTATAAATGCTCCTACGCAGAATTGCTTTCTCTCGAAAGCGTTTGCGATGTGTTGCACTACACGGTGCACTTGCTCCGGTGTACTGTGCCTTGGGCGAAAACCAAACTGGTGGTCTGGAATGGCTGTATCCGACTTACCTGCTGCTAAAATTCTGTCCAAAAGTATCCTTTCAAATACTTTGGAGAATAACGGCAGCAGGCTTATCGGCCGATATGATGTTATGTGTGTTGCTGGCATGCATGGCTTAAGGATCATTACGATCTGGGCACATTTCCACTCCTGCGGAAAATAAGCCAGACGCAAAATCGCGTTAAAAATTTTGGTAAGGGCGAGGATCCCCGCCATTGGTAGCGCTTTGGCCACTCTTGCATCAATTTTATCCAAGCCAGGTGCTTTTTTGGGTTTCAGAGCTTGAAATTGTTTTATGATATCTCCCGGTGAAATGGGACGTATTGGCAGATCCATTTGGAGGGGCGACATAATAGCTGCATCAGTCTGGGCAACGTCATAACTGGTGTTTAGGTTTAGAGGCTTGAAACGTTCTTCTAAATGTGAAGCGAAAGCGTCTGCACGGGCTTGATCAGAACGACACCAAATGCCGTTAGCGGCACGGATGGGAGCACTTACTATTGGTGGTCGTTTTAAGTACCGAGTCAGGTTCCAAAGACTGCGGTCGCCTTGTCCTAGCGGATCTGCATTAGACAAAAGGGAGTCAACTTTGTTTTGGTGCGAGCGCTCGAGAGCAGCTTTAAGAGTCCTTGATGCCTCTCGAAACAGGGCCTTATCAGAAGGAAGGTTACTGCGCATGTATCGTTTTCGGCACCTTCGTTTTTCCCGTAGTAATGCAGCAATTTGCGGGTCAATAGGCGTTCGAGAAGCAGTTTGTGATGAATTAATGCTTCTTGGTGAAGCTAGACTGGCAGCATCACATATATTTTCCCGCAGGATTCGCAGAGCATCGTCAATGTCAGCCGAAGAGTTGATTTCCATCGCTAGTTGTATTTTCTTGTTTAAGTGTCGTTGGAATTTGTTAACATCAGCTCTAGGGGCAAGATGGACATGGGTTTTATGTACGTCAGAACCTCTTCACTAAGATTAATAATGAGCGGGAGATGGTCCGAATCCATATCCACCAACGACTTAATGGATAGTTGATGTGGCTGAAGACCACTGTAAATGGCGAAATCAAGGGCGCTGGGCGACCGAGTCGCATCAAAAGGGAAGTGCGTTGGTGCGCCTGTCGCCAGGACAAAACAGGGTAGGGACTTAGTAGCTGCAAGCAGCGCACGTCCTCTCGTGCATGAACGCCAGTTTCCCCACCATTGGTGCTTAGCATTCCAATCTCCAGCTGCTAGAAAAAGCTTATTTTGTTGACAAAGAAGCGAACTGAAAGGCACAGCGGCCCAAAGTATTCCCGGAGGGCAATATATCGCTGATATGGTAATTTTACCTTTGGCTGACTCGATTTCAACCATAGCAGCTTGCATCGCTATGTCACATATTGGGGTAATCGGGTGGTGCTTAATATTGCGTCTTATGAGTACAGCAGCCCCTCCACGACGCCCATTTGAGGGATGGCTTGCCGAGTAGAGGTCATATCCTTGCAAATTAAAAGTTGCTCTACTGCAGAAATGAGTTTCTGACAGGAGAGCTATGTCAATATCGTTGGATAGGATAAAATTTTTTAGCTCCAAGGCTTTGTTGGCTATGCTATTTGCATTCCAAACCAGAATCCTAATGTTTTGTTGCATTTTGGACAAGCATTGTCATGAGCTGGAGCATTTGCTTTTGCATCTCCATCATGTCGCGTTGCATGGATATGAATTGGTCGAAGCGACCCAGAAGACCATCAATCTTGTATTCAAGCTGGTTCTTATTTTCCTGTCTTGGCGGTTCTTGTGGCTGCGGCGCGCGATGTCCTCTGGCAGCATCAGCATACGAAAAGGCACGAAATTGCTGTGGGAATCTTTCATTCGATGGAGGTTGTGGAGCGGAAACACGAGTAGGGGGATACACCTGATTGGCTTGTTGGGCGCGTTTTGCAAGTCGCTGATATGCACGGCAGCCCTTATAATTGGCTGGAGATGGCAGTGTACGCATGTTGCTGGTTGATCAATCGGTTTGGTGCAATCGGCAGTTGGGTGATTTTCACCGCACTTGACGCAGCGATAGGATCTCCGGCAGTACCGCTTTGTATGGCCGTATTCCTGGCATCGATGGCATTGGGCAAAGTCATTTGCTTTGTGCGGCCTTTCAACTTTGATTCTCTGCCTACAAAGAGTTTTTATGTCAAACACATCTTTATTTCTTGGCTTCGGGTCCAAATCTACAAAAAATAGGTCCATCTTCTGTCCGTCTCTTTTGCTCATAGGGCAGTGCACATTGCGCACCGAGTGGCCAAGTTCGGTTAGCTGCTCTTTTATTTTGTCAGTGTGTGTGGAGTGATGGAGTCCTTTAAGGACCACCCTATAGGCTCGCTCGCTAGCTAGCTGGTAAATATGAAACTCAGCTTCCAAAAGTTCCAATTTGTTGACTATGGCCCGAAAGGTAGGAACATCTTTGGCCATGATTCTCAATGATTCCCCTCCTGATTTGGTTACAAATTTGTCTGGATCGATATCTGTCAGGTCATTAAACAGAGCATTGATATCAAAACATCTTTTAACCATGATTGGGGGTGGCTTTTCTGAGCGTGGCTCGCTTGGTTGGGTGGCATTGGGTGACGTATTAGAATCATCATCATTGTCGCTCTGAAGGTCTTCGTCCATAGCAGTGGCCAGAGTAGCAAAGCGGTTAAAGTGCTGCGCAGCTGCGCTTGTGCTGGCGATTGGTTGCGGGGGCGGTTTATTGCCTTTAACTGATTTACGCTTGAGTTCGAGTGAAAATGCCGCAGCACGCTTTTTCGTGTTTATCAAACGCTTAGCGGGCGCAACTTGCCAGGCAGGGCCAGAGGATTTCTTGGCTTGGTGAGCCATTTTCTTCAGAAAAGATGCAATTTCTTCGTTTTCAGCCATGATCTCTAAAATTTCTGGATCAGTGCTGTTAGGCAGAATTGATTGACTATTAGAAGGAAAAGACATGGCCATAAGATAAGGTAACCGACGATAACTGGCTAGCGGAGTCCCAGATAAAAATCAAAACTTGAATGCTGTATGCTGGTTTATTTTTAGAATAAATATTTGCTGGTTGATTGTGCACTTGTTAAAATAACAAGCGGAACGACGCAAGTGGCTGTTTTGACAGCCCGAGCGACTATCAATCAGTAGCTCAGTGGTTAGCGGGTTGGCCTCTCAAGCTCGAGGTCCCAAGTTCGATTCTCAGATGAAGCAGAATTTAAATTTTTCAAATTTTACAATTTTTCAAATTTTACAATTTTTTAAATTTTACAATTTTTCAAATTTTACAATTTTTCAAATTTTACAATTTTTCTTGGACTGTGAGTCCCACTTTTGGTTCACTACCACGGTGAGTGGATCTGTTTGTGATCCCAACGAGGAAAACTGAGCCGCGACGCACTGGAGGTCTGTAACGTTGGGAGACCGGACCGCGGAGCACCCCAAATTGCGCACTGATAGAAAATCTATTTCACTCGCACGCATGCATACGGGTTTTTGAAAAGTCTTTCCCATTTGCACCTGCGCAGATGCATTGGACTGCTGGACCGGCAGCGGAGCGCCACAAAAGATAGCTGTGAATATCAAAAACACGAAACTACGGAGCGATTTAAACACACGACTCAAGTGGTTAGCATAGTTGCCTTCCAAAAATTATCAAGAGCAATAGTCGATATACCCATATCTGTTTGTCCATCCGTCTGTCGGTCTGTCCGTGTTGGTCTCTGTTTTTTAGGTTTAACTAAAAGATGCACATTTTCCTGGATAAGAGCAAGTTTATCGACTTTGTCTTACGCCCTTCCCCCGTGATATATTTTCGTGGGTGTACCACGCTATAAACGCTATCCAATTGAGACTTGATACAGTTATGAACACTGTTATTGTGCATAAGATGTGTAAATATTTTCAAGGTCGGATAGAAACTTTAAAGATACAGGTAATTATATCCTAATTTTAGCGCCTCCTATATGTTAAACTGCAACATAATTTAACTTTTTATAAAAATGTTAAAATTAACATTTATGTTAAATCCACCAAATTTGGTACGTAGACTCATGTTAGGCTCAGAAACCAAACAATGTTGACATTTTTCCGAATCATCGCCCCCTATCCCCGTAGTAAAGCTCCCTTTACCCTTCAACGTTTCGATGAGAAAATTTGCACAGAAATTTGATTTTCATGGGGAAAATGGGTACAGTCGGGCACCGGGTATACAATTTTTGCATACTTAACTATGAATGAGAAAAAACTTCTTTAATAGTTGCTGATAATAGTGACTACGCTTTCATGGGACTGAGTCTATGTTGGAGTAACGAAAGGATATTGCCCGTGAAGAAAACAGGTATTGCCAGAAATTTCTTTCAACCGAATTTCAACCCAAAGCTATTTTAAAGTATTTTTCCGAGGAACAAATTGTTGGGTATTTCATCTATTTCCCGAAGTATGTAGATGATGCAGCACTTGATGTAATAAAAGAAGAGTGTGTATTAATTGGGTCTTGAACGCGGCACCACGCAGTCCACTTATGTCGAGCCATTCTTTAAATAAAACACGACCTTTCACTTGTGGTATGGATTTATACTAAAATCTTCGTTTGCCATTCATTATTCTCATTATATATGTTTTTAGCAATCATTTTTACTCACACGTATGGCTAAGCTGCACTGTACACTATGCGGCCTTGACCGCGATCAACAATGCGTCTCACACACTGATCACAGGCGACCAAGCGATGGACTCCACAATCTGCTGCAAACAGTCAGTCTTCAAAAGGCTTGCAAACCACCACGAACTAACACTAACTTCTGCTTTAGATCTACTATGATGCTTCAAGATTTGTAATGCCAGCTATTTCCGTCACTTCTCTGGCTCACTATATGGCGATGATGAGTATAATGCCGCTTCCGAAGTTAACTTCCCGACAGAGTCGCAATCAAGCAGCTCAAGAACAAAAAAGCTTCTGGTGCAGATGACCTGCCTGCAGAGTTGTTCAAGACTGGCGGCATTAATTTTGTAAGATGCATGCACCAACTCTTTTGCAGAATATGGCTAGATGGAGAGCATGCCTGATGATTGGAAGATTGATGTACTCTGCCTTGTCCTCAAGAAGGGTGGCCCCACGGTGTGCGCTAACTACCGTGGTATTAGCCTTCTTTCCATTCCATATTAGGTCCTATCGATCGTATTGTGTTAAAGACTAAAGCCTTTTGCGAAAGTACTGATTGTACCTTATCAGTCATATCATCTCTATGCCGATTATATAGCATTACCCGTTGAGGAATCGGCTGCACTGTCTGATTCTGGAATCCCTGCAAAGTTGGTACGACTACGCAGAATGACGTTGAGCAGCTCCGTCAAATTATGAAAGAGCTTCTCCAAACCTTTTGATACCTACCGAAACTTCAGACAAAGCGATGCCCTCTCCTGTGACCTCTTCAACCTTTTGATGGAGAATGTGTTGACAAATTCCGAAGTACATCGGAACGGGGCTATATTGTATAACGATGTCCAGTTGCTTTCATACGCAGATCATGTCGATATCGTCGGTCATACATGAGAGGATGACGAAGTATGTGCTTCCTTCGAGAAGAGGTACACAGCGGTTGGACTCTCAGGTTGTTGTTGACTATTTTATGATTACTCCATAAGATCTTTGCCCATCTACGCGTTGGCAACGACTACCGCATCCGGTGGAACGACGAAGTCTATGAGCTCTACGACGAGATTGACATAGTCAAACGGATGAAAATCCAGCGGCTCCACTGGCTAGGTCATGTTGTGCGTATGGATGAAAAAACTACTGCGAGAAAAGTCTTTAATGCGGATGTTGAGGAGAGGTGAGGAATGGGCAGACCATGTCTCTGTTGGAAGGACCAGGTAGAGATTACACTACCTTTGTTATCACCGATTGGAAAGGCGCGCTCAAAGCAGGGACGCCCGGTAACGGGCTGTTATGGCCAGTCAAGAAGAAGATATATCCGACTCTCTTCTCAATTCTCCTAACTAGCTTCGTCCCTGAATGTTGTTGAACCCTTCCCCTATAATTAGCCCCTAGAAATAATCGACATGATTTAAAACGTTTATACGCATTTTCATTTTATTGGATTCATACAATTTGTTTCAATCTTTATTATATGTTTAAACATCACTTGATTTTAATTTTTTTTTATATATATATTTGTTACTTATTATGTGAAATTTTTTAGTATATTTGTATACCATTTTGTGTGTTTTTTGTTTATAATCATCATTTCTTCTGCTGTTTTTATTGAAGGCTATTTGGTGTGCCTTTATTTTAAGACAATTCGGAAAATTATCTGTTAAATATTTGTGTTGTGTTAAATTTAAAATTTAGGCGCAAAGTGTTTGTTAATTTCATAAATTTAAATGAAATTGGTTAGGTTGTGTGTTTTTTTTTAATTAATTAATTAATTAATTTAAGCGATTCTGATTGCTAAATTAAATGATTTTACTTGATTTTGTTAAGTTTTCTGCTGCACATTTGGTGTACGCCTTTTTTTTATTTTTTATTTTTATTGTATGTAAACAGCTAGAATATACATTTGAATTTTATTTTTAGCAGTTTCATATCAAAGTGGCCTAAAATCTTAAAGTTTTTAAACTAAATTAAAGGTTCGACTTAAGTTGTTTTAAGACTTTTTTTAGTTAGTTTTGAAACTTAAAATTGTGTTGGTGTGCTGTTTTTCTTTTGTTATGTAATTGCTTGAGACTATATGATTGCTTATATTTAGTACTAACTAATTGGATTTTTAGTTTATGAGTTCTCAAATCTAAACAAATATTTTGGTAGTTTATGTTAGGGGCACTTGATATTATGCGTATTGTAACTTTGGATTTTTTTTTATTTTTTAGTTTTATTTTCAAATCAACAGCTTCAACTAACAAACAGTTTCGTTGTGAAAAAAAAAAAACATATAAAAAATATTTAACTGTTTAATAAATACACTGAAGCGTTTTTTGCATTTTTGTTGTGGTTTTTTTTTAAGTTTTCGTTTATATATATATATTTTTTTATAATAAAAATATATGCAAGCAACAATTAAGCTCAATACTGAAGTTAATCACACAAAACTTATGTATAGTGAAATTTTAACTTCAGTTGGTTTTTTTTATATATATTTAAGCATAGACATGAATTGAGAGTACAAACCGCCATATTGAACTTATATATTGAGTCAACTTAGAGTAGTTAGGTTTGTAATTATATTTTAGCAAACTCAGTGCAAACTTAACACAGTATATTTCATTTTTTTAATTAAATTATTTTCTTTGTACTTGGAAAATAAACTAAGGCGCTGTTTATGAATGGTAAGAGAGAAAAGGACGGAAATCCGCTCAAAAACTTTGTTTAATTGTAACACTTGAAATGTGCCATGGTTTTTAAGATCACTACTCAAAAGTACGAGTACATTGTGATTGATGTGAAACATCTATTGATACACCTTGAGTAAGCTCGACTCTTTTGCCGTCACAAAAATCTATTATTACACTTCGACGGTGTTACACTCAAATGGTGTTACGCTAGTGTGTGCTGTTTTAGCAGCGTTCACAGCAAAGCGAGTGGCTTGAGCATTTGAATTTGTGTGCTGTGTTCGCAATGAGAGCGTAAATGCTAGATGGCGTCACATTAGGCCAAGTTGAAGGGAACTCTTATCTGCCGGGAGTCTTGTGACGCAGTTAAGTAAACTAATTCTGAATTAAGTTGGTCACTTTATTTTGCATCTTCATTGATGAACATACTTAAATATCAAAATCCGATAAATCGGATGGTCAAAATTTTGCTTCACATTTTACAAAAGTGACAGACCATGCCTCCTTCGGAAGTACCAGGTAGTACGCACACTAGCTACCTTTAGTATCACCGATTGGAGAAAGCGTTCGCAAAGCAGAGACGCCTGAGGAAGAGCTGTACATCAGGCCGTAACCCGGTTAGGGGTTGTTATGGCCAGTTAAGAAGAAGCAGAAGATGTTTCTTTGTCATTTATCTCCGCAAAAGTTGAATTTTAAGATCTTAAAAAGATGTCTTAATTTGTTAAATCGCTTGATCATGCAAGTCAATTGATACAATTTTCAAAGAACCCGTTTAATTCTCACGATCCGTGTCATCTTTCAGGTCGATTTCATCAAATTGGTTATCTAAGAGATAATCGGAATATTAGTCAAGTAGCGTGAGCTCTTCTATTATTTGGATCTTGTCAGATTCTTGTGCAACAAACTGATTCTTGAAATGCCCTAAAGAAGATTCCGAAATGTTGCTAATGATTTCGGAACATCCTTCATCTTTCAGATGTTGTTGCATCTCCGACAGAACTTAAAGTCCCGAGTATTCTGAAAGTGCGCGTTTGTTCACCATTTTTGTAGTAATTTTTCCTTTCGCGTTTCTCTTCTTCGATTCATAAGCAGCGCCACTTTCCACTAACAGTAGTTGCTTTTACCGCCTACGAATTAGCAGTTTGTTTGAAAAGACCCTAACTCTTACATACGTATATAAGTACATATATCGTATATGCTGCAACCTAGTTCCACAGATATTCAAAGCTTACTTTCGCATATTACTAGTTTAAATTTTACTCAGCATTTTTTTTTTGTAATACAATACAATTTATAGTGTATTTAACCATCATTGCCATTTTTTTCAGCATCTATTTTTTTCTTTTCTCTTTTTGTATTAGCCAAAATTACTTAAAATATTTTTTTATTTAAATATCATTTTCGTATTTGTATTTTATGTGCAAAATCTATTCTCAAAATGTTGTCTCAGTTTTGTTGACGGATCAGCTTAGATCACCTTATGCATTACCCAGTATACGCCTTTTTTTGTATATATTATTGATTATATTTTGAATGAAAGTTACAAAATTGTGAGTTATTTCTGTAAACATTATAATGTTGCTCACGCTTTGGACGGGTCTCTGCGGTGAAGTTGCCCTTTTTAAATCTCTTTTCATTTGTAATTTCTGTTTTTCTTCTTCTTTTTCAAATATGCCTTCTTGAAATGGAATTTAAAATTTCGCGGTACTGTTTTGCAGGTGTTTGTGTTCGTTTTTATAAAAGAAAAGCTTTCTTGTTGTTGTTAAGAATAGGCAGTGAAAGTAAGTGTTCTGGTATTGGTTATAAAGTGTCACAAACTTCGTGAACATTCGTGCATACTCTTGCAAAATTTGAGTTACATAGAGTGATAGGCTTGTCATTTAATCTTAAGCAAAACATAAGCCTTAGAGTGTTATCTTTTGTTTGTATGGAATGTTTGAAATTAAAAAAAAAAATCTGTTTACCCTTGCAGAAGGTATATTAGTTATAGGTAGCGAGCAAACACGACAAGTACTTATAATTGTCGTTTTCGGTTAAAATACGATGTCAGGTATAGCAGTTAAGTGACCTCTTTTTATCACTTTGCCCTTTGAAAAACCTTATTTGAAAGAAATGCTTAAAACTAAAAACTGCCAAATCACTCTATCTTTCGATAACAATTTGGTATTGGGCATAGCAGTTTCAAAAGAGAAGAAAGCTGAAATCCCTCTGTGAGCATTAAGAAAGTGTCAGCCTTCTCTGGGAGCCACAGTTTCATCATCTTCTTCGTCCCTCAACTCCCAATATGGCAATGCTCTAACAGTCAAAACTGCGGACAGACATTACCTTTTGCTAACAACTCAGTATTAGGCATAGCGGTTTCTGTTCCCAGTTTCAAGGGAGTCCTTTCTGACAAAAAAAAAGAAAGCTGAAAACTATCTGTGAGCATTAAGAAAGTGTCACCCTTCTCATACTGAGAGCCGTCACGAACAAAAATCGTCATCATCTTCGTCCCTCAAAAGCTTGAGCTCTAAAACTGTGGAATCACTATACGTTACATCAAATTCGTTGTTATTAGATGTTCCATTCCGCACCTACAGATTCTCTTACATTTTGTTTCTAAACTTTTTCGAGATTAACATATCTGCTTTGATATAAAGTTTTGAACAATCGAAAGGCTCAGATTTGCCCTGTTAACCAAATCATAACAATAATGGGTTACATATGAAATCTTTCAACTTTTACATATATGAAATGAAAGAACTGATCTTCTTTCTGTACAGGAGTTTAATACGGCTCAAAGTCCATGGATCCCATAGGATCTAGTGCAATGCGTCTTATGAATATTGCAAAATATTGAGTTCTGAAGAAGGCAGCGAACGGACTTTAACAGGGTGGTGCGTAGGGATTCGGTAGGGATGAAAGTTTTTATGAGGCACCTGGAGGAGTGGCCTGCCAGAGGTTGTCACCCGTTAACGAGTTTTTGTGGCCAGTCAAGAAGAAGAAGAAGACATGTTCGATCATAAGTGTCGTTTTGGCAAACGATTAGTAGCAATTATAGAGCAGCTATAGACATGTTCTTCTATCCGCATAATCAGCTAGATCTTTTACTTCTTTTGGGAAAACTTATGACTTATATTAATCCTCATGTAAAAGCTATTTACTGATCAAACTTTAAAAATTCATATTTCTAAACGTGCTTTACAGCATGATAGATTGCGATGTTATTTTATTCTTATTTCGAAAGCGCTGCCAAGAATTAATGAGCCATATTAATAATAAAAGTACTTTCGTCTAAATTTTGTACCTGTTTACATCCTAATTTTGAGCAAATATCTTTTTAAGTGTATATAAGTTGGTGATTCTATGTTTTTGCTCCATGACTCTCTCTGCTTTAGTTAAAATATAATTCTTAGCTTATAATTAGGGGTGTTTTTGTTTGTTCTGGATCTTGTTTTTAATATAGAAAGTTTCTGTTATTTATGCATATTTCTAAACAGTAAATGTTCAGCTTAGGTTATAGTACCAGTGTTGAAAAACCTGTGAAAATTTATTGTAGCTTTTTGCTCGGAGGTTCAAAACTGGTTCGAAGTATTGCTTCTAAATGCGTTTGGAGCGACCCTCTAAGTCACGTTTTTGGTGCTAGCCAGAAAAACAACAATTTATTTAAAATATGAAAAATTTTCGAATGAAGCTTTAGCAGATCAAAATACATATATACAGTATATATCGCTTCTACTACCGCTTTTACTATCATCTAAATGAAATTATTGCTTATGTGCAAAGAAAAAGTTAGTTTCAGTGCAATTTAATTTAAGCAACAACAATAGTCGTTTAAATGAAAATCGCAATTATTGTACAAATGCGATCTATCAGCATTCATCGATAAATTTTCGGTAAAACATGCTGTAACCGAATATCGCTTATTTGTAATATTTTCCGATTATCGCTTATATGCGAAAAAGCGCTGCATCTTGCTGTAACCGACTATTGCTTATTTGAAGTATTTTACATATATCCAAATATCACTTATATGCAAAAACAGCGCTGAATGTTCACTATTCCTAATTATAAGCTAGATTTTTCTGTAACCGGCTATAGCTTATTTGGAATATTTTGCATATATCCGGCTATCGCTTATATGCAAAAATAGCGCTTATCTTCACTATTCCCTATAAGCTAGATATCGCTGTAACCGACTTTCGCTTTTTAAAATATTTGGCATATATCCGATTATCGCTGATATGAAATTATTGCTTACATGCAACAAAAGCGCTGCATTTTCGCCTGTGTATATAAGCGATATCTACTGTACTCTAACAAATTCGTTGCTAATCACGAATTTGGCTTAACTTTCTTTGCTCATCATCCTTTCTTTAAGCATTTCATTATCGAAGCGAAACTCTCTTCCAAAAAAACAGTTTCTGCTTGGTTTGCGATTCGCTACAAGTTCAAAGTCTTGTAAGCGTTTTTTGAGTAACTGATCAACGATCTGCAAGGGTTGTAAATAAAATTAAAGTTATTGAAGCTCTGAAAAATTGAACTTGAGAAAACTTTCGAGTCAATGATCAGCTTTAATATTGGATAGATGTTGTTGGTTTAGCAACGGCTTTGCATAAGAGCGAGCGAGAGAGAGTTAAAGTTATATAGAGTGTGTATGTGTGTGTTTATAGAGCGTAGGTGTATGTCAGCGTGAGTGTGTGTGTAAATTTCTTAATTCGTGTGTTCTAGGCGGCATTATATTTATATGTTTATCCTTTTAGCATATATATGTATATATATATATTGTTTTTTTTTTAAATTGATTTTCCAAATACATGTTTTTCGTTTTTCTTCTCTCTAATATCTCTAATTATCGGGGAATGCTAAAATGCTGCTTAGACATTCTCCTCCTTGCTGTTGCTGCTGCTGGCACCGCCGCCCCAAAAGCGATCGAAACGGTCACGAGCCTTTTCCAGCACATCGGCAGCTGTGGTGCGCGCAGTGGACGCCGTGTTAGTGGTGGTTGCCGTCGATGACGATGACGATGTTGCATTGGTGTTCGTGTTGGTGTTGGTGATACCCTCACCTGAGTATTGCTTGGTTGTATCGCAGCGTATGGCGCTGCCCGGTTGTGGAGCATATGGGGTTAGGGTCTTGCCATAGGCAGCAGCGCTTGTGGTCGGACTGCAACTGTTGCTGCCTAGCAGCTCCTTTTTCCAGGCTGTGTGTGAGAGTAGTGGAAGTGGAGGGGAAATAGTTTTTTGGCAAGAGTGTGGTTATGTTACGTAAGCGGCTGATTACGCTATGTGAGTGTGTGAGTGTGTGTGTGTTAGTTTTTAGTTAAGGTTTTTGCATTTTTGGTTTTTTTCGATTTTGCAAAATTTTGGCTTAATACTGCAATTATTATTAAGTATTTATGCTTGTTGATTGGCATTTCTGTTGTGGAGATTTTGAAGTTTGTTACGTACATTGCTGCTGTTTTAAATATTACTTTGATGATTCGACTTGGTGGAATGATGGTTGTGATTAGCGATACATACATATATAAATACATATACAGATACATATATTTAAATACGAGTTATTTTATAAATAATTGTAAAAGCGATTTATTCTGGTTTACGAGTTGTTTTAATTTTAACTTTTGTTTTTTTGTCGTTTTTTTTATGGAAGTTGCGTTTATTGAAGCGTGCTTTAAGGCTTACCGTCCATTTTAGCCTGTTCGGTTAGTTGTGGCGGTGCCGATTGTGGTGGTGGTGGTGGTTTTTCCACTGGTGTCGACGCTTTTATCTCGCTTTGTGGTCGGCTGTAGCTCTCGCCTAGATAAGGTTAAAAAAAAGAATACTATATATAATCATACGCCGAACATAGCAAAATGTTTGCTGCTGTGGTACATGTGCTGACTGTTATCGTCACGCAAAATTTATCGTTCACTCAGACATATACACAGGCAAACTCTGGCCACACTTTACCCTCTTTGACATTTTGTGTAACGGTAAATGTCTTTCCTGTATCCAAGGGCACAGTCCAGTTAACTGGATCTGGCGAGCGCATTATTATTTGCTCTGGTGACTTAACCCTTGTTGGCTCCGGTGGCGATTTCACCAATGGCTCATCGGGCACCTCTGGCACCGGCTGTGGACTGCAGCTAGAAATTGAAATTGCAGTCTCGCGTCCATCCTCAGCATCGTCTGTTGGTTTTTCAAAATATTTCCATATATTTTAATCAATTTAGCATATTTCTTATTTTGATTTTTATTATAGACGCTTTTATGTCAGAGTTTATATGCTGCTGTTTTTGGGTTTTGCTTTAGACCCAAATCTCTTTATTTTTGTTTTAAAGCAAACTTAGTCATTGAGTTTAAACTGGTTAGTAACTGTTTTTAACATAAAATAAATTATTGTATTGTTTTAATTGGTTGTTCTTAAGGAAATTAGTCAACGTATTTTGTGTGTAAGAACTTAAATTAATTGTTTAACTTATTTGAACTTAATGGAACTTAGTAAAATGAAGCACGTATTAAGCACAAAGCTTAAAAGGCAACAGAATTGGTTAGTTTAAAAATTAATATAAATTATATCGATACCATTTTTTTTTTTTTTCGCTCTTATAAAGCGCACAACATTTAATTAACAGCATGCCACAAATAACAGACCTTTGGCAGACACTTAACATTAAGCTTATAAATGGCAGAGCAAACATTAACAACAACAAAAAATGCAAAATATTTTGAAATTGAAGTGGTTTGAGTAGAGCATATGCTCGTGGAGAGTTTGTATAGAGTTCCTCAGTGTTAAGGCAACGACAACAACCTCCTAAAATAGAAAATCGATTTCTTCTTAAAAAGGCTTTCGCACCAATTCCAACCGGCGAAACGGCCTATTTTATCCACAGAACAATTGCGCAGCTTATACCTTCTATCTTTATTTTAGGTATTAGATATTTCAAACTGTGTACTGGCTTATATTGCTCTTAAGATTATCAATTTTTCATGCATGCGGGAAATCGCCTCATCTCTACCAAAAGAGTCACTAAAAGTTTCACGATATTCATGAGCTACTTATAACGATAACTTGTTCTTGCAAGAAATACGAAATGGAAGTACAAACAGAAAAAACAGCTTTGCAATAAGCAGAAATCTGTGTGTTTAAAAGAGAGCGGCAAATTTAAAATCAAGATGATTACGAAGCAGCTTGGGACTGATTTTTAGATCCAGCTGTTATACGGCACAAAACTTACTCATCAACTGTAATAACTGTCGTTTTTTTTTTTATATTTATATCTGTAAAATACAAGTAAAATCTTTTGTCTGATCAACTTCAGTATGTGATCATCAGTTGCTGACAAGATAGAAAAAGACGTGATTCAAACACATCTCTACTCTTTACAAAGGAAGTCTTTTAGTAGCCGCAATGGTTCAACCATCCAAATTACGAAAATTGCCTGATGCTGATTGATCCACCTGCCATTAAGTTTAGGTGATCATCCCTTAAGGTATTAAAATGATAAAAATGCACTTTAGCAGCACGAAACAAATATATTGACTCTGTTGCTCTAAACCAAATGTGTTTTGAAATTGGAGGCGCGTTTTTTTTCCCTTGCTCAATTTTGCCTACGAGTCAGTCGGCCTGACGAAGATAGTAACACAAACAGCCTCACACGTACACTGTTCAGCCAAAATGTTGAGTTTTTCCAGGATTTCGTTCTATTAAATTGTATGCTCTTTGGTATTAACGATTCCATTCATTTAAGGCTTATATTACCGTTGATGTTGTGTTTCCTGTGGGTGACACTTGTGCGCTGTGCAGTGCTCAACCATAAAATCAACATTTTGTGTGATCTCTTTCTGAAAACCACTGATTTAATCACTTAGCGAGCTTAATTCAAAGCGAAAGCTCATCATTCTGTGTAGAGCGCGAAGTTCATAGCGAAAACTCGAAAGCTTATAGCTAGAATCGCAGTTAAAGAGAAAGCTCGTTATCGCTTGATCGTCTTAAAAGTTTACTTGTAATAAAAGGTTTATGCGGAAATTTGTTGTTTATATAAGCAGGAAAACCAAAATGTATATACTATATGTTCATTACGGCTTCATTCTAATCTTAATTGTAAATCCCGATTCACATCACGTCTTTCCGAAATTGAGAAAAAGTAGGGTTACGTTTGAACGTATGCCAGCTTTTCCTTACACAGTTATTCCACTCCTTTCGCCACTAGAGAGACACATGGTTCAAGAAGGAACCAACTACCAGCCGCAATGAATTCTCCAATCTATTTGGGGCTATAGTTGGAAGGCTCAAGTAAACTATTACAAATGTGTCTGCCCAAACAGTTGAGGCTTCTACTGCAGAAGGACGGACGTGAACAATTGAAGTGCATAGATAAGCTGTTAAGGAAGTGTCTACTTAGGAAATTGAGCCTTCTACTGCAGAGAGCTGGACATAAAAAGTTAAAGTACTTTGTAAAACTCAGATAAGCAGTTAACAATGTGTCGACCCAGGTAGTTCAGCCTTCTACTGCAGGGAGCTGGACATAAAAAGTGCTCAGATAAGCTGTTAAGGATGTACTGTTCTGTACTGTTTCTACCCAGGTAGTCGAGCCTTTCTCTGCGTAGATAAGCTGTTAAGGAAGTGGCTAACCATGTATTTGAGCCTTGTTTTGCAGCTGCACATGAAAATTTTAAGTACTTCGAAAAGCTCAGATAGGCTTTTAAGGAAGTGCTCAGTACCCAGGTACCTTAGCCTTCTTCTACAGAGAGCCGGACATAAAAAGGTGAAGTGCTTAGATAAGCTGTTAAGGAATTGGCTAGCAAGGTATTTGAGCCTTCTTCTGCAGAGTGCCGGACATGAAAAGTTAAAATGGTCAAATAAGCTGCAAGTGTCTATCCAGGTAGTTAACCCTTTTTGTGCATATGAAAAGTTGAAGTAATGAGATAAGCTTTTAAGTCAGTGTCTAGCAAGGTATTTGAGCCTTCTTCTGCAGAGTGCCGGACATGAAAAGAAGAATTTCCCAGCCGTTTGCTCCCCTTCTTCGTCCTCGCAATTTTAGCAGACGTCTTTGTAAGTTGCATATAGACGATATGCGAAAACGCCAACCACTTGGTGTCCCGTACCGCGTGTTCACTGCTGAGCATGTCTTCCGGCAAGAGAAGAGAGCGATGTTTACCTATATGCAATATTATTTAGCGTATTTCGTCATTTTAGACTTTCTTTGTGTTGGAAGATTTCACAATACTTCTTTCCTCTCTCTCTCTCTACGTCTTTGTGAGGAGAAGAGCTCTTCAGTTTGAGAAACAAAAGTAGTTTCAATTGTTTTTCTTCAAGGGGACGTTTTTTGAATGACCCAAACGAAACGATATGATAGCATGGTTTTACCCGAGCTTAAAGCAAATCGCAAAACACAAATCTACAAAAAAATTTGAAAGATTTGACATTTCATGATATTATTGTAGAATTTAACCGGTTATTTTTCTTGTCTGAACTGTTAAGTTTTCTAGTTTGTGCCCCTCATTTCTGTATACTGTCTGTATGTATGTTTTATTGTAATGATTCACAAGTGTGTGTTTCGTTGTTTTTTGATAAATCAAACAAAAATATTTGGTAATACTTAATAAAAGGGTAAGAGTTAAGAAGAAGAACACACTACGATTAACACATATGCTAGAAAAAACACGCTAGAATTAAAGAGCTTAATTGGATAGTTCAAATAAGGCGTACAGAAAAAGTCAGCTACAAATGATGAGACGCATATGAAAACGATATACCGTTATTATAATTAGTATTTTTTTTTTTTTTTTTGGTACTTTTTTTTCAGTTTATACACATCTGAAATACAACATATACAAACATTTATTACAACAACAACGAACATTTACTAATACTTTTGGTTGGTTTTGGTTTTATAAATTTTGTAAAGAATTTCGAAAAATTGTTTTAAATTTTGTTTTATTTGGTAAATTTTGTTTAATTTGTTTAACCCTGTGGAATAACGAGAATAACAATTTCAACAACTCTAACTACGATTTGTACGAAAACTTCTTAAAATGCCAATACAAACTTTCAACTTTCTTGTTTCTTAACTAAGAATACACATGATTCCACATGGTTGGGTTACAAACAGAGAAGTCAAAAAAAAAAAAAAATACTGTGTTGCGCCAATTTAGATACCAATTCACAGAAACAATAACTTCAAGGTACAGTTTACTAATTGTGTACAAACATATTTGCCAAGGTGTAAAATGCTCAAATATTAGTAGTTTAATTTGCATTAGTTTTTTTTTTTTTGTTTTTTTTTTGTTAATTTTACAAAAGTTGCAACACAAACATTTCGCGCATCAGATGTCATTTTACATTTTACAGCATTTCCGTTATATTTTTTTAGTATTTTTTAGTAGGTGTATCAAATTAGTATTTTTTGAAGAGATTTTTGTTTTTGTTTTTGTTTTGCAAGTTACAAGTCGGACAACTCTACTCACTTTCAGCCAATTTTTTATCCTGACCTGGTACCGTTAGGCGTTTGATGTTGATGCTGACAGGACGGGCCGGATTTGTTGTGGTTGCTGTGCTTGTGGTTGTGGTTGCCGATGTGGTTGTTGTGGCTTTCTGTTGCTGTTCTTGTTCTTGTTGTTGTTGCTGTTGTTGCAGTTGTTGCAGTTGCAGTTGCAGTTGTTGTTGCTTTTGTTTATTTTGCTGATGCTTCGCACTATTTGCACAACTAACACTACCAGCAGCAACATTACTACTCACACCAATGCAACTAATATTGGTTCTATCTTTGTCTTTCTTACGCATTTGCTGCTGTTGCTGCTGAACTGTTGGCGTTGTTTTAGCCATTTTCTTATTGTTGCTGTTGTTGTTGTTCTTGTTTGGTGATGTTTGTGATTGATTAGCATGACCTTGATTAGCCTTAACTGTCAAGGCCGTTGCTCTTGTTGTTGTACTGTTGGTAGCTGTCGCTGCCGCTGCCGCTGCTGCTGCTGCTGCTGTTGTTGCTGTTGTTGTTCTCGCTGCTGCGGCTACTCTACCGCTAGGCGGTGGTTGGGAACTACTTTTTATACGGGAATGGATTGTTGTGGATAGGGTGGCTATAAAAACGTAAGCAGTTTTTGTTTTTTTTTTTTGGGTTTGGTTTTTTTTTCGTTTTCGTTTGATTTGTCATATCGCATATATGATTATACCAAAAACAAAATGCACATGTAAAAAAAAAACAAATACAAATATTTAAATTTAATATGTATAGAATTTTGTTTTCAGTTTTTGCTTTTTAATGCGTAGTTAAGTAAATGCATAAAAAAATACTTACAAAATACCAAAGCATATGTAAAAAAAAAAAAAAATATATGTTTAACATAAAATGAACGTAAATTCAAATATGGTTAGTGAGCGCACGTTCAAGTTTTGTTGTTCTATTAAAGCCAGGGCTGCAAACCGTTTTCCAACCAATTCGGTTCCAGTTGAAATTTTAAGTTTCGTACCGTAGGACCTTTTTGCGCTCAAAGGTGTTCCAGACTTTTCCTTTAACGTAGTTTCAGCCTAACTGCAATACGTTTATAGAAGACTAGTATTTGTCTTATCGTCGACATTCGATGAATTATTACACGCTCTCCTAACAGCTCATTACGACTAGGAGAGAAGAAAACACGAAAAAACAATGTTCTTGTGTACGTTGTAATTTGTTGTTGTTATTTATCTAACGTACACAGTACCCTTATTACTTCAAATCAATATTTACCTATATAAAACACAACATATCCAGATGAAATGTATATTCGGCAAACCGCAATCATTTTATCTTTCGAATGGTATAGGTTATACCTAAATGTGTTGCGTTATTGAGAAGCAATCGGTACCACACTGAATTTTTGCTTAACATATTTATGTATAGACTTATTTTTTAAGCGATGAGCCAGGAATTTTGGAGACTGTTCAGAGTCTATAAACTCTTGTCTTTCTACCTTTTTTTACCCAGCGATATTTTAAATCAAATACAAGGCAAAACCTTCTATAGATTCTCGCCACACCACAGAATTTCAACCTATTATTATTACGAGATTTATTTATTATTACGAAATTGGATAAAGCATTGCGGCTGTTCATATATAACGTCATCACCGTGGGAAGTGGGGAGATGGGTTCATCAAATCGTAACTCTTTGTGATGATGGGGGAGGAAGGTGTTCCGAAAACGTTATGTCACAATCAAAATGTTGATAAAATCAACCTCATCGCACTACTGTCCTCAGCTAACACCGCCCTAGAAGCCACTATGGCCCTACCGCTGGAATCGGACAGAATAGAAAAGTGACAAAACATTGGTATATATTTGAGTTACGGAAAGATCAATGTGCTATGTTCATTTACGACGGGGAGATAACTCGGCATGCACCTTGACGCAAAACCGAGTCGGGGCTAACATATAAAAATCATCACTGCAAGATGGAGAGCAAAGCTTACCAAAATGGAGTGGCTACTGGGCAGAAGCAGCAAGCTGTCTTTAGGAAATAAGAGCATCCTCTACAAGAGCACAATAATGCCAACCTTGTAGTTTGGCAAGTCTGGGGAACCGCAGGCAAAACCAAAATAAAAAATATACATACAATGAAAGCATTGAGAAGGATCTTGGCATTCCATTCATGGATGACTTCACAAATACACTACAGGGCCGTTATGGGTCCAAAACAAACCAACACGTCTTCAAAAAATGAAAAAAAAATAGTTTAAGAATCGCTTAAATAACACTTCTCATAGATATGTTAGTACTCCGATATGTAATTATGTTGAATCCACCTCACCCTGAGAACAAAACCTAACATTTGTGGTGGGTGAGATGGCTAATCAGAGAAGGTTCATCACTCCCTTATCAGAGAGAAAGAACAATCGAATTAAGCAAAAGAGTAAAAATTGGCACAATCTACCCGACTACTGTAGGAAAGACAGCGTAAGGGTAGGGTATACACCTAGCTCATGTTGAGTGCATCCGTGGAGTCGGCTTCTTTAAGACAAGCTGCGCTAGTTCGGTCGTCAATGATTGGCCACATGTTTTGTAATCCGTGATTAATCCAACCAATGCTCGCTGATCTTTTCTCTTCTGACGAAGAAGATATCTGGAGGCCTTTGGATTAGGTTCAATCACAAAGTGTTTTGTGGAGCGATTTAATTTCCATAGTTACCTTGGTGTCTAGGAATCTAGTATAGACTAATGACGTGAAATCGAGGCATTCAGGATTGCGTAGATTTCAAGCTACCTGTCGAGCATGAATAGCTTGCATTTTCATCAAGATACCACCCATCTTTCAAACTTCACACCTTATTTAATCCGAATTTGGTGGAACTGCTAAAAAAACAGCTAGAACTTGATTCAAACGGTTTGCAGCCTTGGTTAAAACATGGTTAATTGTTGGTGTTAGTCTACTTAGCAAAAGCTACATGGAACAGACGTCTTACAAGTTGTTAGCTTCCCATAAATATATGCATATAGGACTTTTCGGAATCGAACAATTCCTGGCTTTGTTTTTGTAAAAAAAAAACTGTTTGAGTTGTGATTTAGTTGTGTGTTTTTAAAAGTTTTCGCTTGAAACAGCTTGCAAGAGCTGTGTGTGATTTTCTTTTTCGATTAGTTTACAGTTAAGCAGTTCGTCGCTATATAATATTGGGCAGATATAACTAACTCCTAAACATGTAAACTCTAGCTAATCTTTTAAGTGGTACATAATTAGTTTTGTTAGTTAAGCTTTAAAAAATGCATAATTTAGAACATACATATTTCTACATATAGTTTACACATATTTACGTTACTAATTTTAAATAAATTTTGCAACAGGAATTTGTTTGCTGGCACACTTAATCATAGAAATTAAAAATTAAATTAAGTAAAAAAAAAAGTAAACTGTTTAGACACAACACTTAACAATTTGCCATTAATTTCGTTAGTTTTTACTTACAATATTGAAAGACGTATTAGTTTCGTTAGTAATTACTTTTATAGTTAGTTGTATTAGTTTTAATATTTATAGTTTGTTTGTTTGTTTGGTTTGTGTTCATCACTCAACATGCGAGTCTTTTGAATGTTCATTCGAAAGACCAATTAAACGCTTCATTACAAAACATTAACTAAAGACACAAATTAAAAGATAATTAATTAAATTTATGAGAACCGCATGACCAGAGACTAAACTAACAGAAACATATGAACGTACTTGGTTTTTTTTTAGCTAATTAGTTTTTTTTAGACACTTAAGTTAAATTTGATTTGAAGTATGTTTTTAGATATGAACGTACTAACTTTTTATAGTGGTTTTTTTGGTTTTACATAATTCAACTAAACTAAAACTGTTGAAAATATTGCAAAACAGGACAAGACAAAAACAACGTAAGTTAATTAAAAAAGTAAAAGTTAAAAACTAAAAACTAACAAATTTGAAATATGCAAACTAAGTCTAAATTGAAAGTGAACAAAAATGAAACGCAGAAAAGAATCCCACGTTTTTATTATATATTTCCTTTCTGTGGGAGCTGCACAGCATTTGCTACTTACATGGGCGTGGCTTACGATCACTTCCCGCCGAGGATGCAGTGGGCGCGGTTGGTGTCTTTTTGCGTCCTGTGGGCGCTTGACTCGCTGAGCGTATTTGACGCTTTGGGGACTCATTCTCTACACCAGGACCCACCGATTGTGAGCGTGCTAAACACGCATATGCATGAACATTTCCGATTTGGTATTTTTTGGTATTTTTTGTATTTTGTGGTTATTTTTTTTAATGGCGTTTTTTGGTGTTGTTGGCGAGTTTTGATTGATGATAAGAGTACGATTTGTATGTTTTAATTTTTAGAATTTTCTTTTTGCAACTTATTTTTATGATGTGGTGAGTTTTTCTTTTTGTGTGTTTTAAACATATTTCTAAAATTGAACAATTTGATGCACACATTGCACTACAAATGAAATTCTTGGTGTTTAAAAGATTTTTAAGCCTTTCCTTGCTGCTGTAGCTGCTTTATATATAAGCAACAAATTTTAGACATAAATTTAAAATTTCTTGAAAAACCTGGTGTTAGGTTTAAAACCATACCATGAATAAGCTACTTTACTAACTTTTCGTAAAGTTAAGCTTTATCTACAAAATCACTCATTTAAAAAATACATATTCAAAGGGTACAAATAACACTATGCAACAAACAAATGGATCACTGATTTCGATTCAAGAAACCGTTTTGCATTATCTAAAGGGGTTTCGAAATTGGCGCTCTTTTTAAATTTAAATTGAAATGGGAACTTTCGAGAGTCGCGAAGTCAGCAAATCTCATCAAAGTCAGCAAATCTTACTCGGAAACCTTGCAGCCGATCAAGATGAACTCTAACTTGAATGAAAGGTATTTAAGTGTTATGGCCACAGAATAGAAATTCATGTGGAACTTTAGTTTTATTAGAAGTAACAAACGAGCATAGACAACATTAGAGGAGATGCATCATATGGAAAGGCATACCATAGTTTGGTACACGGACAGCTCTCTGATAAATGAGGCCACCGGAATTGGTGTTGCAAGACCCCGTATATACCTCTCTGAATCTATGGGCATACACGCAAGTGTCTTCCAAGCTGAAGCTGACTTACACTTCGGTGGATACCCAGCCACATCGAAATTCTTGGTAATGCACTTACGAACAAACAAGCTAGAAATGATGCTGCGATCCTGTGATGGAACCAGAGCCAATTTGGTGCATTGAAAGACATATGGCTTAACAGCTACTAATTGAGAGGGTATGACTGAAGAGAACCGAGAACTACATGAATACATCAAGAAAGACAGGCTAAGCCACTCTCTATCTCCTACAACGGATAATTGTGCAACTTAGCAAGAATAACCTCAGAATTCTGGCTGGCCTACTCACTGGACACTGCAGACTGGAGGGACAATTCTGGGCATCACCAGCTTAAAGTAGGTATTGTGATTAGGAGGAAGAGTCGTCGCGGCATGTGCATGTGTGGATAAGAGGGAGAATGAACCACCTAGGCGGACACATGGTATTAAAATGTTTGAGCCATCTGCCCGCTAAAGGCACTATTTACTTGTACACAACATCTTTCATCACCAAAATTACAAATAGTACCCTTAAAAACGAGCGAGCTTCGGCAGATGCTTAGAATCCGAATCCGGAGTCAGAATTGGCCGCTTTTGGTCTAGAATATTAAAATCACACTTCGCAATATTCGAAATCTTGAATTATTTGAAACAGCGTCAATTCGGAAACTGTGCTAGAATATTCAAAACAGTTTACGGATTCCAAATCAGCAAACCCGAATTCACTATCACATTGAGTTAAATTTTTTTGCATAGAGTAATTAAGACAGGAGAAAAATTTGTTAAACATGGAAGCATTGTATTATTTACGATATTCGGACATTGTAAAAAAGAGTTTAACGAATATATGGATACTACTGAGCTTCAGAATGCTAATGAAAAGATATTCGATTATTTCTAAACTAGTGAAGGACCTTTGTTCATATATGATATTCGATAAAATTACGTTATTCCTGCTTTAAAAGTGCAATTATTTATATACAAATATCGGACAATTACGAATATAAAATGTTGGTTTATATTTAATACACTTTATTCGAAAAATTTTATGTACGATATTCGGTATTTTTGGGGAAACACGATATACCATCGACTTGACAAAACAACGAATACTTATGCTCTGGACCGTCAAATGTTCGGTCGATGAATCACATTTAATACATACGAACATTAAAATCAAAAATGTTTCCAGTAGCGATAATAAAAAAGCTATTTAAGTAGTTCTGAACTTCGTTGCTATACTATCTCATTCTCCCTTCTGACTTTCTATCAACAAATATATTCACATATTTACAAGAACTCAATGCAGAAATATGAATAAAGATGTAAATATTATGATTCATATTATGACCTTTTATCTTTATCAATTATTTAAAAAATAGTTTACCTTAACTTAGTCATTATAATTTGCTCCATAACAAACATTCTGTACAATAACGTCTTAAAACTAAAAAATGCTAACTCAGAGAAAAACGAGTATTTTTTTAAAGAAAATCCCTACAGATATGTTAGCAAAACACAAAGATCTGTGCACAAAACTCATACTCAAACATTTTTAAAAGTGAACTTTTATTTTTATAAAATTTAAAACAATATTTTCTCAAAAAAAAATAAAGTTAAGAGTGCTATTTTGATTTTATAAGCCTTTGAGCAAACTATTTTGAAAGAAAAACATAAAAAAAAGAAATGCTAATAACAGGGCGTATACTTAATTGGCGTGTAGTAGTGTACTATACCTTGACACTAAAAAGTGCTGGTTTTAATTGCTTATAAGAATATAACTAATCCAGTGTAGTAACTATGATATTTAGGCTCAAAAATAGTTGCTACTTACTTTTGAGTACTTTCTTGGGGCTACCCTTTTGGGGACTGCCCTTCTGTGGCGAGCCATGACGTGAGACTGCCGTCTTTTTGGGACTGCCGCGCTGTGACTCTGATTCACGTTTAGTTATAGCAGGCATCAGCTTCTCGCGCGTTGGCGATGGCAACAAAGCCCCCTCCTCCACATCTGATAGAGTAGTTTAAGATAATGAATAACTGTACCATAGTATGTGAGTCACTCACCCGGACCAGTGGTGCGTTCCAAGTGATGACGTATATTACTAAAACGTGCTGGCAGTGCTGAAATCTCATCCTTATTATCAATCAAATAGGCTTGGCCAGGAACTCGTGGCTTTTGTGGCTTTTGCAGTGGCGTAGATTTTTTGTTATTCTCTTGCTCCTTCTCCTCCTTGGTTATGGGCCTGCTGTTGTAAGATACTTCAGTTAAGAAATTTTGCATATACACGGATTCGGCTTGCCTGTGCACAGATGAAGCCAAGGACAGCGCTGATAGAGAGCTGCGCTTTGAAACCTGATCCCAAAGATCCCTTTGCTTCTTATACAATTCCGGATCAATTTCTATGCCCCAGCCGCGACACTGTAAAGCAAAATCAAAATTTATAAAGTAAAGTGATTTATAAGAAAAATTGTATTTTATTTTGCCACAAATTAACGTAGCAGCTAGAACGAGGCGTAACACATCGTGCAGAGTATATATATTACTGGACAGGATGACTCGATCTGCCCATTCATCTGTATGAACGCGTGTATCTCTAAAGTTCAAGAGCTAGACCTAACTTGGTATGCGGGTGGTCTTAGTCCCGAAAATGATAGAGTTATACTTATTTACGACATATGCCTCGCCTCTTAAAAAAAAATGAAACGGTTGATACAAACGTTTTCCGATTGGTGAACTGCAGAATACGACCCCCACACCCAAAAGACATCTGTATTGTTATGAATCAAAAATTCCCCCATTCAACTAATTTTTGGTGTGTGTACACACTAAATGGTTGTTGTCCATGGCAGACATTTTCGAAATATGCTGAATTCGTGAAATCGTACCAAACTATGTTCGAATGTTCGAAATTGCGCCAAACTTGGTACTAAAATGTTCAAGTATTTGCAAAGATGGCGCCTTGACGAAATTCGGTGAAAATTTTGTAATGCGATCAAAATTAATTTATTCTTTGCTTATTTATTAACTTATTACTTATGCGAAATGTATGAAAAATTTTAAGCAATGAAATTAATTCTTTTACAATTAATCAGCAACTAATTAAGGGCTGACTCTGGCATAAACACTTGTACGAAAATAATAACCATTACAGAGCATTCACGCAAACTGGAGTGGGTCATTTTAGCCAAAAACACGTTTTGAACACAAAACTTTACACAACAAAATCAATTCTTTCGCAATTAATTAAGCATTAACTGTTTTTACATTCTGGCTAAGAAAATTTAATTTTTTTAGTCAAAGTTGTCAAGGCGCCTTCTATACGAATATTTGAAGATATGTAATAAAAAAGGGTAGCTGGAAATAAAAAAAAAAGGGTTTCAACTGTAGAAGCTTGTGCTTCATAAGCTGCCGATATGAACGAACTGCAATGCTGTTGAAACTGTGGAGTAACAATCTTACCAAAAAGCTAAGGGTTTAACATTAAACTAACTAAGATATTGACCTACCTTATATTCGCCGGCCTTCTTGCGCCGCTCCACCATCTCCTTGAACCACAAATCCAAATTCGGGTGTGATTGGGGTGGTGCCGTACCATTCATGACCACCACTGGACCAGGAACATGGTGTTTTCTGAACTGGTCATCTTTGCCATCGGCAAAGCCAAAGTTCTCCTTCTTCGTAATATAATGATTCAAGCGCTCCTGATCAATTGTTTGCGAGAACGGACGTGCCGTAACCTTGCGCTCAACAATAGTCACTTGTCTGTTTAGGAATAGAATAAGAGAAGTGCAAGAGAGAAGCACCTTTAATAAGATCCCAAATGAAAGGTACAAATATCACTGTTAGTTGATGTTAGTTGCGGGTGCATCTCGATGAGCTGGGTGCATGCTACACCAGCAGGCATATGGTTGATGGTTTGGATATAAGTTTATGTGGAACTGGAGCTATATGCTATGTGCTGGCGATATGTAACGGGTTAGTTAGCTAAAATGTATCACACACACTCAGAGACACACATGAATGACATCGCTGGGTATTAGCTATATGAATGGCATGTTAAGGCTCATGAATGTGAAACGTGAAAGAAAAAAAAAAGTTTATGTAATATGCAATTAAAGGCAATTCATACTTCTCGTGCGTTTTTCTATCATCCGTATCGCTAACCAAAGGTTCCAACTCATGTAGAGTAGCTGAAAGCACACAGATACAAAGTTTAGTACAAAAGTAAGACAAAGTGTTTACAACAATTTGGTTTTCATGTACATAAAAAACTTAGTTTAGGAATTTGAATTTTCTTTTTTTGATTTTTTTTTTTAGTATTAACTAAAGTTTAAAAAATTGTTTGTAAATAGAAAACCCATTAAAATAAATAATTCAAAAGTGTTAAAAAAAACTTTGCAAAGTGTTTCGATTACGCTAAGTTTTAACTTAGATGTGAAATTCTTTTTACAGCAAATTAAACAGCACAAAACTGAGCTTGGTTTGGTGGTTGAGGTGGTTGTGGTTTTGTCGGTGGTTAGTGGTTTTGGTTAGCGCAAAGAATATGTTGCAATGTTTACAAATAAAAAAATTAAAAGCATGAATGACCAAAGCAATTTTCGTTTGAACTGCTTTAAGTGTTGGGTGGCATTGAGTTGAATTTGAAAATTTCAAACTTAAAAACTTATATTTCTGTTGAAATGTGTTTGTCGTTGATAAGTATGTAGTTTGAGGCACTTTTGAAATATAGAACGAAATTTGAACCAATTTTATATTATTATATTTTTACACAAAATCATAAACATTGAGTTAATGCAGCGTAGTGTAAATTGTTTATTTTTTTGCCTAGAAAATGTTTAAATATTTAAGCACTACAACCAATTTTTTTTTCATAGACTCTAAACTAAGTAATAAGCTTCTCAAGCTTAAGCAGCGCACGAGGGTTAAATGCCAGACAAAAGCTTTGCAGTAGTTTTTTGTTTGCGTTTTTCAACGCATATTAAAGCTATTTTGCATTATTATAGAGTTATACAATTTTAAATTATTTTTAATACTTCTCTCTACCGTTTTTGTTTGTGCAATTGTTTGAAAAATTTTGAGAAAATATAAACACAAAATTTTATTAAATTTGTTTAGCCTCAGAAAAGTTTACTTAGAATTGTTGTTTCAAAAAAAGCCTTGTATTCAGAACAAAAGTAGTGCTCAAGCAGAGAAGCACACCCAAAATTGAGAGAGCTTCCCTAAAGAAACCATACTCGTACTGAGTCTAATATATTTCTGGTATTTTTTTATTCCAATCTGCCCGTCTGCCTTAGACCAACGGCCGTAAAAGCTAGCTAATCGAACACGTTTGATATCGATGGCCTTAAAAGCTAGCTAATCCACCATTTTCTATTATTTCGGTGGTATTTTTTTAAGTGTTTTAATTAACTTCAAGAAATAACTCCAATCTGCCTGACCGTCTGAGATCGGCGACCATATACCTAATCTAGTAGTTTTGTGGTATTTTTTAACATTGTTATAATTGACTTCAAGACACAACTTCAACGGCCCTTTCGTCTAAGATCGGCGACCGTAAAAGCTGCCTAATTTTTTATCTTTTGTTATTTTTGAGGAATTTTTTAAAAAATTTTATAAGTGTATTTTTTTTAGCAGTCTTCTAATTCTTCAAGAAATAACTCCAATCGGGCAGTCTGTCTGAGATCGGCAGCCATGTTTGTATTTGAAGCTGTTCTTATCCAAATAACCTTTAAAGGGGCTATGAAATTGTACTCAACTAATCGATGTATATGCAAATAACCGTTTTTATGCTTACAATTCAACAAAATTAATTTTAGAAGCGGAAATAACTGTAAGCATAGGTGGGCACACCTCTCGTAAAAGTTTGGCTTACATATTCTGGTATTTTTCGTTACGCGAGCGCCTCTTTTGTGCTGAATACTATGCTTTTATATTAAACGAAATAGTTAAATACTAGATATGTACCAAAAAAAAAGGTTTTGAACAAATTGCTTTAAGTTTTTCAGAGATTATGCTCAACTTAAAAAACAAACATATTAAAAATGTCTTGCCGAATTCACACATTTTAGAGGGACGGCATAAGTTATGCGGTATGTTTCTAGTATTTTTTCTTGAAAACTGATGACCTAACATAAATTCATTGAAAACAATTTTTGTAACTTTTCCTAAGATGATAAGTATTTGGTGACACAAATGATGAGCTGATGAACAATGAAGGCAACTAGTTTCATTAGTATTTTTTTTTTCATTTTCATTTAATACTCAATACAACATGCAAAGAAACTAAAGCCGAAAACTCCTACGCTTAAATGGAAATGAAAATAATCGCTTAACCTGAGACGACATGCTCACACTACGCTTTGCTAGTTGTTTATTAAGCGTAAAATTGCATTGATTTTCTTTTTAAGGACATGCCATAAATTGGTAATGACTTTGATTAACGGCAATTTGAACAGCATCAATACAAGTTTACGCATAAAGTTTTTACGATTAGCATCAACAGAAATATATTAGGTAATTTACCATGTTTGGAACTTATAAAATGAAATTTAGTTAAACACTTACGTCAGCTTTTGGCTAAAAGATATTTCTGGTATTTTTTTTTTTTTTCTTTTTTTTTGTTATTGTCATATAAAACAACTGTTTATGTGGAATTTAGCATAATTTCGTTCTATATAAAATAGATTTTAAAGAATTTTTATAGAGAGTATAATTTGGGCAAACTGCTTGAAATAAAGTACTTGGTATTAAAAGCGTTGAACAAAATATTCGCTAAAAATATATTAAATAATTAACTAAATTGTGTTAAACTAAGAAAATATTATATCTTTAGTGACTTAAGCTGAGTTTTAGCACACAATTTCTATAGCTTCGACTGTATGCTAAAACTTAGATAAACATTGGTTTTATTTAGTATTTTACAACTAGTGAAAATTTCGCATTGATTATTATATGAAAAGCAAAATTTACGACGACGACGTGTACATAAAAAACTTGATTTCGCTTTCGTTAACATAAATTTGTTCAAAAATTTTGTACATATTTTGTTGTTTTTGGCAAATCTTAGCATGGCAGTGGTGAAAAGTACAGAATATAAGAATGCTACGGAAATTTACCAACACTATTCAACATTATTATGAGCAAGTTATTAAAGTTTTGGAATTTGTTCTCAATGCTGCCGCCACTGCATAAATTTATTTTTTTCTATTTTGTTTTTGAAATAAATAAATGAAAAGTTATTTTTAAATTGCGCGCTCAACATTTACTTCGACAAAAGGTTAGTAAATAGTACATTTAATGCTTTAAGAACTCTTTCGATTTAAATTTTTAAGTTTAATATTAGATACATAGTTTAAAACAAATAATGTAATCATTGAAAATAAATGCAACTTCATTTTAGTACGTTTTTTAGTATATTGAAAAACTATGCGCTAATAGGAAATGTATAATGCTTAGCGACGACAAATTGTTGTCGCACCTTCTTTCTGATTTGTTGTACGTTTTTTATGCACCGTTGGCAACCCTGCACCCATCGTATGATGTGGTGTGTGACTGTGCGCGGACTGATTCGAGCGGATCGCACCCAATGATATTGACTTTCTTGGGTAATCCCCGGCAGCCGTTCTCCCCGTCGTAGTCAGGCCCGCCGCAACGTTTGACTCGCTGCCCTTAATACGTCGGACATTGGGCCAAACGAATTGCAGGCGATACTCTGTGCTCAATTTTGTGATGGTCTTTTTCAATAGGCCATTTGACTCACCCGCCTGCAAAATAGAAGAGCAGAATCACAGTGGACGAGAACGAGAATGAAACAATCAAAAAAAAGAAAGTAGAAAAAATGAAAGAAAAGAGAGAAAAAGAGAGAGTATGCATGGCATATTAAGTGTAAAGAATAAGTCAATATTTATCATAATATCATAGTTAATGATTATTTTATATGGGATTAGTATACAATATTATACGCATATATGTGAGTATGATCAGAGCAGAGTTACAACAGTTGGGGACAGAAAGACAGAGAGAGAGAGAGAGCATTTGTTAGTAGAAGACAATGAGAGAGGAATAGAAAGAGAGAGAAAGAAAGTAAAAAAGAGAAGAAATACACACACAATACAAGTATTTTTTGTAAATTTTGATATTTATAACTAATTGATTTTAACATTAAATTCCTGTTATGTACTCACAAAATGCATACATACATATATTATCTTTTTTTTTTGTATGAGTTTATGATTGTGCGCAATATATTTCAATATTCAATGAAAAAAGCTAAATCAAATGATGAAAATTCATTAAATTTATGCTAATAAATAAACTTAATTTAGTTTTTTGTTATGCGAGCTAACTTCGTTGTTGCGAATTTTGAATACTCTTCACTTAGATTTTTATTTACTTTATAATAGTTTGTACACTAAATGTTCAAATTGCCCAACTAACAAAAGCTGATTTCATAAAAAAACATACTTTAACCGTAACAGGACGCCTGGCAAATGAGCAACATTTGAGTGTCAATTCTCTCCAACTTGACTTCATGTGGTGCCATCTAGCGTACGCATATGAAAAACAATAACATCCTTGCATAAGCAAGCATACTCTTCTTCTTCTCGCTCTACTGTTGACGTTGCTAACACAGCACGCATAAGCGTAAAGCCATCCCCGCGTATCACCATCCGAGCGTAACAACACATTTTTGTGACGGCATACAAGTCGGTCTTACACCCAAGGCGCACTAATAGATATTTCACATCAAAAAGCATTTGAAAAATGTATGACACCTAGACAATAACGAATCTTAATAGATAAATCAATGATTGGACCTTATCAGTGGGGTTTTAGGTCTGGTAAGTCCATTGAACAGATATTTAAATCTTTTGTCGATTATAAAGTAGAATTTGATAGCCCGTTGAAGCATCACGTATAAGCTGCATTGTCTGGGTTCGTTATCCCCGCAAAGATGGTGCGACTATGCCGAATGACATTGAGCTTTTCTGAGCATTTTGCTAGCAAGCAAGGCTTCAAACAAGTCAATGCCCTCTCCTGCAACATCTTCAAGCTTGTGATGGCGAATGTCTTGCGAAAGGCCGATGTAAATCGGATCGGGACTATGTTCTAGTGTTTAGTTGCTTGCATAAGCAGATGATATCGATATCATTCGTCGTACTAAGCGAGAAGTTACCGGAGCCTTTGCAGCTGTTGCAAGAGAATCTGGGTCTGTATGTAATTGATGGCAAGACAAAGTGTATGTTTTCTTCGAGTAGATTCGCATCGGTTATACTCTCAGATTAATGTTGCCAAGGATTTCGTCTACCTTGGCATCACCGTCACAATGAAAAACGATCAAATTGTGACTTTGTGTGACGATAAGGGAGGGGGAATTCTACAAACGGAACGTCATAATGAAAATGTTAATAAAACCTGAACAAATCTTTATATTTTCATGTAATGTTTTCTTTTCATTTCGAATTTAAGCATCGATCTATCTATAAAATCTATAAAATTTTAGTGACGTCATAAAAAGGATAAAAACGAAAGAAAGAAAGGTGGTCCCAAAGTATGCTTAGACATTTGTGGTGGCGACAACGGGACAAGAAAGCACTGTTCAAGTGCAACACCAATGGAACAGTAGCACATTAAGTACATTGGAAGCTAGAACTCTAATAGACAACCTGGAAAATTGAACTGGACTCTCTTGTTACAATCTAAGCTCGACAAGCTAGGGGTTCCATCGAATTTTGCGCTTTCCATGTTAAGTAATCAATTAGCCTAACAAACTAAGCATACTTATGTGAAGAGTATATACAAAGCTATAATATGTAACAGCACAAACTTTCTATCATGCATTTTTTTATGTGATTCGATTGCACATTTCAAAAAATAACAACAAAAAATTGCATCCATTCAATCATTCAACGCTTTAAATCAAGCCAATAAGCTACATAACATGCTTAAATTCACATGCGAAACACACAGTATGTATGGGTAACAAATCACAGTTGCATTGTCATATGTAGCATATAACGTAGAACAGATGCGGATACAAAATACTATAAGGAAACATGAAAAAAAATACGACAAAAAAATCAATACACAAGCCATAATGGCAACATATTCAAATGCTGAAGAGTTTTGCAGATTAAAAATTTACATTCAGGTCGAGTGAGTGTGTATGTGAGTGTGTCTGTCACTCTGACCGAACGACTGACTGACTCAGCGGAGCTGGGCTTACGACTGGTATGGTCTGTTGCAAGGTGGTCCGTTCTGGTCTGACTGCTCTGGCAACAACAACAACCACTCAATGGCACTTCGGCACATGTACGTTGAAAGTATATAAATTTCATATACGAGTGTATGAAGATTATCACTGCAATGTCGGCAGAACACGTTACAAACGTAACGACAACGGAACACATTGACAATGGTAGCAGAAAATACGGAAAATTGCCCATAAAGGCGGACATGTTAAGAGAAATTGTTGCGCCTCGCTTGGAAGATTTTAGTGGGTGTCGTATGTTCTATCTCGAATCAATGACAGGAATAGTCTTCATGTACGGTGCCCACATTGGTCTGTTGTAGATTGATGTAATGCAAAGAGAGGCGTGGCAGACTTTAAGTTTTTTAGACCAATATGAGCAGCTACAACTCGTCTATCTATTAACCCATGTCTGTCTTTCATTTCAGCTAGGTCTCGGTAATCATAAGAACTTAAAACTTGCGTTTAATCCCGACCCTGATAAAATTTATCGAATTGCGGTGCAAACTACTGAGCTGCAACTTGACTTGACTTAAACTTGATCTATACGACGTGATCACATAAAGACTGCCAAAGTTTCTAACGATGTCACAGACTGGCGTAAATCTCGTGGGTCTATGCAGGAGCTGCATTGATATTGCGCTTTCGGCGTTCTATGATCGAATAAACTTGTACGCAGCAAACAATTGCTCTTTATAGCGCTGAGCCGCCGCTCTGTCTCTTTTCTAAGCGCATTGCTTCGTCTGTCGTTATTCCGTTATCCACATTGGTCTGAATTAATTTGTTCTCGCTTAAAAGTTGATTACAATACAGTGATATTTTATATCTTAATGCGTAGAGTTGGAAAACGCAAGTGTCTTTAAAAGCTGTACAATAGTCAACAGCGGAATAATAATCAACACCTTTTGCCTTTTAAGCTATGCTTTATATAAATATAAATCACTAAATACGGTAAGAAGACTCGTGTGAGCCTAATAATAAAAACAATGTTGATCTTATATCAATGCAAACGATGTGCCCATAACGTATTACTTGGCACAGATATTTAACAATATTTTTTTTTAAAACCAACCTAATTAATTCAAGGTAAGTGAATTTATTGTGTACTTCTTCCTAACATCAAGAATTAATGTTTTAACTTCGGTCTTCACCATCTTATCTAACTCAAACTTTTACTTTCTTACATAAAGCTATTCTAGAGTTTTTTTTTTTAATAACAAGAGCCGTGGATGTAAGCCAATCACAATTGTATTTTCTGCACGGGTTAGTGATTCGAAACCTTGTTGGGAGAGAAAATGGCTTAGTCAGCAGCTTTTATTTGATAACTTAAGTACTCCTAATTTTGAAGACCATTTATTGCCTAATACGTTTATTTTAATTTTCGCTTTTTCGCCACTGAAGAAAGCAGGAATTCCTCGGATATGGCCAAAAGGCGCCAGGTTGAGTGCACTAGAAGAGGTAGTTACTTAGCATTAAGTCTTTCTGTTAAGCTTGTTCGACTCAATCCAATCTGAATGTTCAAAGGATACTTAAGCATCAGAGCTTAAGTTACCATTTTACCCTATGCGGGATTTACTTTTTGTGCTGAAAAAAGGTACAGAGTATCCTTTTGTGGCCTAGAATCCTTGCACCAAGTTTGGCTGTCTAAGAAGTGAAATCACATAAGCAGACAAACTCAAAGCATGCTCTTAAATCTAAAGAGAAAATGTAGAAAAATCATGCCGCAAATAAATCAAAAATGATTGAATATTATTGCATAACTATATACCTAAATAATAGAGTAATTTTGTAGCATAACTGCAGGCGCACATATTAGTTACATACAATAAGTAGTTCATATATCATAGAGTTTGTTTGACAGTTAGTTGTAAGGTACATTAGTTTTAGTAATTGAGTAGCTAACAATTGTGTACCTGTTTGCTTGTGGTTCCATCGATCTCCGTTGCAATAGGATAAGCCGGTCCTTTGGGCACTACGGGTGGTCCTTCCGATTTGCTGCGACGCGAAGGCGTGCCCCCTCGTTCCTCCGACTGTAAATAAATTAGGTTCAACGTATATAAAACATATGACATTTGTACGTGTTTGTGTGTGTGTGTGTGTATTTGTCATAGCAGCTCTGCACTTAATTAGCAAGTCATTAACATTATGCATACGCCATGTGGCTGCGCATTATCAGGTAGCAACCAGCATATCACATTGCACATTGGTACGAAAGTGTATTTTTTAAAAAAACTTTTTTTAATTAAAATCTTAACGAAAGGAGTTTTTCCTTTTGTGTAATATAATTCTTTAGATTGGATTTTGGCCAAATCGGTTGGAAAACTAAGAACTTATTATGAGTGCCATTGTCCAAAAATTTTAAGTTTACGACTGTCTCAAACGCAAATACCTCATAAACGGAAATTTCTTGAATTGGCAAAAACACGCCAATTTTTATTTAAATTGAAAATATATGTATGCCTATATTGTTTCCTAGTGGATGCGAATAATAGCCCTGGAGCACCTGGGAAACGCGTATGAAAGATGCGACCCCTGTACCTGATAGACAGGAAACACGATACAGCAAGGTCAAATTTTTAAAACGGCAACCTAATAAGAACAGATATACGGGTAAGTAAAAAACCGACTTCTTTTAGATGCAACTACGTTGCATTATGGATTCTTTGTCTGTTGGTACTGTACCAGACAGACAGATATTCCGAGCCCGGAGTAAAAATGCGTGGTACTGGTACTGTCACTTTTAAAGGATCAATTGCGGGTGAACCAGAAGGATTAGAGGATTAGAAGAGTTTAAAAAGCACTTTAGTTGTACGCTCATTCTTAATGATTAAGCAGAGTTCGCAATTTACCGTCAACCTTTACAGCGTGTCTGCAAAATACCGGTTATTCCACAACACAATGAGTAGAGGGACGGTGAAAACCAACGCAGCCCGGTTTGCTGAGCAAAAGGTCAGTGATCAACCAAAATCTTTCTTTTTTTTGTTTCTATTCCCTGATATTTTTTCAGGACCACTTTGAAGATAAAAAACTGGTAAAAGGTCTTTTGTGTACACATATGACTTGTGAGCCTGAACCATTAACACAAGACCGAGAACTCAAGCGCAGCCAGAAAAAAAAGTTCGTTTTTTAGGTTTTTCAGTGAGCAGAGCTTAACTGTGTTGACTGTTATTTTCCAGTTCTGTGATAAAGGCTTTTCATCAATAACTTTAGGTTATCTTAAAAGTTCAGCGAGCTTCGATTCTTTTAATATTTAACCTTATTATACAAAGAATTGCTTATAAGCTTATAAGAAATTTGAACCAAATTTATTCAGCAGCATATTAAACAATCAGCTTTGTACCAGTGTGCAATTTCCAGAGTTAGCTCAATAAATTATATATTTTTAAGATTTATGGGGTGTGCAACTGAAATGAAGGCACACAAACACACCATGACGCACAATCACACACACATGCGTGCAACGGCACAGCGAGTCCTTGCGCAACATGTGCCTTTGACTACGCATTATTAATTAGCTGGGAAACCGACGTCGCGTCAGCCTGTTACTCCATAACGGGTCTATTTAACCTTTTTGCATATTTCCACGTGCGGTTCTTTAGTGGCATTTTGAAAGCCATGAACTATGCCAAACTTTATGACCATATACCATAGTTTTACAACCAACCATCGCTTAAACGAATTGGCGGAAGGTAGCCAACACATGTTTGCACGTGGAAAAGTCATAAAAGTTGTAAATAATAGAAAAAGAAAACTCGTTATATGTATATAAAAAATTTAAATAAAAAAAGCCCTAATTACCTATAGCCATTTTATTTCTGTTATTTCTATGTGAAAGCAACCACTTTTAATGCCAAGAGAGCGTGAATTCTGAGTGAAAGGCAAAAAAAAGCGCAGCATATAATATATTGTATAGCATACATGTGGGCGCACGTATACTTAATATTTTGCTGCAGCTGGCGTGAGTTTCTAATTAAAATTGGGCTAAACAACTTTTTCGCTATAAAACTGTTTGTGATATAACACTGGAGGCACTCTTGGCGGCGTTGACACCTCTGCCATGAAACTTAGTAGTATTAAAAGTCCTTCAGAAAGATTACTAGATAACTAAGATTGCACGCGGCGCTCAAGTCCGTCATAGACCACACACTAACAGATACAATAAGAGAAGCAACACGAGTCGCACATAGCATCAACGCCTGCCTTATTTCCTTTCCCAAGAGATATGGAGCTCATATGGCCTGATAGCTTTATGATAGCTTTCGTGGCTGGAAACATGATAGCACAAGCAGACACCATTACCAATTAAGCCAGAAGATTTGAGCGCGGAACTACACCATCGTGCTATTCCCGATCGGAATTTGGGACAGGAGTCTACTATTACAAAGCCATCAGCGTAAGTGAACAGTAAATCACTAAGGGAATTCTCCTTTAGTTCCGAAAGGCTGAGTGGATGGTTCAGGTGAATCAGGTGTCGGCAAAGCGGGTTGAGAGTGGCTAGTGGAAATTATTTGTCTTTTTTTTTTTGCTGGCTCACAAAAACTCTTGAACCAACTTAAATTCTGAACAATGACAGAAGAAGAATAAAAGCCTTCGTGAACACATGCTTGTTCAAATTTCCTCTGCTGACACAAAAATTCTATGCAGCAAATTCTGCCGACGCAACTGTTGACTTCGCCGACCACTGCTTTATATAGTCTTCAAACCGTAAAATTTATGCATATCTGCTGGATGTTTGATCATTGACAGGACTATTGAGGCTTCTGAGGAGATCTCCTGAGCTGAAACTAAAGAAAGGAGCGCGAAATATTTGTGGAAATATAAAGTATACAGTTGCCAAAAATGCGTGAAAATGGGAGTTACGCAACCTTTGAAAATTTCGGTAGTGAATTGGTAGTGTGCGTGCACGGGCTCTTTTGCAGAATATACCTAGATGTGAACATGCTCGATGACTCTATTCTTGGTGTCCAAGGATCTGTCCTTATGAAGCGTGACCCCACAGTATGCGTTAACTTCCGTGGTATCAGTCTTTTTTCTTTATTTGTTGCATATAAAGCGAATTGTGTGAGAGACTAAAGCCATTCGCGCAAGAGCTGATCCGACCCCATAACTGTGGCTTTAGACGTGAATGACAAGACATTCATTCTACGCCAAATCCTCGAAAAGACGCGCGCATACCATATCGACAGCCAGCATCTCTTTGTCGATAATAAAGCGGTGTCCCTCCGTCAAGGTAGGAAACAGCTTTTCCGAGCCTTTTGATACCAAGCATGGGTTCAGGCAATGTCTTTGTCTTTGTGATGAAGAATGTGTTTCGAAAGGCCGAACTACATCGGAACGGAAGAAGACCTATAAGTGGTCGCCTACGCAGATGATATTGACATCATTGGTAGAACTAAGCGAACAGTTACCGTAGAATCTGTGAGGACGGTTACAAAGTATGTTTTCTTCTGTTAGACTCTCAGATTGCGCTTGTAAACTATTCTGTTGATGTTGTCAAAGATCTGATGCAGAACGACAAGCTCAGACATTGTCAAGCGTATAACATACAGCAGCTACGCTGACTAGCTACTGTGAGAAAGGTCCTGAATGCGACTGTTGAAAGAAGACGAAGAAGGGGCATGCAATTTATCCTTTGGAAGTACCTGTTAGAGAGCGCACTTACTACCTTTGGTAGGAACGATTGAAGAAAAGTCTCCCAAATTTGATGCAAATTTTCAGAAAAATTATGGAAAAAATTAATGATTTATGTTCAAATGAAAGTAAATTATTGACATTGCGCGACATTTTTTGCATGACTATTACACAAATTCCAAACTTGAGTTTTAACTATGACCAACTTTTCGGTACTCACCCTCGGCAAGCGATGTGCGCTTACATCACGACGTGCATCTGTATATTCCGATCCTATAATAAACTCATGCGATTTATATGCTAATTCTGGACATTTTTTTCGTCGCGGCAATGGTGGCTCATTTGTTGGACCTATTCGATATATAAAAAATATTACAATCAATAAATTCAGCTGTCAGAGCATAATAAAAAGAGCGAACAAAAACATGTTAGAAAGTAGGGTAAGGAGAGAGTGAGAAAAACATATAAAGTGTTCCATACGCACCCATAAATTGACTCTGATTTGGGGCTGGCGCCCGGCGCACAACCTCTGGCCTCGAATTGCCCGTAAATTCATGCCAGCGATAAGTGCTCCGATACTCCGAGTGGAGCTGCTGAAATGAAAAGCAAAAGATGTGGGTTGAATTTAATTAGAAATGTCTTCATTAGTACATATACTAGATAAAATATATGTATATGTGTGTATATATAGGTATGTGTGTGTTCATATGTTTTTCGCTGAAGTCCTAGGACTCCTCATTAAGATTGCAAGCTGTGTGGCGTCTTAAGCTTACATTTTGTCTTCCAAGGGATGATATAAATTAAGTAAGGTGTCATTTGTGGAAATTGAGTGAGTCAGACTGACACACTTATGTATGCTCTGCACTCGTGTACACTAAGCAATTGTTACGTTATACGCTTTTTTTATGCTAAATAGTACTTTTATATGTATTTCAACACCGAAAGAGTTACCGAAACCGCTTCTACAAAGGTTAAGATCTTAAGTTACCTGAAACTAGAAAACATGTCCAACGCAAAGGGCATAAGCTCTGCGTCGCAGCATGCTCACCCATTAATCCACCAGTGTCAATCTCCCTTTCGCTCTCTGACACACTGCTCGCTCTCAGCGAGCTCTCTTTGATATGCAGAATGACAGAGGTAAGAGAGCGCGCTTGAGTACTTGTAAGACATTTGGAAGTTTTTCTATGCAAATACCGGTATGGCGAATACCACCATGCCTTGGTATATGGTGCTCTTGCATTTGAGGGAATTGAATTAAAGTTACACATTTTTATAACTTTTTAAAGCAGATATCGCAAAAGTGCGTGTGCCGGGAATTTTTAAACTGTTTTGCCTTAACTTTTGTATTAAGTCTCTTGAAAAATCCGAGCTGTAATAAAAGAATTCCAAGGCTTTCAATGATATTTCTGGCTTATCGACAAAACTCTGAATTGGGTTGAAGGAGACATCTAACATCGTAAGATTCCACTTGAAATTCTGCTGACTAGACATTTTTTTGGCATCGCGCCTTATATAAGCCAAGAACATATGATTTAGGTAACATTTCATTCTATACAAAATGTGCAAAAACATAGATTGTCTCTAAACATAGATTTTATGTATAGTTATTGCTGCATCAATTTTTCAATCAAATCGTTACAGCTTTTCGCTTCAATTGTAATCCCATTACAAAGCCAAATGAAAATTAATTCAATACGAATTCAACAACAATCAAATTGTCATAACCATTAAAATCTCATAACAATAACGAGTCAGAAATTCTCGGCAGCCAAACAGTAATCAACGCGCTCACACACACAGATACACACACGGATACACACACGGATACACACGAATACATACGCATAAGCTTTTAATTGTCAGTTGAGAAACGATTTCATTCAAACAATGCGGCATTTGCACAGGGCCAATCTTAAAGTTTGGTACACAATATGTTACCCAGTTTGTCAGCCAATTTTGGGCTTCTATCCAAAAAATAAAAAACAATTCGAAATGCCAAAATGGGGTTGTCTGTCGCATTTCAATGCAGCAATGGCAAATAATTCCTACGACCATTGCAATTATTGCGACATACTAGACTACTTACGAGGTTGAGGCTCCAGGGTTGTCAAGAGAATTCAAAAGTACACAACATATATGGCTTGCCAAAGCATGCATGGCCTTTAAAAAAGCATGTTGAAAGTCCTTCATTTATTTTAAAATATAACTTTAAATCTTTAAGGGACTACTTGCAGTTGTAAGGTTGCGATAACAACTGCTTTGTAAAGACATTGGCAATATTATTATCGACACATCGCAAGACGCTTGAATGATTAAATGATCAGATTCTTGATTCTAAGCCTAAATCGTATCTAATTTTACATTATCTACTTACTGAAAGACCCGAAAAGCTAAACCTTCTGACAAAGGAGCGTTGTGCCTGAAATCTCTAGAGACTTTTGCACTAATGCAACGAATTCAAAAGCTGCCGTGATGGACCTGTGGCAATTGATATTGGGTTTTCAATAGATTTTGCTAGCAAATTAACATTTCCAACATTTGACAGCTCCAGTGACATCGAAGTATTAAAATAATTCTTGCTTTTTGAAACTACAATTAAGCAACGTAGCTAAACCCGGTAGTGTATGCTTCTACCAATCCTTTCTTAAATTGATATTCATCTAAATCATGGTTTATTAAATGACTCATATGAGCTGCTATCAAAATGAGCTTCTAACAAAAAAGCAGACTTCTACGACTCTTAGAGTAAGCCGCCCATCATCGATATTAATGAAATTTGAGATGACCACAAGGTGTAGCATTATAAATATGTGTGTTTTTTTTTTATTTTACAAGTTTTTTAATTTCTCAAATTTACGTGTAAATTAGTTTACCCGCTAACTTCTTTTGCCTAAAACAGATTTTGAATTGAACTCAAAAACAAATTATTTCATTTTTCACTGAAGAGAAACCTTCATGCACACAAAACGAATATGTTGCAAATATGTAGTCATTTGGCATTGTGGTACTCGAGTTTTAGTAACGCGTATCCTGCACCTATTAAGATAGGGGGCTATACACATTTTAGAAATCTTAAACATTTTTTGTATCTATGAATATAGTATATCGAAAAAATACAAACTCAGTTGTAATGGAGGACCACAATAAAAGCCTGATTTACAAAGTTGGCTTATCTATTTAATAGGAAAACCTCTTATAGAAAATATTTAATGACAATAATCGTTTCGAAGACTTCTTTAAAAGTGTATACCACACACAAAACACATACATATATTCCTACATATTACGCCTACATCATCATAATGAGAATCTCGAAAACATCTTTTCAAGAGCTTTAGCTAATAGACACTCAAAAAGTGTAAAAATTGCACAATTTCTGCGAAATAGCTGCGTTTATTTTTGAAGATAAGAGCCGTCTGGTTTATGACTATGACAAACTGAAACGCTTCCAAGTAATTTCGTATCGATTTAAAGAACTGCAAAGTGAGCCAAGCGAGGGACATAGCATATATAATACGTTGTTTGTCAGTGCTAACTCCATAAATTGGGCTAAACTCGACAAAGTTCAAAAGGGGGTTAAAAGAGAAATCAAATGCAGTTGGCATTGCAGTTCGAGGCTTGGCTTGACAGTCAGAAGACAGTTGCAACGACTTGAGCAGACAGTTAGAAGCACTCAGACAGTTAGGTACACACTTGGACGCATTGCCGAGTTAATTATGGCCTCACACACACACACACACACACACACACACACACGCGACAGAACGCCGCTAAGTTGGCCAGTAAGGCGACTTCAAGCCAAGTCAAGTATGTATGTATTTATAAGTGTATCTGTAAGTGTAATTGCATGTGTATTTGTGTGTGCTACGCCGCACAGTGGATCCAACTGACTTCTTTTTCGGCGAAAATCATAACTTTTGAGAAAGCTTCTCCGATAAACTGCGATAAATATGCTGTGAAGAAAAAAAGTCTTATCCTTGCACATATAAAATGTGCTTATTGCTTAATAAATCGTTAAAATTTTGAAAATCTCTTGGCAACATGTCTACTTTGATCTTAGTGTACACATGTTCAATTTAGAACATGGAATTTTTCCATGACATGCAAGGATAAGACATTTGCAGTATATAATATCGAACTTTAGTACCGTTTTTTGAAGCTCCCTCTATACACAGCTTATTTATCGCAGTGTATCGCAGAAGCTTAAGGACTTCTCTGTTCTATGCATTTTAAATTTTAAAAATATCTTTACTTCCTCAAAAGTTATGATTTTCGCCCAAAAAGAAGTCAGTTGGCTACACTGTGCGCCGTGTTGGCAGTTAGCTGCTTATTGTTGGTATTACATGTAGAGCACTTCGTTTATACTTGCTACTCACTTATATCCTATACATATGTATATATATATATATCGTAAGTACAATTTATATCCTTTTGTTTGAGTGTGTGTGTGTAAATAAGTTGGTCGACTGTCTTTTATTTTTATTTCTTTTAGTTATATTTCTGCATTGCCAGGACAGAAAATAATTGCCACTCTGCACGCAATGTTATGGCCCGGTTCAGGTTAAAGCCGTGTGTATCTCTTCCTCGCTTCTTCTTCTTCTTTATATTAATCATTCAACACTCTCATTCCTTCATCAGCTGCGAGAGTGTGTGTACGATAGAGAGAGCGAGTGAAAAGCGGAAGTTCCGTTCTCTGTTCCTGATTTAATTTTGAAGCATTTCGAGTGAAAGTGATTAAATGCCGTAAGTAGTTATAACCATTATTGAAAGCTCACTCAATTCCGGATTAGCCGTTGGGTTTTGCAGTGCCAATCAATAATTTCATTGGAAGACATACAGCAAGCCGTAACCCGGTAACGGGTTGTTATGGCCAGTTAAAGAGTGTCAGTTTTTAGTAAGTATATGAAAGTAGCGTATTTAAAATATGTAATCATATGTATGTTCTTTAGTCTTCCAAATCTATTTCTTCAAAGTAAAGCCCTTCCGCTGCGATATACTTATGATAACGAATTTTCCTGTCAGCATAACATTCGGCAAAGCCCTGCTTCGGTACGGCCTTCAGAGTCTTCTGAGATTCGGTTTTTATCTCCTCAATCGAGTCAAAACGGTGTCTCCAGAGCGCTCTTTTGAGCTTGCTGGACAACCAGAAGTCACACGGAGCCAAATCACGCGGATACGGTGGCTGCCGAACGATATTTGTTGAATTTTTGGTTAAATGATCGCTTAAAACTAGAGCCGTGTGGGATGGTGCATTATCATAATGCCAAAACCAAGATGTGGACCGGCGGAAGGAATACAAAATGCAAAATAATGAGTGCTTTTGGTACTACTAGAGATTTTACTCTTCTAAAGCCAATTCGTACCCAAACTATCAGCGACGTCTCTAATAGTCAATCGACGATTTTCAAGCCCCCATTTCTTTGACTTGCTTGACGTGATGTTCATCAGTCGAGGTTTTTGCCGATATGACACCACAATCTTCTTAACACTCTCGCGGTCAGACTTGAGCTCGTCCTACCACTTGTAAACATTTATTGAAGACAAAGGCAAAGGCCTTTTGCAGCAGCCTCAATATTTCCGCAGTTTCATTACACAATCAAAATTTAATTTTCAAAAGCAACTGAACATGTTCACCAAATTGAGCAATATTTACACAACAATACCTCAAACGCTTCCAATTACTTTCATATCTCCAGACATTCGCCAGCATCTGTAGATGCAATAAAGTTTTAAGACCAAAAAATGTTTAGCCTAAATATCCTCACAAATGGCAAACATATTAAGACACCTTGAACGAATGCCACTCCTTACAGTATAGCAAACATTAAGACATCTCCCTACATTATATAAATATAACTGAAGCTGCGTATTAGCAGTCGATATATCCGGAGGAATCAAATAACAGCCATATCGTCAGCATAAGTACGATAGTATTAGCAACTCTGCTCAAATCATCATTCTCATCCTCAGGATTAGGAGCATCAGTTGAAGAGCTGAACCAAAAACACTTCCCAACGAAATACCAGCAGACACTGCCTGGGAATCAAAACAGCGTTTCAAAACACTTAAACTTCTGCTTTCCAAATACGACTTCAAGAGCGGAAAATAAACAGAAGGAAGAGATTGATTCTCTGTATGTAGTAAATCTTTCTCAGTCTTTTAAAGGCTTGCTTCACATCACGAAGTAAAGCATTGCAGCAATGACGCGCATCAAAGGCTTTAGTGTTAATAAACGAGCAAGATTGGAAAATATACTAGTTCAAAAGTTCTATGAAAAGTTTAGTTCGAGAGTTCAGTGGTATTTTTTCTTTGCAGATTGTCACACCAAGTTTTATGTGATATATTAATGACGCGCCTTGTTGGTAAAGCCGCATCGTAACTGGCGTTATGATAGTACATCAATAAGCTTGAGCTGCGCTAGCATTTGCGCACACCAGATGGCGCCACATTATGTCAACTCTATATCTAACTATAAGAGATCCTATATTGATATTATGTTGTTTCTTTAATTTGTTTCAACTTTATATAATGCTTTATGATTGTTTTCAACATAAAAATGCATTTAGTAGTGTATGTTTATGAACTATGTCCATAAACTCTACATAATAACAAAATAAACATATAAAATAGTCAACGTTTGTTTCCAACCAAACTTGTTTGACTGTATAAAGAAACGATAAGCTGCTTCATCGATAAATTTTTGGTAAAAAAAAATATGATTGGTTATATGCAAGCTTTCCAGCACAGTTAAATTAATGAAAATTTGCACTAATGCGTTTTACTTAATTTTTATTGTTTGCTTTGCTCATATAAACCAATTACTTTTAAAATATTTTGCATATATCCGATATCAACTATCGCGTATTTTAAATATGTATGTTGCATATATCCGATTATCGTATGTATGAAAGAATCTCTTAAATGCAATAATAGCGCTGCATTTTCGATCACATTCATTGTTTTTATAGCAAGGGTGATCCAAAGGTGTGCGCCAACTACCGTGGTACCAGCTTGTTTTAATCGCATATAAATCCCTACTTTTGATGTTTCAAGGATTTTGTCTACCTTGGTACCACCGTCACTATGAAAAACGATGTTAGCAGAGACCAAGTGGAGAATTACTCTTGCCAATAGATGTTACTTGGGTCTCAGTAGGCAAATGAGTAGTAGAGACCACTGGTGGCACAGGAAACTAACACTCTATAAAACGCTTATCCTTCCCATTTTGCTTAATGGCGCTGAAGTATGGGTGATGAAGCAGTACACTAGCTTTGGTATCACCGATACTTGGAGAAGGTGTGCGCAAAGCGGAAACACTTGGAGGTATGCTGTACATCAGGCTGTAAACCGGTAGCGCCCATTAAGAAGAACTAAAGATGAGAAGCATGCAACAAATTCAACGCAACAAATTAGCTCGCTCGTCTCCTTATCCTTTACCTAACCAATGGCCACTCAATTACCTAAGTTAAATTGCACCATACATCATAATCAAGGTACTTATTTCTCTTATTGCCAACATTGTATTACTTTTTCCATTACGTTTTTTCCGCACCGCAAATTTACCGCGTAAGAACAAAAACACACCCACGGCTTACGAAAAACCATTAACAACTTTCAACCCTCAAATCACACGATAAGCTCTTAAGCTAACACACCATTAACCTAATTACACTGAACGCTGCAACAACTTCACCCGGATACATAAGCCCGTAACTTTGCAGCCGGTCCAAAAACAACTTCACAACAAAAACATAAAAATAAAATAAACAGCAAAATAAAAATTTCTATAATTATGGCACAATTTACAAGCCAATAAATAAGTTGTAAAACAAACTTTTTAAACCGACAAAAAACACACAACACAACGAAAACATGTCATAAATTTAGGAGTTCGGCAAATTTGAAAACTATAACATAAATTTAGGAGTGCTGCACAATTTTGTGGCACAGCCCACAAAAATGCGGCATAATTTGGCAAAAATTTGAAGCACGCATTTCATGCATAATTTAGTAGGCACTTGTGTGTCTGTGCGTGTATCTATGCATACATATAGACAGTGGCGTAGATGCCCTTCAGTTGTCAGTCACATAGCATGTAGTGTATTACTGGTCGTTTTGCGAACAATCGTGCGATAGTTGGTAAATTAATGGTAAGAGGATATTTTAAAATAGGTGTAAAATAATAGTATACACACCTTCCCCGTGTGGTGAGCGGGTTAGAGAATACCACCCCAGCTGGTCAAACCTTGTCAAATGACACTGGGTTCTTTCGAGACCAGTAGAGCTACCCCAGGCCTTAAAAGGGTTGTGCGTAGGATTTGGATGTAGTTTGTATTATTATATTATTACTTCAAATCAGTTTTAGCCTGACTAAAACACAACGTATCCAGGTGAAACATATATTCGACAAACCGCAATTATTTTATCTTTCAAATAGTATAGGTTTCACCTAAAAAAGTAGCGCTATTGAGAAGCAAACGGTACCACACTGAATTTTTGCTTAGCGTATTTATATATAAAAGATTTATGATGACGTGATTCTTGAGCAATTTGGTAGCAGCACAATAGGCAGGAAAGCAACGGTCTTAACTGCCCGAACTAATGTGCTTGCCGCCAACGGCTGCCAAGCTCTTTGAAAAGCATTAAGGAAAAAATCACTCATGTTCCATTTGGGTTTCGAAAGTCCCACGGAACACCAAAACAATTGCATTGGTAGCAAATTGTATCCTTGAGCGCTTTGAGACTAAGGAGTACATGGTGGCAGCGTTCCAGGATATAAAACAAGCCTTCGACAAAGTTTGGCATAATGGTCTTCCCTGCAAACTCAAGCCTCTGTTGCAGCCATATAGAATAGCCCCGTTTATTCTCGGTGGTACTGGATGAAGGAAGTTTGTTGGCCCACGCTTTACACCCTTTCGCACACGATATGCCCAAAGGCTTCAAAATCGGCTTAGACCAACCACAAGACCTGCTCATCGCCACTTATGCTGACGACACTGCCAACCTGGCCAGAAAAAAATGTCTTCACGAAGAAACGGATGTTTCACAGCAGTTCTTGCAGTCAAAAACTCTTCGTACGCTAAATAGTGCCTCCTGGTTCATGATAATAGATATTGAGAACGACCTTAATGTGCCTAAAGTTGGGGATGTCCTAAAGGATCAAGCCTCGAAGTAGATGCTGCACCTTCGGAACTTCGCAACACTCTAGAAAGGTGCATTCTCAAGCGACGCGAAAAAGGAGGGCATATAGTAAGAAGGAGATTAGGGAAGTTATGATATGTGCGTTAAATTGTAGTTATCTAATATTTATGTGTGTTTCTGCCAAATCAATTCCTTAAACAGAGGGTATTGGCAACGCCTTGAAGCAGTTGTGGTAGGTTATTGTTGTCAATAAAAAATTAATGGTCCTGTCTGACCATAGCTTATGTCCAGATGCGGATATTGGAACCAGTTGTGACAGGTGTCTCTTCTATTGGCAAGCTTGCCAGTAGTAGGAGTTGCTAGAATCTGTGCACAGTTTTCGGGGAAAAATATTTGTAGGCTTTGACTCATTTTTTTGTAATATAGCGATTCTTTTTGTTCCCCCAAAATGAACTTTCCACCTCTCTTCTGGAACGGACTACAACTACTTACATTGACTGATCCTTTCGAACTAGCATGCAGATAGAATTTGTGGTAATTCTGGTACAAATGTAGTTAACTCTGCACCATAAACATAATGATTCCCCAAAGTCCAACTAATGCATAACTATAATGATTCCATAGAACGCTCTTAACATGTAAAACGCTATCTGCTGCTGATAAAGATGCACTCGTTCTCATTTATCTATGCACGTGAAAGGTTTGTCTTTAGTCGAGCTGCAATCAGTTTCTCCTCTAAGCATCTTACTTCCGATCGCCATGAATTGCAAGTCAAAAGGTCTTTCAATATCGGTTCAATGTTCCTTAAAAAGTTTTGGTCTAACTTGACTCGATTGTGGAGTACAAAGTCCCCAAATTTATCGAAAAAGTTTTTTGTTGTCTTTTCATTCTGAGGAATGCCAAAATTCTGTCATTATACCGAAGGTGACTGCCATTATAGGTTTGTATAACATAATTTTTTCTTCTTTCTAGTTTGTACCGAAGATTGAAATTTATTTAATCGATTCGGTTTCTTCCCCCAAATTTCGCCACTATCTGCGCCACTGACATGACTACCTTAAGTGGCCGAACTAACGCATTGCATGAGCATTAAAATTGTTGCTCTTATGAATTGGCAGTTCGTGTCAAAGAAGGCAGCTTTTGAGACGCGGCTCTGAGGCCATGAATTATGCAGCGCTCATACGTATGTAGTATGTGCCACCAATGGCAATCAGTTACCTTGCCGGGTCTGCCACGTGGCCGCAACACCTGACGTACCACCATGCACCTTTATTTATTATGTTCGCTATGCGAAAGCATTTTTTTGTACTGCTTTTCATGCTGCAAGCTACCTTGCAACAATTTATCATGTTGCCGGGCATCAGGTTGGGGCTGCATAAGGGTTGCAAGTAACTTGCTATACTATAAATTTTCATGATTTATGCGCCAGGTGTCAAATTGATTGCAAATACGCAAATGGTAATATGTACAAAAAAAAAACAGCAGACACACTTTAAATATGTTGCATGCAGCATTTTTTGACACATTTTTGTGGCATACTTTGCGGTGGCAAAGTTAATTAAATATGCATTTGTTCTTTGAATATATTCATAAGATGTTGCTATCGAATCAGTTTTGCAGTTTTATTAGGTTGTGGTACTAGTTATATTTAAAGTCCTGCCTAGGAGCAGTTTCAATTATCTTTATCCTTGTTTCATGCATACTTATGTATATCATTGCATAGTCACATCGATTTAACAAATACGCCGCAGTTCAGTGTTGATTCAGCTATATACATCGATAAGAAACATCGTATTTCAAACAAAACATTTATTGTAGAAATGTTAGATGTCTTTTAAGCCGAATTTCAGTTTATCTGGCAAAACCATCTTGGGATATCTCTCATACACAGTCAAATCTTGTCTATACTCATATGCCGTCACGAAAATCAGTTCTTACGCTCAGATGGTTTGTTGTTGTTATTTTCGCTCTGGCATATACGCATGCTAGCCATCTAGCCACATTGAGCTAACTTCGACAGAGTTCACAGCTGAATGTTTCACATCTACCGGGCGTCCCGTTACAGCTCAAGTCATTTCACAGCAGAGCTTGCAACCAGAGCTGACTAAAAGCCAACTATTTGTATGGTTTCGCATTTGAATGCAAGGCTTTTTCTCTTGTCATTGTCGCGCAAACCAAATATTTTGAAAGTATGAATAATATTTTTAAAATATATACCTCTTCCTTAACGAACAATAATAGGGGGCTCAGCCCCTGCTTGCTGCGCTCGGCTACCCTTGTACCCCTTTCGACGTAGATCATAATCCTCTTCAACCTCCTCTTGCCGTTCCTCTTTGCTTCTTCGACTTTTTCTTCCTATTCCGGTTACTTTTCCTCTTTCGCATAATATTCCACTTAATCTTACTCTTCCTTAATGAATAAAAAAAAGGAGGCTCAGCTCCTGCTCCCTGCGCTTGCCAACCCCCGTGCCACTCTCGACGTAGAGCTTATTCCTTTTCCGTTCTACTTCCTCTTGCCCCTCCACTTTTCTTCTGCGTCTTCTTCTTCCGGTCCCTTCTACTTTTACTCATCCAATTCCTCTTAATCTTCCTCGCCCTCATTCCAAGAGCTATATGATAAAACAACCAGTTTCACTCCGCCCCATTCTCGCTTCGTTCACAACCCCCTTGCCCCACCCGAGATAGATCATAACCATCTTCATCCTTTTCTTCCTCGTCCTTACGCTCATTCCAAAAGCTGTATGAGAACATAACCCAATTTGGGTAGCTCAAAAAACCCTTGCCCCTCTCTAGGTAGATCATATTCCTCTTTCTCTTAAGGCCTAACATACTGCTGGGCGTAAAAGGAGCAGATATTGACCCAATTAGACAGCCTGTTTATGGACTAGAAACATCTGGTAAAGTTTGGTGTTTCCACTCTTCAAGTTTTTGAAGTTCATGCGGCCGTTTGGCTGTTTCAAGTATAGTAAACCAACAACATAATACAGTAGAATGTAACAAACAATACAGTTTCATTCCAATAATCATGAAAATTACGTCAACAAATTGAGAATGATTAAAATAAATTCATAGTTCAATTTATTTTCATTAAGTTATCAAATTCAATAAACATTTTTTTTTTCTTTTTATTACGTTTTCCATTTCATTTCTCCTTCGGTTGCTGCTGCTCATGAAGTTAAGCCGACTTTTTTTCTCCTTCTTGTTTTGGCCACTCCCACTTTTCCCCAAGTCAACAAACTTTTAATACTTATTAAATTGAGTTTTAAAACCTTCCTTTTTCAATTGTTGATAATGTTTAATTTTGTTCGTCAAAAATGGTGTTTCACCTGGAGTTTCTGCCAAGCTGCTGGAAAGCCTGCACCAGAAGCCACTTTATCAGAAGTAATGGAAGCTATAGCAGCATCGTATTGCTGCCAGCGCTGCAGCGAAGCATTTGCACTGCTGTGCTCTGAGATTGTACGGCCAAAGATGTGCTCATCGCTGAATGTGTTGGCAGATTTTGGGACGCCTGCCATTTCGGTCAAGTCTTCGTTCTCTAATGTCGTATTTAGGCTACGTTCAAAGCTAGCTAAATGCAGCCAATCCGAAGGTTCGTAGGACTCCTTGGATTTAGTTAGTGAAAATATTGGTACTGTACCAAGAGAAAAAGTGTTGCCTAAAACTCTCTGGTCATTGTTGTTGAAGATGGCATTAGTGATACGTCTTCCGGCGCCGCAGCTAGCCTGCCAGGTAAAGTACCTCATTAGTAATTATATTCTAACTGAAACTTCAACTTACCCAGACAATATACTCAAAATGCGGCATGCAAGCCTCACCTTGATTTCCATTATTTTTTCCTACCATGTCGAAATAGCAAAATGGATATTTATTCGCTTGCAACTTTGTATAACTTGGAACTTAAAACTTCACTGTTTCGAGTTTTAAATGTTTTTTTAGAGGAATTTTTAGCTGTATTTTACTCTTACAAGCTTTTAAGCAATTGCCAAGTTCAATACATTCAATAAGTAAGGCACAAAAAAACTAAAAACGCAAAGCCTACCAAGAGAGATACGGATATTTTCCAGAAAAATAAGACTGCCAATTACTTGCATTAAAATAACTGCTTGGTTGCTTAAACTAGTGTTTGCAAGCTGCCAAAGAGCATAAAACTAATAGAGTAGAGTTTTGGACCATAAAAAAATTCAAAATTTTTGTTGAAAAGAAACCTCTTTCAGCACAGCGTACGTGTGAGGCTGCTTATGTTGCTGTCTCTGTCCGTCGTAGGCAAAATTGAGAAAGAGAAAGAGTAAAGTGTGCTAAAAGTGGTCGCTTTTCAGCAAATCGTTTTAATGTAATGGCCAAGGATTCCACTATATTAATTTAAGGCTATTTAGCAAGCAGTGTAGAATAGAAGTATTTTTGTCAAAACTGAAGAAAGTTATTTTTAGTATTTTTGTAAGTTTTTCTGCTGACAGTCACACTAGCAGGTGAACGGCATTTCTCCTAGAGCTGGAAAACCATCTATGTTCGCGAACATCGATGTTTTCGACGTTTTTAAAGCAAAACATCGATACAATCCATGTTTTAATTAGAATTTCATTACATTGACTTAAAGTTTATAACTATTTAATTATAGTTTTTCGTGTTTTTGTCGCTAGATTCGTATTACTTTTATTAAGAACTTATTCTGCTTCTGCTGTCTTCGTTTGGGTCTTAAAATATATTTCATCTTTTGCTCCAGCTTACGAATAGTATAATTAGATAAATGAGTAGTCTTTCAAACTACAAATTTCATCAGTCGAAGAAAGTTACTGCGGGACACTGCTTAGTTGGTGTCCATGCAGCTAGGCTTTCTGCCCCTTTCAATGAATTTTCAGGAGCTGTTGGAACGAGAAAGATGAAGAAACGGTTGAACACCTCTTCTGTTCATGTCCAGGCAGTTAATTTCTATATAATATCTCAGATCTATCCGTAATAATAAATTTTATCTCTGCATCCGGTTGTTAACCTAAAAAAAAGGCTAAAAACATCGATTGTTAAAAAAACATCGATAGATGCGAAGTTCAAAAACATCGATATCACCGTTAGTGCCATCTACCTACATATATTCTACCTACATTTTTCTTAGTAGGCTGTGAAAATAAAAGTACTAGACAACGAAGCAGGCAATTGCTTAATTTGCTTAGAATATTCAAGTTGCAAGTTTATACGTATTAATTTGGGACGAAATTTCCGAAATGTTTGCCCAATTTTGAGGCATACTCTACTTCTTTACTGAAATGTACAAAGTAATTTTATATTTATTCGCTATAATTACATTTACTCATGAGAGACTTTGCAGGGTAACTTGGGCAATGAAAGACATTGCGCTGCATTTGCAACATCCTCGGTAACTAGTCGCGTAGTTCCCAAATCTGCCTTTGGTTTGCTGCAGTAAGCAAAGCTAAAAGGAAACCTAGAGCGTGGCTCTACCCTGTGGCATTGCAGGTTGCGGGATCCGCAAACGCTCTTGAATCCGCCATCTTTAACTGTTCGGGTTGGGAACCCAGCTGTCGATGTCGATACGATGCTGCTATTGCTGTCACTTTGGTAGTGTGTGGTGGCGCTGAAAGATGTGTTTCCTACAAGAGCAATACTTTAAGCGGTATTGCTCCCGTTTGATCAATGCCAACAAAAGGCGCCATCTAGAGGTCAGCGAGGAATTATACTTTGATAAACGCAAGCATAAATAACAGTAACGGCAACAGCAGAAGAGCTTATATTAAGCAGCAAAGTCAACATATAATACCTTCGGGTCTCACTTCAATGGATCCAGCGACAGCTTAGGATTGATGCAGAAACAGCGTATTTTAATAATAATGATGATTGCTATTAGAGCATCCAGTTCCTGCAACAATCCCAAAATGTCGCAGAAACTATCGAAGTTGGATCTTGAAGACGTTTTTTTCATCATCGTTTGATTAGCTCAACGAACTAGATTAGTTAGAGACTTATGTTCCCAAATGATGTTCTTTTTATCTTAGTTTTGTATTTTCAAATCGGTTCAGTTTCTTACTCAATTATTAAATTCTTCGTCAACTTTTTGAACTTTATTTTAAATTGTAACTATTGCCACTATGCATTATATCTCTACAGAACACATACATTTCTCTGTCCCGCTCAGGCGTTCTCAATGGCCTTCTGACGTCTGCGGGTCCTTTGTGCAGTGATGTTTAAATGCTGATAAGTAGGCAGCAAAGCTGTAAGGCTGTGGCAGGGACAAGTTAACAGACAGGAGGGATTACTTGGACTCACAAAATTGCTATACCGTTCATTTTATATTTTAATTAATTTAATTAAAATGCTAATTGGCTGAAGTTGCATCAGTTCAACTGAGATAAGTGAAAGTTTATAATTTTATAGCTTAAACCGTTGAATTTGCGTTGCACTAATATGAACAGTAACGTAAACCGGTTTTGTACCACGTGTTTGCTATAAAAAATGTCAAACAAGCTAACGCTAGTTCTCTTATAAATACTAGAACTGTCTTTTGTGTGTCGGGAATGAGCCATTCTAACCTTGATAGATCAAAACTGAAGTTTATTATTTTTCAGCATCAAAATACTTATGACAACGAGCGCTTTTTGTTTGCTTTCAAGTGTTTTGAAAAGCTTAACTCGGCCAAAAAATCTAATTGAAAAGTGAACATTTTCGTACGTCATATAATTTATCAATGAGTGCGACACCATCGAAAACCACATTATATAGTTGATTCAAAAACAGTTATTTGTCCGGACACCATCGATGATGATCGATCAACTATTCTCTGTCGTCACACAAATACTATTGCAGAAGCCAATAGCCAACAAAGAAAACGTTCGTGAACAGTTACCAATACATGTAAAAACATCTCAATATAAATGTTTTTTATTAACTTTACCTATGATTTGCCAAAATATAGAAATAAAACTAATTTTCTGCACTTCTTATGAAAATTTCCTACACAATTGTATAAGTTTCACCCATATTTGTTTAACCTTTGTTGGTTATATAATAGCTGTTGTTGAAATATAATTGGGAACCCTCGTACTTCGCATAGGATTGCTACAAGATAACTGTGTTGGCTATCTCTCTAATTCATACGGGGATCGCTTTTTCCGATTATACAAATATAGCAGCTATTTGATATGGTGAACTGATTTTGATGAAACTTGGCACCAATTTGTAGACTAATAAGATAAACTTATCCAAAACAAATTTGGGCGGCATACAATGGAACCATCTGACTTTTTATCGGCAAAATCATAACTAACTAACATAACTAAGCAAAGATATTTTCAACAGAGAATTCCTTCTGCGATACATTGCGATAAATGTGCTGTCAATAGAAGGAGCTTCAAAAAATTCGATATTATATGCTCTAAGTGTCGTGTACCTCTCTATTTTGCTTATTCATAAATGAATCGCTAACATTTTCAAAACTGTTGATAAGATATTTGGAATTTATTTTAAAGCTTGCATACACACTTCCACGAAATGCAGAAACTTACGACAAGAGCGATTAATTGAAAAATAAGCACAATTTTCTACATGGAATTTCTTCATAATATAAAAAGTATACGACTTTTGGAGTATATAATATCGAAGCACACGAACGTTTCTTGAAGCTCCCACTATTCACAGTAGATCTACTACTGAAGTATATCGTGGAAGCTTAAGGAATTCTCTGTTACATGCATTTCAAATTTTTTAAATATCTTTACTACTTCAAATTTTATGATTTTTGCCGATAAGAAGTTAGATGGCTCTACTTTTGTTTTAAAAATTTAAAAAGGTTTTCTAACTATAAATATTCATGAATCATTCAATTCATCAATAACCATCAATTTCGATGTACCACAGCGGCCTTGAAAACCTTTTAAATGGAAAATTGATCTTCAAGATCTACTAAACAGTCCATTTTGGCTATATTGTAAATACTTAAGTTCAAGGGTCATACTCTTCAGTTTAAGACACACAATGGTTTAAAATCTCTTAAAAGAGACATTATGAATTCGCCTTAAGAGTAGATAAAATCCATAATAGATGCACAGTTTGGCAGCTTTGAAATTGCACTCAAGGACACGCATATGGTGGATGATCAACGCCCAAAAAAGAAATCGCATCACCACCACAACGACGAGAGATACTCATTTGGAAAACAAAACATTCAGTAAAAAAAAGTGCATATCCTTTAATATAAAGCACATGTTGCATGTCATATTGCAATGCAGCTTGTGTTCATATCATATGAAAATAAATTAATAATCTCTCAAAAATGATTTATGATGCATACTACAGTATTACGCAATAAACACAGTTATTTTTTGCCAACAAAAAGTGCAACATTTCTCATAGCATACTTTTTGGCATCAGTTTACACTGCATCATAATCCTTTCACTAGTTGGCTTACCTAACCGAAACTTAAGGCAGCTTTGCTCCCCACGAAACCACAACACACACGTATGTGTGTGTGTGTGTGAGTGTGTGTATGTGTGTGTGTGTGTGTGAGTGTGTGTGTTTGTGTGTGTGAGTGTTTGTGTGTGTGAGTGTGTGTGTGTGTGAGTGTGTATATGGGTGTGTGTATGGGTGTGTGTGTGTGTTTTTGTTTATGTGTTTTCTTTGAGCATTGTTCGTGTGCGTGTTTAATCTACCCAACGGGACCTTTCAACTTTTCTGCGGACAAACAAGAAAATGACACCTCAAAGCATGGTTATCGCCTACTTGCATGTACTGTCCACGAGTCCGCCGGCTCCTAGGACATTGTATGCTTGAAGTGCCAAGAAAAGGCGCATAGCGTAAAGTAAGTAAAAAAAAAAACAAGAAATAATACAATACATAGTATAAAAACAAGAGCATTACATTTCATTGTTCAACGTACTTTTTGCAAGCACTTTGAGTGCGAGGGCAGTCACTCTTAGTTTTAAAACAACGGTCGGCAAAGTGAGCAGAGACGTTGGCAGAATTTCGGTCATTTTGCAATGGTATTTGTGTGGCGGCAGAGAAAAGTTATGTACACGAAAATTTTCGCATTTAACAAGGAACCTTCTCTGCTCATTGTGCCGAAACGTTAAGCAAAAAGTTTTTATATCACAAGAACCTAACCGTAGTCTTAAAATTGTTTGTTTTATAAAACATTCTTAAGTCATTATTTGACTTTCTTTCGCTTTCTTGTAGTCAGTTTTCTTCACTGCAAAGCAGTTGCCGTAATAGTGGAACAGGAAAAATATCTTTGCATAACAGCTCTATGCACAAAATAGTTAGAGTAACACTTTTGTGCTCTCAGCTTGTAATCTTGCTTTCGAAAGATAAATCAGATTATTTTCAAATGATATAAAGTGTTCTGGTATTTGTATGTGCGATGAAAACACCATATCCGGTTAAATTGGAGTCGCAACAGTCTTCTTTTCTATCATGCTTTTTAAAATATGTATTGCTTTTTCAAAACATTGGCGATTTCGTTAGTTGCGAAGTTAGCAACTTAAACCTTACATTCGATCGAAATGAATTGTAACTGAAATTACATATAATTTAACATGGGATTCATGTTCTTCAGACAGTTTTGGTCTACCAGTCATAGTGCGAATCAACGATTATGGTAGATACTGACTGACTTCAATCATTCTGTTACAATTCGAAAATTCCTCTTTTTTGTAAATTAACTCAATCCGTAATTGGCTCTTTGCGAATATTTCCACCCCAATTCATGGGAAATTGCTCAAAAAAATGAAATGTTATTAGAGATGATAAAAAAAAAACAGTAGGAAAAGGAAGCTTAAGGATAATAGCAAATGGGTATATACTTAAAACGTAGAGCTCAAAAAATGCTGTCTAAACTCTCCCCGAATCGGTGTGGGAATTTTATTTTCCTGATGGCCAGGAAAACAAAATTTAAATATCCTATGAGCTGCTTTGTTTTACACTTTCCAAACTTGCTTAGTTTCATTTAATGGTGCTCAAAATCGATACAAACTGTTTACTTTGGCCAATTGTTTGTTCAGCCCTCGTTGATTGCAATATTGTGCTCTTTTTCCCCCCATTAGTTTGTTTTTGTGTTATTTTTAGTTTACGATGCATTTTGCTATTTGACACCATTTTGTCCTCATCAGACAGCTTGTACATGCCACATCACACACAAACACAAACACACACATACCCTTTTGCACTAGCTAAAGCATATGCTTGTTAGTATGCGTGTGTGTGTGTGTGTGTGTGTGTGTGTGTGTGTGTGTGTTTGTAGTTTCTTTTATGGTTTCCATAGGCCAAAACCGCTCACCTGGCTACCAAGTGGGGTTTACCTGGCGCTGCTGGCAGCCAGTTTTGGCTGCGTGCCTCTGCCTCGCTGCGGTTTAGTTTGCTCGATTGCTCAACTTACGGCACTGTTGAGCACTTTGTTGTTATATTTGTGCTTGCTGCACGGCCTGCGACAGCAATTAATTCACTCAACATGGCCAACAGACATGCAGCACGGCAGATTGTCAGTCTGTGCCTTCTTTTAGCCTTATTGGCTCACAAATTTAATTGCCTTGCATTAAAATGACACCGCAGAGAACAGCTAGAACAGCTGCAGCATAATGATCTATTGTCTTTGTAAGGAGGCGACTCTAATACGTGCTACCCACAACGCTATACTCTGACGTAGATTGACTTGTAACTAAAGTGCACGCTGGCAGAGCATACAAATGCGAATTGCAAGCTCATAAATTTCCAGCATTGTCGTTGTTGTTGTTGCACCCTAATGAGGTTGCAGCTGCCCATTAGCAGCCACGCCCACTTGACCGCAACTTCTTCATTAAATTAAATAATGTTGGTCATTTCCGCTTTTTTACGCTGGCGCATAAATGGGCGGCCCATTGTGGCAAGTTTGTTTAATTGGTTGCAAGTGCAAATGGCAAAGTTCGCTTGAATTTAAATATTTTAATAATAAAGAGAGGAAAACAAGGAAAAATATCTAAAACATTGTGGTAACTTTTGCTGTTGAATGGTAAAAATAAAAATATAGTCAACACTTTGCGAGAATATTTCAGAATTTATGAAATATATGAAATTCTACCAAATTCTAGACCCTTTTCAGTGCACTAAGCAATGCAATTATTTTAGGCTTGTAGGTTCAAACATATTTGTAGCTTGGATTCAGGTTCAAGGACCGGGTCAGGCGCTACTCTGAACAATGAATTGGCTTCAAACTAAATTTGTAATTGTAAAAGAATACTAGGGGGCTCCGCTCCTGGTAGCTCCACTCGCCAAGAAACTCTAAAGGTAGATCATATTCCTCTTTCCGTTTCCCTTTCGCTTATTCTTCTTCTTTTTCTTCATCTACTTCTACTTCTTCTTCTTCATCTTTCTTCTTCCTCCTGTTCCTTATACTCATTTCAAAAGCTATTATATGAAAGAACTCGATTTATGTTTCACTCCGCCGCCGTCTTGCTTTGCTCGCAACCTCCTTGCACTTCTCGAGGTAGATCCTGGAATTAGGAGAGAATTTTTGGGCCAAACTAATTCATATGCTAACCCCATCTAGATCACATTAATGTAAACCCACAATGTCACACCATACGAGTCGGTCTTACCCACCAGGCGTGCCAGTAGATCTTTACATCATAAATTTTTCTCAATTTCATATGAAATTGTTCTATTTTTAAAAAGTTGACTTGTTCCGTTGTCAACCGTTTGAATGAAACCTATTTTCAACTTTAAAACTACATAAATGTTCCTCCAAGAGCTCGACAGTTCGTTGAACCTTTGAATATGCATAAGTACACACAATATATTTCAGACTACAACTTGTTAAGAGCTTGCGCCTATTTGCATATTTATATGTATGTTTAAACACTCGTAATCAAATGCAAATCACTTGTAACATTTTATCAAGTCAAATGTTTGTACAAAATTATTTCAATTGTCACGCTGCGCCATTTTGTTTTTCGCTTGCAACTGTTAGATGTGCTGTATGACAAGTACATAAATGCATTACGTTATATATGTATATACATATATATAAGTAAGTACTTTTTTCTATGTTCGCTTGAATGGATTCCGTATGCAATGAATGCGGCGTGAAAAAGAACTGCCATGTTGTCTGACACTTGAAACAAAACGTGCTTTGAAAAATAAATGGCGCATAGAAACTATAAATTTAATGTGGTACTTTAGCTTTTAAAAATTACGTATACGCAGAATTGCTTGGTTTGGTGGGAAAAACATTTTACCGATATGTTAACAAAATGGTAATTTTTTTTTCTCTTTTTTTTGGAAACTTTAAATTCAATATATGACATAGCTTTCCAATATTACGTATACGCATGTAACAACATTGCAGCAAACGTATTGGTCTTCCGACAAGCAGTTTTCTTCTAATAAACTGTCTTTGTCTCTAAGGAACTTGTTAGCTCCTTTCTAGGAACTTTGAATTCAACACGGCACTTAGCTTTTAAATATTACGTATACGAATGGAAGAACATTATTATGCATATGATAGTTTACCGGTAAAAAGTTTGTTTCTGTTGAACTCTCTTAACGCGAAGGAGTTATTTGCTCATTTCCAGAAACTTTTAATTTATTGTGGGACTTAACTTTAGCAATATTACGTATACGCATAGAAATAAATTGCTGTATTTTTCAAACAAACACGTTTTTATGACAAAGTTTCTTCCGTTGAGCGCCTTTCTCCAAACTTCAAATTAGAGTTTTTGAGACTTTGTTTTTAAATATAACGTATACGCATGGGAAAACAGTTGGATTCTGACCAAGTCTACCAACGATGTGGAATTGGAATGATAGCTACTTAACTTTACTCTAAATTGAAATGGAATTTTTTCTATCTTTTTTTTCTTTTGCAAAATAAACTTGTGGACACACACAATGTATTGCACCTAAGGGTACCGTCTATAAATAAACATAAACTTCTAATATTTCGTGCTTTTTTGTTTATTGCATTAAACAAATGCATCTGTTCTGTCCCTTGACATAGTAAAGTGCGCACATATGTACATGCTGATATTTGCTCTGGGCATTCAGACAGTCGACAATGTCAACGGCTAAGCTGCCAAATCAATCTAGAGCCACACTCAGGTACAGCACATAAGTACAGTCGAACCTGCAAAGTTGGTCACCCTCATAAGTTGGCTACCTCCTTAAGTTGGACACTTTTCAGCGAAACCAAAATGTATTAGTACAAAAACTCTAATTTTCACCTGCTTAAATTGCAACTGCCTATCTTGTAACTTGGACACTTTATGAGCGATTTTTTAATTTCGTCAATGCAATTGAACCTGAAAAAGTTGGCCACCTTAAAACCACAGCAATGTTATGGATGAAAATACGAAGGCTGCATTTTCAAATTATAAAAATAATCCAAATCAATGGCAAAATTTACAACTGAACGAAATTGGGTGCAGTAAACTCATTGCTTATAGAAATTTGAATGAAATCCTTCCAGATGGAACAATTCATTTGTTGAAAATCAAAAGAAATAATGTCAAAAGCGTATAAATAAACAAATTTAAAAGATTTTCTTAAGTTAGAATTAGAACTTTAGAATTTAAGTGCAATTTTGAATTTAAAAGAATGCACAGTACCCTTAAAATAAACTTTGACTGCTTTGCAACTATGAACTTAAACTTCAAATTTTGTATGTACATATTTCTATGTTTATTTTGTTAATATGTGGAGTTTATGGACATAGTACATAAACATACACAACCAAATAAATTTTTATGTTTAAAACAATCATAATCCATAATATAAAGTTAAAAAAATTGAAGAAACAACATAAATAACTCATACACAACATAAATACTCAAAAGTTCTTGAACCATGAGTGGCCAACTTAAGCAGGTTTCACTGTATTAGAATTGAAAAACCCCTTCAAGTTATCAACAAAGACAGCAAGGGACAGAGCAAGAGTGAATCAGAAATAAAGCAGACGAGTGTGCAATAAAAGCGTCTTAAAAGTTTAATGTCCCTCGATTTGCGGTTGCATACAAATGTCCCACATGCAACTCTGGATTGAGGTTGAGTTTTAGGTGTGGCATAGCTCTAACGGTATATGTAGTGTGTGTGTGTGTGTGTGTGTGTGTGTGTGTGTGTGTGTGTGTGTGTGTGTGTGTGTGTGTGTGTGTGTGTGTGTGTGTGTGTGTGTGTGTGTGTGTGTGTGTGTGTGCTTGACATTTGTCCGTTTCTTGAATGCTGCGCAAATAGCTTGCGGCTTTGAGTTAGTTGCCAACTTTTTGTCAAGCATTTTCAATACTCAGTTGAACATAACTTTTAAGCGATAAGGAAATGTAAGAGCACTTTTTTTATTTGCTGCATAACCTGCAGGCAAAAACCGCTATTAGAGGGGTTACGTAATCCAATTTATATGATATGGTATATATGCATGTTTGTTGCGAATTGTTTTCCAAGCTCATACAACGATTGCTTCGAAAATTTAGTCAGAAAGAATCTTTGTTTTCCATTTTGCTCACGATTTAAGGAGTTTTTTTATGTAAAGAGTCCGTTTTAAAATGGATTGTTTTTGTTTTTAAAAAGTGTTTCTATCATATTGGTAAATAAACTGACTTTAATAATTTCGAAATGTTATTGACTTGGTAACTTATTTTCGTTGGTGGGTGCGAGGACTCATCAGAGAACCAATCTCTAGTGCTCTGCCCTATCCGATAGAGAAAATTATCAATCAATCAAATTCGCACTTTTCCGTATTACAGATATTTTATGATAAGGAAAGATCAAGGTAAATTTAGAGGTACGTTTATCCTGCCTAAGTTGCTTTTTTGCCTTCTTTATTTTTCATTCTCTTCTCTTGACTTCAATGGGGAAGGTTGTGTCGACGCATATTTTTTCCTTGCCAAACAACAGTTATGTATATAGAAAATATGCGTTTTTATGTGCATGTATTACTTGATGTTTACAATTGTATGTGTGTGTATATATATGCACTTTTGGTTTTTTGTGTCTGAGCATTTATGGATTTGTTCGTTGCTACAGAACGATTTAGGACTCTCTCGACTGTCATAAACTTTAAAGATGGTACGTCGACGATATAATCGTACCGCTTTAAGTGTACTGTGCAAATGACGCTTTAAACTAAACTGTTTAAAGGGCCATGCAATAAATTGAACAAAAAATTAACTCAAATAGAACTAATTAGTAGGTGCTGATTATTGCTTGTATCATTAATTGAACAAATACATTTGAAATGTAAACACCATGACTAATGATGTTTGTTTTAAACCAAATAAATGCACAAAAGGAAAGTGTAATGCTAAAAACACTTCATCAATACGGGAAAACACATACTATTTACAATTGCTTAAATAAATGCACTTAAACAGTAAATAAATTTCAGTTTTTTTTTCTAACTTTAGCAAAATACATTTATCATACTACACTCTTCATTGCAGGTCTTTCTTGGGAAATTTAAAATCCATTTAGATTATTAAAACTGCACATAAAACAATAGTAAAGAGCACACACAACACACACAAATTGAAAACTTTACGCAGACAGTAATGAAAAATGTTTTACACCTCCCACAAAACCAGCCCGAAAACTTGATCATATTGCAGCACAAATTATATATACAGCCCCGCAAGCATTTCCCAACAACAAAGAGAACAATCCTAACGGCTACATCTGCTGCCTCTGCACGTAATTGCATTTTCTTGTCTGTCAACTGTCTCGGAAAAACTTCAACTTCAAACATGTTTTCCTGGCAGCCACATGCAGATGTCATTGCCTGTCATTTTCATTAACGTGATAAACTCAAATAAAACTTAAATTAAGAGATATATCAGTATGCACTTTGGCCAAAGTGCTTCTCTTTCGTGTGTGCTCTTAAAAATGTTACTCAATGTTAACAGTTACCGAACATATAATGGAACTCAATACCTCTTTGTCAAGAGCTATGAAAACTATTTTCTGCCGCTTAACTATGCGTGTTTGCTTGTCAGTTAGTCTCTTTTAAAGTCTTCTTTGCTTAGCTCTTGGCGCTTCACACACTTTTGGCCTAAAATGTTTTAAGAGAGCATTTGAGTTTACTGCTTTAGGATGTTACAAAAAGAGCAAAGGTTGGTAGGTGTTGGAAAGTACTCATTTCTTGTTCGATACTGCATCGAAAAATACTTTTTGCTAAACCACTTCAGGCTATAGCTTCCAGGCCTGATTTTTCATCAGGTACGCATTCAGACACGATGGAAGGCTACTTGTAAACGCTGAAACACTGTCAAACCACTAAACTAACACATTCGCTCTTTTGAGTCTTCTGTTCTAAATAAATGTATAACTTAACAGCAAATATCGATAAAACTCTTCTTCTACTTCTTTGATTTGATATCGATACATTGAAACAACAGCTCTGCTCAGTGAATAAGACAATTATTCATTGAGCAACGTACAATCGTTGGAGACCTTCTTGTTATTTGATAGAACAATTTTATAAATGTTAACAACTTACAAAATTAAGAGTCACATGTGTTCAACATATTTAGAATTGCATACCTGCAAAGAGAAGATGTAAATATTTACTTAATATTGTTATTCAATAATTAAAATTCAATAAAAATCCATTTTCTTCATTCGAAATTTATACGAATAATTCGTTTCTTACCAAAATTTGGTTGACACACAGGACATCAAATTACACTAGTCTAGAAAATTTAAGCTTTTTGAATATATTACAGCTCTGATGGGTGATAATGTTTAAGTTACACTTCACCCTTAGGTTTTGAGAAATTCGTGATTATCGCTAATTTCGAGGAGGTTCCACTGAAACCACTATATCTCTATTAATAAATGTGTTCTACATATTAAGAATTAAGTTGATACTTTATTTGACAATAGAGATATAGTGGTTTGAGTGGAACCTCCTCAAAAATGCCTGAATAACCTAAGAATGAGTAGTTTAAACAGGATCATTAGATCTCTGACATATCTGTGGACCTTTGACAAAGCCACTTATCTCGAAATAATACAATACCCCAGGATTTTTGTTATAAATATAACTTTTGAAAAGGGATATTTCTGTCTTACTGGCATCTTATTAAAGGGGTTTTTCGCTCTCCAAAAGTCCACAGCTTGTGTTAAGTAGTGTTATTATTCGTTTAAGAAGATTAACAAAACATCTCGAAATGCACGGATTTCCAATATAGTTATATAAACTTGGAAGACTCGCTGACTTTAACGGGTTTAGTTCAATCACAGAAATATGCCAGAAATTTGTAACGCATATCGTTTTAAAGTAAAACTTCAAAACACCTAAATAAAAATGAATGAAGGGATCACCGCCAAAATAAGAGTATCATTGTATAAATTAATGTATCTATCACAATAAGATCAACTGAAAGAGATCCAAAAGCACGTTAAACTGATAAAACCATCGAAAAAGATAATGTAATGTAACGTAAAACGAGCTGAAGAAGATCGCCAGAAGAAGATAATGATGATAACAATGACGACGGTAAAGATGATTATGCTGCTAATAGCACGAAGTCAAAAGTTCAATTTTTCGTATCGCATCTGGAATTGATTGATTTCATTTGTGATCTAGGATTACCTAAAGATGGTGCGGATTTACTGCACCAAAGACTCATTTTAATGATATTCATAAACATAACGATCTCTGAAAATATTTCCTTTTTGGTATGTGTTAGCATGTTTGATAAACAACAATTTGTTTAAAGACGAAGGCTTTTTCATCGATTCATTGAAATATAGCATAAAAGGAATGCATTTCCACCCACTCAACTATGATGAAAGAGAAGTATAACAATGTAAAAATGCTTCCAGATTTATATGGCAAATCAGATCTCAAAATTGTAACCTTGATACTACGACAACAATGAGCTGTCAGGATAGCGCCAGGCTTCCTGTGCCTATGAATAGCAGAAATAAAAGCAAATATTATAGCAAGAAACACTGGGCTGAGAGTTTACTAATGACCCTGACAACATCGCCAACGAAAGTGTGCTTGTTCCCCCAGAAAATTGCAATAGCACTCCTCCTCCTTTACTTCATGCTTGGTCCGCAGTAGCAATTCGTCGAAGACTTGGATAATAACGGCGAATGCATCATTTCAGTATATTCAGTAGATATCGCATATTAGCGAAAATCGGTTATGTGCAAAATATTTTTTTTAAATAAGCTATAATTTATATGCAAAGCAAAAATGCAGCACAGTTATTCCATGTAAGCGATATTGTCATATAAGCGATAATCGGATGTTTGCAAAATATTCTTAATAAGCAATAATCTATATGCAATTGGGAAAATGTAGCGCAGTTGAGAACGTAGGCGATTATTTCATAAGACCAACAATCGGTTATATGCAATAGCGAAAATGCATCGCAGTTGTTGCATGTAAACAATAATTTCATATAAGCGATAACCGTAAGTATGCAAAATATTCCTATACATAAAGGCATAATTTAAAATAAGCAATAATCGACTATGTGCAAAATATCATGTAATATTATCGTTGACAATATTAGCAGTCTGTCTAATTTCAGAATTATTGGAAAATTTGAATAGTTTGTTTTCATCTGGACGGAATAATTGATCGATGCGCAACTAAGCGATTTTTCTATAAATAAAAAACTAACTTTTTTTTTGCATAAAGACAATAATTTCATATAAGCAATATATACTGTAGAGCGAAAATTCCTATCAATTTCTAAGGCTAAATTGAAACAATGTCCGTCTGTTCGACTATAAATATGAACATTATTTAACGACAGCAAATCCTAGCTTTGTCTTGTTCAAATTGTTAGTTATTTGTGCCGAATTTAATCGATCGAACTTAAAAGTGACATTATTGCCTAAACATCTTTGAAAGAGTATCTGTTAGTCGAAGCTTCAAAATTTAACTTCTTAGCAACAGTAGTTGCTGCAGTAGATTTTTCGCACGAGTGCATTCTGCGCTTTTGTCTAGGCCGCTTGGAACACGCTCTATATAGTCTAAGTTTTTTTCTATGTGTAGGTGAATGTGTGTGTGTGTGTGTGTGTGTGTGTGTGTGTTTGTGTGCACTGCTTAGCGCACTCATGTGTATAATGTGTGCAGCAGCGATGATTGCAACAACAACCATGACAAGCGCTTCGCTAGTGATTATGAGAGACAAAGAGGTACTGAAACTATCGTGGATAGAACCATAGAACCACAACGACGATACGATAATATCGATGGCACGGGCTTATTTTTAGCAACTCGCTAAGCAGTTGCAGTTCCATTCACTTTGCTTTAACTTGGCTTTTATCAAGCTCGGGAAATCTGCTAGCAATTTGTAATTTCTAACGATTTGTGTGCTGCGCTGTAATCAAAGGGAAATGCAATGCGCATACGCCATGGTGCACCAGTGCGAATTGGCTTTATATAATGCGCATATTTCACAGCTTACGTCAGAGTCAAAAAGAAAACCAAGCGAAACTCTACTAAAAGCAACGAAATTTTCTACTGACGTCAACAGAAAGCGTTCTCACAATGTTAAGTCATCTTTTGCCTGAAATTTTCAACAACTTTTCTTTTAGTCATGCCGGCTCCGAGTCTGTCTCTGTCTCTTAAGCTCTTAGTTTTGTCTCCCTGTCAAACTTTGTTGTTGTTGTTGTGCATATATATACTATATAGCGTATAATCAGCAACAACAACAACAACAACGCCTAAAAAAGTGTGTAGTTTGAGATTCTACGCTTTACTTTCCAAAGCAAGCAAATTATGAAAAATAAATAAATAAATTGTTTGAACTTGCGGAAACGACGCAGAGCGGAAATACTTTGCTTCAAGAAGTTTTTCTTGTTTTCATTTGTATTTTCTAGTGCGTTGTTTGTTTTTCCTTTTTTCTGCATTTTCCATGCAAATTGTGCGTATAAATTTTTGGCTTCAGTTTCTGGTTTTGACAAAAGATATATATTTATACGTATTTTATGTTTAGTATAAATGTATATGTTTATGAAGCTGCCAGAAGAGTAAACATTTCATTTTCCATATGATATTTTGGTAATTGTGGGAAACTTTGTGATTTATTATATGTTTGGCTACATGCGGTGATTTACTAAGTTTTATCTTATTTTAGTGTTTAAACTTGTGGGTTTGCTTGGGAGAAGAAATCTTTATTCTGTTGACTGGCCAGAATAGCTCGCTAGTGGTCTACAATCGAATGTATGGTCTACATACTTCTTACTTACTTTTTACTTCAACAGTAAGACCTGTCTCACAGAACGCAGCGGAGGCTCCTCTAACATCTCGCTCGGTGTGACCAACATTGTCAATATCATCTGCGTAGGCAGGCAAGTGAACACTTCAGCCCTTCGCAACACAATCTCTATAAGCGATAGAATGAAGATATGCCACAGTAGCTCAAACATACTTTGAACCCTCTATATCTCAAATTCGATAACATTTCTTACTATTCCCAAAGACAGTCGAGACGGTGGAATCCCCTCTACCCATTGCTTCCCGAAAATGTATGGTGTGTGCATAAACCGCGAAACTTTCCCAGGGGGGAAAGGGGTGAGATATTAACATATTTCGACAAATCATAGGTAGTGAAAATGCGCATCTTTTTGAAAAATATTGATATCTCTAACTCTTATAATTGCTGAGATATAGCTGTATACGGACAGAAGGGCCTGGTTCAATAGTTGATCAAGTCAATGCTGATCATTTTGGTACAAACAAGTTATAGTCTTGTATGAATTGTATGGATTGACCACAGGCTGACTTTCGAGCACCAGCTCCAGCAAGATGGAGGCCCTAGGCAACGCAGTATATACCTGAACCTGGTATGGTCATTCTTGCTCTAAGCATCAGCGGTCTGGGCAACTGCAATGGCGATGTGGTCTTACAGACGCGATTGCAATTCAGCATATAGAAGAGCGCTCCCGTCTTTGCTGGTATGGCCATTTTGCATCTGCTGGCAACCGAATCCAGGTGCAACGAGCCGCAGCAGTGCCGTCGATAAGCAACCATGGGGAGATGGCAGTAGAGTTGGCAAACCTCCTGCTACGGTGCCTGCACTTTCGGACATCCGTCCATGGGATGGGGCAAACGGACTACCATTTGACACAACTACTGACGAAACATGGGTGCTTTAAGTCGTATTTGTATAGTTTTAAGACGGATTCGTTTTGCACACACTGTGCACGGACCACCGAAGACGAACGGGAAGTACTAAGCCTTGAAATTGGCAGACCATTCAAAGTCACCAGCTTGATGGAAATGCCACTTAGTTGGCCTTCATGCCTTCTTCCCCTTCGAGAAGCATTACTTAGCGGTCGTACCTTGAGAGGGAAATGGTGAGTAGAGGTGGTCGGTAAGCCAAGCTCCACACTTTTTGACTATTCAAGCTTTCTGCGGGAGTTTCAGTTAACCCAGCGAAGACTTTGAATGCTACGGAGCAGTACATGTACATCGAAAACAACAAGCTTCAAACAAGCATTTGGGCCTCATCGATGGGGATCTCTTCGTTGATACCGCTCTCTTAGCACTGAATGTCGGCTTTACTCCTTAATGCATTTAAAGGCAGAGCTCTTCATTCGTAACTATCATCATGACAGCTGGTGGTGCAGCCAGAGGCGGAATTTCGTCATTAAAGAATGTGTCTAATCGAGTGTCCCCTGTGGCGATATTAACTGGCTTCACTGCCTAATATTCGATTCCAAAGACATTCGATTCGAAGATTAGTATGTTGGACTATAAATAATTTGTGGTTATCATATGAAGTACATTATGTATAAAGCAGCAGGTCAAAAAAACCCCAAACCACGACAATGGGGTTGACTCTAACCAACCGAAATTTCCATGTCTTGTAGTGACTGAAAGGATGCCAACTTGTCTACAAATCTGTAATTTGTCATTGCGTTCTCACTATAATTTTCCATCATTTATATGTATTAGTGTTTGTGAGTGTATATATGTATGTACATAAAGTGCACTAACACTTATATTTACTTTATATACTATTTGCTTAGACAAACACAAAGCAAATGTATCTCATAGTGCCATCCATGGCAATGGCAACCTAATATGTGCTTAACAACTAAAACAAAAATGGAAAAGAAAACCGTATATACCATAATAGATAGAAGAATAGAAGATAGTGTACATAATAGACACTTATTTGCACTAGTTTTGTGCATAACAAGTTATAAATTTTATATGCTGCATTGTCTTAATGGCATTCACCCAGGGTTTTGAATTGCCGGCAACCTCAAACAGCAGCAGCAGCACCAGCAGCAGTGTGGCAAGAGGGGCGTGGCTCAGGGGGCGTTTAACATTGAAGGGACTAAAAGTAGCAATACATAATATGAAAAGTTCAAGCGAGTTTAAGTGGACAGCAGTGTAAAGTTTGTTGATTGCATAAGAGCCCCCAGTGACGAGTAGCAGCAGAGTTAGTTCCAACTTTAGCTACTTTTAGGGGTACATGTGTCTACGTCACGTATTTAAAATATCTCTTGCTCACTTAATCGCTGCTAAATAAATGCTTCCGATTGCGCGTTTCCTGCACAGACAGCCGAGCAAAAAGCCCCAAGGACTCGATGCGTATGCCAAAAACCCAGACAAAAATTTGCTAAAAAATTTATATGCAAAGGTGCAACCGACCAAAAAAAAAAGTGCATTCAATTTGACGCTGACTTGAGAGCTGTTGAGTGTCTGCACTTGAATCTTTCTTACTTTTTTCAAGTTTTGTGACTGCCAAGAGATTCACATGCTGAAATGGCCAACATCTTTATGGTAAGAGCTTGAGCTGTGGGTGTAGAGCGTTTTTTTTTTGGGCTTCACAGCACCTTTTAGTTGATGATTTTACATGGTTAAAAGATTACAGCTAACTTTTATAAGGTTTACATAAGGGTTCTATGAATACAATTCTATATGCTTAATTAGTGACGTAGACAAACTCTTGCGATATGTCCTAGCATTATATTCCATACTTCTTTCTTCGCAAGTTCTGTTTTCTGTCATGGAGTAACACTTTAGCTACAAAGTTCTTGCGAATAAACAGAAAAAAGTCCAGCTCATGAAAGCTGAAATTTGTTGAATTGGGTTGATATCTGGAGAAATTGAGCTCGTGAAAGTTAAAGTTTATGGATTCGGGTTGGTATCTGCAGCCTTGCCGCACCAGCAGAATTTCGCCACGGCGTCGAATCTGTTAACTCGAAATTTGACAGAATTTCGTGGTTATGTGCATCTATGTCATCAAAACCGGCGAAGAAAATTAAAAGTCATTTCACCCTATTACCTATTATTTCACCCTCCAATTTACTTCCATCACGAAAGAACGAAGTATCATTAGAGGCTATCCACGAATCGATCCATAAGGTCACGACTCATATGTCGGAGCAAGTAGTAATCAGAAGGAGCAAATTTTTCGTTTGCTCAAATCAAATCAAACGCATCAATTGTATTCGATAGCGATCCCAATTGATTGTTTCATTAGGTTTTAACAGCTAATAGTACACCAGACCAAGCTGATCCCCCCAAATACAGAGCTTTAGCTTGCAACCATGGATATGCAGCTTTGCCGTTGATGTTGCTGCATGATCAGGTAGGCTCCATGATTTTTTCGGTTTGGATTATCTTAATGAATCCACTTTTCATCACCAGTAACAATACTTTGCAAAAAACCTTTTCAATTTTGCCGTTGAAGCAGCATTTCAGACGTGACCAAACGCCTTTTAACGCCTTGACTTCAATTCATACGGCACATAATGTCCAAGCGGTTGGATCGTTACCATGTTCTTCAAGGGATTAGAAATCGTTTCTTGTGTTACTTCCAACAATTCTGCATATTTTTCTTACGTTTTACACGGATCATCATCGAATAATGCCTACAGACACTCGTTCTCAAATTTTTCTCTCTTGGTCTTAGGCTTCAAAATCACCAACATAAAGTCGAAATAAGAACTCACATTTTGAAAGCGATGGAGCATGGTTACCAAAAGCTTTACACTGCATTTGATGACCTTCAGCCGCGTTTTCTTTAAATTTTAGTGGAAAAGTAAAATTTCGATTCGAGTTACTCGGTTTTTACTTTTCACTTTTACTGAAAAGTGAAGTCTTTCAGAAAGGCTTCAACATGAAGTTGCTTACAAATATACTCGTTGTAGTAACACCATCTTTTGGAATTAATATATAGGCCCACTTTTTCTACAAAATAACGGCTTCTTCGGTAACTTTTCTTTTAGACTAGCATCTAGCGCTTCTAGTAAACTTTTAGGTTCAGGAATCAAAAAACTCTAATACACTTTCAACTCGCCAAGTAGGTGAACCTGCATCTACAATTTTTAACTTAAATATCTATAGCCGCTCCTTAGAGATGAAAACCGGCATGCAAATCAACGGGTGGCATGATTCCTGTGGCGTGATTTAGGTGGTCTGTTTTGAATGGCCTGATTGGGGTGATCCGACTCATGTGGCCTTTTTATGAATTCCTCTTGAGTTTTTCCTTTTTTTACGTTAGTCCTTATCGAGATCCATAGCTTTGACTTAACTAAAGTCACACTTTGAAAATTGGCAACTCAAAGGTAAGGAATGTTGAAAATTGGTTACAAGCTTTCTGCTCATTCAATCCAACCTTTGGTATCTTTTTAAAGTTTGAAAAACTACATTTTTAGTTGTTACCATGTGGGGTTTCTTTAAAAGAAGATTAGGAATACTCGATACAGACTCTTTTTTTCTTAAACCCTAGCATAATAATGAAGAAACAGAGACATTGTTGAATCAACCCATGGAACTATTTATATTGAACCGAAAGACGCACAAAAAAAGCATTATCAGATTGCAATGGACGTAAAATTTACAAAAATCTTGTAACCTGTAATATAATGAGCCATGTTTAAACTGAACAATAGACTATTTCTGATCCTTTTTTGCAAGAGCTCTACGAAAAGCCAAAATTTTAATATATTATCTAAAAGCCATAGCTAAATTTTGCATTAAATTAAGAACCAATAAAAAAAAAAAAGAAGATTAGGAATACTCGATACAGACTCTTTTTTTCTTAAACCCTAGCATAATAATGAAGAAACAGAGACATTGTTGAATCAACCCATGGAACTATTTATATTAAACCGAAAGACGCACAAAAAAAGCATTATCAGATTGCAATGGACGTAAAATTTACAAAAATCTTGTAACCTGTAATATAATGAGCCATGTTTAAACTGAACAATAGACTATTTCTGATCCTTTTTTGCAAGAGCTCTACGAAAGCCAAAATTTTAATATATTATCTAAAAGCCATAGCTAAATTTTGCATTAAATTAAGAACCAATACAGCATTGGTTTTTGGAAATCTTTCCTTTAGTCAAATGCCAAAAATTTTTGTGATTTTCTTTAAAATATTTCCATCTTTAAGCACTATCACTCTTATATAAAACTTAAATCCGCATATTCGTGGACAAACCGGATCACTGCCTCCATGCACATGCTGGAATTTTCATCATTTTCCGTTGCTGGCTTTTTGCAGCTGCAGTTAATCCAGCCAAAGAAAAGCGCAGCCAGAAAGAAAAAAAGTTAAATGTACCACGCTTTTAGTTTAGAGTGGTGCTTTTTTTAGGCTTTATTTAGAATTACACTCACGAACACACACTTTGGTGGTTAGTACCATTTACTATGCACATAAGTACACATACATTTTCCTCTATGTGTATGTGAGTGTGTTTTTATATAAGTCTGCATTTTGCATGTAGAAAAGTTGCGTTACAGAAACAAAACAAAAAAAAGAAGAAAAATAATAATAGCGGAAAATTCAGAAAAACTTTTGCTTAACAATACAATGGCGTAAAATATTTAAGAGCCATGGCAACCAAAAGAAGTAGCCGGAGAACAACCTGCAGTCGTAACTCGTAAAACAAAAAAGGGGGATTTCCTCACGTTCATTTGACCTTATTTGCGTATACGTAATATGCTAGAGCTTCGCATATGCCAAATGCATTGCTTGCTGTTGCAAATTGTGATTCGCCAGAGAGAAAAGTTATGCGCTTTTATGATTAAGCTGCAAATCATGTGAGAGAATAAAACATATCATAAAATGTGGTTTAGCGCAGTTGTGGATTTAGATGAGTTCTAAACGAGTAAAGCTTTGAAGCTGAATCGTTTCATAGCTCGAAACTAGAAGTTGTATAAGAACAAGTTTAATATATACCTCTTGATCTTAAATATATATATATATATACTACTTGATCGGTAACTCAGACCGTGTGTATGTTCGGTAATGGAAAACTGTTCATAGCGAAAGCTACACAGGATATTACTATACGAATTTGGAAAGAAATCTATAAGCTTTACGACTCCATTGACATAGTAAAGCGCATCAAAATCCAGCGGCTCTGCTGCCTAATTCATGTTGTATGTATGGATGAACAAGCTCCTGCGAGAAAGGTCTTCAATGTGGTTGAGGAAGGGAGGCGACGAAGGGCCTAGTTACCTTTGGTATCACCAATTGGTGAAGGCGCGTTCAAAGCAGAGACACCTGGAGGAGAGTTTAACATCAGGCCGTAACCCGGTAACGGCTTGTTATGGCCAGTTAAGTAAGTAAGTATGAAAACTAACCAAATTTGTTTAACTCTTTTCATTGGTATATATAATGATTCCAAACTCCACGCTTCATATTTTGTATTTCTCTTAGACTGCGCAACTTGGTACTGCTTTGATCCTGACTTAGTACTTTTGCAATTCATGAGGTGATGAGTAGCAAACTGCCGAGCGTGCCGCAGAGTTCGGCCAGCGATGGTAGGTATTCAACTTCTTTGCTTGTTAGTTAAGTAATGTTCTAGCCATTACGATATTTTGTCGAAGATGGGGGAGAGGGGTTTTCCGAAAAAGTGACATCACTTTTGCAAAGTTAAAAACGGCATTGAAATTTTATATACAAGGTTTCCTATAGCGACAACTATTTATGACAAGGTGCTGCAGGAGTTATATAAAAAGTCTTATTTAGTTTCTCGCCTCTGCCCGCATCCAGGGCAGCTCCACGTAGCGATGGCAGTTAACGGAGCCATTCCATTACCCAGCTAAGTCATATCTTTTTTCAGTTGAGCCGTCTTCATGCAACCAGCCGGTCTACGGCCTGATTTAGAGCACTATTCTAGGCGGTGATACTGTAGGTAGTGTACTCTTTACCTGATCGTTCCAACGAAGGCATGGCCAACCACTTCGTCGCCCACTTTCATCTATACGCACAACATGACCTGGCCAGCGGAGTAGCTGGATGTAACCAACGCGAAGTGGTCAAATATCTTAAAGCCTACATATCCATTAATACTTCAGCGCCATAAAGCAAAACGGGAAGGAGAGTCTTATAGAGTGTTAGTTTTGTTTGGCGAGAGTGGTTTCCACTACTCATTTGGCTACTGAGACCAAAGTAACGTCTATTGACAAGAGTGGTTCTCCGCTCGAAAAAATATGTGTATGTGTTTGTTACTCCCCTCTGAGGTCCAGTGAGTGGAGTCGTTTATGCTCTTTCGTACGGAGGCTGTTGTCTAGCAGGTTGAGGGCGAGGTGTTTATCCCGCTTACTCCGACCAGCAACCGAATTACTGACATACCCGGGGTGCATCAAAGATTCTTCTTATGACGTATATAGAAAATGACATAATTGAATAAAATCAAATCCAACTTTTCCTAGCCAATTCTTGTATAAGCGGAAGTTATGGCCAACCCTGACGACTTTTATTTAAATTCAGCGCAGCTATGTTATAAACACGAAATGTAAGTATTTGGCTTGATTTTGTAGATTTTAAAGCTCAATTTTTCAATATGCAACAAAATTCTGTAAGTAGTGCTCACAATAACGTTGAGAAATTGAACAAAGAAATAAATCTAAGCAACTTTTGAATACTATACAACTTTTTTCTCCCTATTAAATGCAAAATATATCTTATTCATGTGTATATCTACTTTTTATTGCTCGTTATTCATCACGAGTCACCCTGACTTGTCTGCAAATATTTCGTTTGCCATTTTTTACATTTCAGCCTAGTAATTTTTTTTTGTCCTCAAAAAGTAGAAAATTGCCAGCCTAAACTATCCCATGATATTAATATCAAGGCAGCACACACACACAACTTTGTTGGCAGCCAACACTTTGGCAAGGCTTTGGCAGGCAACTGCAGCCATATTGGACACGACAGCGATGGAAGCAGCCAGGACTGACACCCAGATGCGAAGACCTGGCCAGGACGGCACCTGCAGTGTAATCCATTCACTTAGGGCAATGTTGGAGCGAGCAAGAGGGAACGCAAAGAGTGCTGAGCAAATTATTATAATTGCATTAGTTCAAAGGCAGAAAATTGAAATTGAAATACGTTAGACGTTGTCGGGCAGATGACAGTCTAAAGACGGCTTGTTGCACAGGATGCTGATGCTGCCGTTGCCGCTGCCACCGTAGAGTACCGCGTTGACGACCCCGTTATTACGTCAACGGGCGTGGCGAGCTGAATCATGCCACATATGCATATATGTATACAATATGTATAAGTATATATAGTCGACAGCTCTCACGGGGGGCCAACACATGTTTGCAGTCATGCGGCAGCCATTTTGTATATTTTCTTTTTTCCAGCGTCAATTTTTTAACTTTTAATTATTTAACAAACTGCAATTTGATTAAAAATAATGAAAAGTGATGTTTGCTGACCGGATTTAATGCATCAAGACGTTCAACGTTCACTAAATGACTTTTAATTGACATTAAACCAAGTTAACTTGCCGTTAAGCTTAGTCAATTACGTATACGACGCGTGTACGCTTTAAAACCAAAAGCTTTGCCTTTGCCATATATATAATTCAGCTGACGTGAAATCGCTGACATTGACGTCGGTAAGGAACAATTTGACAGACATATCGTGCCACATGACGTGAATAAACAGCGATTCGTGTTACATTTAATGACTGAGCAGTGCACCATGTACATATATGCAGACACAAAAGTACATAGCTACCTACAAATGGCGGCATTAACTCAGGTGTTGTGAGGAAAATCAATATAAACAACTGCTTTCATTCAAGTTAAGTGCAAGAAAATACTTTAACTTTTAAAAAGAGCGTATGCGTTAAACGTATGTATGAAGAGATTTTGGTATAGCTTCGCTCCAATTAAGCCTTTAAAATCGTGAATATTCATATTTTAGTTTTTTAAAGCTAATTCTGCGCTTTTCCAGCCAATTAAACTTGAGTTATTTTTTTTTTTATATAAAAAAAAAACAAACGCAATTGGCCTTGTCGTTTCCATACTGCAAATGCAATTGTTTTGATTCTCAAAGCACCTACAAACTAGAGCTGCAAAACTATTGATAGAGGTGCCATTCGATATTTTCGATACTCAAATATTGTACTTAAAGTGCCTGAAAGTTAAAGAGTGAAAAGTGACTATTTTCAGCACAGTGTACATATGAGACTGCTTGTGTTGCTGTCTCTGTTAACCCGACTCACACGTAGGCAAAATTGAGCAAGAGCAAAAAACGCATATATATACACTGCGCCTAGGATTCCACTCTTTGTATCGTACTATAATACTATCGGCTTGAAGTTATTCGATATTATCGATAGTCCTATAGGAATTTTCTTCCTTTCAATATTCCTAACCTCTGCTGCTTAGCGTGTGTTAAGACTACCGATAGTTAGACATAAAGAGAAAAATTCAATACCTCGATAGTACTATCAATAGTTTTGCAGCTCTACTAAAAACACTGCTTAGGTTTTTGCAGCTTTCTTTATATATTACCATATTATATACATAGTTGAAGAAAAGTGAAAAAAAAACAAACAAACAAAATAAATAAATTGAAAATAAAAACTGTTTACATCTTTTTAAGCCGAATTCGTGGTTTTTGCCAACTTTTTGCATCTTTGAGTTTTTAAATCTAACAAAAAGCTATGGAAAATACATGTATCGTTTTAACGAAAGGAACGTGAGTCCTAGAAAATGTTGCGGACACGCCAACTTAGCTTGCCAACGGTTTTTATATGAGCTCTTAATAAAAATAGGGAAAAAGAAAACACAGGGGCATGTTCGAATGCTAAAAGACGCAACACCGTGTGGAAAACCATATCATATGAACCGAAAGCTAGTTTTGAAAACTACTACAGACTTACAAATGATAATACATTAATAAGTATATAAAGTAATGCGTATATTGTTATAGTTCTTACACAGAAAGAAAACCTCTAAATGTTGTACCCAAATTGAGCACAACCGTGCATGAAAACAGCGTTAGAACAGAAAATCTCAATTCGAATAGAATATTCTCATTATAAGTTGTCAAAAACTAAAATTTAGCTGTTTTGTCAGTTTTTGCATGAGCACAACTTGAGTTAATTTTAGAGCTGCTAAATAGTTTCAGGAGTTTTTTTTCCTTCCACCTAGCTAACCTTAGTGCCTTAGCGTGGCTTAAGAAAGCCTTGGCTTTTAAGTTTAAACTATCGATAATAGAAAAAACATCGGTAGTTAGACACAAAGGAAAAAACTCTGGCACGTGACAGTCTTACGTCTTCAATATGGAAAAAGGAAAAATTTGGCAGGCGGGGTCCAAATTATCCGATTTAGAGCTGTAAGGAAAACATTTAAGGCTCACTTTTAAGCTATTTGTCAAAGAAGGTGTAAGTTTGCTTTAAAAGATAGGAGAAAATGGATGCCGAAACTATTTTATCAATGAAAGTAATAGAACAAAGGTTGAAGTTGGTTGAATTAGGATTTAGTACACAGGGCACAAAAATTAATTTGCTAGATATGTTACTGGAAGAACACTGACTAGATGCCGATGAGGACGCAGTGGTTGACTTAGAAGAAAGTAGCGATTTTCATGTTATTTAAACTGTCGTTTTATTCAATTGCATTTTCGAATACATAAATATTTTTTATGAAAATGTTGATCAAAAAACATTGGGTTTTTTTTTTTTAAATTTCAGATTAAAAAAAACTCATGACCTTTTTATAGATATGCAAAGATAGAACTTCTTGCCCTTCTAAAATTTATTGGTTTTCAAAAGTTGGTTGAAAAATCTAAAGTAAATCTAATCTAAAGTAAAAACGACCGGTTATTTACTAGAAAAAAAACATTTCTTTCAGTTCTATCAGATATCCAACCTACACTTAGTTGTGTTTCAGATGATTTTCGGTTTTTTTTTTCTTTTGTCGCACAGTGTAAATTGTGTAAACCAAATTTGCTATGGAATTTTCCCATTTATTTCAACAGCTTTTTAAAAAAAACTGCGCATAACAAGTGAATAATTGTAAAATGAGATTTATTATATAAATTGTACAAAAAACTGTTTTTATATTGTAAAGTGTTTAAGTTATGGCGTTCCTCCCCCGTAGCTTTATGCAATGAATGTACATATAAATATTTAAAAGCTGTTAAAAAACATTTTTTTTCTTGCATTTCCATTCAACTATTTGTTTTTAATAAATTTTAATTAAAAGAAGCTAAATAATAATAACAAAAAAATATACTTTATGTGAAAAATACTTTTAAAGCAAACTCAACTCAACTCATACAATTGTCTGATTTTTTGCTGTAAAATAATATGCAAATATGTGAAAATTACTGACTGCAAACAGTGAGGAAAACCTGAAGGGAAAACAAGAACAGCAAACAAACAGCAAACACAATACCAACAACTGCAACTGCCAGAAGCAGCTGACGACATTTTGGGAACTGTGACAGCAATCAACAAGATTTCCACCGAATCCACATCAGGTGAAAATTCAACCATGAGTAAGCAAAATATAATATTTTACATATAACAGCATAAAAATGCGCATGTAGCGGAAAAAGTTTTAACACATTTTGCATATGGCAGTAAAATGGCTGAGGTCAGTTTTCCAGGGTAACACATTTTCTGCAAGCCAACAAAGTCAAGCCTTCTGACAATTTAAACTTCACCAATTTGCCTTAAAGCATGAATATGGTATCAGGTTATTTAAGGCAAATTGTATTTGAATTTTTGAATTGCAGCCTTTGTTTTTTGGCCACAAATAATTAGAAAACTTTTACAAAACTGCATCTGTTTCCACGGAGATTGTGCCACATGCGTGAAAACTCAGTTGAACTCGACTTTTGTTGTGGCTAACAAAAACTTCAATTTGAACTGCAGCTTCTTTTTCCTCCAGCGCTCATATTGTTGAGTTTCTCTGGTTTTGGGTGTTCTCTTTTGGTTTGCAAACTGCTGCCAACTGAAGATTAGAACAAGTGGAAAGTGCAAATTGGTGGGACAATACTTTGCTGACCTTTTTCTTTGAATGCACAATGAAAACGCCGAGCTAGGAAAATTCAACTAAAATGGCAAAATATGAAGAAAAATAAAGTTGGTCTTTTTTATGATGACCAACATAGGCGTGCGAGTTACCTAAGATTGTGAGAAACTCAGAAAGTTAGAAACATTTTGCATGGGTTTTAATCTCGCTTAATTTTCTTTAATCTCTTTTCCAGCAACTAGTTGAGTTGTGAAATCAGTAGCGATCAGTATAATTTCCAGCAACTCAACTCAGAAGAAGCAAAGAAAATAACGAAAGTGTAGAGCAACGATGAACTTATGAACCCCGATGGTTCAAAGTAGGAAGCGGTAAGGACTTTAAGTATTGTTACTCAGCTTGGATTGGTTGTATCTTGGATATGGCTGCCCCAACACTAATCCTCTTTCAAATCTGAAGCAGTAGCTATCCTAAAAGCTATTAAGCACGCTTTGGATTATAGGCGAAAGTATAACATCTCTAGCGACAATCTATCCACCCGCAAAAACTAAAAAGAATATTTAGAATAGCATCGAAAGCAGCATTAATGCATAGCTCTGCAGCGCGCTGAATTGAGAAAAGTTGATTTAGGATGGATTTCCTTTGCAGAGCAGGCCACCAAACCAGAATACCATCGAGGAGGATGGCCCTTACTATTGCCCATTGGTACTGAAATGCAATGAGACGTTCGAAAGTTTTGAGGAGAAAGGAACAAGGGCTAATGGGCCTATAGTCCTTTGAAGTACAGTGAGATGCTTGCCCTGCCTTAGGTATGAAGATTATTTCAGATTGAAGCAAACTTTCTTGGATACGGCCGGATTTAAGAACTTCCATAAGAATAGATTGAAGCCAATTTATGGCATCAGGCCGGCAGACTTGTATGGATTCAATTAAGATATAGTCCAACGACGTTGTTTCTCTAACTAGAGCTATTAAGGTGGGCTTTGCAGTGGTACAGCCTGGAAACTGAGTGTTTAAAAGAATGCTCAGGGACTCTTCCCTAGAGTCAGTCTACGAGAGATCATCTTTCCTAAGGTAGCCAACGATCTGGTTGGATTTGAAGAGTAGAATTTCTAGAATTTTAGTTCTAGTTCAGAGCAGAATTTCCCCCATTGTGTTCTTTTTGCTTGTTTTTATAAGCGGCAATTTCTATAAGAATAGTGTTTCCTTCTTGAAAGAAGCTAGAAAGACTTACCTTACTGTAATTTCTATTGTCTATAACTTCGCAAAACCCTAGTGAAATGCAGTTCTAAATACTGTTGGAATGCAATTAAATACTTTTTATTTTGAATTTTCGTTTTGCCTTTAAATTTGAGTGCCACGCTTTTTTATATCTACTGATTCTATCTCAATATCTTCCAAATGAAGAGTAAACAAAAATGCAAAATAAACTTTTACAAAAGCCTTATATCTGCAAATAAAACCTTATTTGCATAATTGTAGATATAATTTATTTCATTTCATAAAACGCACTTCTGAACATTCCACAAGCACAGCGAATAACCTAACCAAAGTTATATAGCTCACGCCCTTCAAATTATTTTGACAGGTTAGATAAACCCAACTGTCATCGTCAGCTACAAAGCTGCCAAGTCAAAATTTGCAACTCAATAAAACTGACAACATCATTTAGCAACATATATACATCTATCTATATGTGCTATGCATATGTAATACCCATATTGTATTTGCAACACCCGAATGGGAAACAAGTGAGATACATAATCCATATTGTTTTTTTTTTTTAAATGCCACACGTACAGGATATGACCCAAAAGCATTGTATTGCATGGATGTACGTCAAGTCGAGGTATAAATATATATAGACTGCTTTGTGGCTTTCGGGCTACTCCCCAAAGATACTGAATTCAAATAAACTACGCACACAAACGACGGATATACACAGAGATGTAGAACACTTGTAGACAATAAGTGGCCACCGCCCACGTTCTAACATTATTGATGATGATGATGATGCGTTGATAGGAAACGGCACATGCTTATTGTATATATGTTTGTGAGTGCACTAAGAGAAAAAGTTAAGATTTTGGGGGCTTTACGCATTGCCAAACCTATGAAGCAAGGTGGGGAATGGATAGGCCATGTCTCCGTTTGGAAGGTTCATGTAGAGGGCGCTTAAGCTATTTTTGGTATTATGGAGAGGAGAAGGCGTTTGCGAAGAGAGCTGCCTGTAGGGATGCCGTACATCATGCCGTTACCCGGTAACGGGTTATTATGGGCAGTCAAGAAGCAGAAAACAAGATATGCGGGTAATCTTTGTAATAAGCGGAAAGAAAATACGCTGCGCCAAAAGCACCTACGCCTGACAAACTATACATCCTAAATCTGGGGTAAATCCCTCCTTTGGCTAACACATTCGTTTTTACTCGAAAAGACTGCTGCCTTCAAAGGGAATAAGTCATATTCAACATAGCGATCGCAGGGAAGTCTGATCTCTTTGATTTTCAGGAAATACTTAAAGCATAACCTGCTTCTTACGGCTCTTCGCAGCGAACACAATATTTCATTCTGAATTTCCGGCAACTACTACAAATCATATCACAAATTCGATATCTAAACCTGAAAACATCTGCAATTTCTTTGGACACAGTACTAAAATCTGCTTTTTGATTGTTTTCGCAATGACAGAATACTTACTATTCGGTGTACACTTAATTCAACATTCTCCGCCATAACTGTTTTTATTCAAATACGCCTTTTACTGCGCTTTGAATATCGTAAACGGAAAGCTTCGACTAAAGTAACAAGTTTTCCTAGAAAAGCATCTTTGTGAGGAAATTAATCTACTTTTAATATCAAATATGCTTTGTGTTTGTCAAAGACTAGGACCACAAGCAAATTTTCTTAATCAGACATTAGAAGTTTATCGCTTTAAACACGCTTCTTAGTTGAGTTTATGATTTATTGCGGAATGTTTGCATAAAACTAAGAAAGTACCAAAAACAAAATTCAAGAGATATGTATAAGATACTAGATAAACAACTACTTCACTGCAACTATCGAATTATCGAAGATTGATTGTTACCGAGTGCTTTGATAAAAGTAAAACACTTACCAACCGGAGTTGATATAGAGAACCGCTGTTTTAAGCTTTATTGGGGTTACATGCTAGCATATTCCGTTTAAGACTATACTACTTCTTTCCAACATTTCTCAAAAATACTGAGCAACTGTTTGGACACGTAACAAAGCAGGAACAACCTTAATCGGAAGAATCAATGTCTTGGAAGAGTGATGGCTAGGAATTTATATTTCACTTATTATGTCATCATGCCGAAGGATCACCCAATCATTGCTTTCTTTTTATTGAGCGAATAGTTAAGATTGAGTAGAATTTCACCCATTTTAATTTATGATTTTGTTTAGCTTCAAATTACACTATTCTACAAAAATAAGCTTATATCTAAAACATACCTTTTCGAGTATATTTGTAACCTTCAACTAGAAAACGATTAAGCTAAAACTTACTGAAAGATATTAAACCGATGTTTAAGAGTGTACCTCTAAATCAAATTACAGTTCATATCGATCGCTAGTAAGGTTCCCGAGCAACATGAGATTTGCTTATTTCAAAACTCTCGATATCTCGAACGTTTTGAAATTGCCATAATTCGAGAATAGTGCGGAAAATGTATGTTTTAGCCATAGAGCTTTCGTTGCGGACACATTTTGTGCATAGTTTTATCGCACTAACGTTCCCGATAAATTTCTTAAATGCTCTCAATGCACACTTCAGCGGCAGTTGCTCTTTTTTTTGAGCAAGGTTGAGGTTTAAGAAGTGTAACTTGCCGTAAATTGCCCTTGTTTGGTAATCGACATTTTAAGACTTAAAGAAATATATTTTGTTAATACAGACAGAGAGAGAAATGGAAAGACAGCTGTTTTTTTCAAATTGAGGTTTAAAAAGTTAAACTTGTCGTAAATTGCGCTTATTTGGTACTAGAATCGACATTTTAAGGCTTCAAGAAATATATGTTGTTAGTACAGAGAGAGCGAGAGAGAAAGGGAAAGAGAGCTGTTGGCAGAAGTTCAAGCTTTCCAAAAGGATATTTGGACAAGTGAAAACCTCCACGCTGTGGAAACATCTCTAGCGGTTTTCCATTTTGTACACCCAATGGAAACAATGCTTCTTTCATATCAACTTTTTTCGCAGTGCATGCAATCAATTGATATGCGAACCGCATGACAGGACAAAAGCCTTCGCTAAGGCTGTAGCAGTAGAGCTAAAACAAGTTTGTAGTTGTGTTCGTCGGCGTGCGAGACAGCTTAACACAATTAGATAAGCGGACAAACACATACATACGCTGCACACCTAGTATCTGAGGTTCACAGACACATCCCTTGTGTTTTTTATGATATGCAAAATTGTGCAGCATATTGGAGGCGTCACCAGCTGACTTGCAACAGCGGCTTGGCAATTTTAATGAACTCCCGAGCACATGCTGGCGCCAGCTGTCAAAACCGGGGATAGCGTGTGGAGCAGCAGCAGCTGTGGAAAACTAAAAGATTTCTAAGTATGTAGTGGCATGTGAGGCGATGGCATCGATAAGGACGGATCTACTACATACATACATCTAGATTCATAGGCCAGAAGCATTCAAGATGGCGACACTTAGCCGGCATTATGGCAACTTACGTGCCTTAGCAGCCATTGCTGGTGTTGTTGTTGTTGCCTGTCGAAGTCACAATATAACTTTGCCTATGCCACGGCGCTGATGTAATACCGCAAGACATTTTGCCTGTGCACGTCATGCCCCCCGCCCCCCACATTGCTCGGCTAAACCAACAACAAAAACTTTGGCAAATGCCGGCAGTGAGCATAACTTTGCCTTCGTGTGCGCTCGCTCTCTTCCTCTCTCTCTTTGCGCTCTCTCTGTGCGCGCGCCGCTCTCTTCCATTGCCAGCTGTGGCAGAAAATGAAACTCAGTCAATGCAAAAAGCATTGCATACTTTTGTGCGCAACCTTAAAATTCACTGCCGTTAAGCATGAAGAAAGCCGTTAAACTTTAATTAGCAATTTGAATTGTCTAAGTTTTTGTCGCGTGCACAAGCATGTAACACACTTCGATTTGTTGAATCAGCTGTTTGTGTGCTGGCCTCACTTCCAGTGGAAGCGTATTTCCAGTCCGCTGGCTTACATTGTCGCCCCAGCGGCGGCATTTTTTATACCCTGTACACAAAGTGTAAAAGGGTATTATAGGTTTGTGCAATGTATGTAACAGGCAGAAGGAGGCGTGGCAGACCATATGTTCCATTGGTAAAAATGGTCAGGAGCAAAAGTCGAGTCGATATAGACGTGTTCGTCTGTCCGTCCTTCCGTATGAACGTCGAGATATCAGACACTTTAAAGGTAGAGGCACACAAATTTACCAAAAGAAGCGCATTTACACCGAAAAGATGATGTTTGTTATATCTTATCCCCTTCACCTGTGACATATTTTTGCGGTTTACTGCAGCTCCGTTCAATCTATCATTTTGAAAATTGACATAGGTGTGCGTCGTGTTTATGTCCGTCTATGTTGCATCAAATTTAGATAAATACATCAAAAGTTATAGTCAAAAATATAGCCCCCAGTCCTTATAGATATGGATACATGTGAGCTAGCGTCACAAAATTTGGTGTGGAGACTCTTGTGACCCTAATCGTTAAAACTGCATCCATCTTTTTTAATAGAACCCCCCTTCCCCACAATCGATTTACCTTAATTACTGCCACACCCCACCATATATTGATTTGAAAATTGTCACACACATTTATATATGTATTTTTGATCTATGTTACAAAATTCAACGACATGGGCCCAAGAATACTGGAGTTATGGGCATAAAAGTAATTTTTGCCTCCACTTCCCAATAGGGAATGCTGGATTTTAGTGCTTATGGGGGGACAACAGTGTACAGGGTATTCCACTGTCGGGCACCGTCCCGACTGTCTGCATAAAATTTGTATTTTTTTTTTGCACATTTCGTGTCTGTCCTGCCGTACATTGTACTAGCCCGGCTCAGCTTTTGGTCATGAAACGGACCCGGCTTGGTCAGTTCACATAGCCGCTGGCCATATGGTATTGATTTTTGCTTGACTTTTTTGTCGTTTGCTGCCACATTCTTTGCCGTGTTTCTTCGTTCATGTGCCTCCATTTGTTTGGCTTGCCTGCCGTTTTTAGCTGGCTTTGCCTGGTACTTGCCGTAATGAACGTTAATGTATTCTTCGCCAGCAGATTTGTTATTTACTTTATGACTTCATTTTTCAGCCAGAAAACTGGATTTGTTTGGTTTTGCCTGACAGTTAAAATGCATTGCATGTTTCTAGGCTGCTGCTCAAACGGCGCTCAAAGGATCATGGTGTAAGGTGAAAAAGTAGCTAGGCATAATACAGTTTTTTCAAACTTTTGTATCATTAAAATTGTAATTTAAATTTATTGCACAAATTATTAATAAAGCCTCGTACTTTTATCACCATTGCTAAATAAGAACGTCATTCCAAATTGTGCCAACCAACAATTTGAAAAATGTAAGTGCTCATATTCATATCATCAGCTTTGCTTCTAAAGATGGCCCTGATTTGTCTAAAAAATCGAAGGATTGCTTTGGGATTGCAAATCGTTTGAAAGACACATATGTCACATGCAAGTATTGCTTTGGGGCTAAGCGCGGTTGACAAAAATATGTGGTACACCATTGATTTCATTTCGTTTTTAGAAACTGGTTTCTCTGAGGCAGTGCGAGTATTTCAATGCTAAAACAAACGCTTATGCCGTCACGAAAATCTGCTTATACGCACGAATAGTGTTACGCTTATTTGTGCTGTGTTAGCAGCGTCCACATCTGTTAGAAGTGTGTGCTGCTTTAGCAGTGAGAGCGAAGAGAAGAGCATCTTCGCTTTGCATACAAATATCTTAATATGTTATTTATGTAAATTATGAAATATTTCTTATACAAATTTAAGCAAATCAAAATTGAAATTTAACAAAGAGAAACTTTCATTTTTGATACATGGTCCGTTTTCTTTTCGTTTTTTTGAAAAACTTACTTTTGTCATTAGCAAAATTTATGCAAGTTATCGCTTTTTACTGCAAAAATTAAGTAGCAGTTGAAATGATGCTATTATTTAGTATACAGACAATAATTGCTGTGCATAAAAATAATAAAACATATATAAAAAGTCTTCATAACTGAGTTTTATGTATGCTCTATTTTAGGAAATTAATGAGCTGAATTCAATTAAATTTATATTTATACTTATCTTAATATATAAAGCCCATTAACTAGAAGACTGCAGAATTGTGCGTTATAATCTGTTTTATGTTAATATCTTCTTTGATCTCCTCGTGAGAGGGAATATATAATTCTTTTTCCCCACTAGATGGCAGCAGTGGAAAGTTACGACAGTCTTCTAGTGTATTTGTGACTTTTTTTCATTTAACTTAATTCTTTGTTTTATTTTAATATACAGATTTAAGTATTTTAAAGTAGATATGCAAAATTTTTTTATAGTTTTTTGCTGCTATATATTGTGAAACTCAGTGAATACGCTTAACCCAAATAAAACTTCAACCGATTTATTCTATTTAGCCAAATAAACAAATTGCACACTAAATGCGATTGTGTAAGAGCTTCCACTTTTCATTTGCTGATTTGAAATTTCACCGAAAACTAGCGAAACACGAACTTTAAGATATATATTTGAACAGCTGTTTTTATTAATCATCTTTTAATACCATCAATAATGCTCAAAGTCAACCACAATGCATAAATTTCTTAAGAATTTAAGGCCCACAACAAGCATTTGACATTTATTGAAATATTTCAGAAAAAAAAATCAACAATATATTTATGCTGTAATGGCAAAACTGTCTGCTGACACCCTCAAGCAAGCCATATATTACAAGACAGACCCCTTTTTATGGGCCAAAATGTGCACCCTTCACTTGTCGCCTGCAAGTATGCAATAAAAATCTATTATATGCGCTTCTGAGTCGCAGAGCAATAAATCAAACAACCCACAACAAGCGAGCGAAATGGGCCAAAATTCGAATTGCTAACTGTAAAATAACTGCAAGTTATAGCTGTAAACTGGGCAAGTGGCCAGTGTTGGACATGTCGTGAGGCGCAAATTGTAGGCCCCAATGCAGCACTTACCTTGTCTACCGGCATTGATGGGCACGCTCTACACAGATTCCAGAATGAGCCAATCATAGGGAAATGCTTTGTTGTTAATTAAACAAATTACGAAATTTAAATTAAATGAACACGCGCGCGTTTTTGTTTTTTTTTTTTGTTGTTTTACTTTTTAACTATTGGTTTATCTATCGTTTTTTAGACACTCTTCTGCGAACAACAGGCGCAACAACGGTACATACATACATGCACACAAACACACAGACACAGAAACAACAAACACTCACGCCCGCCTACACATACACACACACGTATGCAGAGTATTGAGCGCCTTTCGTTCCGCCTCTCTCTTGCTTTCCTTTGCTTTGATGGCACTCTTGCGCTCTCTCTCTCTCTCTCTCACACAGCTGAGCAATGCGTGACGATAAAGTGCGTTTGTATTGCGAGCAAAATTCAATTAGAATTTTAATGCTGTAGAAGGAGAAGAAATGTAAGCATAAAAAAGTGTTGCATAGCTCCATGGACAGTGTTTGAAAATTTTACAAAATTACATAGATTTTGTTGTTGTGCTCAAAAGGTGATCTCACAATTGCCACTCACACTCACACAATTGTGTATCTGACCAGCGCACAGTGGACGAGTTTGTCAATCTAGTGGATTTCTTTTCTGCTCACCTTATCAATCAAAAATATGTACAAGCTACAAATATTGATCAAGAAAGTTAGTTAGCAGATTCAGAATGATACTTAATTTCAGTTTCAGAAACCGTTTTTGGCTTGAAAACTTAGACACATTATGTATAGCATACATTTGTACTTGCCTTTGTAAGTTACTAGTTAAAAAAGTAAGCTCAGAATATTAAAACTCATCTTAGAAAACTATTTGCAATGCACATAACTTTACTTTAACTATATACATGTATCAAATTATTGAGTTCTTTATTTCAGCATGTGTACAAATATTCGTTTTTTCCTTCTTATTTACCAATTTGCAAATCCCTCCGTTGTTGCTTTTGCAAGTCTTTTGTTTAAAGTTTCTTAGATGCCTAAGCATAAAACATATGAATATATGCAATCGCTTTTTTTTAATTTTATGGAATAATTTATTTTTATTTTTAAGCCGAACGCATTTTGAAAAAGAAGTGCTCCGCATAAAAAGACTGAAGAAGCGCTCTAAAAGCGAAAGAAAAGTAAGTAAATTTGCCTTTATTACTGCGTTATCGAAAGATAAGTGTTCCTTAACAATAAGTGAGTTCTCGTTGAGTCTGTTGTGAGTTCCCTAGACAATACAAATTTGGAAGCTTGATTCTCTGATACTTCATACTCCGCATACATTTTTACTATAAATTAACAACAAAAAATTGATTATTGGGCTCAGCACCCAAAACCGAAAATATTTTTCAAAACAATCCAAACCTAGGTAAAATTATGAAAAAAAAGAAGAAGTTTAGCTTACAATAACTTCGCTTTTGACAGATTCGTTATATGGTAGTTACATGATATAGTTGGTCGATCTAGCTCAAATTTGGACTCACGATGTAAGTTAAAAATTGCAAAACTAACACTAATAATTCTTCTATATCAGCCCTTCCGCCCACTGTGCAGTGAGCCACCCCACACATACACACACATTTTTCCATTAATTTTAGCTAATTAAAATGTAACTGATAGCTTGAATTTGTTTGCAAAATCACTCAAATTGCATAAAATGGTATTTTCCTGGCCCAAAGGCTCTTTTTTTTTAATTCTCAGCAAATGTGTAAGTGTGTGTGTGTGTGTGTGTGTCTGCCATGCCGTCAGCAGGCAAATCGATATCTATTTTTCATGACACCCATGTGGTATGCAATACTTTTTGCCGCTTTGCAACTGCTGCTTTTTTTTGTTGCCTGTTTATAAGCATGCAACTAATGCAATGTTGTTGTTGCTCTTTTGCACTAAATTGCTATTTGTGCACTGAAGCGCAAAGCTCTAACTTGACTTTGGCTTGCATTAAATTTACTTCTTTTTTTTTGACTCTCCACACTTTAATTTAGTTGTATGCACTTTGCTCGGGGGCTTTCGCTGTGCCGCTAGCGTTTGCAACTCGAACGACGTTACGTACACGACTGAAAGTGCGCTGCCAACTGTCGTTTGGCTGAGGCTCTGAAGAGATAGCGTTTGAAAAAGTGGTTGGAAAGCAAGTTAAATGAAGCCAAAGCGTCGGCGTTGGAGTTGACGCAGCGCTTGGAAATTGGCTTTTGGTTGAGGGAAAAGGGAGTGTGCTGGCGCAGCTGTTAGCCAGTGGCTGCTGCTGACTGGAAGTATGGAAATGTGAGACCATATGGTGAAGACAGTGGCGTAGTAGCAACTAAAAATAAACTAAAACTAATTTCTTAGTTAAAGCCTTTAATTGCAATCAGCTTTTGTGTGCATTTACTTACTAAAGCAAATAGCTTTTGTCCACAAAAGCATAAATAATGTTTGCTTGACATGGATAAGTGTGTATCGATGTGCCAAAAAACTTATCGAGGTTTAAAAATTGGCGCGCCAAACTCGAAACAGCCACAGAGTGAGACGACTGTTATACGAAGCGAGATTGCGTATCACGCACCGTTTGTAGGCACCACTAAGTTGTCTCACCTGCAGCAACATGCGACTTGCTTCATATTAGAATGCATTATAATAACGAGCGAGATTTTGTAAGAGATTGAAAATCTCGCTTCATGTAACAAGAGTCTAACAATGAAAAATTTTCAATTGTTCATTTGAATGGAATACTGGACCGTTAAAAAATGCAAAACAGTGAGGCCGCTTGTGTTGCTGTCTCTGTTAGACCGACTCACTCGTAGGCCAAATTGAGAAAGAGAAAGAGCAAAAAATTCCCAAATACTCTGTCCTGGGAATGGTCGCTTTTCAGCAATTCGACTCATTATAATGTGCAAGGATTCTACTCTATTAAATTTAGTGCTCATTGACACAATACGTACACAAATGTATTGATGTTCATGCACATACTGCCTTCAGTTTGTTTAAGAACGGAATTAAATTTATGAACGTTTATATTTTCTGTAGTTCCATTTACAGATTTTTTTAAAACAAAAAAACGCCACAGAATGATTAGTGCTATGCTTTATAAGATTATTATTTGTAGGTAATAAAATAAATAGCATTACCGACGAAGTAAACTGCAAGGATTATCGAATACAGAGAAATGAAACTTTCTTATGCAGGAAAGGCAAAAAAATATTGAAAAAATCTTTACAGTTGATAATACATAGTTTTCTTTGACGTTTCTTAAAACACATTTGAATTTTTATTTTTATAAATATTTTTTATTTATTTTAAAATTAATTAATTAATTTTTTATTCATGTTAATTGAGTTATTTATTTTCGCTGCGCATTAAAATTATACTGGTTTAGGTATTTTCATTTCAACTAGTATTTATTATCTACGTATTTTTATACCAATATTCGGTATTTTACAAAGTAAATGTTACGGTCACGCTGTATACAAACTTCTTTCGTATGCTGAAAGTGTTATAATTTGAGTACTATTAAACTAAAATAAAATTAAACTTTTTCAATAACAAAAACAAGCAACAAGCTGCAACAACTTAAATAACTGTGATAGCAACAAGTATTGTGAGCAAAATCGTGCAGCAAATACAATATATCACATACATCACACACACAAACGCAGACATAAACGCCAGAAGCAGACGGACGACATATTCAAAGGGGCGACAACAGTCTAACAAGTGTAAAATAAAAAACAACTAATCTTAGGAACGTAGCATAATTGTTGAAGTTTATTGCTAAAATGCCACCAAAGGAACGGAACATAGCCATGATGGGCTATCGTTCAGTGGGTAAGTACAGAAGCAGGAGCATCTTTGTTGTCTTTTTGTTACCATTAGCACTCTAATTGCGTTGTATTTTAACAACAACAACAGCAGCAGCAAAAACACAAAAAAGTAATACATAATAATCATTACGTTTTTATATTTTCAACTAAAGGTAAATCGTCGCTCAGTATACAATTTGTTGAAGGCCAATTTGTGGACTCGTATGATCCAACAATTGAAAATAGTAAGTTTTTGTGGGTGTGTGTATATGTGTGTGTGCGTGTGACAGCAAAAACTAATTTGTTATTAGTCATACTTGAAGGATGCTGGTCGATTACGCACGTGATTATTTCATGGACAAACTACGCAATTGACAATTGATTATGCCCTTTACAAAGAGTGTACATTGGCTTAGGTCTATTATGTGTAACGCCTAGTAGTAGGCGGTGCGGCTTACGTTTATAGAAGGGTATCTAAAATAGGTATACCATTGTCCATATCGATGCAATTTTCTGATCCAAGTTTGATAATATTCACACCATCTCAGGATGATAATGCTTTAAGTTGATGTCCCTAACTCTTATGCTCTCAGACAGATGAATTGACGCTGCTAATTTTCCAAAAAATTAACTTATGGTCCGTCTAGAAAAAGAGGCCTCTTACAAACATTTAAACTTTAGGCAAATATATAATTTCGTACTTTTTGTACCTCTTTTCGTAACGCCCTCCTTGTCTGGCCGTCCCAATCAGTTATCGCGTGGACCCGGCACACAACGTACACGTTACTAGGTAACTGCGCACCGTCCAGTAGTGAGCCAATGTGCGCAGTGCGCTAATGTGCCTCATTAAATAATGTAGTAAGATCTTTGCATATTGTTGCAAATAGTTTTATAATATAATTTTGCTTAAAAGTTTACGACACAAGAGTGGCCAATATAATATATATATGTACATATATAAATAGTCCCCCCGTGTAGTGAGCGGGTTAGAGAATACCAACTCAGCAGGTCAAAGCTTGTCGTATGAGGCGACTAACATTGACACTGGGTTCTTTCGAGACCAGTAGAGCCACTTTAAAATGGTTGTGCGTAGGGTTTGAGACCTACCACGAAAAACCACAAATCCAATGAAAGAATGTATTTACATCAGGCCGTAACCCGTTAACTGGTTGTTATTGTTACAGTTAAGAAGAAGACATAGAAATAGTCAGAAAAACTAAAGACAAATATGTCTTCAAATGCACATATTTGTTTTCTTATTTTTGGTATATAGCCTCAAATAAAGTTTTTTTTAGAAATCCTACCTTAGTACTATTATTCAATCAGACAATACGGCAGAAATACATATCTGTGTGTCTGAAGTCTAACGTGAAAGCTTTTCGCCAACTCATATTTAAAGACATTTTATTTAGTTTACTTCAAAGTCGCCTAGAAATTTCTGAATCTGATTCGTGTATTATAGTAGATTCGGTTAACAAACAGCCAAAATCAGAGCCTTAAATGAACTGTCGTAAAAGAGTCCTGCCTATGAATGTATGTATTGGTTGTGAAGACATTTTATTCAAAAATGTATATTTACATAAATAATCTTTAATGTTAATTCTGTACTTTTAATTTTCAGCATTCACAAAAGTTACGCGCGTCAACTCGCAGGATTATGGTGTAAAATTGGTCGATACTGCTGGTCAGGACGAATACAGCATATTTCCAGTACAATATAGTATGGATTTTCATGGCTATGTATTGGTATATTCCATAACAAGTCAAAAATCATTTGAAGTTATTAAAATTATATACGAAAAGTTGTTGGATGTTATGGGCAAGAAATAGTAAGCGAAAATTGAGCAAGTTTTGTTAGTATTTTATTATAACCGCTTTTCTATTGATGATTTATAGTGTACCTGTAGTGTTAGTAGGCAATAAGACGGATTTGCATCATGAACGCACAGTTTCCACAGAGGAAGGCAAAAAGCTAGCTGAATCTTGGCGTGCTGCATTTTTGGAAACATCCGCTAAACAAAATGAGGCAAGTTTAAGTATTTTTTATCTATAATATTGACTATGCTAATTAAGTTTCTGCTTTACAGTCTGTGGCAGACATTTTTCACCAACTGCTCATGTTAATTGAGAATGAAAATGGAAATCCTAAGGAGAATAGCAGCTGCATAATATCCTAAATAGCGCTATTCCTGGCTCCAGTTGAACATTTCAAATTGCGTGCACACAACAATAGTCAAACTGATAGAAATGCTGGCCAACAAGATTGTTTCAGTTAGAGCAATATGGAATAAGAAATCGATTAATAAGTTTAATATACTTTTTCTCAGTTTGGCTTGTGCGTGTACAAAAGAAAAAGCGTTGCTAAGCAATTCCAGTCACTCATTTACCAAATTAGATGGCGGATGTCTTGGCATCATGCGCACTGCAAAATACAATTTTAACAGATAGAAAATAAAATATACATTTTATGCAAACGCAATTGTTGCACAGCAACATTGTGTTACTGCATTTTAGCAGCAAAACAGGTTTAAGTTTAGTACAACACACTTTTTTTTCACACAAAACTTGTGCAGTTTAACAGCAATTCAGTTACAAAGCTTATAGGCAAAAAGCAAATTAGTTTAAATTTTAATATTTTATAAAGTTTCTTCTCAGTTTAGTTCAATTTTGATTTGTCTCATTTGGGTTTTTACATTAATTATATTAATTGAAATCAATTTTCTTAAGTTTTAATAAAACAATTATTTAATGAAAAATTGATGTTCTTCCTTAAAAGCTAAGTTCCACAGGCCACAGTCGCCCTCCATCAGCAGCACTGTGGGTACCCTCAGTGGGGTATGAAGTTTACCCTGCCAGCAGCAGTAAAACAGCTGTTTTTAGTAAACACAAAAGAGGCGCTAAACTTTTTATTTGTAATTCGTAAATAAGCATATCATTCGCTTAAACAAGCATATGAAAGCTGACAAAAGCTAATTTTAAAAAGTATAACTTCGTTATAAAATTAGCTAGTTTGGCAACACTTCGATAAAAGCACTTGTTGCACACAAACACGCGCATCCATCTTATCTGCCACTCTTCGCTTTTAAAAGAAAATTCTTGTAGCGAAAACACACAGTTTGTGGAACTATATCATGAATTTCAAGCTTCCATGTCAAAAAGCAATAAGGACAACATAAATAGCTCAGCGATATAACTGTAGCTATCGTTACCTTAAACTTCGATAATTACCGCGCAAAATCGATATATAGAAATTGTTGGAAAATATTTTAAGTTCGTAATTTTTCAACACTACACTTGCACAGGGCAGCGTGAAATTTTGTTTACAGTCCGAATTGCTTGTACATTCTCAATTAATTTATTAAAAATGGACTTGAACACCTTACTGCAACGTGCCCAAAACTTTTTAAGTGTCAACTCGGCAAACAGTGAGCTGCCACGCTCCGAACGCACGTTGCAACAGGTACTGCAATCCACCGATGAGCTGCATACGCGTGTTACCCAAACCGGTAACAAGGATATTCAGGCGTAAGTAGCGTCATCGGGAATAAAGAACACCCACTACATATATCTTCATTCACAGACATATATTGCTGGGCTCTAAAGGCATTGATTTAAACAAGCTTAATCAAAAGTTGGAGGCACTGAACGATATTAAATGCTTTGAGCCGCTGGATGCGACAAATTGCGCGGATGCGGATGTAAGCACATTTCTAAAAAACGAACGTGAGAATGCCATTTTGTCTGTTATCGAGGATACCAACAATAATGTATGCTATTCTATTTTTAAACATATGTATTATATATATTAATCATAAAGTATTAACTCGAACAGATAAATGAGACGATCAAGAGACTTAAATGGGAGAATCTGACAAGCAGCTGGAATAAGGAAAAAGTGCGCCTGCTAGACGCTGTAGTAGGACCTTCACAAAATTTTATAGATCTTCAACGTCTGCCAGAACATATCATTATTAATCCACAATGCGTGCCGCGCTCTTATTTGGATGAAAGGGAGCTGCTCTATGCTCAGGAGTTGTGTCAATACAATGAGATATTACTTAAAGGCGGAAGTCGCCCGAATTTGGTGCAAAAGTTTGCCAAATTAGCTGCCACATTTGGTGACATAAGTCTAAGTGAAATGTGGGCAGTTTTGGCTTGTGTTAGCCAAATAGATGAACCCTGCCATAGCGATCCCATTAAGAGCCGTCAGCAGCGACCAGAATTTGTTATGCATGCTAAGGCCTATCTGGAAAGACGTTATAAAGTCTACATGCAGGCACAAATACCGCCAGGCAGCGGCAGCGACAGCTATGAACTTGTGTACACCTTTGTTTGCCGCCGCTTCAGCGCCCAGCAAACAATTGGCCTGGTAGACTCAGTATGCGGTAAGCCTATATGGCCACTTGTCTATTATAGTTTGCGCTGTGGCGCTGCGCAGACTGCAGTCAAATATTTGCTCGAAGCTGGCTCCAATTGCGAAGATTTTGCACAGCTTATAGCAGATCGCAGCGAAGGCATTATAAATTCCAAAATGGAAAGCCAGCTGAAATTGCAGTATGCCAATAAGATACGCAATTCTACGGATGCCTACAAGAAGGCTGTCTACTGTATTATGCTTGGCTGCGATACAAATGAAGTGCATGCCGAAGTGGCCAAGACCATTGATGATTTCCTTTGGATCAAGCTCGCCATGCTGCGAGCTGGCGATACGCTTGGCTTTGGCGAATTGCAGACTTTGATATTGGAAAAGTATGGCGAAAAGTATTTTAAAGCCAGCCAGCAGCCACATCTGTATTTTCAAACTCTGGCGCTCACCGGCCAATTTGAGGCAGCCATAGAGTTCTTGGCGCGCACGGACGAAAATCGGCCTCATGCTGTGCACATGGCCATAGCGTTGTATGAGTTGGGCTTGTTGGGCGGCTGTCGCAGTGTTACGCAGCCTTTGCTATCCATAGATATAATGGACCCACCACCGCTACGTCGCCTAAATCTGACACGTCTCATACGTCAGTATGTACAGCGTTTTGAACGCACCGATACCGCAGAGGCGTTGCATTATTATTTCACCTTGCATAGCTTACAAGATGCAAATGGCAGGAACATGTTCCTGGCCTGCGTTTGCGATTTTATACTCGACAGCGGCGTGTTGGATACTAGTGTGTTTGATTTCATATTTGGGCCACGTCCAGAGAATGATGATGAGCAAATTATAGGGTAAGTTTTAATGCGTTTTGCCGACTTGATTAAAATGTTAACATCATCTATTTATTACGCAGTGGCGTGTTCCAGCAATTTGACTGTGTCGACTTTGACACAACAACATTGGCCGGCCTAGTGGCCGATGAGTTAGTCAAACGTGGCCAATTCGAAATGGCCGTACGCCTCTATGACATGGCTGGCAATTATAACCTAGCACTGAGGTATATTTCCACATTGCTGGCTCAGGTGATAAACCAACCGCAAACAGAGGGCACGCTACGCACACGCATTGCAACAGAGGCTCAGCGCTTTAGCAGACGTATAGCCGGATGTCAAACCGAATTGGAGCCAAAATTACTGGCCAGCTTTAAGTTGTTATTGGATATTTTAGCTTTTATTGATAGCTACAATGAACGAAAATTTATTGTGGCGCAGCAGTTGCTCAGGAAAACCCAGCTTATACCCTTTACCTGCCAAGATGTGGATGCATGTCTGGCCAATGTCAAGTGTCTAAGCGGCGAGGTGGTTAAAGTGCTGCCCGATGTTATGGTCGCAGCTATGGATATTATCTATACGGAGTACAAGCAGCTTAGAAGTGAAACGACTGATGGCATGATTTCGCAGGATCGGCAATTCCAGGAGCTAAGGGAACGCGCCAATGCAGTAGCCAATATGGCTGCAAATTTGCACTGTATACCCTTTGATACAAACCAGAGGTTGCTGCAGCTAGAACTTATGATGCATTGGAAAGATTAAATATGATTTACAAAATAAAACATCAATTGATTATGTTAAGCATATGAAGTAAAAATTTGTTGTCTGTTTACACTCTTTTTCCACCGATTTCCAAATCTCAAAAGCGATAAATGCCTGAGCCAAAAACTACGCAACACAGCTGATTTTAGGAATTATAAATCGTAAAATTTAGATTCATGGGCTTTAGTGGTCTATAGGTGGTAAGCAGTAATCGAAAACAGTTTTTCCAGGTGTTTTACCATAAATTAGTAAATTCAACTTTAAAAACAGAAAACCGATAAAGAAAATTGAGCTTGGATCCTATCGATATATCCAAATACGTATGTGGCAACGCTGGAAGCAAGGCGCAACGAGAACTGTCAAAATGAATATGCAGCTATTTTCACTATAATCACCAAAATGAGTTTAAGTTATCCAAAAGAATTTTTGCCAATATTAAAACTTCATGCCATTGAATGTGACAAGATTTTGCATGAAGTAGCAAAGAAGCACCCTAGTTTGGACTTAAAGTTTCCAAAGGTAATTGTACAGCAATACTTATTTTTTAGGAAACGAAAAATTTTGCAAAAGCGACTATTGCGAGATTGTTGCGTTTTGGACAATCTTTGAGCTACCGAGAATACTTGTTTACCAACAGATTTTTATACATATGTGTAACTAATACGTATTTATATGTTACTTGGCAGGTGGAGAATATATCTGAGCTTTGGCTGCTGAAATTAAAAAAGCATGATCGGGACATAAATGAGCTGATGACAGGGGAAATGGTTATTAATGAGGCGGAAAAAGTATGTAATAACATAGTAAAATCTAAAATTGCACATCATCTAATGTTTTACGGTTTTACTTTTTTAGTATATTATTCGTCTTCAGCCCCTTTTAAACCGTTTTATAAAGTGCGACGAGAAACTGCTTCGACCTGCACTTACGCATAAAGTGCAGGGCATACTTGTTGCTAGAAACCTCCTTGCTCGTCGTTTACATAAGGCCCGTTGTGCACTCGTAAAAGTATTAGAAAAACGAAAATATAATATTGCGAACCATATGTTTAACGTTTCAATTGATCGTCTTATATACGACACAGATGGAATGGTGTTATACGATAAAGAATATAATGATGAAATCGAAAGTAAGATGTGCACATACAAAAAACAAATGAAACAAGTTAGCTTAAAGCTTTTAAAATAAACGGCAGATTGTGACTTAAAACTGATTTTGCTTTTGCAATTAAGAAAATGCTTACAATTTTTTAAAATAAAATATTAATTAAACCTATTATAAAGAAACAAAACTATTAGTTAAGTTCTCCGCCACTAAGAAAGCCATTTTGTGTGCATAAGGTACATGAAAAGTACCTAACTCTGTACAGTCAAACCTGCGCGGTTCAAGAATTTTTGACTTACTTATGCAGGTGGCCAACTTATGACGGTTAAAGTTTTATAGTGATTTTATGTTTAATACTTTAACTTTATACTAGGGATTATGATTGTTTTTAACATAAAAATTTGTTTTATCGTGTATGTTTATGAACTTTGACCATAAACTCCACTAATAATAATTAAAGTTTAAATTCATAGTTGCAAAGCAGTCGAAGTTTGTTTCAAGAGTGCTGTACATTCTATTAAATTCAAATTTGCACTTTAATTCTAATGTGTCTTTTAAATTTGCTTATTTATAAGCTTTTGACTCCCAACAAATGAATTCTTCCATCTGGAAGAATTTGAATTTCATTCGAATTTCTATAAGCAACGAGTTTACTGTAACCAATTTTGTTCAGTTGTAAATTTTGCCATTGATTTGGATTATTTTTATGGTTCGAAAATTAGGCCTTCGAATTTTCATATGTATATAACATTGCTGTGGTTTTAATGTGGCCAACTTTTCCACGTTCAATTGCATTGACAAAATTCAAAAATCGCTCAAAAAGTGGCCATCTCAAAAGATATGCAGGTGCAAGTTAGGCAGGTAACATTTTGAATCCCTTCGAAGTTGATACGACTATGCAGAATGACGTTGGGAAACAAACGCAGCTCCGTCAAGGTAGGAAAGAGCTTCTCCAAACCTTTTGATACCAAGCGAGGCTTACCGACAAGGCGATGCCCTCTCCTGCGGCCTCTTCAACCTTTTGATGGAGAATGTATTGCGAAAGGCCGAAGTACAGCGGAACGGGACTGTATTCTATAAGGGTGCACAGTTGTCAGCATGGAGATCAAGCGGAGAATCACTCTTGCCAATAGGTGTTACTTTAGTCTCAGTACGCAAATAAGTAGAAGAGACCGCTGAAGCATAGGTGATGTCATTGTCTGATGAAAATGCGCTAGGCGTGCTTGAGCGGAAAGTACTCCGTAAGATCTTTGGCTCTTTACGCGTTGGCAACGACTACCGCACACGAAGGAACGACCAACTCTATGAGCTCTACGACGACATTGACATAGCCAAGCGAATTAAGATACAATGGCTAGGTCATGTAGTGCGTATGCATGAAGAAGCTCCTGCGAGAAGAGTCTTCAATGCGGTTGTCGAAGGGAAGCGACGAAAGGGCAGACCATGTCTCCGTTGGAAGGACCAGGTGGTGAGTACACTAGCTACCTTTGGTATCACCAAAGCAGAGACGCTTGAAGGAGACCTTTAAGTCAGGCCGTAACCCGGTAACGGGTTGTTATGGCCAGTTAAGCAAGCAAGCTGGCTCCCTCCAGGCCACTTTTTTTGAAGATGCTATCAAGAATGGTCTACACACAGCTGCGTCAACGTTAAAAAGGACCTTTCCGAACTTTCAGTAAAATAACAATTTCAGAGGTGCGCATCACTAACAAAACAGTATTAAGTAATATTTTCCTACTGCCGCTCAATGTACATTAACAAATTTAAAACATATAAATCTAAGTCATCGATATGTTTACATATATGTATATATGCATGCATATACAGAATATATATACATACATACACATACATTTTATATATATGTACATACATATACATTTTATGTATACATACATGCATATACATTTTATATATATATATATATATATAGATTTCTCCTTGTGTGTGTATACTCATTTAGTCAAAGCAGAAACAAAAATTCCTGCAAGCAAATCGGCAAGTCTGTTAAATGCACACAAGCACAGGTTATTCATCTTATTGTTTTGATTATATATAAATTGTTCTTAAAAAGTCTAAAAAATAAACTGTAATCAATGCAAAAATAGTTTAATTCGCTTTTTAATAATTTGATGCATCCCACCAATTGTAAAATATGAGTTTGCATTAACCCATCATCAGACGAAACCGATTTTACATGTGTTCGTTTTGATTTGAACGGCAGCCAATTTAGGCTTGCCAGATAGGCCAAATTACGCAGTATATGTCGATATTTTATTTGTCGTGCATGCTGGATAGACCAGTAGCTATCGACATAAATATCAAGTTTAATACCGGACGATGTTCGCAGCACTGCCAAGAGTATCGATTGTAATCTGCCTCATCGGCCTCTGTGCGATGGGATGTTTGGTGGTCGTTGGAATCAGTTGGTCGAGAGAAGTAAAGTGCAGTGCAAGTGCAAGTGCAAGGTTTTTAAATTTTGTTTGAATTTGGCATTAGTGTGGGAGAAGCACATGCTGATGACTTTGCAGTCAAGGATATTTAAGAAAAATCTACAAAAGCGAAATTGTAAACATTCATTTTTATTAAATTAGCCGCCTGAAAGTTTTAGTTGCGATTAGTAAAGTGGCAAGAAATTCGTTGCAATTTAATTCCTTTGAAATTATCGATAAATAAAAATGTGCACACATTGCTACATATAAAGCAAAGCAGTATTTTTGTCTTATACAAGTGGTATTTTTTTATAACCATTGCGTATATTGCGCTTGACAGCAAACGGTCACACTGCGCTCAATGTAATAAGAAGTAAAATACGAACAGCAACGGCAACGGCATATTCGCTCGCGGCGTAGTTTGAAACAAAATTAGTGCAAAATAGTTTATTTAACGCGACGCCCATTAAATACAAAGCAGCACATTGAATATATATAAAAGGCGTGTACAAGTTTGCATAATTATTTGCCAAAGTAAAATAGCACATAAGTCGCAGCACATACGCAGTTGTCGAGAAATTTCTTAACTTATTTTTTGTGCCTACTCTGGGCGTGTGTGTGAGTGTGGCTATGTGTGCGTGTTCGTAATTAAACAGAAGTAAAAAATAAAAATTTTGCAATTGCACTAAAAATAAAAATAATTATAAAATAAAACAAGCGTCGCAGCAACAATAAACGACACTTCCTATTTGGTCGCTGCCGCTGCCGCTGCCTGCGCACCTTCCCTCTGACGTTGCGATTGCATTTTGCAGCTGCTGTGCGTCGCTGTTTTGTTGTTGTTGTTTCTCGCTGCTACTGAACGGGAGAGAAAGAGAGAGACAAAAGCGCACGCACCACATTGTTAAACACCTTTGAATGCGAGTGTGTGTGTGTGTGTGTGTGTAGGTTGACAAGCAAGAAGCGCGCGCGGTAATAAAAGAGAGTGCAAAATAAACGTTAACGTTCAAAAAATTAGTTTTGGCTCTGAGTGTCGTGTTTGTTTGTGTGTATGAGCATTAGTCATTGTGGCCACAACGGCTTGGTCTTAGCTTTTCGGTTCGCCGCGTTGCCGTTAACCCATTGTTAACCCATAACTTTTGGAGGACATCAACAACAACAACTGATACAACTATCAAAGAGAGGAAAACTGGTCACACACCCAGCTTTAGAGCAAATTCAATAAAAAGGTTAGTTACCCTTAATATAGTTATATTTAATTGCAGTAACAGTTACTGTTAATGACTCCTTTATTAACACTTTATTGCCGCTGGCATGCGCTTATTGTTTTTTATATCCTGTACGGCTGTGCCTAACATCTACACTGAAACGACCCTTCAAAGTATATTAAAAATGATTAGCAAACAAAAGAAGTCGGTTTAGTTTCTTAATAATCTTAAAAACGAAAACCCTTTTTTGCTTCTTATACTAGTGATGTAAATCCAAACCGAAACATCGATATTTACCATTGCAGAGTCCATCGACAATAGACATCGATGTAGGTCGATGTATCGGACTAAAAACATCGATGTTTTTTTCGATGTTTGGTATTTGAAAAGTTTACTTGTTTTTATAAGAAGCAAACTTCGTTGTATAATACAAATTATATGAAACTAGAGCTATGTGAACAAAAGAAGACTTCTGTATACAACTCTATATACTACAGATCAAATAGATCTACGCCTAAATTGTGTAAACATAAAAGTTTTGATAAGCATTCCGGCAGGAGTTTGACGGCTTTTGAGAATAAACTTAACCATTATTTGTAAAACTGAGAATACGACTTACTTTGGCAGAATCTTGAAATAATTTGACTTAAGGTCGGCGTAAAAAATGGTGAAATGTTCGATGGTTTTAAAAACATCGATGGTTTTAAAAACATCGATGTTTTGCCGATGCATCATATGTACGAGAACATCGGAAAACATCGCAAGATTACAGGCCAACCATCGAGTACAGCTACTAAAATTGTTACCTAGTCATGTGTACATCAAACAACAAATTATTTTTATTTCTTAGTACCTGCAATTGATTCAAAAATGTTGTTTTTCTGCCAAACCATTAAACGTAGAAATTTGAAACTTGACAAATTGTATTAAATGTGCAATTTGAAACTATTTTTCCAAGCAAACTGGAAATTAGTTTGCAGCGTAGAGGGTATATTATAGTCAGGCTGTCACACTTGTTTTATTATCTATTGAATTTGCGCCAACAAGCTTTTTACTTAATTGAGCGCTAGTCAAGGTCGTTAATTAATTTTATATGTGTGTATTGTTTATATTGTGTTGGTAATATGAAAATGTTTGTGTACTTATCATTTCGAAGTTAGTTTCATTTGAAATACATATTGTACAATATCGTATGGCAAGTTATTGCATAAAAACATTGCGATACTTTTGTTTGCGTCTAGTTGAGCATGACTCTAAGATTCATTTGTGATATAGAATATTGTTGCATTATTGAAACTGGATAAATTCACTTGCTTGGGAATTTTTATTAAACACTGTGAGATTTCCAAAATAAGCAAAGAACATCGCTGATGAATACTTAAACTAAGTTTAATTTCTGAGAATAAATTTGAACCGAAATTTAAATATCGTTATGTCGCATTCACATTGGTGCCGCAGTGGGGCACCACTAAGCGTCGCAGCAATAGTGACCATATGCAGACATGAAATAGTCTTAAACCAAAATTTCAATTTACTGTTCGCTACGGCAGTTTAGGCAGTTTTAGAAGCTTGCCACAAGGATTTTTTCTTGTCGCTCAATTGGAGGCACGGTAAATTTTTGAAAATAATAGAATTTCTTCTTACATCTGCTCTAAATTATCAGCGTCAACTGTTTTGATGCTATCAAAGTTGTATTACATATATAGCACACTCGGCTTTCACTCAATTTCGATATGAAACCAGAACCCAAGACAACTGAGCAACATGAAGCTCCTACCAACTTTTCATTCTGTCAAAATATTCGCTTTCAAGCGCAGCAGGTGTTTCATTTGTGTCGACTCACTTTCCAAATGACTGAGTTTTCTTGGGACTGGCGTCTGTTGTTGTTCCATGCAGTACTTTAGCTCACATATGTTGTAGTTGTTGGCTGGCCGGTTTCATTGATAAGTTCTTGCAGCAAAAAGTATATATGTACATACTTATTTATGTATATAAAATCGGGTAGTCACTAGGCTAAGCTTGTGTTTTTCCTCAGCTTGCTTTAGATTGCATTGGCACAAACAGGAAATGCTGACAATCCAAGTAAAATTAACATATAGTGTAAGTATTGTATACTAAAGCAAGATTAAATGCTTTTAACTGCGAATTCAAATTTTTACCAGAAGAAGCTTCGATACAAGCATGAGTGCCATTTAAATGGAATCGTATTTTTTTTTTTTACGAATTTCAACAAGTTTCAAGTGCAGTTTGTTTTTCCATATGGCTGAGATGTATGCTGCCTCCTTCACACACGCACATAGTATAAGAACTCTCGAATCTATTCAACTTTGACCCAAATTTAACAATATAAATACCCCATGCCATGCATGAATGCAACTTTGCAGTACATATATACTATACGAAAAAACCGAAACAGCTTTTGCTTTGTGTATTAAATATAATAGCTTTTTGTATTGTATTTTTCCATGTTATAAGCCAGAACGTGCAATTCAAGCTGCCTTTTGTGTGCTTAGAACATTTGCGTCTGTTTTTGTCACAAAAATGAAACATGGCAAAAAATTGATTTATACGAAAAACTTACAAAAATTAAATGCAAATGCACCGAAAATAAAGGAAAACGCGTAAATGCAACGTGCTGCTGCTGTTTTTCAAAAAAGACGTTACGTTATTTTGAAAGTTTCGCCATTTTCAGTTGAAAAGAAATAAGAAAACTACAATCAGAAGAAAGAAAAAAAACTATAAAACCTGTTCTTTTGTTGTTTGTTGTTTGATTTGCTGCGATAATCATGGTTGTTGTTGGGGATTTTAACAGAAAAATAGCGTCACAAATTCAATAGAAATGGAAATATTTTGCACGTTTTTTGCTGACGAAAACAAAACAAATGTTTATCAAAGCATTTTATATGCAAACTGTTAAGCAAATAACAATATCTGTGTTTATTTTATACCAGACAATTCAAGTCTACAGCCAATGAGTATCAGAAACCCAAGTAATGCTATGACAAATCGCGACTTCTTTCTTTTTATGTGGTTAAATAGCATTCATATTGTTGTAAGCCGTTAAAGAAATTTAAAGAATTGACACAAAAATTCGATCTTAAAACTCGGCTTAATATATTTTTAAATTTGAATGAAAAAATAGGGTTATTTTTTGAAACGCGATCCTAAAACTATTAAATGTTCGAGTCTTGGGAACATTCTTTTGCTATGCAGGACTCTTTTTTTTTAATTATTCATTTTGAAAACCGAGTCTCTCTGTTATTTCTGAAAAAATTTCTGCTTAAATTTGTTTTTCTTTTTTGAAAATTAATAACTTGATATTTCGATTTGCTACGCAGTACAATAATTTTTGTTTACTTTTTCGAAATTTCCTTTACTATACAGAAATACATAAGAAGTTAGTGCAAAAAAAATCTTACTTGATTACAGATGATAGCGTTTAATTTGATTATACAGCTAGATATTCTTGCAACTTTACAATGTTTACGAGAAAATGCACATAGCAACCAAACAAGCTGTTTTGTTTTATAGTTCAAAAGCTTATAGAAAAATGTATACGTTGTATATATGTATGTAAAATAAACAAACTACTGAAAAATGTAAAAAATGTTTTACTTAAATAAGAAATGACTTTTTACTGATAAAAGTACCTTGTTACACTCTAAACATGACTTGTCGTCAAAACAACGGCAAACATTCTTCTAGGGTTAATTACCTTACATGCAAATTGTTTCAATTCTACGTGTTCCGCCCCTTGCTCAATCAATCTCTACTTGAACTCTTTGAGCCATAGCTGAAGTTCAGCTCTTCGTCATCACTTTGTCATAATTAAAATACATATCTCTCTTTAAGCCTTAACCCCAAAGTCAAACAAAGCGAGGCACTGTCTGACCCAGCAAGTGCCGCCCGAGCATCTGCCCCACGTTGCAAAAGCTGCGTGCCGCCTTTGTCGTTAAGTTTTATGTAAATTAAGTTTTTTTTTCTTTATTCTGTAAATTATTTTAATTGCATACTGCAGCGTTTACTGGTTACTATGCTATACATATAAATATATATATTTATATATAAATATATATATTTATATATAAATATATACCTTTGTTAAGATTCATAGCACACGCACGCTCTTTTGGAGTCGCGCTTCATGTAAAACAGTATTCGACAAGTTGATCGTACCAAAAAAGAAAACCAGCAACAAATTGAGGCGTGTTTTTGATTACAGTTCATTTAACTTTTTACTTGTGGCAATAAATTCAATTGACGATACGCTTGATTTCATTGACTTTTTTTTTATATTGCTTTCATTTATTTAGTTGCTATATTTAGCTGATCAACCTAAATGTTGAAAAAAGTTTAGACGAAAGTAAGTTTCTAGAATTTAAACACTTATATGTATGCGCTTTAAGTGCTAATTGTTGTTATTTTTAGCGTAAAACACTTTTTTCTTCAATTTTTTGCCAAGAAAATAAAACCTCAAGGTCGTATTTGTTGCTATTTAGCTTGTCAATGTTCAATCACAAGTGAATTGCTATAAAAAGTAAATTGAAAACACAATGCAAGTAAAATAGTTTATAGCAAATTGTATTGATCGTCTTGTTTATTGGATACTATTATTCAAGTATTATACATACCCTTTATGAGCTGTTTATTACATTTGCAGACATCTCTCAAGTAACCTAGAATGTACACAGTTTCGCTTTTGGTTTTGAAATTGCGGACATTTTTGGGTATACCCGTTATTCTAGGTTTAATGCGAAAATTTCAAAGTGCAGCCCATAAACATGTTCCATGTACCACATTGGGCCCAATCGCCAAATTTTTGGCATACGGTCGAAAATTTTGTGTTAATAAAACGCAATTTTAATATATCCTTCTTAAACTTTATACTCTTTATATATATAATAGATACAAATTTTCGCTTTTACTGAAACCCTAAAATTTTGATAGTGATTCAAAGTCATATCGGTAAGGTGAATATTCTGAGCAAATTGGTAGGAATTTTTCGCTAACTTTGCGTGCTTGCAAATATCACACGTTTGGACATTAAGTTATTTTCAATAATGAATATTGAAGGCCAGGGTATGTAAAATGTGTAAACCGAAAAAGATTTTGTTAATTTGTGTGTATTTTTTTCTTTTGTCCAAAAAAAGAGTAAACAACCAAAGTGCTCATCTTCTGTTGAGTAAAAAATAACTGCCGGTTTCTACCAAATATAATCTATGTTAAAATAAAGTGCAGAGTGTGTATTAAATATTGTTACTCATATTCGCGACTTTTCGCAGATCTCGCTGTTTTTTTATACCCTGTATTGTATACAAAGTGAATTGCGTGGTTTACACCCACACCATTAAAGCTATCCGATTGAAACTTGGCACAGTAATGCACACAGTGCATGTGTGGTGTAAAAATGAACAAGATCGTATATAAAGTTTAAAATATATAGGTAATAAAGTGCCAATTTTAGACCCCTCCTCCTACAAACTGCAACAACATTGCACTTCTTATAGATATGTTATAAGCTATAGCCATCAAATTCGATATGTAGTCTCATGTTATGCTTATATACCTGACATTTTATAGAATCATCCACCCTGCCCATATATGTACTTTAAAATAAAGATACGTATACGCAATGCAATATGGGTGGTAAGGGTAGGCGTGGCCGGAATCATACAAAATATTGTGCAAATTTTATGCGGTGTCTAATTACACTATGCATCAAATATGGGCTCCATTAAAGGCCTATGGCCGGAAACCATTTTGGATTTTCCAGCACAGTTTTCGAATTATCGTAAATATAATATTATTCGATATATATCATTGAACTCCATTTTTTTTTTTTTTTTTTTTCGATAATCAAAAATTCTCTTTTTTTATTTCAAATGAATGAAATCAAAGATTCAAAAAAATATTAATGGGTTATTTTTGAATCGATAAAATGATTCTATTTCAACACCAAATCGGAAGCAAAATGGCGAAACTATTAGGGAAGATCGAAAAAATGCCGCAATTGAAAGAAAAAAACATGAATAAAACAGCATAGTGATATCATATACATATACCAAATTTCAGCTCTGTAATATCAATTTTGAAGTTTATGCCTAAAAATTGGCAGCTTGTATAGTACTTGTAGAAGTATCTGGAATTCAAATTTAAGTTTTTAATTTGTTAAAGTAAAAATACTGAGTGAGAATACTGATAACTATTATGCACATATCTTCCATGTTTTAAGCCTGCTATTTTGTTATATTATCTTTGATAGGTCACATAATAGAGATATTAGTTATTGTTGGAAAACAAAATTTCGAGAATTTTGAATCCAGCCCGGCCACTGCGCCTAGATCTGAAATTGTAAAGAGAGAGTATATGCACGTCTGCACTGAGAAGCTAACTTGCATCAACTTTTTTCTATTATTAATTATTATGTTCATGAACGTCTTGCCTTATATTCACTCTGCACTTGCTCTTACTTTGCTCTCTTGTTATTAAATTGTGGCTGTGAGTTGGTATTGACTCAAATTGACAGCAGCCCACACACAACTCACACTTACGAACAGTGCGCTTATCTGATCGGCAGCTAAAAAAGAAAGAAACACTTTCTTTTGTTGTAGGAAGCATGTTCTGTTTTTCATCATTCCTTCCGTTATAGAGAGTTGCATTCCGACCCGTTTTATCATGTAAGAGAGCACTCGCACTCAATTGGTCAAGTTTACATGTTCCGATGGCTTGTGTAAATGTTAGGCACGTGCTCTTAAGTTACGGTCAAACAGGGCGATAATTGGCATGCAAACTCGTGCCCTGAATTGGGCGAAAACACATGTAATTGGCCTGCAAAAAATTGGCAGGACAAAGGCCAATTATTTGCGAAAAAAATTTCGACCCAACTTTGCCAAATCACAAGGCAGAGCAAATAAAAACAAAAAATTCATAAAAAGCGCAAATTATATGACGTAGTGGTCAGATGGTCGGCAGGCAAACTTTTCTCTCACATGTCGGCAGCATCTCCATTTTGAAAAATGAAATGAATCGATTTTTCCGTTTTGGGTTACCTGAGTAACCATTGGCAGTGTAAATATGGAAACCAACAAGGCTTCGGAAAGTTTTTTAATTATAATGCTTCGAGCAGCATCTCTATATGCTGCTAGACAGGAAAGCATGAAGAAAATGACGAAAAGCAGTATTTGGGTGCGACCGTGGCTGACACGACGGGACTCTGAAGGCTACAGCCAGGACCTCAAATGCTTTCGTTCGAGTCCATCAACCCAATTAAATTAACTATATCTTCATCACTCATAAATTTGGTAACTTTTTTTTTTCTTCCATTACTTCTTCAATGTCAGACGTCTAAAAGCAAAAATATAATTCAAAATCCACGATATTTAAATAACTTACAACTTTTACCTGAACAAATCAAACACAATCCACTATATTAAATTAACTAATTAATTTTTACACACAAATTAAACAGCTGACTCGTTCCGGCGAGTGTCGGCATGCAAATTATTGGGCGGTCAGACATGTTGCAAGCCGATTTGCGCGATTTTTGTATGTTTGCATTGAAATTATCGTCCAGTCTGACCGTAGCTTTATTTGTCATATTAAACATATGGAACAACAACCACAACAAGTAGAGCAGCAGCAACACCTACAAGCGCCTTAACCACACGAATTGTCTTATGAGTCACGCAATAGTTTGCCCAACTTTTAATTTTACTTAATTTCGTTGTACAGCACTTGTTGCTTTTGTCTAAATTTCTTTTATTATTATTAGTTTATTATGTGTGCAATTTCACTTTTTGTCTTTTGCAATGAGACAAATTTGTTGTTGTCTGTTTATGACTAAATACCACTAAAAAAAAAAAACATATTATTTGGTCACAGTGGCGTTCAAGTTAGCAGAACCATTTGAAATTTAATTTCTAGCGTTTGATTAGGTCAGCATTTCTCATAGCGCAGTCAACATATAATCCCAGCTTCCGAGGGAAACCGGTTAAAGCTGTATTATGCCAGAAGACTATTCGGACAATAGCTTTATTTGACGCTCGTTGACCTTAAGAACAAATTAAGCTTCATGCTAGGTTGCGAGGGCATTTACACAGATCTAAGAAGATTTCGCTTAACGATATAAACATATGCAGATTACAGAGAGAAGTATTACAATTGGATTATTAATGTACAAATTCAAATTTAAATTAAATTCTCCTATAGATAAAATTGCGTCCATGTTTGCAATTACGTAGTAATACGTGAAACGTTAAAAACTGGCTGCGCAACTTAGTTGCAGCGCTTGAAAATAACATGGAATTGATAAAAATAATATAGTATTAGACGCAAAAGTTCATTACTCTTTTGTGAGTCAGTTTTAGAAATCGTTTTGTTGGATTTCTTATTATTAAAGCTTATAAAACAGCTTGGATCCTAAACAAATATTTTGCGAAAAGCATTTCTAAACACATTCAATTATGCAAAGCTAAATAAAAGACTACATCTTCGATGCCTGTCTAGTCTTGAAACCCACCTTTTACTTCTTGAAAGCACAAATCTTTTAGTACAGTTCTATACTATTTTAGGAGTAAAGTTTTCATAAACTACTACCAGATTTGCAATTCCAAAACAAAAATACGAGTAGATTTTGAAGTAATCTATCAATTGGTCAATAACATTTCAATAAGCCTATTTCTTAAATATATTTTCATAGGTTTTATTTTTATTTATAGTCTACTTAGATAAGTTTTACGATTAATTTCTCTAGTACACAATTTTTAAGAGGCAATGAATTATTGGATTCATGTCACAACACAGCACGACACTTCTTAAAGCTCAATCGTAACCATTTCAAGTGTTTTCGCAATCATATACCCAAACTTTCGCATTGCTAATCTCATTAGAACTTTTGAATGAACCATCTTGTTTTCACACAAATATCCTAGTCATATAGCCCATATAATAAAAAATTCGCATAAAAATCGTAGAGCATACACAAAAAAAAACAACACTTCATTGACTACTCAAACAAAGCCAATTTGTTATTGTTTTGCTAAAATAAAACATTTGGCCTAGAATTTACGTCATGAATGGGCTCTAAAATAACAGCATATAGCTAATTGATGTTCCCCACAAAACGCCCGCCAAATGGTACTTGCGAGTTTTTCGCAACGTTTGTTTTTGTTTTTCATAAACAAATGAAAGGGTGGTAAACAATATACTGAAATTAATATATATTATTAAAGATTATTAGAATTGTACTTTAGATATTAAATCCCTAATTAATCCCAATAGCTAGTCTTGTTTCAAAGAATTGGTATACATATAACAATCAGAATAAGAAAATAGAAAATAGTTTAAAAATTAACTCTTTTAACATTTCTGGTATTTTCGAAACGTTTGAAATGAGCGCCTTTAAGAAATTATAAAAAGGTGTTGTTTTTTCGGTTCAGATTCAGACAGTTCTACAAAATTTAAACATTTTCAATATTTTAACTCTTTTCTTGATATTTCTGCATAAAAGACTGATCATAAGGCTCATTTTCTACTCAGTACATTAAATATGGTGGTAACAGGTCAAAGTGCTTAGGTACAGTAATAAATTTTTACCAAATACAAACACAAGCCTCCTAATAAGAATTGTCTGCAAAAACTTTTAGGTATAATAAAAAATTAAGTTAAATTAATTAATTAATTAAAATTAATTATTAATTGCAAGAATTGTGGTATAAATAGGCATCTAATTTCATTCGCAAAAATATATATTAATACGCTAAGCAAAATGTCAGTGTGGTACTGATTACTTCGCAATAACGCTACGTGTTCAGGTGAAACCTATACCATGCTAAAGATAAAATACTTGCGGTTTGCAGAATATACGTTTCACTTGGATACGTTGCGTTTTAGACGAGTAAAAATTGATTTGAATTAAAAAATGTGCTGTATATATTAGAAAACAACAACAAAATACATTGGGCATCTTGTATTAAGTCGTCGAATGTCGATGACAGGGCGAACACTTGTCTATGCATAAATACGGCAGAAATAAGTGTGGTACCGATTGCTTCTCAATAACGCAACTGTTTTAAGTGAAACTTATAAAATTCGAAAGAAAAAATGCTTGCGGTTTGCAGAATATAAGTTTCAACCAAATACGTTGCGTTTTAGTCAGGTAAAAATAGATTTTGAACTAAAAACAACAACAGATATTAATTGGTCGAATGTCGACGACTAGGCGAACACTAGTTATGATAATATCTTAATGGGCAATTGGGATTTAGCGGCTTGAGCAAAGCCTCCTCTACAATAATGATTTTCGTGAAATTCTCAAGAGCTGATTAGAGCAGTTTTATGTTGAGAAAAATTACCAGCCATGAATGTAAACTAGCGTTGACCCTGTGTTATTTGTCAAACAATACCGAACACGTTTTTGGAATTTCGAGATATGTAACAAGTTTAGCTGGATTTATGAAGTAACATAAAATTAGATACTTCCGTTCCCATTTTACTAGATTAAGTGATTATGGGGGAAAAAGGGTACAGGGTATTCCACTGTCGGTTTTGTGGTTGTTTTGTTGAAATTGAAAATTTTCAGCCATTGCCAAGGTGTTTGGATTGTGCCTAGGCAAGAAGAAGACAAGGATGCTTTCTGCCTGCCAGCGGAATCCTTTCAAGGAGTACCAAAAACAATAAGCGTATCTGCACACCTTCCCTCGACCGGTAAATAATGATAGTTTTCAAAAGTATTTATAACAATAACTAATCGATATAGCATTTAGGTAGTAGATTATACGAAATTTATACTAAAAGCAATTTCTATCAGTTATTGCATGTGAATCAATTTATAGAATAAAATTAGAATAAGAACACCATTAGATACACCTGGTATTAAGCTGCAATTTCCACGTTTTCCATTCGTGCAACCTAATCAGATTTCCCACTGATTGGCCACGTTTGATTAGCGACAGTTTTTAACCATTTAGACAATTGACGTTAAAAGTGCTCTTGTTTGTGATTCGACATGCACAAGCTGATATATATGTACGTATATGTGTATATCGAGTATATTATATACTTATATTCCGATGAGGCATGTGGGGTAATGCAATGGGAAAGTGAAATGGCAATGCATTGATTTAATTATGTTCATTAATGGCAGCAAAAGCCAGACACGTAAAGCCTAACATACCTATATACATTGTATGCAAGTACTATATAGGCATTTTCCCCCCACGAGGGTCAGTTAAAGGTGATTTTAATTAGATAGTATCTGCAAGTTTTGTTGCTTATATATTAGAATGTATTTGGCCATAAGCGTTCTGTCGCCGGGATAAACAAAATGCTGTCTATTTTGTAAATTAATCTATTTTCTCATATGGTAAGCGTTTACTATTATGTAAATTTAGCATGAAAGCAACTACTATAAATGGAGGTACACGAATTTTAATGCCTTATAAAAGAAAACTTAAGCTATTTTGCAGCGTATTCTCGTATATTTGCTTTTTGGCAAGTTGAATGACATCTTTGTAGCATCTATAAAATGACTAGAGCTCAGCTGGTTATAATTAGTTTCCTGTTTACTTCGCTCACGCCATCAACAATTGACATTGATTTGATTAATATGGATCCCCAAGAGGTAAACCAACTACAATTAGTCTCAAGCTGAGCTTCTAGCTCTAATGGAAAAGGTATTTTTTAAATCTAGGGGGTTTTGCACCCTGTCCGCTTCGCCAATTGCTGTATCATATTACTGGAGATAATTGCAAAAAAATAAACCACCGCCTGACCTGACGTTACTGGGTTAAGGCCTAATGTGCGGCGTCCCTGCAGGTGCTTCATCTATTACTGGCAGATTGATGTTTTCATTATTGGAAACAGTAACCTATCATTTCTGGTTTTCTCTCGCTCCCCTTCTCGGGGATCTTTCTCTCTCTCTCTCTCTGCCTCTTTCGCTTACTAAGTCCAGCTGCGGATATTGGTACCAATGGCAGTGGGCGTTGCTAGACTGTGCACAGTTTTGGTAAAAAGTAATAGTAGGCATTGAGATTTTGTGTCATATTTTGTAGTTTAACTATGTGTTGTCCACCAAAATGGAACCTTTTTCAAAACCTTTTTTGGTAAACACCAACCTCATTCCAAAAGCTACCCGATTTATATTATACTGGATTAATTTATATAGATAGATTTTATTTTGTTCAAATATTACGTGCAACGATTAACATTTTTACTATATATAATTTTGTATAGTGCAACTTAATGCCTCAGAGAACTTAGCGAATAACCCCTAGCGACTAGTAACCCAAGCGAGCAGCAGAATCTAATTTTGTTCTATATTTATTTGAATCAAAGAACTTAGTAAAAGATTTTTCTCTCTATTCAGCTCTTTTTAGAGTTCCAATATCGTTTCCGAAACCGAATACTCAAGTTTAAATGGGTCAATTTTATAAAGAAATAGATAACTATATATATATTTTAATTGATTCATAAGAATGCTTTGCCTTTCTCTTTTCAAAAAATTTAACCACAAGAATATTGCCGCTTCAAAGACCGAGCCCAAATGCGTAATAGATGCCGTCGTATTCCCCAATGCAAACAAATTGCATGGAATTTCAGAATACAACAAAAAAGCTAAACAAATAGAAACACATATGTATGATTTATATGTAGGACTTTGGCGTCTAATAGACCCCATCAATTGACTAATACTACAAAAACAGCTGGTTCGTTTTTTTATCAATACTTTGCACTTGGGAATTCTTCATTCTGACGATGCGGTTGCGTGGTACAAGTTCAATGGGCGAGTGCAAATCAACCGGAACATCTCTTTAGAATTCCCGTATCGTAACACAATTCCGATGAATGGAATGAAATGTTCAAAACAAAACTGGAAATAATTTGCATTCTTTTGACATTTTTTTTTTACTGCGCAAAATATAAAATAAATGTTGTTGTATTTTATTTTTGATAAGCGAATTCATTTCGCCCTTTTGCTCAAAATACGACGCCTCAATACTGATTTAGTCGACTAGGCGGCGTCGTTGTTGTCGTTAAATGGTCATTGTAGTTGTTATTATTGTTGTTGCAGTAATCATTAAAAACATTTTACATCACAACAAACTCGTTCCACAATGTGCCGGGCACGGAACCCAAAAAGAATAGCTACGCCAGTGTCTATGACGATAGCAGTGAGTGACGATGTCGCCCATATTAAAGAGCAGTTCCATGGGAAAATGCATGTTTTTGAATGTCATGCAGCTTGATGCCTCCTACTCCTACTTTATGTACAACTGGTATTCTGGAAACTTATTATTAGGTTTAGGGGGAATAGTATTGAGCAACAAGGAAGAGGTTCTGTAAGAGTCAGTAATATCGAGTAAGCCACGATATCTGCTAAATACAAAGACATAGAACGTGCTCTAATGTTTCTTCTCAACACGAAAACCGCATACGTCAGTGCCTGCCAAACTTATTGATTTGAGGTTTTATCTTACTATTTGCGATGAGTGCCATCGTCCCAAATGTTTGTAGGGAGCCAAGAATCTGTTGGGAGTTTCGAATTTGTAGTACCTTCGGGTATGACACTCTACCAGGAGTCTTAACTGGTGCCGCGGGTAGTCAGTAAAGCCCGCATAAACTTTCCTTTATAGGATTGGCTATGTGCTGAACTTAATGGTTGCGTCCCTTCGGGGTGTTCCGTAATGGCTGTGGCTTAGACTCAAAAGCGAGAAGTGTCTTTACACAGAGTGTAGTTACTCCAAGCCAACCGGATGCCAGAGAACGGCAGAGGATTTGGGTAGTCCTCAGGTTGAAGTGAGATTGCCCAACTTATCTTCTTCATTTGATACCTATTGAAAATTGGATAATTCATATTTGTAAATACACATACCATTTGGAACACAATATCTTATATAGAATATCATATGACATCGAGTTGACGAAAACCCATCCAATGCACTCCATGATACCGATTCACGATATGTATCAATCAGTGTGTTATATGCTTGTACTTCTTCTTTTTAACTGGCCATAACAAGCCGTTATCGGGTTACGGCCTGACGTATTTCTTTCATTGCAATTGGGGTTTACATGGTGGGTCCCAACCTTTTAGGGCCTGGGGTGGCTCTACTGGTCTCAAAAGAATCCAGTGTCATTATTATCCGCCACATACGACAAGCTTTGACCTGCTGAGGGGATATTCTCTAACCCGCTCACCACACGGGTTCCTATACCGGGACATTAAGCCACATTTAGCAGATGCTCAACTTCAACTAACTTCGGTGTAGGTCCGGTGTATACTGTCCCGAGTGTTTCTCTTAGGGTCGATTAAACCTTTTTATTTCGTCTCCATTATGTTTTTCTTGATCTAGAACGCACCGAATAAACAATATGTTCCTAGTGTTTAATTTTTCAAATTTAACCTCGACCTACTTTTGTGATTAAAACCGGAAAAACTATCAGCTGACTTTTCTGACCTGAAAGATAGCAAATAATTGAGGTCTAAGGTCTAAAATACCCGCCCTGCATCAACGTTTTCCAGCTTGAAACTCTCTGTGAGGTCAGTTAGACAGGCAGAAAGCACTTCTTATTCAGGGGTTTACCAAAAAAGTTTGTATTTAAAAGGTTTTTGAAGTTTCCAACTGTTTCATAAGGCATTTTATATACTTGGTTTACCCCTTCTGAAAAGACCTGTTATAACCCAAGTATGGCCTAATTTTGTATTTCGCCTTCGATTCATAACTCGATACTTTTCTATCGATGCACTATTCAACCTTGGAACGCATTCTTATTTGAAATTCAAGAAATTAATACATAATAATTCAGATTTAGCGATTTAGGTTGCACTTACTATACATATATCAAGAAAGTTGTTAATCATGAATCATCAAATTTTTGTCAATGTTTCTATAAGAATATTGCTGATCCTGTCTACCTACTGGACAAAAACTTAAGAGAAACCTTCCTGCACACCAAACGAATATATGGCTCAAATATGATGTCATTTTGTTCAGTGGTTTTCGAGTTTTACACACGTACCCCGCACGAACTATTTTGAAACTTGTGTCTATCTTTTCTGTTTTAGAAAGGATTGGGTAAAGGAGTCCGTTCTTCTGAGGTGACCAGGCTAATCCGCTGTGTGCGGTAAATTTGTGCAATGGATCATTACAATTACCCGTGTTTACAAGTTGGCCAATCCTGACGACCTTACGTAGCATTTGTTTTGGGGTTGAAAATAACATTTAAATAAAGTTTCGACACAAAACGCATTAGTTTCGAACAAATTTTCAAAATTATATTTTCGTTGTAATGCAATCGAAGCTTATCTTTCAAATCAACAGAGCTATGAAATAACGTACATTCACAAAACTATTAAGACAAGACACACTTTAAAAAGCAAGACCAATATATAAAACAATAAAAGCGTCCACAAACTGGTTGTTCTTATCGCCTGCTGGCAAATTCCTAAGTAAATCGGAATACTTATGTGAGTGTGCGCTTATCAGTACGCTTTTAACTGCTGTTTGTGCCGCCTGTCTAGATAAATGTCACTTTGCATATACGGTTTAACAGTTATAGCTCACTCATAATTTCTTCATTGCAGGTAGCATGACCATACCCTCACGTCCAGCGCCGGCACCGCCGGCTTCTCAATCACAGAGTGCAGCCGCTGGTGCCAATGCCAGCTTGGAGCAGTTGCGCCTCCAGCTGCAACAACAACACATGCAACAACAACAATGCGGCAATGGGCTACAAAAGTTGACCATTAAGCTGCCACCGCCGCCAAAGGGACCACTGCAACAGCAGAATGGACAGCACAAGAAATCCTTTAGCAATAACAACAACAATCTCTACAGCGAAGAGCTAACAACGGGCTCAAGCATAACCAGAAAATTTCCTCAAGCACGTTATACGCCTGCCACAGGCTGGGACGACTCACCGTTTGGCAGCTCCTTTGAGGCGGCTGGCAGCGGCAATGGCAATGGACACTTTCGAAAAGTGCCACCGCCACGTCCGCCGCCACCGAAGATGCAGTTGAATGGACGTAAAATGTCAGCGCCAGCCGGTAGCGGCGGTGGCATAGGCGCTAGTAGCGGCGGAGTTGCTTTAATAACAAACATCTTTCATCGCAAAAAGTCATCGGCCACAACAACGGCCGCTGCTTCAAAGGCCGCAGCGCAGAATCGCGTCTACGGCCTGAGCAGCGGCCATGCTGCAGGCGGCAGCATATCAACAAAGAGCCATACAAGCAGCAGCACCACCACCAACGAAGTCGATTGGAATGCAGCCTGGAATGCGGCACCAACAACAGCTGCAACAACTACCAGCCATAGCACACATTTTTCCAGCAGTGCATCATCAGGCATTGGCGTAGGCGACGCGCAGCTTATTAGCTTTGATTCGCCGCCCTCATCACCCACTTTTACACAGAAATCCAATAGTGATTGCGTGAGCGTTGATAGCTTCAGCTCAGACTCGAACTTCAGCTCACCCAATAATGGCAGCGTTTCACAGCCTGAAAGCGGCTTTGAGGATGATTTTAATGCACGTTCCAGACCAGCCACCACCAGTCCTTTGGATCCCTGGGAAACAGTGGATAACTTTAATGTGGAAAGTGTTTATGGCAATGCACAGCAAAGCATTGGCACGGCGCCAGTGCGTCAGCTGCAGCAGACAACACAACGTCTGTCAGACAATCCACTATGCAATGGCAAGAGTTTGCTGCCGCCCGCACAATCGCTGACCATGCCTACCATAATTAAACCGAAGATATCACAGAAACCTAAAGCGCCTAAGCCGCCGCCATTCCTAAGTCAGCCTGGCGCTGCTTATGTTGGATATATGCAACCACCACCAGAATCGCCGCCTATGCCCAAGTGCATGCCACCGCCGCCGCCAGTTGTGGGCAGTGCAGTTGCAGCTAACGGTGGAATATCATTGCTGGACGTGATTTCGGGCAAGGTGGATGCCATGGCTTTAAGTAATGGCAGTTCTGGTTATGTAGAGGAGACGGAAGTGCCTTATGCCATAGCGTTATATGATTTCGATGGCGTCGAGGAGGGTGATCTCAATTTTAGAGTGAGTATGAGCACAAAAGCATCAAAACCGTTACACATTTGTTCCGAAGTCCCTCACATAAAACCGTAACATTTCATCTTCTGTTTTTTTCTTAGAGATTGTAAATTTAAGTATTTTTGTTAATAAAGGAATAGTAAATAAGTTTACAAAATGTTCCTCATTTTCATCGAGTTAATAATCCCCAAAGTTGCATGCCATTTTGGCAAAAGCTATTTCGAGTAAACATGGGATATATACTTTTTGAATCTCTATTAATAGAGCCCAAAACAATGACAAGACGATGTTAGTATTTCTAAAAGCAGCCAGAAGAAATGAACTTACTTTCATGGCATTAAAATGTTGTGAACTAGAGTTTTTAGGGCAGTTTATTTTCCACTTTTCCAAGAATCGGTATATGTAGTTTCAAATTTCGATCATTCAATTTTCATTTGAGGATTTTAAAGAGATAGCGATTCGCGATTTCATAACCATGAAGCTTACATGTGGATTTATTATACAATAATCTACATCGGTTTCAAACGGTTATATGTGGGGTTCTAAGGTTTTCTGTTTATTTGTTGTTTACAATGGCATTTCACATTAATTAGCTTACTTTCATTTTACAGGAAAACGAGAAGATATATCTGTTGGAACAGCCCACAGCTGAATGGTTCCGTGGTCGAACGCGTGCCGGCTGTGAGGGTTTATTCCCGGCTAATTATGTGGATGTTAAGGTGCCATTAGGTGCATGTACCAGTAGCGTTGAGGCCTCAACACCAAAGCCGAGCCAAACTAAGGTGCGATGTTTGTACCATTTTCCCGGTGAAGTGGAGGGAGATCTGGCTTTACGAGTAAGTTTTCAAACTAGATATAGACTTAAACGCAACTAATTGCTTTATTTTTATGTTACAGGAAGACGAAATGGTCACTTTGCTCTATAGGATCAACGAAGACTGGCTTTTTGGTGAAATTGCGGGACGTCAGGGACAATTCCCAGCCAATTTTCTTGAATATGTGCCCGATAATTTGCCTACAGCTTAAAAAGCCCAACGCAAACGCTACAAGTCAGCAAACGACATACATATATCAATAAACATAGTATATAAGTAAAGAAAAAATATGTCGATAAATATCAGCAAAAGAAATTGTCATACGAACTGAACTATCTTTTTGTAGTCAGCAAAGAATGCAAGAATGATATAATTTAAGTAACTTTTGCACTTTAAAATTGCACCTTATGAATTGCTACCCAAAGTTTGCCTTCTCCTTTGTTTACTATGCCTTGTGCTGACTTTATACAGAATCTACTACTATTTAGGAATTGCCCTAACACACAAATTCAGTTTAAATGTTTATAGGCTTTTGTTTTGTTGCTGTTCAAGTATTCAGTTATGTTTAAATAACAATAATATTTGAATTTGAATTTGGCACACATTTTTTATGTATAAACAATTTCCAACAACTAAAGCTATTAATTAATAAAAAAAATTTTTTATTTTTGTATTACGCATAATTAGGTTTTAGTTAGGCACGTTAACCATTTCCAATTTATGCAAAATTATGATTGTATGCATGTATTATTTTTTGTGTGCTCGAAAGATTTTAGTTTAAACAAATTGAGAGCGCAAGTTTCAAGCATTGTAAGAACTAAGTTATTTAGGATTTACAAATTAATATTATGTTTATATAAATATGTATACAACATCAAAAAGCAACTAATATACAATATATCAATATGTTTAGTCGATGTCTGGTACTCAATATACAAAAATCGATTTACATGAAATCAAATAAATTAATATGAGAAAAACGAGAATTGTTTAATGTTAAATGTTTGTATCTTGAATACATATATGTACATAACTTAACTTAGTGAATAGACTATGAATTTGTTACGTTACAACGCGGTGTCTCTAAATTGTAGCATCTATAACGACAGAAATCTTCCGTGCAAGATGGAAACAGGAATGTGGAGTTGCAGTCATCGTGGTTTGGTTTATAAGCCTAACATGAGTCTAAATCTTTTAAAGTATTTGATCTTAATGATTTTCAAAGTAAGTGCACAGTAAAAGTGTGCATAACTGTGTCAAGTTTTAATTAGATAAAATGAATAGTGTGGGTGTAAGCCGCGGGGGAAGGTGGTAAGATATCGACATGATTCAACAATCTCCTTTGCCTAGGGAAAATGCGAATTTTTTGGTAAAATTTTTCTGTTTCTGTCCGTGTTGGTCTCTGAGACACAGAGATCGTTGATGAATCGTCGTCTGATCGTTTTGCTCATGGAACAAATCTGTGGACTTTTGCCAAAACACTTATATCGAAATAAGACAATTTCCCAGGATTCTTGTTATAAATGTAACTTTTGAAAAGGGTTATTTCTGTCTTACTGGCATATTTCTGCGTTTAAAGGATCAAAAGTTAAAGAGTACGTAAAATTAACTTTTGTTCGTATGATTTCGTTCTCCTGTAAAATTACTGTTTTATAGTAGATATAAGATGTTATGTCAAAAGTCCACAGATATTGTCTGCCACGCCTCCAACTGTCTGTTATACACATTTCAAAAATCTAAAATTCACTTTTACACTTTGTGTTCCCCTGAAAAAATTGCTATTTCTCACCCGTTATCCGCTCAATCAATTTGTGGTCACCAGCAAAGGTTATGAATAATATCGAACTTTCGTCCGTTGGTGGATTTTTATTCGTCAGGCAGATTAGTCGATGATTTCAATTTGTTCTACGACCGCAGCTTGTAAAAGACTGAGTTAGGTTATTAAATATAGAATCGCCTTATACAGATATGGCTCATATTGGACTTAATTAGTTGTGAATAATGATTATAAAAACTAAGTTGGATATATACCATAGTTAAATAGGGAGCTTCTGCAAAAGGCACTAACGGCAGTCCAAAGATAAAGAAGTGTCTCTCTATTTTACCCGTCTACTATTCTCCTCGATTCTCCAAAGTGTTACCTAAGCGGTGTATTACAAAGTACAAAGTAAATAAATAAATGGGTCGTCAGCAACTTAATCTCACAGAGAAAGAGAAAAACTAAGTCGAAATGAAAAAATGTGTAAGTCATATGCCATGCGGCGGGAAACGACTTAATTACAGCGCCAAACAGAATAAACGTCTATTTAAAACTACGGAGGAGCCCACTTCTTTTAAAATGATGTTAAATAAATGATCATTGGAAGTCAAATGGATATTGCGGTCCCAGATTATGAGGTGTAAGCTAAGAGAAGCATTTTTTTTTTTGCGTAGATTCAATTAGACATTGATGCTTGTCATATTTTGGACACCAAACGCAGTTTCAGTATAGTATCTAAATTTCTCAGTTGGTGTCAATATGGGCGGAGCTTCCTTTAAGGAAACCAACTGCAAGATTTTATTCTGCCTGGCTTCGTTACCATTTTCTGCTCCGAGAGTTGCGAGGAACATTTAATCTGATTATTACCAGATCAATTCTGACGTCTGCATCGTGAAGTTAACAGTTTACTTAAGAAGCCAAAGCCAGAAGAAGAATCGGTGCTGTGCGTGAAGCAAGACCCACAAATGTGTATACATCGTGAGATTAAGGTATCCCCCGACTGAGCATTAGTTCCACCAGATGATTTGTTCGCATCGGGCTATTTCCATGATCGCTCTAAAAAGATTCGTGTCGATTGGAAAAAGACAGGTTATAGAAATTTAGCGTCGGTGCTTCAAATCGTCGAATCGGCGACGAATCTTTGACTGCCTTTTAAGACAAGCCAAACCCAAATCACTTTGAAGCAAATGTTAGCCGCATTGTGGCTGCCATACCATTATAATAACGTAGACCTCTTTTCTTTCTGGTTGACATACAACCGTATTTGCGGGAAGTGTTCGAAGCTTTGAGGGAAACGAACCGCCGAAGACGAGCCATTCTTCACCAGCTTCAATGTTAGCTCTCGGGCATCGGCTTACACAAGGCTTATGGTCCCGATTTGGCAACTTGAAGCCTGAAAATTGGCTTCGGCAAATGTTAAAGAAAAACTTAATCGTTTTCGTATAAAAATATTTGATTTTGTTCTCTATTCCCGAATTAAAAAATGAATTCCGTGCATCCTATCGTTCTATATTCGCTTTTTCTTGGTGGTTTGGAAAATCTTTTGATAGTTGGTTCTGCCACATGTTGCAATTGTGTTCGCTTTGAATGTTATTATGAGTCATCTGTATTGAGTAAGACCCAGATATGTGTATACATAGCTTGTTCAAATGAATGGCCAGCTAAGTCTGTCAGAGAAGTGTGGTATACTGATCTAAGCGTTTGTTTGTGACATTCTGTTTATTGGCCCAATCTTTTAGATGGGATTCAGATTAATAGAATGCGCACGTGTTATAGGCGTATAAGCCTATAATATGTACAGCTAAGGGGCTAATAAGCTGCCTTGACCTACTTGCAGGTTCCATTAGGTACTTAGATGCAGCGAAAGCATGCTTCCTTTACTTAGACTATAAAGCCAGAGTGCATAGAGTAGATACTGTGTTGCAATATCGAAGGATAGAATTCGAATGAAAGACAAGGTTTCTTGATACAAGTTTTTCCCATAACGTGACGATCAGGAGCCATGCTGTAGTTGCGTTCTTGACTGACAGAACATGATGAATGGTTATTTCTACTGTTTTGGGATACGTTGCACCTTGAAAATCAGCACCATCTTCGAAGGAAGAAACCGCCACAGCTGTTGCCGTTGACCTTCAATATTATCTCAATATCTTGAAAACTTGCCCATTTGAGCATTGTATAAAAATCCCCAAACTCACTAAACTGTAAATTTCGCTAAAAAGAAGCTAAAATTTTACTTAACAAAGTTACCGTTTCTTTATGTTATTGTTCCATTAGAACATTTTTTTTAGTACATCAAGTAACCTTTTGTAGGAAAATCAAAAAAAAATTCTGTTCGAGAGCTTCTAGAGCTCAACACCTCACAATATAAACAATAAGCAAACAGTGTACATCGTGTCGTCGTCCATAAATCCTAGCTAAATTTTCATTAATTTATTTCGGATGCGTTATTCTATATACTGTGCTTGGGGCTAACAAAATTTTTTCTTTTTGACAATCATCCAGAATTTGTGATTCGTAATATTATTTGTTGCAACTGTTCATTGCAAACTCTCAAATAGCTACTATTTTGGCTTTGCTGATCAGTGATTTGTGGTAAGTGCTTGAAATAAAGCTTAAGTACTTCCTTTAACGCAAATATACAGCCTAATATAGTGCTTAAAGATGTCTGGCGACATGTGTCCCACCTCGATGGACCCCTGTCAAGGCGCCACAGACTTTACGCCTTGTCCAGCAAATGCAGCTTGTCAGCCAAGTGCTTGCGGCGATTTCGCCGGCTGCTGCTATCAGCAGCCACCACGGCAGCGGCCCATATTGCCCCTGAATAATTTTATGCGGTCCTCGGCGCCTTTGGAGACAGATACCATCTATAAGCGTTCCTACTACGCTAACTGCGGCGACTGCTATCGCGCTCAACCCGTACGTCCTTGCCAACATATACGCAACAGCACTGCACCGCTAGAGAAGTGCACCATACAGAAGCTATCGTATATGCCACCTTGCGGCTGTGGACGCACTATGCCCATACGCCCGATGGAGAATGGACTGCGTTTTGATGGACCCATTTATGCTATGACTTCGCAAAAGCACGACTATGTGCCAAAGTGTTGTTCCAAGCGTGAGCCCATATTGCCACAGAATTCTATTTGCAACTCATCGGCACCCATAGAACGTTGCACCATTCAGAAGCTTAGTTACCTGCCTGTCGATATATGTTGCAATCCACCACCCAAGCCTTTGGTACAGGGTTCGCATGTGTGCAAGCCTTCGGGTCCCATGGAACGCTGCACCGTACAGAAACTGAGCTATATGCCGGTGTGCTTGCCGGCAAAGGAGCCCATGCCCTGGGCGGCTAAGGTGCGCTGTGTGCCACCGCGCTATCAGACACAATGCACCACATACAATTTGAGTTATATGCCTAATTGTAATCCGGATCGCGTGGCAGCAATAAGACCAATTTCGAATTTACGCTTTTTGGGCACTGATCCGGGAGCTTCTAAAACGGTCTACAAATTGAGCTATATGCCAGTGGATGCTGCGCGTTCCAAGCCTTCGCCTATATTGCCGCAGGATACTTTCTGTAGGCCCACTGGACCGCTGGAGAAGTGCACCATACAAAAGGTGAGTAGAGTTCAGTTGCTGCAAACGTTTTGCAATATTTGTTTATAACTTTGATACCCTTCCCAGCTCTCATATCAACCAAACTGTTGCGCAGAGCGTACTTGTGCCATACGCCCCATGGAGAATGGCTTACGTTTCGATGGTCCCATGTATGCAATGACCACACAAAAACATGACTTTGTGGCCAAACCAAACATGCGTCGGGATCCCATCAAACCATTATCCGCATTCTGTCGTCCAACTGGCGGCTTAGAACGCTGCACTGTTAACAAATTGTCTTACATGCCCGTGGATGTAACCTGTTTTCCGCCACCGGCGCCTATTAAGCCCATGCTAGGTTTTTGTCGCAGTGCTGGACCCATGGAGAGTTGTACTACTTATAAGCTGAGCTATTTACCCAATTGCCCACAGCCAAAGGATCCTCAGCCTTGGGCCCGTTATACCTCATATTGTCGTCCAACTGGACCCATGGAAAAGTGCACCATACAAAAGTTGAGCTATGCTCCTCCAGGCTCTTTTTCGCGATGTGGCCGTGAGTTTGACTCTCGTGAGCTTTTGAACTTGTTTTAATATGCACCTTTTTTTGCAGCTCCTTGTAGTGGCGCTGGAGATCCCGGGTGCTTTCCAAAGGCTGGTATATGTTAAATTTACATATCTATTTGGGTCCAGGTGTTTACTTGTTTTTATTTTAATGTTACCAAAATTGTATAGTTGTATCGAGCTCCATTTGATGATATAGTTATATTGCCATGTCATGTTAAAGACAATGTGTGCTCGTTGCCTTGTCTCGAGGATGCACATCCTCTCCATTTAGACTCAAAAAAAAAAGACAAATTTTATGTAATTGTTGCGTATTGTATTTCAATATCGTAAAAACTAAAAATAAACTAAAAAGCGACGCCAGCAAAATCCATGTGCACTACACCATTTGAATTTGTAGCCTCCTTTTGGTAGCGTCGCGCCGCTTCTTCTCACGCTTCCTCCGCGCCAAAGTGGCATCTCGAAACATTTGTACGCCATCCCGCTGCTCAACCTCTTGCTGCAATATCGCAAGTCCATGCAGATTGCAGCCTATGACATCACGCAGTTGATTAACATCGCGCTTAAGTACGTCCAGCAACTTGAGCAGCAGTGGTTTCATGGTTTTCGAAGCCGATATGGGCTTCATGTGCACTTTAAACAGAAATATTGTCACCTTGCAAAGCAGCTCTAGATCATCAGGTCGTTTATTGATCAATTCCGGCAGTCTTTCCAGCAACTCGCAGACTGTGGAGAAAGGTAATAGCAGCAGCGCTTCCTCTAGATCTGCGGCACGTATGCGTTGCAGTGTGGTAACCAGAAAATCGCTAGGATTATTTGCCTGTAAAGCACGCATAAGCGGATGCAGCTCTGGCTTTTCGTCAATTTCCGCCTCGAATTGTTTAGAAATTTCCAGGCACTCGAGTATGGACTCAGCAGCAACTTCCGAGCCTACAGTTTTGCGTGAAGGCAAGTTTAGACCAGGCAGCAGTGGCACGCTGTTGTCCTCTCCTGTGGCTAGTTTTTCATTTTCCAGTTCTTCGCGTTCCTGTTCTTGCACATCGGACAGCACGATGGTTTCCTCCGTGCGTTCATACAAGCGCAAGGTGCGGTCCGAACCGCAGGTGACCAAATAGCGTCCATTGGGAGCAATCGCCAAGCAATAGGCCTCGCCAATATGTCCTGCAGGAAAAAGTAATACATTTTATATGAAGTTTTATTTAGCTCTGTGCTCTCTAAGCTTACCCGTCAACGTCATTATTTTTTGAAAAGAGTCGCCATCCCACTGTTTGATTTTGCCATCTTTGCCACAGCTAAAAAACATGTGGGTCTTGGGTACAAACTGTACAGACTTGACAGAATCATCATGCGCAAATATGGAACGATGGCAGTCACCGAAATTCAGACCCCATATCTTTATATTACGATCAGCCGAGCCAGTGACTATCAATTGGGAATCATAGGATATATCCAGGCACATTACCGGCAGCTTGTGTCCATAAAGTGATAGGTAAAACTTAAAGCTATCCAAGAAGAATATTTTTACAGTGGCATCTAGCAGACCCACAGCCAGATACTTCATGTTCGGACTAACGCCCACACAGAGCACCGTCTCCTCTAGCTTAAGCGTGTTTTTATGCAGTAGCGAGAGCACCTTGGTCTGTGCCTCCTCCTCACCGGCATCGATTAGCTCAAACTTCCAGATTTTCAAGGTAGTATCGCCGCTGCCAGTAACACAGCCCTGTTGGTCAGGCAGCAAGGCTATAGACCAGAGCTCACCCTCATGCGCAGGTATAGTTTCTACAATATCAGCCGCGCCCACATCTACAATCAATAGATTGCCGCTCTTCATGCCTAGCAGCACATAACGATCGCCGGGCACAAACACAGAACAGAGTATATAATCCGTAGACATAGTGCGCAGACACTGCATGGCATCGCGATCCCAGAATTTAAAAGACTCTGCCGAGCCCGAGCCAATGGCTAGCGAATCATTGCTAAAGCAAACCGAGCGCACCTCTGACTGGTGGCCCAGACGTGTAAGCGAACGCAGTAACTTGACAGAAGTGTCCGTAGCCTTGCGAGATTTTAGTGAGGCTTCAAGTGAATACAATGCCATACTGTTGTTGGCCAGGCTAATCAACACGCGCAGTTCTTGATTTGTGCCCAGCAGCACATCAATGGATTTGATTTTTTGCTTCACTTTTATGCTTTCCAAACGTTTGATTTCATCGCTAAGACTTAGCTCCTTTGCATCTGCTTCAGCTTCTGCCTCATCAGGGTTTTTCTCAGCTGCTTTGCGTGCCTTTTTCAAACGCTTAGCCAGACGCTGCTTGGCTTCATCTGCAGTGCATATGTAAAAGCTTTCAATAAGATCGCTAGTGCCATGGCAGCTTATTACACGCTCATTAGGATCTGTTACCAGGTTAATGGTGCGTCCCTTGCTGGCGCGCTGTATTGCGCCACAATTGCGAATGTTCAACGGACTGATGGTGTCATCGTCATTTATGGATAGTCCCGCCACGGCAGCTTCTACATCTTCAGAGCTGTTGGTATCGCGTTTGTTCATACGATAGACATTCATGCTGGTCTCACCCGAAGCAGCAATCAACAAATTCCCAATCAAAGCTAAAGCCCAGACTTCTGTGCGATTATCCACAATGCTTTTAAAGCAAAATTGTGTTTCCAAATTCCAGAATTTAATTTGTGTATCCTTGGAACAGCTTACAACAATGTTTTGGTCCACCAAGCGCTGCAGAAAGTGTGCATCTGTAATGGCTGCATTATGACCGCTCAAACGTTGTTTACCGGCCTGCTCCACTACATCCACAACGACCAGTTCCGTGTCCAGACCACCGCTGACCAAACGCATGCCCTGCGCATCATAACGTAAAATGCTGACAGCATTTTTATGCAAGGCCAAGCTGCAGATAGCATCGTAATAGCGATCCGAGCTGAGATCAAAGATTTGCACACAACCATCTGCATAACCAGCGGCAATATGCAAGTGATCCGGCGAGACGCGCAAGGCGGTGACCTCGTGCTTTTCGCGACGCAGAGTGAGCTTACGCTCGCCTAGACTGCGTGTGCGAGTGTTTATTAAACAAAGTTTTAATATAGGAATGTTTAAGAACCTACCGCAAATCCCAAATGATGACATTTTCGGCTGCAGGCGCTGCCACAAAACGTCCCTCGCTATTGTTTATGACGGCAAAATTTACGTTGGCACGACCCGATGCTATAATATTAAAGCTGTCTATGGCACGATATGCCAAATATTGCTTGGTTAAGCCCATTATGTCATTTATAACTTAACAAAATGCGAAATTAACAATTAAAAACCGCAAGTCCACAGATTCACGTGTTTGCTGTTTTGTTTTGAACAATCGATAGGCAAGGCATGCGATGAGCGATAGCATGTACCTATCGATGTGTTACAATAAGCGATGTTTGGCTGTCCTACCACCCTGGTGATTTGTTTACGTTTGCTGCGCAGACAGTGTGGCCGTATATGCATAATTTCATTGATTCCAAAGACGGTTATGCACATGCGTCGTTACACCCTCATATTCCTAACATTTTCAGCAGCTGTATTTAGAGACATCATTTAAACTTCCGTTTACCAAGCTAAAAACAAACAAAATGGCTACTTTTTCAGGTGCTGAGGCCAGCGGTAAGCTCTTAAATATAAAAAAAAAACTTTTGGGCTTAATGAAATACACTTACAGCTACTTCGGACATGGACACCGAGTCCGTTGAGGTTTTGCGCGAGCGTTTAAACACCATGAAACGCTTAATGGCCGAACGCACTGCACAGCAACAAAATAGTCCGGCTATAACCGAGGAAATCTGGTCTACGAAACGCCATCGCTCTGCGGGCATTATAGATGGCAACTTCCTGAGCATTGCTTTCGGTGGCGCGCTGCTTGTGATTGTTACAGTTTCAGTGTACGCCTTCTACAATCTATACCATGCCATACTCAAAAAGTTTCCATCTCATCACGAGGAACTTTAAATCAAATGCTGCTCAACTTACATACATATTTAGTATATATTGATTTTGTGCATTTACACTAAATAAATTGTAAATTTTTGATTGAAGTAAAACACGCCATTTTTGATTTGCTGTTTTGCATTCGGTTAAATTATCTTTTTATTCGAGTTTTTCTTCAAAGTTGTAACTTACAATTATGCATTTTTTTTTAGAGTTTTTAGTAAATTGTTAATATTTACCCAAAATCATAAGTAAAACTTGATAGAACTCAACTCAAAAAATATCAAGGTCGAATGCAGTTGGATCAGCAAGAAAACACAAAAAGGCGGCAAAATAATGATATCAATTATAAAAATAAAACGTATGTATATAAAAACAAAATATGTCTGAACAAAATGCAAATAAAGGCACAAATAGCCCAAAGAGAGCACAAAGTAAACCATAAAATTTAACAAACAAAAACTGCACTTTTAAATAGTTTCCGATTTTGTTTTCGCTTCTTACATTTTATAGTTAGAAAACACCTATATAAATTATATATATTTGTTTTCAAGAACTTTTATGAAGTGTTTTTTAAAAAAATAACTAATATCATGTCGTTTTGTTATTTTTGTTTCGTTTTTAATTCAAATAATATTAAGTTTTATCTTTTTCTTATGTTTGTTTTCCGTTACATAACAGTTTACTTAATTTCATAAAGGCGGCATAATCTAACAATTGTATTTTAAACCAATTTGTTTTTATAAACTTTTAAATAAAACGTGTGCTGAAAACATACTTTTTTTGTTTTTTTTAAATTTTGTTGATGTTATGTAATTTTTTGTTGTTTTTGTTGCCGCTGTTTTTGCTTGGGGCTATATAGTATAGGATATACGTCTTGTTGCTTGCTTTTTACAATTTGTTTATTTTCCTACTCTTGAAATGACTCATCTTCGGTTATTAATGTTACTGTTGTTGTTGTGGTTGCTACTGCTATTGTTCTATTTCTTGTTAATCAGATGTTATCTACGGAATCAGCATCATCTTCTGAGCTAATCTCATCACCGAACTCGATGTCCTCATCGAAGCCATCCTCAACGAATGTGACTGTCTCATTGATACGCACAGATTCCGGAAATTCACCATATGTTTTTAAATTTCGAGCTTCATCAGGTGTATACTTCAAGATAACATCAGCCTTTGAGTCCTGATAGTCACGCAAGCCGACCAATATAATGTCACCCTGATTGATCCATACCTGAAAAAGGAACAAAAAATAAGAATTTTAATATATAAATGTTTCAGAAATAAAAATAATATTTTTATAAATATTCAAAATTTAAATAATATCGTTCTTTTTTAACAGTTCAGTTAATAGTATAAAGCGCAATCTGATCTGAAAGTATTCCGAAAATTTTTCAAATAATTTTAAATTGGCTTATCGCTTTAAAGCTTAGCGATTAAGGTGAGATGAGAGATGAAATGAAAGATGAGATGAAAAGCGAAGAGATGAGATAACATACGAGCTAAGATGATACTGCCAGACTAAGTACACCAAAATGCTACAATATGTCCTGGACGACCAACTACTTTGAATAAGCTAAAGCAATGAAATAGTTCCATGTGAAACCACAGCATTGTGATCTAACGGTCAAACCCCCTACCTACCTGCCAGGTTAGTACTTGGCTCACTTAGGCGCAAAAGAAGCAGTTTCTTGCTCCTTTTCGACCCCGCAGCTTCTGCAGAGATCGGGGCAAGAAGCCTAGCTGCATGCAACGTTCAGTAGTGGCTCTAACAACAGCCGAGCATCTCTCCCTACTCAGAGAGCAGAGTGCAGCTGCTCTTTTGGTTTTTAACTCCTCTATTAATATTGAGCTGTTTTTAAAAGACGCTCCCTCTTCAACTCGGTTGTTCAATTTTGAACCACCCGTGAAGACGGAGGGTTGGTGGGTCCTGGCTGACCGACGGACCATTCATTTCTGTCCGGATTAAGGGTATTGAAAGGAGTGTAGGACGTGCTCTAACGGTACACAGCATTCTGTTTTATGGGGAACAAAAGTGTGTTTCTTACAATGGATGAATGTCCAAATATGGATTTTATCCATTTATTATTTATGAGTTCATACAAACGCTGAACTTTATTAAGTTTATTTATTAAGGATTTTCTCATCAGAGCTGTCCACAACACCAAAACTCCATATAGAAGAATGGGTCTAATTATAGGCTTATAGAGCCACAGTACAAAATTCGAGGACATATCCCATTTAAGGCCAATGGCCTTTTTGCACGAGTAGTGGGCCATTGTGCCCTTCTTTATGCGTTTTTGAATATTTAGGTCCCAGTCCAATTTCTTATCCAGTACTATCTCAAGTTATTTTGCACTGTCGCTGGAGGAAAAGGCTGAACCATTTAGTGTAGAGGGATGAGTCTAGGGACTCTTTTGTCAGAATTTCCACTCTGACAGTTGTTTTAATTTGCCTGCCATCAGGCCTCAGAGAGCTTGGGAAAACTTACCAGAGAAACTAACTAACCCATCTACCTAACATTCTTTAAAGTGTACAAATTGTCGTATTTTTACTAATACTTTCCCCCAAAATGTCATTTTAGAAGACATAAATTAGTAAAGACTTTCATATACCTCTTTTATGTCTAGACTCTTTTGCTATTTTCCCAGTCTTATTTGCAAAAAACTTTCATGACTCAACTGGGAAAAAGTTAGGGCAAAGGCAAACAATTTGTCGTATCGTTTTCTATGTAATAGATAACAGATAACTGATCTCTAAATAAATTGGCGCAGAATTGCCACAATTTCTGGGAATTTCACAAGCGTGCGCAATGATTGTGCCACTAAAACCATGATAGAAAACATAAAAAATGTCAAGTTTAGACCAAAAGGCAGCTCGAAATTAATTAGGGTCAACTACTGATTAAAAAAAAGTTACTTGGGTAACATAATTGTAAAACTTGGCACATTAGCGTTTTAAACCACGTGAGCGCTATCTTAGACAGCAATCCAATCACGTTAGCAGTTAAAGTCACTCGATGTGTTTGGCTCAATTGATAAGCATCGTATTAGTTAATTTCTTTATCAGAACACTTGAGATTTTAAAGCTATACGTGCCCGAAATTGTTAAGCGCTGACAAATTTCTGCGAATTAAGAGCTGCAAAACCGCTGTTCAAAGTTTCTAAAGAGATGTACAGATAAGGTAGGAACATCTATAAGGCATGTACTACAAGACAGAACGCATTGCTACAAGAGTTATGAACAAACCAAAACAAGCGCAAATTATTTTAATCACATGTCGTAAAAATACTGACAACTTGAGCGATTTCCACACCAGTTACTACATAGATGATGTATGACATTTTGAAGTCTGTGACGTCGGTCGTCTTCAGAGCTACCTTATCAGCCTAGCAACATACGCCTCCAGAGCGGAGGCAAACATTCAAAACACTTTACCACCACACAGCCGTATTGAGTGTACATTAGTCAACCAAAGCCATTGACCTAGGTTAATTTGATAGCCAAATGATTCAAAGCCCATTCATAAATTCACTTCCACTTCCTGTGCGCTAATAAACAGTAAAAAAATCTTAGTAATACAACCGGAGTACGTCTAACACTGCAATAAATTCCCAAATAATGCTTATATGACACATATAAAATGTTTATAAAAGTTTGTTTCATTGCAAGTTGTGATAACAGTCGAGTAAAAGGCTTTAAATTTCTTGAAAAAAGTATATTACGTAGTCCTCCGAAAAAGCATAATATATGCCATTTCCATAGTATACACTGCCTGAACTTTGTACCATTAATCATAAATTGATATTACGACTTGGTTTAATTAATTGCTTATCTATGTCCATGGGATGATAAATCACTTGGGAACGTCTATCATATCATCATATAGATAGGAAAATCGTGAGCAGGCCCTCGATTATTTCTTGTGTGACTAAAGAAAAACCAAAATTGGCACATTACCCCATGTGTGTTTGAAAATTTTCATAAAGTGCGCCCCTTCATAGATAAGCCCTGAGGAAATGTCTCGGAACACTGGGAAGCACCAAAAGTTGTTAACTAATTACTGATTATGATTACTTTGCCATCCATTTATGGCTTTTCGTTACGATTGTGTGTCAGCGCTTTGGTATTCGTGGCATCAGGTTTCATTGTTACGTTATGAACAATATCTCTATAAATACTATGTGGGGCATTGAGTGGAGTACGTCGATATGATTGAACTTGGGGGAAAACAAAGTAGTTGGCGCTGAAGTTTGTATACCCTCAGTGAGCTGTCAAATGCCTTACTCGCATCGTTTGATGCCCATTGTAAGATATCTTGTAATATTTTGACAGACGCGCGTGTTATTCTTTGACTTTCTCACTTGAAAATTTCACTTCGTTTAATAAGCACCTGAGAGCCGGCTGAGCAACGAATCAAGAATACTCAGCTTTATGTTTCAGACAGCAATAAGCTTTCAAGTAGCAAGATCAATTCGCATAATTCGCACAGACAAACACAATTGGGTTTTTGATATCGTGAATTTGATAAAAGTTAAGATGAAATGAAACAATCGAATATTGTTGATGTGGATGCGAAATCTGTGACAGCGTAAGTTTCTTGGTGTTAGTCCAGTTTGGCTAGAAGCAGGAAATACAGCTATGAGTGTCCTCGACAAGCATTGATTGTATTGGTTTGAAGATAATTGAAAAATGACAAATTTTTATATTTGTAAATAAAGATACATATTTGCTTGTCTTTCGTTCATCGTTAGAGGTTGAGTAGTATATACAGCTTTTCCTTATAAATACCCACCGAACATTATCTGATACAAGTCCTCAGACATGGGTCAAGGGGAATAGCAGTATGTGGGTACTGGATATTTATTACGGAAAATTTTCTTAAGATCTCCTCAAGGTTGATAGTTTTGTTTAGCCAGACCATATTCGCGGTCTCTTTCATCTGTCATATCTAAAGCCAGCCTTGGTAAACTATGGTTTATTTCGTTTCCTTGAACGAAGACGTCAGCGAAGGTGCTATGCAGATAACTGATTTCTTTTGACGACTACTGGGCAACGCGCCAAGCTTCCAAATAGGTGAATATGTCACTCAATAAATATAGTTTTACAATAGCATTTTAATAGTAGAAGGGTCAGTTTGCTTTCCAGAAACTTCGCTTGAAAAGCCGGCATCATCTAACATCGTAAAAGTAAGTCGATTCGCAAAAGTTTAGATAGGATTATGCATGCCGGCTGCTCTTGTACCACAATTCCTAGTATGCCCAATATGCAGTGAATTTGTATTTGTATCATGAAGTATTGCTTGCAACAGACGGTTGTTTAATGTTGGTGCAAGTGCCTTTCTTCTCGATCTTAGCCTTGTGTGATAGTCGTTCCCTTTCTATGCCACAAAGCGGTCTCGAGTTGGGCGGTGCTCCAAATAATACTATATGTCAAGTATGTTTCTATACCTTATCGTCTATAACTTTTTATTGTATATCTTCTTTCCGGCTCTTATGATTCGCTCATACGTAATTTGAATACAAATAATTTTTTGACAAGTGGCACTACTAAACTTGAAGATCTTTTATGAATTCAACCTAACCGTAAGCAAAAATATTATAAAAATTAATTGGCCAAAAACTTATCTCTCTTCACTGTCTTTTGTTAACTGATAAAAGCCAAATAAAAAGTTACAAGCACGAACTTGCACGAAGCGCCACCGTTTGCTGATAAATAACCGAAGAGCATTTTTGCCCCAAAATGGGTAATTCGCTCACTGCCTATAAATACGGCTCCACTTCGGCAGGGAGCTGCAAATTTAAAAAAGCAAGCAAGCAAACAAGAGCTACAAGAGAAACGGCAAAAAGGCCGCATAAAATTGACTTCCATGCAAAAACAAAGAAGATTACCTACAAAGTGTTATCAATTCGCAAAAGCAAGAACCAAAAGCTAAACGATAAGAACTCAAAAAACTCTAAATACCATATTAGAATAAGTGAAACGCGCGCGGAGTTCCTTTTTCAAAAAAGGCTTACAAAAAGACGTGAAAATTACGTACACAACGGATACGTGTGGTGCGTGCAGTTACAGCGAGGACATCATGCTATTATCGTACAGATGCATCTACTCGGTGCTCATAACCACCATAGCAAGCATAATGGTTGTATTAACATCCGCGGCACAAAATACGCCGCTGCCGGTGCGCAAATGCGGCGGTGGCTATGCTCTGGGAGCAAGCAGCAGTTTGGGCATTTCCTATGGTTTTCTGGAGAATCGCATAAGCACATTGGCGGCGCCTAAGCAAACCCATTGGAGTAAAAAGTTTCTGGCCAAGCGCGAGGCGACACCTAACTCGGCGCCCTATGTGGTTAGCATACAAATGATGACACCGGATCAGGGTCTGGTTCATTACTGTGCTGGCACCATCATTAATGAGCACTGGATATTGACGGCAGCGCATTGTCTCAGTTCGCCACAGGCTGTGGCCAACTCGGTGATCGTCGCGGGCAGTCATGATATACACAACAGACGTGGGGAGGCCGGCAATGTGCAGCTGCGACACATAGACTACTATGTGCGTCATGAGCTGTATTTGGGCGGCGTGAATCCCTACGATATTGCGCTGATCTATACAAAAACGCCGCTGAGCTTTAACAAGGCCGTGCAGCCAGCTACGCTGCCAGAGCAGGATGCACAACCCGAGGGCTATGGCACACTCTATGGCTGGGGTAATGTCTCAATGACAGCGGTGCCCAACTATCCGCATAAGCTGCAGGAGGCCAATATGCCTATATTGGACATGGAGCTGTGCGAACAAATATTGGCACAATCAGGTCTGCAGCTGCACGATACTAATCTGTGCACAGGTCCCTTGAGCGGCGGAGTAAGCATATGCACAGCCGATTCCGGAGGTCCCTTGATACAGAAATGCTGCGAGGATTTCTATGAGCAGAGTAATATAGTCATTGGTATTGTGTCCTGGGGTAAGATGCCCTGTGGTCAGAGAAATGCGCCCTCAGTGTTTGTACGTGTTTCGGCATTTACGGACTGGATTAATCAGATCATATCAACGGCTACGCAAATCATGTAGAGCAACAAACAAGAGAGAGAGAGAGAGAGCGTGCTAGGACTGTGAAAGCCGAAACAAAGGTGTTAGCTGTAACTCGAATGTACTGCAAAATCGAAGAAAAAAAGAAACATAAAAAACTTTTAGATAATCTCATGAAATTAAAAAAAAAAAACAAAAAACTGCCCAAAAACTAGTCGTAATAAGTAGCTTTTAATTAGCATAAGTAAAAAAGAAAATGTTTTCGAAATAAAACCAAAAAATTATTATAATTTAAAACTACAACTAATTTGTCTTTCCTTTATATCCAATTACTTAGCCAATTGTGAAATAGACTTCAATTCACTTTAGCTGATAAGACGCTCAAGTCAAGTCAAGGCCCTGTTGCTGGGGGGCCATGCCAAGGGGTGTATTAGCACCAGACCGAGCATGGGCATTAGTCATGGCGTGCGCCAACGTCTGGAGATTAGCAGCTGTTTTGATAAGTGCCACAGAAGGGAGAGAGAGCGAAACTTTATAGAAGAAAGCTGTCTTGTAACATGCTTATGTGGGTGGGCACATGCCATGATTAGCTAGAGAGCGTGGCGCAGGGCTGCAAAAACGTATGCGACCTTGCTGGAAACTCTTAGATAAGTGAATCGGAACACACACCGAAATCTCACTTGCCGCCTGCACTGGAACCTAAATGAGAGCATTCATTTGTTAATCGGTTCGGCTGGAACATTATAATTTTGATTGCTATTTTACATTTTAGAACTGGTTCGCGCTTTAAATACACGAGGTGTTCACCTGGTGCTTGTAGTTAATAGTTAAAACAGTTACAACTGCCAAGAATTTGTTTATATGGGAAATATAAACCAATTTGTGACGAGATCAGAGGTTCGCATATATGAGCCGATTTCGAAATTCATTGAAAGATTGTCACAAACAACGCGGCACCTGAATTTGTAAGACTAAACAAGTTGCTGAAATGCAGTATGAAAATGGTCAAAATGCTCAATTTTCGTATCTTTGTTGGAAAATTAGGATATGAAAATTTTTATGTACATACATCATATTGCTAAACTGTGGATTAGTGGTGCGAAAAATACATCGATGCGATGCATCAAAAACATCGATGATTGGCTTGTAATTTTCCGATGTATTCGCACATGCAACGCTTTGACAAAACATCGCAACATCTCTTACGCCGCTCTATTAATATCTTTGGTGTCGTTATTGAAATTATTTCAAGATTATATCAAAGTAAGTCTTATTCTCCGTTTTACAAAATCTTAGCTTGTTTCAGCCATTGATATCCAAAACGAAAGCGACAATCGTGCGTAGATATTGAGTTTTCGACTTGGGTTCCTAAGATTGTCGCATTGATACAAGTAGTTTTTTTTGGGCTCATCATAACCTCCAAGCACAAGTCTTAAAGCCATGGCATGATTTCTCTTAAGCGCCTTCGAGAACAAACCGTTAAAGGTAGGGGACGTTATGAAGACTTGATTCGCACAAATTTTTACTCGCTCTATTAAAATTTTATTTGTGACTTCACGTTTTCGGAATGACCCCCTGCCCCATCGTCTCAAAAAGTGACAATTTTATGAACTGAATGCGGTGATGACGTCATTTATGAACAGCTCCTAGTTTTTTTGATGTTTGCAGCCCTGGTTGAAGTACCACAGCTTGAGCACGTTTAGATTAGTGACATTTTCAAGAGCAATTTGCCAATATCTCTGAAAATTGTTGGGTCTAGACTTTCTGGACTTTGAGACAACAGCCGACACGTTGGAAATCGAAGTACATACGTACATGCAATATTATGTACTACATAGTACATACATACTATATACCTTATGGAAAAGGTAGCTAGGTTCTGTCGCCCAATGATTACCTTGATACATATTTTGCAGTAACAGAATGACTTTGCATAATAAAAATATTTTGGTAATGCGTAATTCTTCTTTGTTTGGATATGGGATTTGCGAAATAAATTAATTGTTCGGCAAGCAAAGAAGCACACAAGTAAAGCAATGCGAGCGAAAATTTAGTATATTCCCAATATAAATAAAGATTTTTCAATATAGATTAAAGAGTGATAAAATATCCTAAAGAAAATTCCACATAATTGGATAGAGCTTATTCCAACATATGATTATATCTGTGCTCATATGGAAGTCGACATAAGAAAATGTTTAGTTTTTGCGTTCTGCAACTTTATACGGGTCATAACGAGTCACCATTGCTTTTTTAGAACTTGTATATTACTTTTCTCATATACTTAAAAAAGGAATGGTGACTTGTAATGACTTCTATAAAGCTCTAGAACGCAATGCCTCAACATTTTCTTATGTCGACTTAAGCTACTTTTCCATATGACCACAGAAAAAATGAATGTTTCAAAGGCTGAAGAAACATTTAAATTTTAGATTATAAATAAAGCCGAGACTTGTCTGCTCTTATTTAAAATCAGTTCTAATCTATTAGTTGGAAAATTACATTAAAAGACTTCTAAGTACTATCTAAGGAATTTTCTGACCTAGCTGTGTCTTTAACGAGTAAATTTTATACCGAACTTGCTTATGATATTAAAGTAACGGAGCAAAACTGGACTGTGACATAATCTACGACACGGAAAAAACGCAGCGATACATTTTTCTAATGCAAACTAAAAGAAAAATGGACAAACTTGTCGAAGAAAAGTTGTAGAGGCAGCACGTGGCAACAAACCCAAATTGTAAAAGCCCCATACTCCATGCGGAGAATCTGAAAAATGAGATGATATTTACAAAGTGCATTAGAAGTATGTGTATAAAATTCTTCCAATAATTTTCTTTGTCCCCAGAAATACATTGCAATTTTTGGGCTTTATCTTTGCAGAACAAGAAAGTGAAGTTTTGTGCAGGGGTGTGCCAGAAATCTCTTTCAATAAAATTTCGATTCGTCAGATTTCATTATCAACCGATTTTCAGCCAAAAAGCCATTCGTCAGTGTGCCAGAAAAAACTTGCCGAGCGTGGGAAATCTAACAAGGCATCTGGCCGAAGGATTTTTAAAGGGAATTCCAATAGCCAAGCCGTCTAGAGTTTTCGAGCACACCACTGAATAGGGTTTATTACGAAAAGGGTCGTGACAGGGGGGAACTATAAGCTCAGTAAGGGGGCGCAATTGATCACATGATAACGACGACTACTTTTAAACTAGTAATTTTTGTGCGATTTTCGTCATTTCCTAAGCAGCTCGGAGATATCTGCTCGACAAAATCGCAGTTAACTCGCTATTCACATGGAATTAGTACTACCCAAAAAAACAAGAACATAAATTTAAAAAATATGTATAATATGATTCCAGCTAACTACTTGAGAGATTACCAATTGCCGCATTCCAAACAAGCAGAAACAGAATAAAAAAATGTGTCTTAAACTACTTTTGATAAGTTGAAGGCCCTAAAAGCAAGAGCCCCAAGTAAATTAAAAAAACGATTACTTAAGCTTCTTAAGTGAATGAATTTACATAGACCAAGTGGAACGCAATTTTGTTCAAATTGCGTCTTACAAAGTTAGTTTCCAATGACTTGAACATTTAACAATTCCTATCTTATCTATGCATTTTATAAACTTTTGGCGAAGTTCAAGTTATAACTTGGCTGCACGTGCTTATATTACGGTACATAAGTAAATGGCTTTATATCTTTCCATCATTCGTGGGGATTTTCGCCGCTAATTTACCAACTTACATTTATCAAAAAAAGCGCTAATTGGTTTCACTCAGGTTTCAAATGCAAATATTTGCATGTCCCAATAACACTACCATTTAATTAAAGATCTATTCTTCTGCTTTCAATATTTGTAACGTCGCAATTTTTCCAAATCAGAGTGCATATCTGATAATGTTCCAGATATGCAGATAGTCGATATTGCTTTTATGACGTCGTATACACACTGACGTAGTAGGAATTGGATGTTAGGAATTTCTAAGAAATGTTTCAATATAGGAAGTTTGCAATGATGTCTTATTGTTAGAAAAGAAAAGATTTGTATACATATTTGTTGAAATACAGTAGGAGCATACTAATTAGAACGAACTTTAATGAATTTCAAATATCTAGAAATTAGAACGTGTATATATGAATGTAGACAATACATTAAAAGCTCTTAAATTGGAAGTTTAGTTAGTCGAAGACTAGTAGATATAATTGCGATAACATATAATTCTGGCAGTTTACAACAAATTTGAATGAGTTGATAGCTTAAGAAAGATCTTTGCCGAGTTTCAAGATTGTGAATTGTCAATCTCTATTGGACAAAGAGAATTCAATGTTAAAAAAAATTGTATGGAGGTGTAAATAACTTGAGAGTAAGATGCAATTTCTGACAAAATTTCAAGATCCCCTTTGGTGAAACGGACAGACGTGTTTTTACGTACGGTGTAAACGTTAAAATTTCTAACGATTACAATGTTTTTACTATTACAAAAGAAAGGTGCAACTGGCATTTTCGGCAAAAAAGCAATCAAAAATAAACAAATTGTAGCAGAAATCAATTCAGAAGCTAATATATTTTCTACAAATCGTTGATACAGCGCATTCATGTATAGAATCAAAAGCTCCAGAAATTTTACGAATGAAACTTGTCATTCGTATCAAATCTTTCCATTATTTATCTTATATTTTTGATGAAATTTATATAGAGGCCTAGATAATACGATATTGCTGCCGATATTGCAAATGATTATTGTTTTCGGATAATGTAACATTTTAAATTAGGACGCTGCAAACCCTTTCAAAATCGTTAAAACGTAGTAGAAACAAATATTTGAAAATGAGTTCGTTTTTCAGAGATATAATCTTAGTTTTTGCCAACAATAGTTTTCTAAAACTGGTATTTGTAGGAGAATATGTTGGCCTACTTTGTTTTGTAAGTTCGTATATGGCTTCTCGTGGTTCGGAACTCATCTATTATTAGCATGTAGTCTAAAAAAAATGATGAGGTACCATAGTGTGCTTTATCTGCCATAGGACCGAACACTTGAAACTAAGGCTTTATACACAGTTCCTAGCCATAGGAACATCGAAGATCAGAAATAGGTGCAACTTTAAAGGTTGTCTCAAGAGCTCTCCAAAAACTCTGCTTATGCCAGAATGTGTAAGCCCACTTTAGTTTACATGATCGGCACGGCTTCATCGTTGTTCTGAACTCTTTTATAGAGTTACTCAAGTGTTTTCTATTTGCAAGCAATTTACAGAAAAGAACAAAAAATTGTTGCACAGTGGGTACGGTGGACGACATTGGGATACCCTGTACTCATTTTGCGATGAGTTGAGGTGTGTGGGCGGCTCCAACTCTTATAGTCCCTTAGAAACTGAGATCAACACGGACAGACGGACATGTCTATATCGACTCGACAATTGCACTTGATCATTTTTTCCCATGGAACATATGGTCTGAACGGCCTTCTTCTGCCTGTTACATACATAGCACAAATCTGTAATACCCTTTTACACTTTGTGTACAGGGTATAATTATGCGCACCAAAATAAGCATTTCCCTTTGTTTGCCATTTTTGAAGGCCGTCGTTGTTCAGCTGTGTGTGTAAATACGAACGAATAGATGAGCTTGTTTAAATATTAAAGCAATTAAAATCTATACATAATTAATAAATAATTTGAACATTGCCTTGCAAAAACGCGTGCAGACACACACAAATACATACGCATTTCAAGTGCACATGTATGCGACGCATCCAACATACATACACAAAGGCTTACGCACACAAAGAGACAAACTCACCTTCTTACGAAGTTTCCCCCGAATGTGACACAGGCGTTTGACGCCATCAAAGCACATTGCCTCCAAGCGACCATTGCCCAGCATTTTGGTCACTTGAGCGTATTCCTGTTGATCCTCCTTAAAAATCAATTCACGCTTTTCGAATTCATTTTCATTCTTTCCACGACGACGATTTTTGCCACCCTTTCCTTTATTCTTCGGCATTGTGTTTCGTAGTTCGTTTGGTTTTGCTATAGACGACCAATATGTTGCTTATGATTGAAGTTGAACGTGTAGACAAACGAATCTTAGCACAAATTACACTATTAATAAAGTAAATGATTATTTTAGCATAATTTTTGTATTTTATTAGTTGAAGAAAATGTGAAACTTACAGCTTTGCCAAATGTGACAAATTATACTTTGCTAAGAAGATAGTGAAAAGGAATGAGGCAAGTATGACAGCTGAGTTAAGTGGCAACGCGCGCTGCACTTATTGCGTATTTTACAACACTTAAGCTGTAATCGATAGCGCTTATAAATATCGATACCATTGCTTTTAGCCATAGCAAAATTTATATTTTGTTTATAATAGCTAAATATTTGTAAAAATGCCACCAAAAAAGGATGCAAAAGCTGCAAAGGACAGTAAGGGTGGAAAAAAGGCGCCGGCTGAGGACAAGGGTTTGTTTACTACATAAATGCTTATAAATTTAATATGTAAAAACGTGTTCTATAGCTGCTGCCGGCAAGGACAAAAAAGGTGGCTCTGCTGTTAAGGTCAGACATATTCTCTGCGAAAAGCAGGGTAAGATCATGGAAGCAATGGAGAAACTTAAGGCTGGTCAAAAATTTCCTGAAGTTGCAACTGCTTACAGCGAAGACAAGGCACGCCAGGGTGGAGACTTGGGTTGGCAAATACGCGGCTCCATGGTCGATGCTTTCCAAACTGCCGCATTTGCACTGCCCATTTCTACCGTAAACAATCCTGTATATACCGATCCACCGATTAAGACAAAGTTTGGCTATCACATTATCATGGTCGAGGGCAAGAAATAAAATATATAAGCGGTCTGATTTTAAAAATCAAATTTATTGAAAAACTTTGTTCGACATCGAATTTTTTTTTACAGTAATTACTTTTTACCGGAATCCTCCTTAAGACCAACAGTGCGATTAAAAACAATATGATTGGCAGTTGTGTCCGGATCAACCGAGAAGAAACCAATTCGTTCAAACTGTAACTTGTCGTAGACTTTAACATTAGCAATCGCGCGATCTGCATAGGCACTTGCTATGGACATCGAATTCTCATTTATGTCAGTTAGAAAACCACCGGGCACTTCATTTGGATCTTCGGGGTTCTTGTGCTTGAACAGCAGCTCATACAAGCGCACCTCCAGTTCGATGGGTTGTGAGACCCACTGCACAAATGCCTTCGGTTTTTCGGCTTTCTCCGCTGGCACACAAGTACATACAAGCTCAAGCACCTTGCCAGTAGCCGGATCACGAACAACTTGTTGCACACTTATGACCAAACCGGCATGCCTTAAGCCCACCGCCTGCTGCGTTGACAAACGTCTATAGCCTTTTTCCGGCTCCAGTTTGAAATCGCCTCGTTCAATGTACACCACTCGATCCAGCGTAATTGTATGATGACCTTTTTCAGCACTCTGCGGAAAGTCTGGCACTTGTAGCTGCACAGGCGCATCAAACGGGTAATTAATTAGGGTAACTTTGAGCGGTTCCAAAACAACTAATCGCCTTGGTGCTGTTGTATTTAATACATCACGGACTGCTGCCTCCAACATGGCTGGATCGACGGTTTGTTGTGCTCCGGTTACGCCTACCTGTGCGCAGAAGTTATTAATTGCCTCTGCTGGAAAACCGCGTCGTCGCAGCGCCGTTAAGGTAAAGAGCCTAGGATCATCCCAATCATGCACAATGCGCTCGTTTATCAGCTTGGCAATTTTACGTTTCGACACCAGCGCATAATCCACATTCAGACGCCCGTATTCCCATTGTACCGGGCAATATATGTCCAGCGCATTGCACAGCCAATAGTAAGAAGAGCGACGGGATTGGAACTCCTTAGTACAGAGTGAGTGTGTTATCTGTTCTATAGAGTCGCAAAGACAATGTGTATAGTCGTAGGTAGGATAAATGCACCACGTTGTGCCAGTGCGATGATGCGGTATAAATTTAATGCGATAAGCCACTGGATCCACCTTGCCTTCTTCGAGTGTTAGCTTGAGGCGCAGCGTGGCCGCACCCTCATCAATCTTTCCACGTTTCATATCCTCGAACAGCTGCAAAGATTCTTCCATAGGACGCTCACGCCAAGGACTGGGCGGGGGATTAAAGCCCTTTAGTTCCTCGGCCTTTTGATGACACACAAACGCCAAGCCCTTGCGTATTAGCACCACGGCCCATTCGTACAGTTGCTGAAAGTTATCAGAAGAGTGTGTTATCTTATAGGGCTTATAGCCCAGCCATTCCACTATGCTGCGTATCCCCACAAAAAACTTTTCCTCCTCTTTTTCGGGATTAGTGTCATCAAAGCGCAAATAGCAGATTCCGTCGTGTGCAGCGGCATAACCAAAGTTAATATTAATAGCCTTGGCATGTCCAATGTGCAAGATGCCATTTGGCTCGGGAGGAAAACGTGTCTGCACGCGTCCTCCGGTACGCTGCAAATGTTCACGTAGCAGGCGTTCCGTGTGCTCGGTAACCACATAACCGTCTGTCTTATAATTCTCACCAGGAGCATGAAAATGCACTTTTGTCTTCATTAGTTCCGCTATGGTATTGGCTCCATCGCTAGACGCAGCTTCTACGGCGGTGTTCGCTGTGTGTTTTGGCTTAGTTTGCTTTTCGCTTTGCTTGGGTAATGGTTTGGCATCAGCCTCCGTCTTGGGACCCAATAAATCGAAAATCTCTACATCTATTGCCGCCTTCACTGACTTGGCATCGGCCCATTTCAATTGCGTGCGCACATCCTGCAGTATTTTAAAGGCATTAAAGTTATAGCGCTGTTCCAGCAGCACTTGCTTGTAGTTGCCCTTAATCTTTTCCTGCACAATTCGTTCTATTTCCTCAGGTGTAACTACGACGCCAACGCCGCACTCGCGATCCAACTCGGCCAAATCAATGTTAATATTGCGTTTTTGTCCACATTTCAGCACATATTCAAGCGCTGCATCGACACGCTGAGTGTTGTCCAACTTACGTTCCACAATATAGCGCACAAGTAAGGGTAAGTGCTCCGCTACTTGCGGTTTAAGCTTGCTGGCCATGTGGTAGAGCAACATGCCGACACCGCCTTCTAAAGACGCTGTGTCCGGCGTGGCGGCTAGAGCCAGCTGCAAGTTGCGCGTTACATTTGCATTCTTCAGGGTTTCCTTTACTTTCTGCTCGCTCATGCCGAGCCGCTGGAATTGGGTAATCAGTTCCTCATTTGCCATTGTGCTGACGAAATCTATATGCAAGAGCTACCAGTTGGCAATGCAACAATTTACATTGAAGATTCTAGGTATCGACTCTTAAAAATATCGATAGTTAATCGAACATTTTATCTATTCTAAAAAAATACCAGCAAGTAACAGTTTTAAAATATTTATTGTATGGTTTAGTCTGCTGGCTCAATTCCTAAATTTTCTTTATTATCAAGATCACCCTCCACAGGCTTTATTAGCGGCTATTCGATATTATATTTACAAGCCGGCGCTTGCTGCACAAACTCTCCGCTGTCCGGTTTCGTTGACCTTCTAGTCGGGTTTCGGTCCCATATATTCTGAAACTTTGACTTTTATTGTAAACTTGCAGTTGCCCTTTCCATTTTGCTTCTTATTAACTTCAATATTTTTGGCCCAAACTCGGCGCATGAAAAATGTTTCAGAGTTTATGGGCATATTTTTAAGTTGCAGCGCAACAATTCGATTAATACCCTCTAAGTCGTTTGATGCATCAAAGTATGGCCCTGGAATGTAGTTCATTGTAGGCGATTCTCCTTTTGTAGCATTACATTTCAACCAAATTCTGTTTTTCCCGAAATTTTTCATCATTATTTTCTTCACTGCATCTGGAGCTTCTTTTGGCAAATCATCAACGGCATCATATGTGTCTACTTTGCATCCACGAACTCTATTTATTTTTACAAAAAACGTTTACGTTTTATCCTCATTAAAAGGACTACATTTTTTTTCGTCTTCTGTTGTTAAAAACTTGTCATTTAAGTCAAGAAATGGATTCATTTCGTCTAGACGGTCTGCATAATATGTTATTATACTTCCATTTCCAGGAACTATGGAAAGGCCAGGTGAACTTTTAATCCACCTTGGGGAACTTTCATTTAAAATAGAAAATTTGAAAATAAGCAGCCAAAAGATCATAATAAGAGTTATAATAAGAAAGTATAAGAAAAGATAAAGTCCTACTATTTGAAACCAGGCCAAAGCCGAACGACCACATAGGCGTTGTTCTTCCAAATCGACAATTTTCTTTAGCCAGGCCAAGTCTTTTTTATGCCGTCGTTGCTCTTCATAGCGAAATCGTTTTCTTCTCCTGTAGTCCCCACTAGGAATTATAATTTCTTCTGGCATTTTAAGTAAATTATGTATTGAAATTATATTCGAAACCTACTAATTTTCTCGAGTTATGCGCTGTATTGACTTAATGCCAATAGTCATCTAAAATTCGAGATTAAGTTTTGGTATCTTGCATTTATCAATAAGCACCACTAAGTTTGACGAGATGTTTTCTGTAAAAATATGATATGAACATTTGATTTAAATCAAAAGTGAAATTGTACTCAAAGCCACTTATTCACATATTGATAACGCACCTGAAGATTGCATTTATTATGGGTACCCTAATAATTTCGTATCCTGATATGGCTTTACTTTAAGATGAAGCACAAAGTCGACTGAACCAACGTTGACGGGTATGTTTTTCGCCCACGCTGTACACTTAACATAGATGTCCTGATTTGTCGGCAAATTGAGAAACTTCACTCCAATTATGCGTCGAGGAGATGGAATGTCAATTTTTTCTTCCTCCGTTAAATTCTCTGAAATAGATTGTAAAATAATGTTTTCTCTTTGAAATAATCCATCAGCATCATAGGATCTTTCAGGTACATAAATTAATGTCGGCTGGACTGCTGCTTTCGATTTTAATGTACAAGCCATCCAAATCCGGTTTATGCGATTTTCTTCTGCTAATTCTAAAACGTAATCATACAAATCGCTAGGAGCCTCCTTTGGCAAAGTAGTGGCATGATCATATGTTAAAACGCTGAAGTTATAAGCGAAATTCAATTTTAATAAAACGCAAGGTTCACGACTGTCATAGCCCCAAAAAGAATCTAAATTGCATTCTCTTAGTCTTTCCACTCCTTCCAGCCCAAATTGATCCAAAAAATTGTCTATTTGTTCCATAAATGGGTCAATATCATGCATTATTTCTTCTTCGTAACGTATGGATTTTCGATCGTGTACCGTTTGACCTGGAGCTGAAGACAGTCCTGGCCACTTAGACACGGCTGGTTTCGTTGACATACGATAGTCATAAAGAATTTGAAAATAGTATAGAGTAGAGCCTATAATACAAACATAAAATAAAACATAATATGCAATAAGTCCAATCCAACTAAGTCGATTCCGTTTTTGAGTTGCTTTAAAGCAACTGCAACCCTTTTTGCAGCTTAACAAAGAGTGCTGATAATGCTCAAGTCGACGCTCACGCTTTCCAATGTGATATGGTCCTTTTTTCTTAACGTGATTTTTCGGCATGTTACATAGAAAATTAAATATTTTTTTATGAAGCTTATAAAAACGTCTACTTTTTGAAATTGCGTTTAGAAGAACTTTCCTATTTGGTATTAATCTTCATCAAACATCGATAACGATTGCAACTAAAGGAAATGGGCACTCTAGTCTTTGGTTTGCATGAGCGGCATAGTGCAGGCAACATTTTTTGCAAATAAAGTATAATTTTTCTGACAGCAAAAAATAATGGGTGAAAAACTGCCTGCACCACCACAAAATAAGATTCCTGGCATAGTGCAGCTAAAAGAAAAACATACCAAGGATTTAAAATTGCTTACCTATGCCGAGCTTGTCGAAATGAAGCAGCGGCAAAGCGATTTGCTTAAAAAGAGGTAAGTTATAAATTGTAAACATGGCAATATTAAAATCACTTTTATATATGTCTCTATTTTGAAATAGACAGAGTTTACAAAAGCTACCTGATCAAGGTAAGCGACTGCGAGAGTCTTACGATAAAACGCTTGCTGAGATTAAGCGGCGCAATGATGTCGATGCTGCGACGGCTATGTTGTCTGAGTTAAACATTGCTTCAAAGGGAAAAACAAAGCTAAATCATCTGGAGTGGCATGGTCGTTTGGGCAGCACAACCGATGATAGCTCGCACGTGGCCGATATACTGGATAGTGATGACGACTTGGAACTGGATCCCCTGCGTATTATAGCACAAGGCACAATGCATGAGCGTCAAGTTAATGTGTTGCCACCGCCGGCTACACTAATCACAGCTGCAGATTTGGCTGAAATAGCTACGTTTAATCAAGCTACAGACTCACCAGATTCAGCATTGGCGGATCTAAGCGACACAAGCAGCATAGTTTTAAAATCTAATAACACAATTGAAGCGGTGCCAAACTCAACGATTGCTAAAGCACAACCACACACTGAGCTGGAACAGCATGCACTCTACTTAATCGAGAAGACTGAATTGCAGGCAACCGCACCTTTAAGGGAAAAGTTTATGCCGTTTCGTACAACTGTTTCAAATGTGCATCATCCTGATAAGGAACGGGTACGTAAAAAAGGCAAACATTGGGAGATCACAGCAGCTACACCTCCTCTTATACAGCACAAAGAAGCGCAATTCGTTTCTTTGACAGATTCTGCCTGTCTGCAAGCTGATTATATGCACAGAGTTAAGGTAAGTTTTGTGGTATTTGCGACTCCTCATTTTCTGAATATAATATCTTTTAACATACTTAGGAGCTGCGCGTACAGCAGGCTGAGGAACGTCTGGCCAAGCATGCTACTATCAAAATGCGTTTACCTGATGAATCTATACTTAAAACAAAAAGTTCATTTAAAAACTATCGCACTCCCAATGTTGATTATCTAATCGAAGGAAGACAAGCTATTGGCGAAATGGAAAATGAAGTACACGATCCAACAATTACAGAGAAAGTTGGCAGCGGCATTAACTACACGGTTTACAACTGAATTTAATGCATATAAGCTATTAGAGCTGTTAGTATATGGATAAGGCCCTAAGGCTTATATCGTTGTTGAAGCTGCGCTTTTTGTCCATTATGTGATACTCTATGTAGAATCAATGATATGGCTGGGTAGCCTTTTTTAAAAGTCAAATAAGCTAGTAAGATTCAGAAGTACCTCAAGTTTTTCAGCCAAGATTTGGAAAAGTTTCTTAGAAACAAATCATAATGTTAATACTTATGCTTTTGATTCTAAGCTGGTCCAAAGTAATTTAGATTATATAAACGTTATTTTTGGAACAACAAACATTCAAATCTATTTATTATTTTTTACTCATAGGTTAGTAATATAGATGCTATAATGATCTAAAGTTAACAACTTGTAGTTGTGCTAAACATTCAATTATAGAGTGGATTATAGTAATATAAGTAGCATCTTTTTTAAGCACATTTTCAAATCGAATAGAATTGTGTAGCTGTAGAAGCTTGTAGCTCTATCTGACCCATTTTGAATTGTAGCCGTTGCAACCACTTTAAAAGTCCCTCCGATTTGTGGGTCTGTTGCTCTTCATAATCGGGCGCATAATCTCGCACACTTTGCAGGCGCACATGCAATGTATCGGAGAGCTGCAAATATAGACATAAAATTAAAGAAATCAACTGCACTTCAGAATTTAAACAAACGCACCTGCGTCTGTGATGAAAGTACCGGACTCCACATGGGCAGCAATTTTCCCAAGACCGTGGAATTCGTTTCCTTTAAAGCCTCCAGCAAGCTCAAAAAGTGCAAGTTTACCATTTCAGAAAGCTTGGCATTGGCATTTTGAGCTTGAAAATCTGTACTAGACTGTGCCTGCCAATCCTTTGTAGCTGGCTTGGCGTGCGATACCAATTGCAATATGCAAGGTGTCACCTTGGCCCAAAACTCAAAGAGAACGCCCAGCGTGCTGCCCTCCGCATTGCTCGTAGTATTATGCGCCATTTGCTCCAAGTACACAGTCCACAATTGGCACAATGTAAAAGCATGAAACAGCGAGGACATGTGTAGCACTGATGTTTTGGACTGCTCCGCAAAGCCGGCAAATATTACTTGTATATGATCGGCTATGTGACAGGAAGCTTCTTGTGGCACGGGCTGCGAGTATGTGACACCCTGATGCTGGTAATGCACCACTGGTGGCTGACCCGGCTGTTGGGCAGGTGGTGTTTGTGGCGGTAAAGCTTGCGTTTCAGCACGACGCTGCATTAGCGTCATATGAGTAAGTGAGCCCAGCAACAACCAGGAAAGCAAACGCATGTGACCAACGCATTCGGTGAATTCCTTAGGGCTGCAAAAAACAACTTTCTCAATAAGAGTGGTGGTGAATATAGAGCCAGGAGGTACTTACCCCTGCTGTAGCGAGGATGGTGCATTGTTTAGCCAGGGCAGATACCGAGAGACTGCTCTGTTATCGCGGTTATTGCCGCGTGACATTTCCAGCGCCAAATATTGGGCTACCGCGCCTTTAAGCACACCACCAAGTGTGTCCTCACCCAAGCCATTGGCAGTTTGTCCGTTTTTAAAGTTCTAAAAGTAGTTGGAATAGACAATAGTGGCTTAACCGGTAACTATCAAATGGGAACAGAACCTTCAACCACATCAAAATGTATATTATATTATGATATAGTTATGTACGTACATATGTGATTTTAAAAATAAGAATGTTTTTGCTCTATCTCTTTTAGTTTTTATTATTTGAAAAAACAGTAATCCCAACCGAAAACTCACCTTAATCTTGCTGAGCGTATGAAAATCGGCCAGAAAATCAATAACATCGTTTATATACTGACGCAAACAGTCGGCCGAATTGGTGGTTAGTACTGGCGGTGCATCGGGTATGCCGGGCAGTGCGCCAGGTGGCAAGGTACCGCCCGCGTCCAGCAGCACAAAGCCAATAATCATCAAAAGATTGTGATCCGGTATGTTGGACTTAAACTTCAAAGCCTGCACAAATTCAAAGATCATTTGACGGCACAATAAATTCTTGTCACGATCTTTGCTAAAGGAGCGCGTATTGAGCGTGCACAAATCATATAGTGTCTGGTATTCAAGATTGGAGTGCTGCACACAGTATGCCATGATCTTTGAATACGGATCTAAAAGTGTCTTGGGCACACAATTCAAACGTAATGTGGCGGCAATTAGGTCCAGCATATACTCGGGATTGCTCAAACTGGGCATAACAACAATTACTTGTCGTAGCAGCGACTCCAAAGCCTGCATAGCTTGGGACCAGACGGCTAACCCAACGCCAGCCTCGACGGGCACGCATTGCAGATACTCAGCCATGTTGCGAAAGATAACGGGCAGCTGCTCAACGGGTAGTGCCTTCTTAGACGTAAGTGCATCGCAGACCATGTAAATGGGACTTGTGGCGTTTAGATCCTGGAAGTCTTGCAAAGCTTTGGCAATGCTACGGAAGTGATTGCGACGGATTTTTACTGCAAGAAGTGCTGGAATTACAAGCTGTTCGTTGTAATATATTGTCTGAACTCACACTTCATTTGTGTTTGGAACACCTGGGAGAAGATGCCATTGGGTGCTAGCTGATGCAACACGCAACGTATAAATTGCAGAGCCACTGCCTGAGCGCTGCTTGCTAATGGTGGTCCATTTTCGCCCTGCCACGCGTGAGTGCAGCTTAAGCAAATGCTGCAAAGACAAAATCTGTTAGTTATGAGCACTTCTAGATGAAGAGTAACCTACCGTGAGGTCATGGTCAGTATTTCGGGCATGAAAGGTGCAGCCATGGCAGGCTCACGATGTATAAAAGTGCCGAGTATGACAATCAGTATGCCAATCTCTTCGTCTGTGTATTCCTCAATAACAGCTCCGCAATCGGAGCAGCGCTCCACTACGGTATAGTCACCGACACGACGTGAGCTCTGCGGAAGTAGACACACATTAAAAAACAAAAACAACTTAATTCCTATTAGTAAACTTACGCTACGATTCGCCTGGGAACTCGAGGCTGTGTGTGAAGCATGTCCATTGCCTGTCTCAGGTGCTTCATCGGCATCATCATCCTGCTCCTCGACTGGCTGGAAAGGCGGTGGTGGCCAAGAGCCAGCAAAACGCGACCGTATATCTGGTATGGCATTAGTGTCCACCGTAAAAGGTGCCAGCTTCTGCCTTGGGCGTTTGTAGCTGCCTCCGGTTGTGCCCACCATGTGTTGTCGTTCTGTTGATTGGGTGCCGTGTGAGCAACTTTGTGGCGGCTGCTTCAAGTCCTGTGAGACATTCTTTAATATGGAAGTGTGCAAATCCTGCTGCTGCTTTGCTGGCGTTTGCTGTACGTTTGCCGTGCTCGTCGGCGCACTGGGATTAGGTGGTGATTCGAGCGCTACTTGTTTGATTAAGCGTCGCGGCGATGCAGTGCGACTGCTAGGCGTCACATCATCCTTGGTGCTCTCCGACACATCCAAACTGTCTTGTTTAAGATGACTGATATCCGGCAGATTCAAGCCATCGCGCACACGTTCTACTATCGCCGCCACCGTGTCTTGAGTGCCTATGGGCAGCAGACGTTCTGGCGTAGGTATCTCCAATGAGGCTATGTTCTTGGGTGCTGGTAGCGAAGCAGCATCAGCATCATCGCGTGGATTGGGCATAACGTTCATTTTCGAAAGGGGCGAATCTGGTGAGCCGTAGGCCTTATCCGAACGTTTAAGCGATTTCGTTTGCGACTTCTTTTGACGCGCATCATCTGTGGTTGTCGAGGAGGATGAAGTGCCTGTACTGCACTCTACAATAGTCTTATGTCTTCCAATAGTCTTTGTCGGCTGCACTGCGGCGGCTGGCTGCTTACCTGCACTGCCTGAGCTACTACCATTATTAGAGCGACTGCCACTGCTGGAGCTGGCTTTGGCATCGCTTGCCTTGCTTGGTCCAGCTGTGGGTAGATCTTGTAAAGCGCCCAATGCCTTTAGATGATTGGTGGCTATGGCTGCAAACATCTTTGATGTGGAAGCTGCTGCTGTTTCAAGCGATTTGTTGCGTACGGTAACTGCACGATGTACATCAACTGGTGGACTAACTATAGCCGTTTCTGTAGTCTCTGTACCTACAAGCGGTGTGACAATCATGCGCACACCCTCTTGAAGGCTGTGCCGTGCATGTGTGGTTACCACAGTGGTACTAACCGTCTCGCTGATTGTGGACTTGATCTTCGTTGTGTAGGTATCGCCCACTTTTGTGGTGATCATGGATTTGTGGGTTTTGCTGGTTTTCTGTAAATGAAAGTGGAAAGGCTTATAAAAATTACATTGATTGAACACGTTGTTTTTATGATGGGACTTTGGTTTAAATACTCAATCAAGTCATATGAATTATAGTAGTTATAAATGCTCTTATTTGCCTTAAAAGGGGGAATGGAATATCCGGAGCCACTCTTGTAGGATCTTGTAACTTACCTCCTCGGTGTATTCCACGCCTCGACGGTTGCGCAGGGATTCAATTTTACAGGGCAGCATATCCTCAAAGTGTACGTTGTCATCGAAAGAACCTGGCGCGCTGCTGCCATGTAATGTGCTATCCGACAGATCACTTTCCGGTATGGCCACCAGCTCGGATTCAGTTTCATCAGCATCCAAGCTGGAGTCGTTGTACTTGCGGAAAGCATGCTGCAGCTTAGGCGTAAAGGCCACATTTTGACCCTTGCCCTTGGAGGCTGCACTTGTACCTTCGGAGGGAAACATGGGACTGACTGGTGGACTGGCCTCCTTATCATCTGGATCAGTGCCGAGCGAAGGCTGACTAACATCGCGGGAACGTGCTGCACCACCAACGCCCTGGATATCCAATATAGTGGTGGTTGGAATGCGTCGACACTGATGGAAATGACCCCGCAGGCTATTCATGACCATGCGTATGGCAGAGATGACGTAGCCACTGAGCGGTGGCTGGATATAGGAGTACTTATAGAGCACAACAAGTAGGGTAAAAAGCCAATTTCGGCGCGGATATTGTTCCAAATGCCAAAGCGAATAGTTAAAAACCAAACTTTGATAGGAATCGCCCGAGGTGTTGGTGGGATTGGGAGCATATAGCACAATTTGCATGACGGAGGGCAAAATGAGGCCACCAATGAGATGATTTTGATCCAGAACTTGCGGCAAGTTGGCGAGAAAAGCATTGAATACCGCCGAAACGCTGCAAGTAATAAAGATTTGTTTGCAGTTCAGGCCGGCGAACATGGTGAAGACTTACCGCAAGGCCTCAGGTGTGGTATGGAATGTTTTATCAATTTGATTGTGTCCCAATAGCAGAAAAAGATGTTTCAAAACAATATTCTGTGTTTTGGTCATGGGCTTATCTTCCGAGGGATATGCTTGATCCGTGCGTGACATAAATTGCATGAGCAGAAATACCAGCAAATGTATGGTCTCTCGATCCGATTCCTCCAATTCGGTTATGCGGCTGAGCAAACCTATAAGATTGTCATCATTCAGGCCACCCAAGGAGTGTATGTGTCCATCTATTAAAGGTTATGGAAAACGTCAAATTGGGTTATTAGATTTTGAGCAAGGTCTTCGTGTTTGTCCAATTTAGGGATAAACAGCGTTCTTTTTTGGACAGCAACATGCCAATTTCACATATAGATTGGAAACCATATATGTATATACACAAATGTTTAAAGATTTAGCCAATTAGAATTTGATATTTGGATTTTTGTTGGGGTTTGTACAGTTTAAAGATATATAGAGAGAGACAGATTTGTAAGTTTACGATAGAGATGTTGAGCATACATACCAGTTCGGAAGGGTACACTTAAAATGATTTTGTTTTTGTATGGAAAGCATAGTTATAGAGATAACACTCGCTAGATAGATAGTTCACAAATACTAAATACACACAAATTAATATTGAAATTTGTTTAAGAACATATGATTAGAGATTTATGATAGATATAAATGGCAGCTGAAATTACTTGGGAAATGACTGTTAGGTTAAAAGTTTTGATAATGTGTTACATATCATGCGATGATAGCATGCATATTCGTTAATTCAAATGGAGAATATTTAATATACATAGTTTCTAAAATAAAACTTCTAATAACAGGACAGTAATAGGTTGTAGTCAAAAGTCCCTCGAAATGTCTATTCTATTGTAGAAACCTATATCAACATTACTTAAAAAAATCGACTGCTAAAAGGGTTGTCTACTGCATATAACAAGCCAAGAAAGTAAGAAAATTTAATAGCAGATTTTAGAAAAAGCTTCTTTAAAAGTTCAGTTATAGTATATTGAAGATATATGTATGTATGAGAATGTCCGCATCACGCCACAAATATATCTAGGGTCCAAGAAATTCAAGCGAATTTCGTCAATGGAGTTCCTATTTCCTCTAATAAAGTTTTGAATAATAGATAAAAATTTGTTGAAAAAGCCAAGTTTTTGTAAAAATGGTTATTTGTGCTTAGGGGAATTCGAAAAAGACAACCCTACTATTCAAGAAAGTTTCAAATGAAAATGGTGTGTAGTGAAACTCAAAGGGGTAACTTAAAGTTATTAAAATTACAATGATAAAATGATTAGCCTCGTTCTGATATTCCAGCGCCATCCAGTGGATAAAATGATAAATGCATCTGGAATTATCAGAGAGACCTATACCGAAAACTCGGCAAAAAGCCGCATATCATTCACAAATTGCACGGAACATCATGAATTTTACAAATAGATGTTCTTAGTAGACAAAAAATGTACAACTTTCACGCTATTCAAAAACACCAGAAATGCAATTGAATTGTTTTCTTTGAGATTAACATACTTTGAGAATATTTGCATTTGGACCTCTGAACTTTCTTAACACATTGCCAAAAAGCATGAAAGTAATAGAGTAGAATCTTTGGCTGTTACATTGAGTTGACTTGCAGAAAAGCGAGCATTCCCAATGCTATTTCTAAATTTTTCCTACGAGTGAGTCGGTATAACAGAGACAACAACACAAGCAGCCTTTGCAAAAATTTTGAATTCTTTAACGCTCCATTCAGCTCATTTACTTTCAGGCTCTTTGAGCCAAAATTAATAAATAATCGTACTAAAAATGTTCGTTAGATTAGAATGCTTGTTAATCTAGAATATACTCGCTCTTCAATCAAGCAGTTTTGAACTTGATTTAAGGAAAACTAATAGAACTATTGACTGTGCTTGTGAATCCTAGTGTTACCCTAATGCGGCATACTTTTCTAACAATAATCTACACATATTCTGTTTACGTTAAACACTCTTTGTGAATGATTGCAATCGGTGGGCAATGCAATAAAACTTCGAGTTCACAACCATTTTGGAATATTATGTACAACGATTCTAGGTTTTTGGACACACATGCTCTACAACCTACCTGGATGGGCTGTGTTGCTTGTAGCGCCAGCAGTGTTGGCACCTGGATGAGGTACAACATCACAAGTGCAATGCATTGGAAATGTCAATGTCGAGGGACTGGGGCTAGCTGCCGGTACAGCAGGCTGTGGTGGCAAAAGATTTGGAGCCGAAGGATGCTTCTGGAAATGGGAGTGAAAGGAAGTGGCAAAATTGTGACTGGGATTTGTTGCTGAGGAGCCGCTGGGGGAGCATGACAAATTAGACGCTATTGCTGTGACCGTTGTAGCTGGTTGACGCAGTTGCTCTGCTAAGTGCTGCTGCGGCGTCTGTTGCTGCGACGGCGCTGGCTGAGCTGGCTGCTTATAGGCTGCTGCGTACTGCTGCGTCGCCTGCGCTCGTAGCAATGTCTCTGCCTCCTGCAGCGTTGGCATTGGACTGTGATGCGTGACGTGCGTTTGACTAGGCGGTACACAATGCACTAAATACTGATGGCTTTGACTATGAGCAGAAGCTAACGTTGAAGTGGATGTAGCTACTTGTGCACTACTACCAGCATGATGGTGGTGAAGTTGGTATGTGTTTTGTGCTTGTGGGTGTGGTGAATGGTGTGCTGTACTATGTGAATGTGTGTATTGTTGGGTGTGCTGTTGATATATGAATGCAGTGTGTTGTGTGCTACTTGAGCTGGGAAAGCCCTGGGGCTGGTGTATGGGACAGGGCAGTAAAGCAGCCTTGGCATGCGCCGGGCCGGTACGAGTAAGCAATGTGTTGCTTGTGGTTGCAACACCATGACTAGCTGTATTTGTATTTTGATTGCCACTACTACTGCCTAGAAACTGACCCAATCCGAAGCGAGAGGTTTTCCTTTTCAAAATCGGCGCAGATACTTGACGACTATAGATTTTCTCCTTTTCGGGCACTGCAAAGATTTGCTTAGTTTGGCAGAAGTTAATAATTGAAATTCTCACAGCTTACCGAACTTGGAATCCTGACGTGGCACCATGCTGGCCGGCGCAGACATTGTGCGCTTATAAGGCCATTTTGTGCCAAAGGAGGCGCTCAATGTTTTGGCCATGCTGCCATGCGTATCGGATTGACTGAGCGCTTCGCGTGCCTTAAGTATTTTGGCCGAGAGCGCCTCGCTGCCATTGTCCGAGTTGCGTAGATCACGCAGATACGAAATATCACCACATTTTTCCAAATTGATTTGTGCCTCAACAAACAGTGTATCGAAACGATTCAGAAAGAACTCCCAGCTGAGCATTTTGCGATCGGAGAGTGAATTGTGCAGATGATAAACCGATTGCAGCACCACAGGCCTGTCCACAATAAACAAATCGAATTGTGACTCCAAGCAGAAGAGCAGTGACCGTATTGCCGTATCATGTATGGTTCCGATATACAGCGTAGCACGCTGTGCCACATACACATTGATGTCATCCATGCTGGCTATAAGATGACAAAATGCAGTGGCCAGCGCTGTTTGTAGGCCCACCTCGGTGCGCAGCGGTGTCGAATCCATAAAACGTGTAATCACGGTTACTCGTTCGACTGCTGTGAAGCGTACGCGCCAGTCGCTGTCGTGGAAGGCCTCTTGCACTACACGCCAAAAGACATCAGAGCCCAGCGGCAGCGTGATGCAGTGCAGCAGCAGTGGTACGCCCACCTGGCAGATGTGTGAGTGCTCGGCATTGCTCAGCTCCCACAAGCTAGTAGAAAACGCATAAAATGTGTGCTATAGTTAATAAAGTAAAGGCTATTTACTTTTTGATTAATAAGTTCTCCTGACACCAGATGAAAAAACCGCGTTGTTCCTTAGCTGCCTTTACCAGAGCGTCTCCATGTAGCGCCATGGTATTCAAGCATTGCAGCACATAGTATAATATCTCTGGTTTTTTGATGGTGGGTATTTCCTGTAAACGTAGTTAAAACCGTATATACATAGTTTATGGGCACAGCCATAGCGCATACGTACCGTTAGCAGCTGATGAATATATTGCAGAGTTTGCGGCAGCTGATCCAAGGTGAACTTGAACTTTCCCACAGATGTATGCCAAAAATCATCACTATCCTCTTCCTCTTCATCCTCTTCAGAGCCGCTGCCAGCAGTGCTGCCATTGGCGCCATTCTCACCCATTACCGAAGCTTTGGTCACACTGACATTGGCGCTGCCTACAAGATAAGTGTGACCAAGTTTGTTTTGCATGAAACTATGTTTTCAGTATTACTTACCCACATCCGCATCGGAGAGTGTTATGGAGCGTGCTATGGCTCGATCTGAAGGCAATATGGAGGCCAAATCAAGTTGCTCTGAAACAGTTTCTACTGTGGCCGTCATGATCTGCACGAGACATTAAATATAAGCCTTTAAGCGCATAGTTTGATGATAATTACACCGAATATTTACACGGTATTTTACATGTTGTGTACAGTATGTTACATTCCTTAAATATAAGTAGTTGAAAATGCAAGTTTTTACACATGTATTGTATATATTACACTTACACATCCAGCTTTTATAGCTTATTTTTAAAATTTTTTTTAAGATTAATAAAATGACACACAAATAATTACAAAACACATGTTTAATTGCATAAACTGTTGGGCATTTTTTGTGCATTTAGGTAAAGTTGTTGCTTTTTTTTGTATAATAATTATAAAAAAACAGTTTGTGCTGTACATTAAGCATGCTTGAACAATTCATATAAAATGTAAAAAAATGTTTTAAAAATTAAAGTAGTATTTACAATGTTAAAAACGCATGTGTTTCAAATAAAATCATTTTTTTTTATATAAATTTACATTTATCACGGTTTTTTTTTGTGTATTTTGTAATTTGAATTCACACACATACAAGATACTTTGAGACACAGTAGTTAAAACCATTAAAAAAAAAAAATAATTTATAAAAATTTATAGAAAAACGCTAGATTTATATAAGAAAGCTAGATTGCGCCTGCCTTACAATATTTGCTAAAACATTAATTTTTTTTTGCGCTAATTCTTTATTTGTTTCTTAAATATTATACACTACACGCTAAAAGTCTATGTTTGTAAAAATTTAAATAAAGCGTTTTTTTAGCTATCATCTAAGAAAAATAGCATAGACTCCTATAGTTCGAAGCCTGTTTTCGAAGACCTGTAAAAAAGCTTTATGCATCTAGTAAAATAGCTGCTATATATTTTTAAAAATGTAAACGGCAAATGCCTTAGACTCTTAAAATTTAAACTAAAAAGAAGAGCACTAAGTGCTTAGAATTCAATACAAAAATTTTATATACATAAATAAAAAAAAAAACGAGTTTTGAAAAAGTAAAATACGAAAAAACACTTTGTACATTTATATACACTTAACACGTAGAGTACATTTGCCTCATAAACGCAAATAAAAGAAAAATATACAAAAACGAATTCACAAATATCGAATTTTTTCTTATAAAAATAATAAAACGATTATAAATTTTTTTTTTATAATGCACAAAGTACCTCGTCTGTGGCGTGAACTTTTCTCAATTCAATATTTTCAACTGAATGCCCATTATGGTTATTCTATAATAAATATATAAAAAATAAAAAATTTTGTATAATTTTTTAAGAATTATTGTTTGAAAAAAAAAAAAAATTTAATTTGGTTTAAAAAAATAACTCAAATAAACAGCATTTTATTCAACTTCAACTTATTTTTTTTTATCTGTAATAATGGGATTATTTTTAGAGGGTGTCTTGCTTTGAATACCTACTTTAACATATAATATTTTTTTGTTAATTATAATGAGTATTTTATTATCTGTATTGTGTTGCATTTAAAAACTTTAAAGTCGTTTAAAATGTGTTATTATACTGAAGAACATAAGAGATATAAAGTTATATAGCCAAATTTTGGAAAGTTCATAATACATACTGAACAAACGTGAGGCATGTGGACAAGTACGCCTCCCACAGAATGGGGTTCTGGCTGGGGCACAGCCACTGGCATTGGACCTGGAATTTGAACTACCGATTAGAAATCTTAAAAACTTTGCAATTTTCACATTCTGCTTGAAATGTTAATCTTTAAGTGGTCAATAATAATTGTCAACATAGTAACTCATGGCATTCACTAATCAGGCATGCATCCAAGTACATACATAAATCCTACAAGTGTCATACAATCGATTATTTTTATAATGTAACAGAAATTTTGTAATCACTAAACAAAACTTCATGCAGTTTGGGGTAAAAAAAAACCTAAAAAGTGCTGAAGATGGTTAATAGATATAGAGATTTTTTGGAATATAGGTTCGAAATTGTAAAAACGCCGAGTTTTAGGAAATTTCGCTCCGAAGGTTATGAGTTTTTTACAACAAAAAAGGGATGCGTTTCAGGATCCTGCACGAATTACAAAAATATGTTGTTTTGAAGACTAAAAACCTTAAGGGGTTAGGGGTTGTCAAAAGTTGCTCTTAAAATATGATTTTGCTGAAATAACTAAGGGGCTCTCGGCCCTTTTTGGCCGCATATTTACGCAGAGACCGTCTATGGTTTTCAACTTCCATTGCCAAGGTACGAATGGTACGATCATGTATCTTACAAAGTGAAGAATGCTACTTTGAGGATGACCATGCAGATGACAGCAATTCTCAACTATGAGTGGTGTAAAAAATGTGAGCAGGAAAAGTTCAAGCGATCGTGCATCGAACTGTACGTGGTCAGAAATGAAGTTTTACGTGTTTTTCGTAGTATTCGAGAGAAAATTATTCCGTAAGACTTCCCGTTTGCGACGATTACAAAATTCGAGAGAACTACGAATAGAAAGGGCTCAAAGACATTGGTGTTGTCAAGTGCATGAACATCCAATGGTCCCAATGGCTTTGTTTTGTTATGAGTATGGACGAACATTATCTTATTAAAGGTTTTCAATGCGGCTATTGGAGGAAGGCGACGTGACACCGATGAAAAAACTTATAACTTGAATTCACATTGTAATAGAGTCGGTCTGCCTATATTGAGTTGATGGATAAATTGAGCAAACCCACGAAAAATTCTCCACCTTCAGAAGATACAACAGTTGCCTTTCAGGAAGATGCCATTTTAGCAGAGAAACTGTAGCACTTCTAATTTTGCATGGATACGAATGCGCATTTTGAAATGCAATACTTTTCAGGTCTGAAAAGTTTATGCTTTTCCATTGAATTCAGGAAGACTGTGATACTTGTTGTTATTAATTACACTAGCGATAATAAAAATTAACAACAATTTGTTTATTTTACCAAAAAACAAAACGTATTTATTCATGTTGGTGACGAACCCTAACCCCTTAGAAGCACACAAGAATAGCAACTTCTTAGATCTATAGAAAAATACCAATATAATACCATTAAGAAAGGGTTAGCAAAAGGAACTTGATAATATCGCGAGAAACTCAAGTAAACTTATTACCCAAAATTGAAACTAAACACAAGATATTGCAATGAGTAACACGTATATCTAAAATTGAGAGGTACTGAGCTGTGTGGTTATTATAGGTGAGCTGTTCAACTACAGTATATATCGCTTATATGCAAAAAAAATTTGTCGTTATTATGGAATTCGCTTATTAGCAGTTATTGCACAAATGCAATACATTTATCGATACATTTTTAATAAAAATATTATCGGTTATATGCAAACACTTCAGCACTGTTTCACTGTTGAAATTTTTCACAATCAAGTAATTTCGCAATTTTCACTGTATTTATCTAAATTCAAAACCAGAAACCAATTCTCATATTTCCGATTATTTTTTATATGCAACAATTGCGCTGAATTTTTCACTATTGCATATATGTATATAATCGATTATCGCTTATTTGAAATATTTTGCTTATATCCGATTACCGCTTGCATGCGATTTCGACAGTGCACATAAGCGATATCTGCTGTTTATATAAAAAGCGCTAAACTGTACGAGAATTGTTTCTAGGAAACGCTAAACGTGGTTATAAGTGTATTTTATTAGTTAAAGTTTAAGATCAAAGGGTGAAATAGTTGTAAAGTCTGGTTGCAATTTGTTATTGTTGTTGTTGTCTGTGAGACAATGAATGTTGCATTTCTGTTGAGTGTAGATTGAAAGTGTTTCAGAGAGTATTGGTGTTGTGCATAGAGATCTTAAAGTTGTGTTCATAATTCTAGAATTGTAACGAAATGTGTCAACTGATTAACCATGTAAATAATGTTATGTAATTTTTGAGTATTTTAATTGTGTTGTTGTTTTTTGTTTTTTTTGTTTAACGAATGAACAATTGTCTTGTGGGTGCATCACCTGCCATTATTATAATTTTTCCATCGTCTGAAAAGAATTGATCTAGCTTAAAGATATCTGATAATGAATGATAGATTTTAATTGCATAGTTTTAGTATTTGATGAGTATTAGTTTTTGTTTTGTATATATTAATTTGTTATCGTAAATTAATTTTTTATTCCAAAAAAATTGCAATTTGTTTAGACGAAATTGTTGACAAGTGAATGTGTTAGACAGAGATAGTTAAATAGTTTGTACGCGCGAAAGGTGCGTGTGCGAGCGAGCGAGCGTTTGTTTGTTATATGTTATACAGTAGACGCGCATTATATGTTAGAGATAGAGAGAGAAAGAAAGATATACATTTATATGTAGAGAGAGTTAGCAAGATAGACATTTAAAAGTTTTGAGAATCAAATTATAAACGAAATATAATGAAGAATGGTTTTTATGACAAGTTTTGGAGTTTAGCCAGATTTCTTTTTAAAGTTTTCGCTTTATGTCAAGTGTTGCCAACTTAATTAAGCACGTTTCGATGTTACACTTTAATCGCAAGTTTGTTTACTAGGTTCGGTTTTAGCAACTTCAATTTTAGTTTAAGTTCAAACATTTTACAAAGCATAGCAGTGCAATTTATACTAAATTCATAGACGGTTTTGTGGGATTTTTTTTTTTTTTGGTTTTAGACTAGTTTTAAAAGACGCTGAAAACGTCATACCATTGCCTGCAGTTGCACTAACTATATTATTTATATCGGTTTATGTACAGTCTAATTTAGCTACAAGTTGGGTGACTTTGACTGCAATACTTTTACTTTTGTTTGTTATTTATAAGGTTTGGGATTGGGTTTGAACTTTGACGACTTTTGGACAATTATACATATTACAATCGAGTTTGAAATAATTGCGCAAATAGAACCAAATAGAAACTGGAAATGTGTGAAACATACCTGCAAAGCCGCCAAGTGGACCTAAGGGTATGGGTAGTGGCGCCATAGATAGCGAAACATCGCGATCACGTGATTTCTCCTTGTCCGATTCAGGTGGCGATTTCCGCGACGATTTTTCCTCCTCAATAATGTCTTCAATGGGCACCTAGAAGGTTGTTTCAAAGTTGTACAAAATAAATTTGGAAAAAAAAAATAAATGTGCGTCTAAGGTTGTAGAAAAAAGCAGTTTAGATCTTGGATAAAAAACTACTTGTGCAACACATCCAAAATCTTACAATTGCTTTAATGATTAAGGATAACACACTTTTCCTCAGACCAAAACAACCCATCCTGATTTGGAAAATTAGTAACAAAAAAAAGGAACAAAACAAACTAGATCTTGAATAATGTTAAGAGCAGAGGAGAGATTGGGGTGGACCTGGGTTCTGGTTGGTCAGGGTGGAACTTCCTGATCCCTGTCCCTACCTTTACCTAGTTGACGCACAACTTTACATGATTAATAGCGAGGATCAGCACGCGACACTCAGACAGTTTAGCAGCTGCGAAATGAGCTAAAGCTCGTGTAGCTACAGACCAGATTGCTCAGCGGACACAGAAAGCCGGCCAATACCAGAAGTAAAACCTGTAGCTTCTAAGCAGCTTAGTTTGAAGACTTGACGCACATGCGCATGTAGCATGGATAAAGGATTCTGGATGTAACCATCCTCCATTATTAGGTGCTCCATTCCAAGGAGCTGCAAGTTCCATCTGCTATAGGCAATATCCAGCGGTTACATCACTATTCAACACACCATCTTTAACAGAAAATTGTTTTTCTCCCTGACCGGTTTTTGTGATTCCAGAGCTTGAAGAGGCGTATGGGAAACATTCTTGTTCGAAGAGGGAATAAATTGTCTGGGGCGAATAGGGAATTCGATTTCAAGAAAGCAGCTTAGTGTATGGATACATTTGCAGAGTGTCTTCTGAACCGGCATAGAAAAGGTCAAAGAATCAGCTCATCTGCAAGAGGAAGTCGTACTATGGACGAATAGCATAGTCGGAGGTTATTCTATCGTTACACTCCATATTCGGCGATGCCAATACCAAGATCTCCAAATGCAATCCATTGGGATCCACTTGACTTTACTTTATAAAACTTACATCGGGTGGACGCACGGGATTGAGTGGTGCCATAAACTGAACCAATTTGGTAGATAGTTGATGCCACATTATAGATGCTTCACAATAAGCGCACTCTGCCACCTATAGGTATAGACAAGAAATCATATATCAGCAGCTTTATACTGTAACTATGTTTACAAATAGAGCTTACCTTCAGAGAACAGCAAACATGACTGCTAAGACCCACACGAGCTGCGGTTACCATGCACTTAATCAAGCGCGAAACATTCTCACAAACGCTTGTGTGTATACCCGTATGCTGCTCCACATCCTGCAGCTCCATTTGTTTAAGTAAAATGTCCAGCATAAGTATGCAACAGGTAAGATTATGCTCCGCATCCGTGGAAAATTCAGTGTGTCTATTAGTGGGCGCCTCATCGTCGGATATGGCAGAGGTATTACCGGAGTCATCCTCCACCACAGGAGCTGTTATGTGTTTAGGGTTAAAAACTAGAAACTAAGCTTTACTCAAATTACATACAAATCGAGCTGCGTCTGGGCGGATTAGCCATCTCAGCTTTGCTTTCCTTGCAGGGCGTTCTCGGCACCTTTGCTATCTGACACTGTTCATCCTTTTCCTTCTCACGCATCAGTTCATGTTGTATGCCATATTTCATAATGCGCACTCCATTGCCAAACATATCGAAGAGCTGCACCAGCGGTATGAGTATCTCCAGCTTGGTAAGTATTTGAAGCCAATGCAAAGCCTGTTGTTGCACCTTGGCTGTAGTCTTTTCAAAGCGTATGGCCACAAAGTTATACATGGTCTTAGCATCGAAGCCCAAAGGCGACATCTCAGGATCCAAGATTTTGCTGAGCACAATTTTTAATTCATTGAGCTCCTTTTCAGCTACATCATTGGTTATGGCCTCCATCCAGTGCGGCATGACATAGTCCCAGATTTCTGATGTAATAACCTCATATGGCACAAGACAAATAAGACGTTGAAGTCCCTCCTTGAGATGGCTTGTGCGCGAGGCTAAGGTTTCCCAGTGACCACCGACGCGTGCGTATTCGGGTGGATGCGGTAGCAAACAGGCAATGAAAACATTGTAGTGAATGCGACAGATTTCCTTAAGCCAATTACAAACATGATCCACTTTTAGCTTCTCAATGGTGCTCTCTATTTGACCAGCAGCTGTAAATTAGTAAATACTCAATTGGATTATAAGCTTTTACGAATTCAAATCATCCATACGTGCTCAGTTCCTTAATTCATGTCAGTTACTAATTTACTAGTGCAATTTCTCTTTTGCTTACTTTACAACTTTCTCAATTGTTCATTTACTCACTCACCTATCACTATATCTACTAACTTGGAAGTACTCAATCCAACATCTACATAGAACTTACATATTCATTCTCACTTACCATCGTAGGAATAGGCCGTGACATGAAACCAATGGAACAGCATGCTCAATATGCGACCCAGCACCTCAACAGGCGTGTCTGCCGTTGGCGTGCAACGTCCCACCAGCAACCATATGCCATAGCGACCCAACATTTGACGCTCCTCCCTGGAAATATTATCCGCTGTGCCAGAGCCACCGTTCTTCTTGGGATCACCCGCCTCCTTGCCCGGCTCGAAATTCAATGGCTTGGTTTCGCGCAATAAACTCACCACGCATTCAACCATATGCATTTGCATTTCGGGATCCATTTGCCAGGCTGGTTGCAGACTGCGATGCACCACATGATCGCCGCCACGACGTGAGTTATGACGATTGCTGTGACACTGTGCACAATAGCGTATAGGATGATTGCCATTGTAGCTGGCACATTCCGTGGAGAAGCATATGGAGAAAGCGGATTTCTCATTCGAGCGACAATTCTTATTCTCGCAGACCATGGAAACCTGCTGCATGGGATGCAATATGTCACCGAACTCCAAATTGGCATGCTCCCGATGTATTTCATTGGCACATTCGATGCATAAATAGAGCGGTGGTGGACAGTCTGGTGCATAGGTTATGCTAATGCTGTGATCATAACAAACTTTGGCAGCCTCAGCATTGCCAGCGTTGGGACAATGCTCACGTTGGCAAATGAAGGGCACCATGTCGTCTGGAATGGTGTCTAGTTATAAAAAATTTAACGGCTTGAAGCTTAATATAGTTACTCGTTAATTTTGAGAGCAAGACTTTGCGATCAAAGAGATTGGGATCGAAAGCAGGCCAATAGTAGAAGAGCAATTTGGCAGCAGAGGTTCTTGAGACAGCAGTGCCATAGGCCACAACGCAGAGTATGTCCTTGACCACGTTGTGCTTTAGCGTCATCAGGCATTCCAGCAGCTGACAGTGATGTGCTTTGTTGGTAAAGGGTGAAATACAATATTTACATATAAAAAATATACCAAGAGGCAAACTTCGAACAGCATTTTCAGGGTATTCATATAGTTGAGAAAACCAACTGAAACTATTTTCAAATATGTGCCAAGGGACCGTTTTTTCAATAAAACTTATACTTATATATTTACCGGGATTATTAGAGTATTGCAGCACCATCATAATGACCGAGGAAACAGATTGACATGCCTGACTTTCCTGTTCGTCTGCGCTGCGACGTGCTAGGTTTGGCAAATAATATTAGGATAAGTATTACATAAGATAGGTATACAACTTACTTATAGTAAAAGGCAAGATATAGTAGCATAGCGCATTGACAATATCTTGATGTAAAGCTGGTGGTAGTACAGATATAGTAGAGCTAACCAGATAGGGCAAGTTATCAATAAGATCTTTATCAAGAAAAGGTAAGATGCAGCTTAGGCATTGTAGGAGAGCTTTGCCGAAAACTGAAAAAATAAGAGCGTTAACAAGATAGTTTGATCAGTGTCAGATCTTGAATTGATAACACCAAGAAGACTGATCGATGATCACTTGATCATGGCTTCCGTGATCAGAAATCAAAGTTCTTTTGATATCATAAAACTTATGTGAAACATTACCGATTTGTCCATACTGTATGCAAGGTGCCACATCAATGAGCATAGTAAGAGCATTATAGAGATTGCCGTATTCAAGATTTGGATAGGCTGACATGCGTGTAGGATCTTCAAGAGGATCGCGTATAAGATCATGCGGCGAAGTGCGCACATCTTTAAGGACAGCTGTAAGAATAGAGTTATATATTATTTATTACAACTTAAGACAAATCTACTGATTTCTGGCACACACTTTGACTAACTTACTTAGTAGAGTTTGAGAAAAGTATTTGATATTGTTAGCAATATCAACGCCAGAGGGCGCGGGTAAGACATTGTGCAATAGACGTACGTGGTATTCATGAAGGGCTCTCAGTTTCGCCTGAACTGTAAATCGTAAGAAAATCGTATTTTAAGAAATTACAAAGTTGAGACTTCTCTGGCCTACTTACAGGCGGCAGCACGAGTGCCCATGTTGATGAGTTGCACCTTAAAGCTGCCAGTCATTATATCAGACAAATCCTTCGCATTGCCGAAGCTGCTGCCGAGGGACTTCGCATTCTAAAATTATAAATACCACAAATATTTTAATAAATTTGTCAAATTTTCCATGCACAAATTTGCACATTTCACACCCATTACGTAATGTATACACTTAAATGATGCTGCGCCCCAAAATATGCTCTAAAAACTAATAACTTCATACGACTAAGCTGATTTATGCCGTTCAGTTTTGTTTTTTTATAAAGTTACCTCGAAATTTGTTAGTTTTTTCAATAAATTTGCAATTTTTTACGGGTTTTATTGCGCACAGTGACCACAAAGAAAATTCTCTACAACTAAATTGAGCTTTGTGTGTGAAAAATTTTCACGCACTTATGTTTCGTGTGTATCTGTGTAAGAATTTTTGCTATCTGTTGGATGCGAGTGGCCGACAGGACAATTGTGTGCTGTTCTTTATCTTAGAGTCTCATAGCTAACACTCTGCAAGCATCAAAACTTAATTACTACACACTTAATTGTTTAATTAAACATATTTTTAACATTTACTTTGATTTATTTATTTCTTCGCTTTATAATAGAATTTTCACTTGCAACATCCCGTGGGTGGGTGTTGACCCAGTTTCCGCACTGATGATAAGAACTTACCCTCGGCTACAACCAACAGCTGTCATCGGAACATGCGCATATCCCTTGTTTACTCGGCGTTTTCGCGCTGCCCGGTTTTCCATTTCCCGCTGTATTTTGGGCACAACAAGTGTTTGTTTTGGTTTGTCCCAAGGTAAATATTTACAGTGGTTATCAGGCATGCCGTCCTGAGTGTGCGCACTTTGTGAGCTCTGTTTGTATACATTTATCAGCTGTTTTGTAGAGATTGCATATAAAGAAAGCAACAAGTTTGTGCTGCGGAGAGTTTTTTATCTACGTATGGAATGTGCAGGTAAATCGGAATAGAAGGGGTTGTGTGAATTTAGTAATGTTTGAGAGTGCTAATTATTAAATATAAGGAAGATAAAGATTAATTGCATAATAAAATATAATGCAATTGGGGGCTCCGCACGCTGCTCGCTCCGCTCGCCAACCCCCCACCTGGGGTAGAGCATATTCCTCTTCCCGATTCCCTTCCTCGTCATCTTCTTCTTCAATATCTTCATCTTCTTGCTCATTCTTTTTTTCTTCCTCTTCTTTATCATCATAACAAAAGATATAAGATGAAACAGCCCTACCTTCGTTTTAGACCGCCTGTTTTTGCTTTGCTCACAACCCTCCGTTAACCTTCCGGTTCCTCTTCCCTTTCCTATTAGTAAGCGTTGCCTGATTCTGTAAGTAGTTTTGAGGGAAAAAATAGGCTTTGAGATTTTGCGCCATTTGTTGTTGATTAGCTCTTTCTCTCCACCAAATTAAGACATTTTTCAAAATTTTCTTTAGTAACAACATTCTGTCTTCCAAGAGCTATAATATGGATCAACCCGATTTACAACGGCACTAAGCCTCATATATTTATCCTTATTTGATAGATAATTCGCCAAAGATGTGATAAAAAAGAAAAGTTTTCCCAATTTTTTTTATTTTTACCCGGAAAAAACCTGCACGAAAAGTAAAAGCGGGCGGGAGAAAAAGGGGGCTTAGCTGAAGGCGCAAGGGAACGTGCCCGGGGGTAGTATAAATAGAGTGAAAAGAGGAAGAGAAAGATAACATCGACTAAATCTAAAACTGCAATATCAAAATTACAAGAAAATAAGCATTCGGGGCCTTCATAAAAGTATTCATAAGTTGAAAAATAACGATTCCTTGACCATCTCTACAAATTAGTTTTTAAAAGGTATATAAATTACTTCACAAATATGTGGTTACATATATTTATTTTTAAACTCAATCCAGAGTGTTCTCAAAGATGGACAATGACAACCATCAAGTTCGTCTTAAAAAAGTAGGACTGGATTTAAAAATTTTGGCCAGGGTGTTCGAGAGATGCCTTTTATATTTTGGGAATGAGCAATTCTTCTCTTTTATATCAAAAACAGGACATAAAGCTACCATACCATTAGAGAAACAACTGCCAATTTTGAATAGCATACAATCATTTGTTTGTCAAAAGTTTACGGAGAATTAGGGAAAACCGAACGACTAACGAGGATTATCTTGATAGTATAAGAATCTATATAATATATATATATATATACCTCGATCATCCTTCGCACAATACATTTTCAGAGCACCCAAAATTGGCAAGCTTTTGAAATAACACCTGAAGCATCGGTTTCCGAGGTACCTCGTTGAGAGTGGCAAAAGTGTATCGAAAATTGCTCCAAGCTTATGCAAAGTGTGTATCGATATCCGTAAAGAATAATTTGGAATACAATAAGATCATTTTTGAAATCTGTGCTCTTGTCTCTTATACGCTAATTTTAAAATAACACTCGTACGTTCATTACACAATTTTATTAGTTAAAGTACATAAAGTTTCGATAAACTATTGCAAAGCTTGTCACAAAGGTGTTTTGATTTGACTGTATTCTTTATCTAAAAGAATTAACAAATTTGAATACATTTTTATACCATTAAAATCAAACAATAAAATGTGTGAATTACCGAGTAGACGCATAGTTAGCTTTAAATGAGGGTTGGCCTGAATTTTTGGGGCTTCGAACAAGCAAAAGCTTTAACCAGGTATTTAAGGGTTGTCAACACTTTTAGTCTGGCTTTAACGGCACCTCTTAACCTTGTTGCAGCCAAAACCAAACTTGTTTCAACAAAAAAGGGGGGTAATTGAAAACCAAAACAGATACTTTAACAACTGATTTAACTGAACTTCGTGAACTGAATGCTAGCCAAGTAAGACTCAGTTTACACAAAACTATAGTGGATTCCAGAGAAGGGCTGCTAATTTGAATAAAAACAAACATTTGTTTTGCAGCAATCAATCTTCATAATTTTATTTGAATTATTTCCCTTACAGAGTGTAGTGTATGTGTATGAACCAATTATGATTCTTGTAATACCTTGAATCTTATATTGAGCCTTAATGTCAGATCTTCGAATGTAAAACGCCTAAAAACTACATATGTATATACATTAATTCATTGTATGCAAGCACCATGTAGCGGTTTTGTTGGTGTTTGTTATTATCGATAAAATGTATCGAATATGTTGATAATGTTTGTATGTTTTGTGTTTGTGGCTTTGAATTTTTTGTGTTTATATATGCAGCTTAGATTTTGTTTGAGTTGGTTTTTTAGTTTGCCGAGCCTGAACCACGTTGCGGTGATTCTCCAATTTTCTCGGAAATGTTAAGCATTTGTACTTCATCCGCGTTGTAAGTCTTGTCTTTTTTTTCTGAAGACTTCTCCTCTAGGGATGTTTCTACCATGGACTTTGATGCAGCCTCGTCAGCTTGCTGCCCATCATCTTTATTAAGTGATACGTCACTATTTTCTTTTTCATGTGCAGCTTGACTACGATTGAAAATGCTGCGCCAATAGGTGGAAATTGAGCCTCTCAATTTATGCTTTTCAGATGTCATTGGTTTTTCCTGCTCTTCGGCGGCATGAGTACTGCACGTTGGCAGCTCAATATCATCTTAAAAAAGCATCATATAGTTGTGATGTTAAGCTTAATGTATGCTTAACTTACCCGTTTTGTTGACACCCTTGAAACGTAAGAAGAACCGACCTAGTGTACCGCCCTTGGTCATTTCCTTGTCAGACGTTTTTGCTTCCAACACATCATTTCCATTAGTACCATCGTTGGTGTTTGACTTCTTGGACTTTTTTAGGAAACGCCTTAAACTATTCGATTTGGGCTTGTCGTTATCGTTGCTACCGGTTGGTAGAGTATCCTCCCCGGAGAGCGGCACATCTTCCATGTTAGACATCTGGCTATGATCCATTTTAAATTATTATAAATATATTTTATATATTCCGACTTGTAAAAATTGTAGACTTGAATGTAGAAAATAAATATTCCAATGACTATTGAAAGTAAAGGCAAAGCCTACTTAGCTTATCTATGACTTGTATGTGACATGTAGGCAGTGAGACTAAAAAAAACTACAGAAAAAATACCAAACGCTAACGTACTCAACAATAATGACGGTAATACCCAACAGTCGAATGGGACTCGAAAAAATAGAATACTGGTATTAAAAAAATTTATGGAGACAGTCGGAACGGTGCCCGACAGTGGAATACCCTGTCTCCTTTTTTCTTTATAAACACTAAATACGGTAAAATGGTAACGGAAGTATCCACTTTTATATCCATTTTCTTAAGATGGGGCTAAAAAATACTCTTACGACCATAGCTCCAGTATTCTTGCGCCAATGTCGTTGAATTTTGAAACATAGATCATAAATACATTAATAAATGTCTGCGGCATTTTTTAAATCAATATATTGGGGGGTGTGGTAAGGTGGATACAGTTTTAACGATTAGGGTCACAAGAGTCTCCACACCGAATTTTGTAACTCTAGCTCACATGTATCATATCTACATGCAGTTCAATTTTGGAGCAGTTTATAGGCGAAGGGGGGGGGGGGGGATGGGGTGGTTGAAATTAGCATACTTTTGACTAGAACTTTTGATGTATTTATCCGATTTCGATCATTTTTAAAAATAAATGCACGTAAACACGACGCAAACCGCGAAAATCTGTCACGGAGGAAGGGGGTAAGATATCGACTTGATTCGACAAACTCCCACAACCTTCAGAAAATGCGCATCTTTTGGTAAAATTTTTTGGTCTAATTCTTATAGTGTCGGAGAAAGCTGGCCCAACACGGACAGACGGTTAGACGGACATATCGACTCGACTATTGCTCCTGATCATTTTTGCCCATGGAAAATATGGGTCTGCCACGCCTCCTTCTGCCTGTTACGTACATTGTACAAATCTATTATACCCTTTTACACTTTGTGTACAGGGTATAAATAGGTATTTCGCTCACGCTGCATTAGTTCGTATATAGCGTATAGAGCGTTTACATTGTGGTAATCAAGTACAGTCATTCGGTTAATATTAAGAGCTTCTCATTGAATGCAAGTAGTTACTAGCCGTATTAATCTAAATTTCACAGCTTATAAAGGTAAAGCAGACTATAACCTTATGAATACTCTTTATGTTCAAGTTCTTATACATACGTACTACAGCTTTACGAACCAGAATTTGACTACTACTCTTTTTTCTCGTAGATACTCAAGATACTCGTGCGCTGTTTACTTAATGCTCCCATCGGAGGCGTGGTCTACCCTTCCTGCGTAGTCCTCCAACAGAATTTTTATTCTTCAGTGCCATAAATCAAAATGGGAGGAACGATGGTTTTGTAGATTGATGGGAGTGTTGGCTTAATCTAGCGAGAGGTCTCGAAACCTACTGAGATCAACAAGAGAAAGATTGTAAAGAGCGATTCTGGTTTTTTTAAGAAAAAAATTTTTACCGCAAGACCATTTGGTGGTAGCCACTTTTTTTGGTTTACTTCAGTGAAGAGGTTTGTCAGGAGCGCGCCTCTCTTCTTAGTGAGAATAATTTGTACCAAAAGACCATTTCCAGTACTTCAGTGAAGAACGTAGCTCACCTGTACATCACTAGAGGTTCATCTGGTTTTTGCGAAGGATTGTCAAGAGCAATCCTCTCTTCTAAGTGAGAACATATTATACCACAAGACAATTTGATGGTAGCTAGATTATTATTTTTTATTTACTTCAGTAAAGAACGTAGCTCATCTGTACATCACTAGAGGTTTTTATGACTTATGACTTATGCCTGCTTAACGAGAAGAAGACTTTTTCTTGATTTCCCCATCCAGTTCAATATAGATCGAATATCTAGATTGAACCTGCACTGCGAGGATGCACAGTTGCTGCGTTAAGCCAAAACTATAGTAAAAGGTCTCTGCGACATTTCCATTTACTAAGAGTACACCAAGTAGTGCTCCATAATGCACTTGCAGGATTTACACAGCGTTCTGCCTTAACTATATCTATATATATATATCAATCCAGTTTGCTCAATTGAAACCCACCATAATTTTTTTTTTTTAATGATGGTGTGGTTCTAATTTGTCTAAACTCAACGACTCCTTTTGCTGTAGTTCGAGCCCAGTATTTGAAAATCGCATGGTAAGTGTCCATATACTGTCAGCTGTTTTGTCAGATAAAAACATGGGGTTGCACGTGCTATCCAGCTCGGTTGGCGGTTGTCCTTTGGAATATAAATGGCCCAATAACTGGGAATCGATAACAGTCTTGGACACCATCTCGGCGTGTTGCATTGGCGTTTAAAGAATTAGGGTTGCTATAATCCTTATCTCAGTAATAATATTAGCGCGTAGCTATGAAGGTCAACTTTTGAGATACACCTCGTGGATTCCATATTTGTTCAAATTAGCATATTTATGGTGTTATATTCCAAATCTCAGTTTCGACGATTTTGATGGGCACTGAAAAAGCGACCTCGTTGGAATAGTGAGAGAACAACCGAGGAAAGAATGAGCTTAGAGCTCAGCTTCTATTATAGCTCTTATTTACTAATACCGAGTTATTTACATTTTGCCTTGTGTTAAGTCCAAAACATTTAAAAATTTGTACGCTCTTCCGTGCTCTTTCATCCAATACAATCAAACAGCCAGTAACAACTTATCGTTGGTAGCATGTGTTAACAGCGACAACGAAACTGGTTCCAAATTGAATCAATTTTGATTTTTTTTCTTGTATTACATTTGTGCACAGGACACAACGTTAACCAATTCATTCGATATATCGTACACTATCCAATACCCACAGCTGTTACCCCCCTTACATTGTCGTTCCATTGTTAAAACCAATTGCTCGTTGTTACAAGGCTGCCGCCTGGTGTCTATTGTCCGTGGCTCCGACTCGGTTTTCATATGTTTTTGTTGTTATTGACCAATGGCCACCAAAGTGGTTTTGTTAGCTTTTTCGAAATCAATTGAAGAAGTGGCGATTCCTGCTGTCGACACTGCTTTGGTGTTCGTCGTGTTTTCCTTTATTTTGATTATACCTTGTGCACAAAGTGTAAAAGGGTATAATAGATTTGTGCAATGTATGTAACAGGCAGAAGAAGGCGTGGCAAACTATATGTTCAGAAGCAATAGTCGAAAGTTTTACCGAAAGATGCGCATTTTCTCAAGGCTGAGGGAGTTGTCGAATCAAGTCGATATCTCACCCCACAAAAGTTATTTCACCCCCCCCCCCCCTCGCCTATAAACTGCTCCAAAATTGCACTGCATGTAGATATGGATACATGAAAGCTAGATTTTGGTATGGAGACTCGTGTGATCCTAATCGTTAAATTTGCATCCATCTTTTTTCAATGGAACCCCCTCTTACACCGCAATCAATATACCTTATTTACTGCCACACCCCCCAATATATTGACTTGAAAATTGTTACAAAGAGTATTTTTGATCCAAGAACACGGGAGTTATGGGTATAAAAGTAATTTTGGCCCCCATAATACCCAACTTCCCAACAGGAAAACTTGTCAATTGGAATTTCCCACCAGGAAAATGTTTACAGGCATATCGATCTTATGAGAAGAGATATAAAAGTGGATGCTTCCGTTCTCATTTTACCGTATTTAGTGTTTATAAAGAAAAAAGGGTAAAGGGTATTCCACTGTCGGGCTCCGTCCGGACTGTCTGCATCAAATTTTTTTTTATATTTTATGTGGCTTTTATTTATGCAGTTATGTTGTATGAGCCGAACAATGGACAATTGCTGTATGCAGTGTATTATGTTATTGAGTTGATGCAATTGTTTGCCATTGTAGGTTGTTGGAAAAGGGTGTTTAAGTTATTAATGATGGTGCTTGCAAGAATCTGTGGCATGTTAAAGTTGAATTTGAGTATAACGACAGTGGATTACATACGGATGAATGATATCACTGAAATATCTGGCATTGGGGAATGTCTGCAAGCTTGTTAGCATAGATAGCTGTGATGCGATACTAACGCAGGAAGTAGTTTGCACGGCGCTGAGACAGAGGTGAAAAGAAGTATGTTGTGCCTTGTAGAGTTTTGGCTAATCCAATCTATAAATCGCGATTTGTATACGCTGGACACAAACTGTAAAAGGGTATTATAGATTTGTGCAATATATGTAACAGGTAGAAGGAAGCGTGGCATTAGTTGGGAATGATCAGGGGCCCAAGCCATGTCCATCTGTTTGTCTATCCTTGTTGATCTCTGTTTCTCCTTGATTACGCACACGCCCCGAACTCGCTCAGAAATGTCAATGGGCCCAGGGTTTACATAGCACTGTCGGGAACCGTCTATCTGTATCCAATTTTGTATGCACCAAAATGTTTAAGCTGGTGTAAATTTTAACTGAATGGTTCAATTCCATACATAAAATTTTGATGCAGACAGTCGCGACGGTACCCGACAGTGTACCTTGTACCCATTTTATTTTGAAAATCAAATTTCATGCAAACTTTTGTATCGATGCGTTGAAGGGTAAAAGGTTAAAATTCTTTGGTTTATAAGAGGGGGCCAAAAATTCTAAAGTTCTTATCCGATATGAATTTTTACACTACACATGCACAGTAATAGTGTGCATAACTGTGCCAAGTTTCAATTGGCTAGCTTTTATGGTGTGGGTTAAAACCGCGAAATAATTCGACAAACTCGTATTTTTCGAATCTTTTGGTAAACAAATTTTTGCTCTAGCTCTTATAGTCACCGAGAACGGTGCCCATGGAACATATAGTGTGCCACGCCTCCTTTTGCCTGTTACATACATTGCAGAAATCTATGATACCCTTTTACACTTTGTGTACAGGGTATAAAAACGTCATCGGACTTTAATTCAAAATCTTTTTGCGTCACTTACCTGTAGGTAATGCTTCACTTAATTTGAGTGTACTAATTTCTTAAACACAAAATGCAAAGATTGCTTGATTGATGTGCCGAGACACATGTGATTTCAAGTGTATTTTTGTTCTGGTCCTAACACAAAAGTTGAACTAAAAGGCAAAGACAACTGTGACCTGTGAATTTGTGCTTAATTTGTATATCATTAAATGTCCGCTTAAACGTAAAATGATCCTCGTTCAATTCTCCATTTAGGAACGCCATAGGTGCAATGGAGAGTGCCATGTCTAGAGATCAAGTCAGTGAATGAGTGGCCACTACCTGGGAGGATACAGTTGGAGAACTTTTTGCTTTAATTGGTTGAGTTCCGATGGAATAACAGTTCAAAGGCAACTGTTTAGCCTTTATATACCAGGCATACGGTCCTACGACCAATAATGTTTGAATCACATATCTAGTAGGGTGACGTCTTCTTCATTGAATGCAGAGTCCAATTGTAGCTTGTCTTCCAATATAAACATTTGCTCCTCGTTGGTATCCATCACTTTTGCAACATTCAACTACCCTTTTTACAAAACAGCCAAAATCAACGGTAGGAAGCGAAAAGCAATCGTGAGCAGACAAAATTGTAGAAGACGACAATTCAGTGGGCTGCCCAATAACCGTATCCAATGATTCGCGGCAACGGATACTAGCAAGTCGAAGTATTATGTAATCCGTTTTGAAAAGATAACGATATATGCCCAGTAGACGATGTTTTAGCTTCTGCCCAAAGTAACTATTCAAACCCTTCACCAAGTAACGACCTTACAACTGACAACAACAAAAATATGAAGAGCAGCTTCACAGATAATTAATTTGAAAGAATCCTGGTCAGAAGACAATCTTCAAATGCGGGCACATTATGGGGAAAAAATAACAACAAAAGCAAAAAATTAATTTTTTCAGGGGTCTTAGAAAACATAATCTAAGTTATCAGCGCAATGAGCAAATAATGGACTCAAGCGCGTTATAGACAGCATTGGTCTCCAAAACCCCACCAGAAGCCAATTCTTCCTCGTAGGAAAAATTTGTGTAATTACAAAGTAACAAAAATAATCATATTTCGTGCTCTAAGGTCAGGCAATGTTTGCTATATTTTTTTCAGGTCACTGAATCCGATTTCGAGGTAAAAAAACGTCTAGCATGTCAGGGTTCGGTCCTTACCTAAACCTAGAACATGTATATTACTATATGTTTTTGGAGTTTTCTGAAGTCGAATCTGAGGTCCAAAAAATGGTCGCGATCCAAAAATCAGGCCAAATGTCAGATTTTTTTTTCCTTCTGTAACGGGTTCTTTTCTCATCAAAAGATCTATGCAGTGATTTATGCGTTCTATTCTTCCAAATATGCAAATGACACGCGAAACCCAGCTATAATGTTGAAGCTTAGTTATAATGTTATAATCTTGAATCTTCTTCGTATAAATTGCAAATAATGTCATCAATCGTTTTTTGCAAAAATTGTATCTAATATTTGGAGCAATCATAATAAAAATTGTCATGATTTGCATGAAAATCATGTGATTTCGGAAACTTGTGTCGTTTTCTTGTAGTATAAAATTTTACATTTCACATTAGCTAAGTTACCAACTAATGTGAAACTGTGTTCGCTTAATGACGACGCCTGCGAACTCGTTTTCTCACCTTGACCAACCTCCAATCTCTACATTACGAGCCGCAATCCAGGGACTAAGGAGAACGCTGACGTGCTGCGATTTTTCGGACCTCGGATCGGAGGTCCAGAGACATATAGTAAGCATGGACTTCCGGACTCAAAAATAGTCCGAACTCTGACGTGCTGGCATTTTTTTGACATTGGATTCAGCGACTCCAAAAAATAAATAACTTTAAGTCCAATCAATAAATCATCTATAGCTGAAGTAATGGGGCATACATGCGACAAGAAGTTTCCGTGAATCATGACAAAAGGCCGTTAAAAGCCAATGGCGGGTTGCGGCCTAAAGTAGAGCACTCCTCCTGGCGGCCGTGGCCTTTCTTCGATGAAAACCGAAGAACTTCTTCTTCTTTGAAAAACTTCTTCCTAGGATCTTCTTTAATCAGATACACAACATGCCCAAGACAGCAGAGCCGCTGGATGGTAATCGCTAGATTATGTCAATGACGCCGTAAAGCTTATAAAGTTCATCGTTCCATTGAATGCGGTAGTCGATGCCAACTCGTAACGGGCTAAAGATCATACGGAATATTTTCCGCTGAAATCACACAAGCTTCAGCGCTATAAAGTCTTATAGAGGGTTTCTTTACTCAATTGCCTACTAACAACAAGGTAACATCTATTACCAAGAGTGATTGTCCGCTTGATCTCCATGCTGATATAGATTTTCATTGCGACGGTGGTGCCAAGGTAAACGAAATCCTTGATATCAGAAGTATAGTTTCCAACATCAATCTACAAGCCAAAAGCATCTACTTTAAAAGCAACTAATTCATTAGTATCATGCGGATCATTTCCTCATAATACATCCTGCGGATAGTGCAGAAAAGTTGGAAGAAAGTTATTAGAAATAACGCAAACATGAAAAGTAAAAGCGAAGATTGAGAGCTAGACGTAAGATTAAGAAGTAGAAATCACAACTAAGGACTATACTACTATCTATCTGCATCTTTTTTAATGAATTTGTATTTCGATTGGGTCGAGTATTAATTTGCTGCACTTTAATTCTATGACACGTACTGTATACATACGTTTTTAATTACCAAGTTTGCCCTTTATGCCATAACACCCAAACAAATAGCTTTCAATAAGCCCAACAAAGGAACATCAATAAATCATAAACAATAAAACAGGACCACAACAAGGATAATGCAAATGAATGCCAGGCAACAAACAGCTGCTTACCAACATCCCAGTCAACATAACGACTACAAAGTGTGAAAATGTCAGCAACAAGGAGTTGCATAGATGTGCTCTTGTCTGCAAAATTCATTGCCAACACAGTTGCAAATAACCCAGAACAGGAACATGAGGCAACACCCCCCCGCAAGTAAATACGTTGCAAGCAGCTTACGCAAAAACAAAGGGTTATCATATAGTAGGTAGTACCTCCCAAACAGAAGTGAAAACAATAGCTGCGGAAGCTGCAACTGCATGCCGCAAAATGTTTTGCCTGCCCTGCTACTGCCACTTGCCACTCCACAATGGTCGGGTTACCAGCCCTGGGGCGACAAAGCGAAACTCATAATCAAAATGCTGGGTTGGGGCAGCAGACAAAGAGCAGTGCTGGAGAGGAAGAGAGCGGAACAGAAAGCATAAAACAGACGGCAGCAAGTGCATTCATTCATTGGCAATAACAATCAAACTGCTGTTGGCAGTTGAATGTTGCAAAGCCCCATGTCCCCCACTTCGCCCTTTTTAGCTGGTGGAGCACCCTTATGTTCTTCAGTTGCCGTTCAACTGGTTTAATCAACAAACTTTTCAGTTGTCTTTAATATGCGGCATAACCCTACTCTCGACAGTTATCAAATATTGCTGGGAAAAGTAAACTCTATAAAACCTGTAGATAAAGGTCATAAATTTGGAAATATTTTATAAGAAACTTGATTTCGGAATTTCAACCTTTGCCTCATTTTGGCGCTGTCTCCTATAACTATTATATACCTTAAATTTTTATAGATTTACAATATTTACACATATTATGCGATAAAGTTAGGAGCATATGAAATCACGATAAAGAGTTCAATCGCTTTAGATTATTGGCCTTACAGCAAACTCGTAAGTAACAATAATAAACTTTATTTGAACTAATAATGTAAATATAATAATCATTATCTATAAGCATTTTCAACATTTGTGTGCACATTGACTTATATATAACCTGCTTCACACTTTCACTTTATCGATTGTAAAGATAGCACTAAAATTATGATAGAAAAACTAAAGAAGTTATTATAGTGACTTTAATGGAGCAATCGTTACAAATCTTAGAATTGCTAATGTTCCGTCGTTTAGCGTTTTGTTTTTTGACGAGCTTCGAAAAATTATGCATTTGGATTTGTACACAAAGTTTCTGTTACATGATATATGACATGATCCATCATCACTGAAAAAAGTAAGCAATGAATAAAGACAACAAAAAAGCCTCGCATGCAAGCACCTTGGATTACAAAGTTGTGATCGAACCTACGTCCTTTCGATTTGCAGTCCGACTGCTTATGATTTCGATACCGCTTTGAAGCTCGGTAGGCTCCTCGGGTACGGCTGTAGTACTAGAAGCAATTAAACAAAGAAGAGAAAGAGAAAGGGAAGGAGTAGGGAGCAGAAGAGTAGGAGGATTAAGAATAGAAAGGAAAAGATTGGGAAGGGGAACGGTAAGCAGCATTTGATCTACCTTACGTGGAGCAAAAAAAAAATATTTTTTTTGTTTTACTAAGAAAAAAACATGACCTGAATGGTCTTGATGTTCTCAAACAAAGAACAAGTTTTTGTGCGCGGTAATCGCGCTTCTTCGACATATAATTTTTGAACCATTTCATCATCATTGTCAACATGAACATGAATTCAAATGTTTCCATTTGTTTTAAAAATCCACTTGTTTTGGACAAGGCAGCGGCATCTGTTGATGAACTCGAAGTTAACTGAAACAGACAGCGGATTTTCATCTTCCACCAGCTCGACCGTTGAAACTTTGAGGTGAGGTAGAGGATGAAGTTGACGGGAAAGAGGATATTAAGATATTTATACCAATATCCGCAACTGGATACAGATAAGGAAGAGAAACGGGATGGAGAACGAAAAAGGAAATGGGAAGAAGAATTTGTTCTACCTCGAATGGGACCTATTTTCGATCAAAAAAATTCGGGTGAAATCGTGAATGCTTCAATCTATTTTGGGAAAATCGAAGTTTTGCTAGTTTATTTTAATTTAACAAAATTTGTACCTATTTGCACAATAGGTGACCATAGTAAAGATTTTTTTTGAATTTTTTTCTGATTCGCAAAAGATATGATTATTGCAGTCACTGCAGCTACAGTTGCCGCTTCTTACAAATATCGCGTGAAAATTTGTCTATGTTGAATTCCATTTGTCGAATTCGACACATTTTGAGCTCTAAACACACACGAGAGGTCTTCCGGCGTCCTTGGTAGTATCTCAGTAACACCGTTATGTGTAGACTCAAAAGCTTACTTGCAAACAGAATAATGCGCTCTACAGAAAAGCATATCTATTAAAATTAATATTTTTTAAAATTTAATAAATTTGTATATTTATAAAAATATAAAAGGAAACTTTTGCAGACTTAATTTTATAAGAAAGACGTTGACACAATAGTGTTCATAGAGTACGACATAGAATTTAATTTGCAGACAAGCACTTTCCATGTTTTTCGCAATTTCTCTTTGGATTTTTAAAATCCTGAAGTTGAGCTGAAAACCGAGAGAAACTCTAATCAATAGCTTAAAAATCTTATTTTCATATTGTTTTTGTTTTGATTCCCAAATACAATCGAGATTGAACTGTTCTGGACTTTGGGACAGTTGTGCTAAACATACATTTCGAATTTGTTTGTGTACCTAAGAAGTACTTTATTTTAACTATTGATCTAGGGTCCTGCCTGAAAAGGGACTCATCATGAGAGAGAGAGAAAGAGATATAGCTACACTACCAACAACTTTGGCTGAGTAATGACAAATAAAAAGATGTTATCTATATTTTGCGTCAAAGTAAGTTAGTTTAAACGCAGCATAAGTTAATTGGAACTTAACTCGATTTGTTCCTTAGCAATACAGTGACAATCAGTCATAACATGCCAGAAAGTTCATCAATAATAATTACAAACTGTAATAAATTTAACTGTTTGTAGCGCCACTGAAGCTGTTGATATCGATATCCGCATCGCTGTCGCCATCGGCAGCAGCGTAGATGCTATCAAAAGCGCAGAAGTCTGTGTCAAGCGGTAAACCGAATGTCAACAGTTTAATAAATAAAATCACTCAACACCACAGCAGCCGCACTTGTCGGATCTAAGACACGGGTGCGGAACTTGCCACATGGGGGGCGGGGGGCTTAAACCATGAGAAAAGCGCAACGCGCAGGCGCACCACCGCAATTAAAAGCGCAGTATAAGAAAAAAAGAGCACAATGAAGCAAAGATCACTCACTCACACACACACTCATTCATTCAGCCAGTCTGTCAGTCAGTCAGTCAGTTATGTGGTACGCTGCTGGATTGGATAGGGCTGGAGGTTGGGTGCGGGTTGCCGCCTGTTAAACGTTGACAGCATGATGTGACGTGCACAGATTGTCGCCGGTTTGGCAGTGTATAAGATTGTTGCAACTTGCAACAGTTGAAACTTGGAATCAGAAGTGCGCCTGAAAAATATGATCGATTTATTATGCGAGGAGGCGACATTGCCACAGCGGCCGCCAAAAGAGTGCGCCAGAGCGACGGCAGCAACTGCGAGACTTCTTGCAACTTGGCTAACAACATGGCTAAGTGGCAGGGCGCAAAGCGATGTATATATGTATGTATATCTATATGTACTGCCTTTTGGACTGAGAGTATATGCGCGACATTGATTTTCGCCAAGTAATGAGGCAACTCATTAATCATTTTATAGTTGTGGCAAAAATGCATTGGCTTGGGGATTATGTTGCCATTGCCATGTTGTTGTTGCTGTTGTTGCTGTTCTTGCTGCAGCCGCCACTGACTGAGACGGAATGTTGCCAACATGTTTCGCCTGACTCTTGCTGCTGCGGCTGCTGAGTGGCCAAAGACAGCTGCAGCATTAGCCGCTTGTGGCATGAACTGACTTGGCTTTAAGCTGTTGCTGTTGTTGTTGGTCCTCTGCGCACATTGCTTGATTTTGTTAACCTTTTGACCAGCCAAAGTTATTTTTGTATGCTTTACTGCCAATTTGGTGGTCATTGGCCATTCACTTGACTTGTACCTGTTGCCTGTGTTATGTTTGTTGTATTTGTTGTGTTTGCTGCCTGCTGCGGTTGCTGTTTTGGCACACACAACGCACAATGTCTGACAGTTTGGCCGATTGTCTGGTCTTTGTAGTTGTTGTTGCTGCTGTCGTCGTGCGTCGCGGTCGCGGTCATCTCCTTGTGGCTTGTGGCACACACTTGCCCTGTCTGCGCCGCTATTGAAAGCTCTTGGTTAATATGTGGGTTTTGGTAGAATTTGGAGTGCGCTGTAAGTGTACGATCTATAAAGTCAAGTTAGTTAGTTTATCTTTAGTTGCAAATGATGAAACATGTAACTCTTAGAAGAAGGAAAAAGTCTAATCCAGCGAAATTCTAAAAAACTAGAGAAGGTTTTTCGATGCAATCAATAAATTAGAATTAACAACTTTCAATTCCTCAAACACAGTGCCCAAAAATCTTCAAATGAAAACTAAATTTTAAGTTGTTTTCCAGGGATATTTTTCCAAAACATCCTGTTCCAATTACCCTGGAACCAAATTTTTTTTATCAAAATACTTGCACGGCTGATATTATGAAAGCGAAAAGTCGATGAACCACACCAAAACATTGCATTGACTCAAAGCGGTAAAAATTCTAAATATCAAGCGAGAGAAGAATTCTTCTTTTTGAAAAAGTTTCCCAAAGTGAATGAAAGTTAAATATATTAAAAATATCTATTGTCTATTCTTTTAAGTGATACTCTAAGCAATTGTAACATAACAGATGAAGTGAACACTGTGATGTTTGCTTTGTAGATTTTACGTTCAATGCTAGACATAAGAGGGTACGATGTGGAAAGTAAAGCAAAGTGTAACCAAAAGAAGCAGTAACATTTTGAAATCCGCAAAAAAGCTTTGTGAATGTGAATTGGTTTTTTTGTTTCGACTATCATAATCGAGTAAATTTTTAAGTATTCATAAAGGTGGAAACAATACGAAGTGGTAAATAGATATTTAAGACAAGCAGATTTAAATCCGTAAAATAAAACATGAGTTACATTGTGGTAATAGAAGGGTATCTATTAAAGGTATCCCTATGCGTTCGTGCACAAGTATCTCACTTTGGAGAAATAATAGTTTTTAGGTTTTCCCTTTTAAGTAAGACGCCTTAACTTAATAACTCTACCAAGCCATGGAGCTTTTGTCTTAGAACCCAAGATTGATGTCGCATTTGTGGGATTTGTTTGTGAAATTGTTTATGCACATGTGGCACATGGACAGGGTGTTACCTGCACTTGTCTTGCGCAGTTGGCCAAGTTGTTAGTTATGCCCAGCATGTCTACAGCCATTAGCCCGTGCTTCAAGCCAAAGATAGACACACATAGATACACACACATACACACACTCGCACTTATTTGAGGAAACCAATTCTAACAAAATTTCTTCATTGGTTGTTGAACTTGTTGCCTGTTTGCAGTTATTTATAGTTTCTGATTTGTATTCAAATTTATTATGCAGTTTTTTGAAAGTTGCTAAATGCAAATATATTCGTTTTTATGATGTATGACTTTAACATATTTAATGTAATAAGTTTGTGGCATAATTAAGCAGCTGCGTTGAGTAAAATTCATAAGGATTCAAGACCGGTTGAATGCCAAGTTAAATGTTGTGTATCTTTGAAGTAGTTCTGGCTGGCTGCTTGTAGGAATTTGATGTGAAAAACTACATTCAATTAATTGAAGTTCTTGTGAATTGTGTTTTATCTATTTTTGGATATCTGATTTAGAGAATATGCTTACTTTTAGATCTTTATGATTGCAGATGATTGGCGAGCAAATGAAAAGTGGACATAATAGTTCTTCCTTTCATAGCAAAGTAATACATTATCGGAAAATTTGAGCCAAGATAAGCGAAATTACTGCCTGTTGAACCATAGAATCAGGCTGTCTTATCAATAGATAAGATATCATAGATTCTACCTGGAGGATCTATGTTCTATCTATGTTCGTAGACCTCAATCTGGCAACCATGGGCGAGCAGATATCCTTCTTCTCTTACAGGTATAATCGGCTGGCAAATCACTTAACCAATGACATCCCCAGCAGTAAGTAGGCTCCAGATGCGTTGCTTCAGGAACTTGTGCTCTCAAAATATTCAGCATTCCCGCCCTAGCAGGTACATCATTCCATCGGAGGATTTTAACTTTAACAAATGATTTCTATTACGTTATTGGATTAAGATGAATTCCTGATTGGCAGCTCAAATAAAAGACAAATATTATAAGGAGACAATTTTTTTTTAGGACAGTTATACTAAATCGAATATATGTATATCCTCAAAACTAAGAGAAATAGTGATTTTGGTGTAGTGCTTTTTAGCAAACAGAATTTTTTCGTTTCGGGCTAATAGTTTGGTTAAAATTGGTTACTGTGTAATTTTTTGGTGTATTGATTGTGGTCATCTATATCTAGCAAGCCATCAGGTCGGTCATGTGAAAATGGCTAATGTCAGAGTTGCAGGCTGAAAACAGCAGTAGGTCGGCGACCTAAGTGTCCTCCTTGTAAATGGCGTAACTCAACTTTACTAACCCAAACTCTTAATAAGTCTTTAGAAGTCACTTCTAGTTATCTAATGTTTTTGCCACTGTATCTTCTCACGATCTCATGTGCCTCTTAACTCTGAGCTATTGATTTACAAGCTGGGCAACAACAATACAAATTTGTCTACATAAATCTTGAACTGCATGCTCTTAATCAACGTTCGCTTAAAGTTCATCACACCTCAATGGTAATTAATTACATGCAACAGAACCCCAGAGTAGACCACGGCAGCCTTAGAGCCCCAGACCAGAGTTGTCGAGTAATTAAAAATATCTAAGCAAACAACTTAATTTTGAAGGTTGCATTGGCTTATTTGGGCCAGCAGCGATATCTGCCGATACACCAACTCACCGATTGGCATGCAATTTTTAATGCATTAAAGTTTAAAGGTGCTCAGCAAGCGGCAACAAAAAATGCACAGCAAATTTTCTAATTTATTAATATGTTTAAAAACTTTGTTGAAAAAAAGAACGACTAGAAAAAAAATCTATTAAAGCAACAAGCGCCACTGACAGCGAACATAGATCGCAAGTGGCCTCTGGCTACATTGCCGACCATTAGAAAGCGATTAGATAGCGATATCGATATCGCTGCAGATACAGATACAAGATACACATACTAGACATATGTAACACACGAGCTAAACAATGTTTCTGGATACGCTAAACAATGGCCGCTAAACAAGGCAAGTTAACAGTTTAATTTTGTGCTGCCAGACAACAAAAAATGCCGCTATATAAGCGTATATTTAGAGTATCCGTAAGATACGTAACTTAAATAAAAGCGATGCGAGTGAAAAAACAACCTACCAACTTATTCTCAGGACAAAAGCAATGCTGCTGCAACAAAAACTAAACTGCAGTTATCGCTCATTATGGATCTTGGGAAGTGTGTGTGTGTGGATCCGAGTGTGTGTTTTTGGTAAGGAACGCTATGGGCCACAAAACCTCAAACAGCAACGCACAGAGTAACAAAGGAACTAAGGCAACAAGTGTTGCTGCAACATGTTGCCCAAAAAAAGCCAACAGCAATGTCCACGGCAGCAATAAAGCAAAAGCTGCACAGCTTCCGCTTGGATCCTTTTGGGCAATTTACTATAAAAAACCGACATACATAATATCCATAGAAAATTTGTTGGTTCGGCCAACTTGGCTAGCTTGAAAACGCTACTGCTCCGATTTAGGCAGAATTTTACCCTTTTTTGTACTAATATAGGTTATTATGCTTTAAGATTGCAGGTTTCAAGGGTTCAAACTTTGTTTCTCGAAGTTTTCGTAGCTTTTGATTGATTGCTTAAATTGAATAATTAGCGAGGTAGAATGAGTATGCGGAAAATCAAGAGCAATATAATCTATCTTGAGGGTTGTCACCGGCGGTGGGCGAGCTTAGCCAGCACGGGGCAGAGCCCCCTAGTAAATCGTAAAAACACACTTTTTTATTGCTATAAGAGTGTTTTTCTTAACTTCTTTCGAGCAAACTTCAAAACAACAGCGATACGTCGTTGGTTTCGATATCCACCTAAAGACTCACTCAAGACATTCAAAGGTCAAGAGTTTTTTTTTTGTCTATCGAATGTTATCTTCAAAAGATTTATATATCGTAAAGTTCTACAATTAACTATTAAGTGATACGTCATAATGTATAAAGATTCCAAACATTGTAATTTGCTTTATTATAAAGTATATTGCCATATAACACTTCTTAACACTAGTTCATATGTTAGATATCTGATGGACCTAGCTTCTGCTAGGACAGGCTGAAGATCCATGATTCCTGTCTCCACCTTTAACGATAGTGACTATCGAAATACAAATTAAATCACGTATGAACAAAATTGTATCCCTAAAAAAACATCGATTAGTTACTTGATTACACTACTCAACGCGAGTTCATATTCTAGAACTGACGGGTGATCATGTTAAAACTACCTATTGCTCAGTACTCAGGTTTTCACGGTCAAATTCAGGTTTCGTGAATTTCTTGAGTACGAAGCGATATTGGGGGAAATCAGTTTAAACACACATCAACGAACCCATCAGAGTTCTTAAATTTAAATAAAAAAGTTAGAAATTTGTAGACTAGTGTAATAAGAGCCAAGGTAAAAATTTGATTGTATGATAGCTGAAATACGAGAAAAGATACTGTTTACAAAGTTTTCGCATTACCAAGATTATTAAAGTAAGTGAATGAGCTCTTGTCATGTTGTAGATTATTTGTAACTTCAAATTGATTTGTTGTGAGACGACTTTTCTACAACTTCGATACTTTCTTGAACTGTAGCGCATTTCGCTGCTACTATTCCCTAAAACTTTTACCAATTTCATTATGATAATGAACCATTTAATTAACGCACCATGTATGGCCGGCATCCAACTCAATGCCATTGATTCTGTTGGCCTCCGCTGCAACGTGGCTGCCACACTATGGTGCGTGCGTTGCCACAAAACAAAAAAAAAAAAAAAAAAACAAAGCGGCACAGCTGCGGTTTATGCAGCATTATGGGCAAATCTACCAAACAAAAAAATGCCGTAACCGCAAATGTTTTGCTGCAATTTCTGAACTCATTTTTTTTTGACTAAATGGTTCGATATGATACTATGGATGCAGTGTCTGAGCTGGGTTTTGTTTTAGCAAAAATGAACTTGAAATGTGTGTTTTTTGTTAGATTCGTTAAGGTTGAGTAAATATAGAGCGTGAGTTCTTGAAAGTTTGAGATCTTGGCATTGAAACTGGAAAGTACATACATCATTTTGTATGTAAGCTTATTAATTCAGTTTTTTATGCTGAGAGAAAAAGATGGATATCTTCAATATGGTTAACAACGATCGCAAAAACATTTACGGTATATGTCAGACTATAAGAAGGTGGTGTGGAGTTAAGGAGTGAGAATCTGCAGTCATAAAGCAGAAGGCGTTAAGTTATGGTATTGTTCTGCCCATAACAACCTCTTACCGGGTTACTGCCTGATATAGAGCACTCCAACAGGCGCCTCATAACATCTATCTTTGGGAGGGGGTTTTACGCGGTGGGTCCAACCCTCTTACGTTCCTGGAGAAAGTTTTGGCTCACTGCGCTATATATAAGATCGAAAAGATCGTCAAAACCAGGGTTACCGTCCTGAGTGAGTGTTCATATACGCAACATGTTTTACATACTGCTTATTAGTGTTTTTTAATGTAATTATTACATTTCTTATTTTTTTTTCTCTATGTGATGTAAGCTCTTATTCCTTGGGAACTTACTTTGGTTACATAATTGTATTGTCTTCATATACGCACATATCTATATATGTACATACATATATAAGCAAGCAGGGCCACCTTAGACCAAACATATTTAAAATGTACTTATAAGTTGCCTGGCCAAGTCTTTGCCTTGCTACAACCAACACGTACAAACAATCCAAGATCCAATAATTGAATCAAATCAAACGTTACGCATGTACCGCTTCAAAGGCGTCACGCCAAATGACAAAGGAACCGCCAATGCATGCGTATAGAATACCTACAAACATACGTGTAAGCATATCCCTATTTATGTATCTATAATGTGGCCAGACTCCGTGCTGACGGAGCAACACATTTGCAGCATGTTGAGAGAATGCCTGGCCAAGCGCTTGTGCTTCCAAGTTCCAGCAGTCTGGCTTATGGGCTTCCACTTCAGACAACGGCAATGTTTACACAATATTGTTATTGCTTCTATTATGTTGTGGATTTGTATGACCAAAGTGAAAATCGGTGTGTGGGAGGAGCTGCAGGAAAAGCAGCAGCGGCAGTTCTTGGTGCTGGCCACTTGCCAGCTGCCAAATCAAAGCAGTTTTACTTTAACTCTTGGAAGGCTACGTTAAGACCCACTTAATTGACATTTAGTGGACACTCGAATGCGAATGCAAAGAAGAAGAAAAAAGTATAGAAATACCCAAGTGGAACAACAGCAGCGTAAGTAGTTTTCTTTTGGAGCTGCCTGTCCATTTCTAAAGGCGGTGGCATGGCCGGATTAAGGCAGGTCGGCGCCCCACATGATGATCACTAAAAAAGAAGTTTATTTTGAAAATATTGTAAACATTTAAATTCGTGGTTTTGTAAAGAGAAACTGCTCCATTGACACAGAATCGTCATTCAATGCAAGTAGCACATCGCTGCAAAGTTCAACGTTGACCATGGGAATTGCGGTTGATTGTTTAAGATCCATACAAGCTTTTGTAAAACCGGCTAAAAAGAAACTCCTGAAACTTTGAATACAATTCTTGACTAGAAATCTGACTGTGTTAGATTCTCAAATGTACACTTGCAACCTGTTAACTCCTGAAGTCGGTGATATACATATTGATAGCATTGATATTGAAGTAACAAAACTCGAGCTCGCGACTTATGTTGTTAATGTACAAGCAAAAGATTAAAACTCAAATTGATAGGAAATTTACTTCATATAAACAAGAATGATGAGATGAAAGTGTTAACCTCTTCAGATATTACGAAAAGTATCGTTGCTGTAAAACACTCTTCTGCTACCCTCTTTATAAAAACCGTTTTGTAAAGGTGTATATGATGGCCCTTAGGCCCCCACATATGTAAATCCAGCACTGGGTGGCGGCATTAGTAGAATGCTGCCGCGGCCTGCAGCCATCCGTGGTAATGCTTGAAATGATGACGTTGATAATGAGCATGTTGCTCACTGTTGTTGTTGTTGTTCTACGATTTCCGAAGATGCGCGCTGCGTCTGTTTTGGCCAACAACAGCAGCGGCAACAAACATCATTACAATATAATTGATGGGTTATAACCCACTAACGGTACTCACCAAGTGAAAAAAAAAGAATGCCATTTTCTTTTTGGCAGCATACGCAACTTTCGGGTCCGGTCGCATGCAAAAATTGACAGAGCCAGTTTTTGTTTGGAAATTATTATTGTTCAGTTTGACAGCTCACAAAGTTGTCCATATAAACGTGCATATGCATGTACATAAGTATGCATATGAATATGGCCATAATGTCATTACATCCCAGTGGGAAATGTTTAGCAATTGACATAGAAAACTACTTAGCTCTCGGTATGCATGATTGCCAATTGCCACTGGATAAGCTAACTTGTCTTCAGTTGGCATTATTTGAACATTTGAGTTACAACTATGGACGAAAAGAATGCACATTTTTAACACTTCTGCATTAATGTATCGATGATATCAACATAGTTGGTGTGATTTGTTGACTGTTTTGTTTTGAAGTGGTATTCAAAAGAAAAAAAGAAATCGAGATCGTCGCTGCTACTTTGAAAGGTAGTTCTCGTTTAAACTAATCTGAACGATGCTTCCAGCAACAAACAAAATACAAGGCCTGCCATACTGAAAGTTGCCACTTTTTATAGTAAAAGAGGATACAGGGTATTCCATTAAAATTTTTATTATATGTCGATTTTGAGTATTTTTATTTTGGCATCTTAGGGTCACACTGTTGAAATTCACATAGTTTATCGATTTATTCAGCTCATATGTCATTTGTATAGAAAAGTAAAACAGAAAATGTCTAAAGATGGCAAAAAGAAAATCCAAGTAATTCCGAGGCAATTCCACTTGAAATTGGATAAATAAGCATAATTTAAGATGTTTGGTGTGACGTTCCTCCTTCAGTTCCCACATATATTTATGGGTATTCTCTATGTTGTAGCTGCCAATTTCTTTCAAAATATCTTTCAAATAACCCAATGGTTGATTGGTTATTTCGACAAGATCTTGAATGCAGTAGTACTGATGACTTTCGAAAGCAGTAAAGAGCATGTTCATGCAAGCGCTCTATTTATCGCGTTTTTTTGCCTTCAGCTTTTTTGCGCCGCACATACTGAACCTGAAAAACAAAAATGTATTGACGAGGATGTGGATCTTTCGGAGACTGAACGTTGGGTTTGGTTAGTCAAAGTTCCCAAATATGTTGCCCAGAAGTGGAACCATGCGCCGTCCGACATAGACGTTGGCAAGCTGCAACAAAAGGTTAATGTTTCGCTCATACTCAACCAAGCAGTTCTCCAAGCAAACCAAGAAGAAGATATACCGAGAGAGCATGTACTGAATCTTTTACAGATCGGGCATCTTCTCAAACATGCCACCCGGCAAAACTGGCAATAATTTTGGCGAGACGTACTCCAAGTCAACGGCAGCTACAACCACCGATAAAAAAGAGTTATCCATGGACGGAAAAATTGTGCATAAATTCGATAACCGTCCCAAAGTTGCCGATTGCCATATGAAGCTCAAATTAGACTCCATGCGCGGGGCTGCAGTGGCACAGCGACGTGTTATACCAATCCCGAAAATTGTAAACAACTTTAAGCCGGTTAAGGAGCATGTCAATAATGTGAGTCCCAACACGATTTATTGCAGTGCACGGCAACGTCTAATAAATTTTTGTTTTACAGGTTCATTATGTGCGGCGCAAAAAAGCCAAGGGCAAAAAAACACGCGATAAATAGAGCGCTTTCATGAACATGCTCTGTAGTGCTTTCGAGATTCATCAGCAATACTGCATTCAAGATCTTGTCGAAATAACCAATCAACCATTGGGTTATTTGAAAGATATTTTGAAAGAAATTGGCAGCTACAACATAGAGAATACCCACAAATATATGTGAGAAGTGAAGGAGGAATATCGTTTGTAATATTTATTATTATTTGAAAGTAACCGATTTATAACTGCCATTTATATTTGAAATTTGATTTTGATTTGAAATTGTTTAAATAAGTTTCAAATTAACGTTTGTTATCGATAAGTATAATTTTAAGTACGGTCAGTCTAATTTTGTGGTCACACTGGACACTGAGGATAGCAGTGGAGGAGGAGTTCGAAATGTGCCGCCAAAACGAGTAGACGCGGACAAAAATACAAAATTGAAACGTAGTTATATGCCGCCGCCACCGCCATTAAATATATATACCTATAGTTAATCATTAAAGTTTAAATTATAACGTTAACAACTGAGTTTGCTTTTCGAAATCCTTACATTTTTCAATTTTGTTAAAGTATCGCTGCCAGCTTAACTTTACAATATTTGCGCGTTCTCAATTGATACCCGCGCCTACTCGTCGTTAATACACATATGCATATATATATGTATTTAGTTGGAAGCCATCTTCTATATACATATTATATATATACATATGTCGCCTATATGGATTTGCGTGAGAACACATGCTAAGTGACTCTGTGTATTGGTGGTTTACAGACTTATGTACAAGCCATTGTGAAATTGTGAACAGTTATTTGTGTGGTAAAAATGTGCATACATATGTACATACAGCATTGACTATTGCGTCGTTTATGTGGACATTGTGAAATACGTAGTTGCAATTTTTGCTTGTCAGTCGTGAAACTATAAAATATTTTGGTAAAAACTATGGCGCCGCGAAAGAAGAAAAGTGGACAGAGAATGAGTTCGGGCGACGAAGGTGAAGAATTTGGACAAAACTGTCATGAGTGTCAATAACCAAATAGAAATGTCGACTATTGTGTCAACTTTACAAACCTTGGCTGAGGTTGTAAAACAAGGTCAACAAGACATAATACAGCTTAACGAAAAATTTGTTAAGTTGCTGCAGCATGATGAGATGCCGGTAGAAAAATTGTGTGTTAAGCCAGCCGAAGAGAAAACAATTTCCGAGGTCCCTGTGAAGTTGTACGATTTACCGCCGTTTGGGGGATCTCCCGAAGAATGGCCATTATTTATATCCAATTTTAAAGACACTACTAGTGAGTTTCACTATAACAACCGCCAGAATTTAATTCGATTACATAAATGCCTTGTGGGCGAAGCCAAAGAAGCAGTCGCGGCAATGATGATTTACCCAGAGGATGTGCCTGCACTTATTGAGGAACTGGAGTTTCGTTTTGGTCGTCCAGAAATTCTAGTTAGCACACAGTTAGCTAAAATAAGAGAATTTCCGAAAGTTGCCTATAATAAACTGGGATCAAGTCATTGTTCTTTCCACCAAGGTACGCAGTACAGTAGCATTTTTGAAGTCTGCTGAATGTCATCAGCATTTGACAAATCCTATGCTATTGGATGAGCTTTTGAACAAGTTGCCAACCGATTATCAGATGGAGTGGCTGCGTCATGCGGTCACTCTAAATGTGGGTCCATCTGTTGCTGATTTTTCGATATGGCTGTGCAAGTTGGCCAGAATCGTAAGTCGTTTGCCTACAGTTATAGAAGCTACCAAGCTGCCACTTTTGAAGAGCGTAAAACCAATGCTGCATGCCAGTGCAGCTGCCAATAATATTTTCTGTATTTTGTGCCATAACGATCACACTTTAAGCCAGTGTAAGAAATGGAATGAGATCACAGATGTGTCCGCACGTTGGGATATTGTCAAGTATAATCGTCTTTGCTTTGCATGTTTAACCAAGGGTCATAACATGCAGAATTGCATACATAAAGTCAAGTGCAGTATCGATGGTTGCACGCGTGTGCATCATTAAAACACTACATTACCAGCTGCAAGCTGGAAGCCAAGTTCAAGGAATGAATACAGAGACTGATAAGCCAAACCAAATAATGACATGTAGTTTCGATGAAGCCAAATCGGAACAGCTATTTAAGGTTCTGCCAATTGTTTTATATGGTCCAAATGGGAAATTTGATACATTTGCTCTGTTTGATGATGGTAGCGCCATAACTATGATCGAAAGTCGCATGGCCACCAAACTAGGGTTAAAGGGCCAGACACGAGCGCTGTCAGTGCAATGGTATAACAATCAGGTTATCACGGAGATGTCTCAAAAGGTTAGTTTTGACATCAGTGGGTACAGCGGGGGAAACCGCTACGGATTAAAAAATGTACAAACTATCGATGAATTGAATTTGCCAATGCAGTCTTTTTCAAAGGAAAAATATAGATGCTTTGAAAAGTTACCAATAACTGAGTATCAAAATGCCAAGCCAGTTTTGTTGATAGGTCTCGACAATTTGCATTTGGGTTTGTCCAGGCACTATCATTGGAAATGGAGTCTCGAATCCAGTGGCCATTAAGACTAAACTTGGATGGTTTGTATATGGACCAACCAAAGTCGAATCTAGGATTAAAAGACTGCTACACTTGAAGCCATCTGCAAGTGATGAATTGCACAATTTAGTTAAAGATTATTTTGCATCTGACAATTTTGGTACCAACAATTTTCCGCCACTCGAGAGCTCTGACGACATAAGAGCAAAAGAAATACTGTTACAAACGACGTCACGTATAGACAAGCATTTTCAAATAGGAATGCTCTGGAAGGAGAATGTAGAGTTGCCAAGAAGCTACGATATGGCCAAAAATCGTTTGACGGGTATTGAAAAGAAAATGAGTAACGACAACAAATTTGCTAATAAGTATAAACTTGAAATAGAAAAGTATTTGCAGAAGGGTTATGCAAGAAGGCTGTCACCAAAAGAGTTAAATGAGTCGGCTAAAAGAGTATGGTATTTGCCCCATTTTGCTGTGCAGACTGTGCACAAAACCTGAAAAACTTCGTGTTGTCTTTGACGCCGCTGCTTCAGTTGAGGGTGTATCCCTCAATTCATCATTGCTTAAAGGTCCAGAGCAAGCAAAGCCACTTATGTCCGTATTGTTTCATTTCCGTTTAAAAGCTATTGGAGTTGCGGCCGACATTAGAGAAATGTTCTCACAAATTAAAATACAGCCGTCTGATCAGTCCGCTCAACGTTTTCTTTGGCGGAGCGGTGATGTAAACCAGCCTATACAGCATTATGCCATGACTTCTCTGATATTTGGAGCCGTTTGCTCACCATATTGCGCCGAATATATAAAAAACCTTAATGCAGAAAAATATCGTATCCAATTCCCGGATGCTGTTGACGCCATTGTAAATCATCACTATGTTGATGATCTTGTTATAAGTTTTGAATCAGAGGCAGATGCCATAAAGATTTGCAAAGAAATTGTGTATGTGCACAAAGAGGGTGGCTTTGAATTGCGCAACTTTATTTCGAATTCAAAGAAACTAACAATCAGCCTTGAATAACACGCCATTTGCCGAAGATATAGTCAGTATGGATAGTCAATGTACCAGCGACAAGGTTTTGGGCATGTATTGGAACACTCAAAAGGACGCGTTTCAGTTCGAGACCAAATTTCATAGAATTGCCAATGACGTCATGAGCGGACAAAGAGTACCAACAAAAAGGGAACTGTTGGGCATCGTAATGGCCATTTTTGATCCTTTTGGATTGTTAGCCGATTTTCACGTACATGCAAAAATAATAATTCAAAAGACCTGGAGCTATCGAATGGATTGGGATAACGCCATTCCCAATGAGCTACATAAGGATTGGAATTGCTGGTTGTCAGAATTGAAGAACATGCATAAAATTTGCATTCCTCGTTGTTATTCGCCAAATATGAGCCACAGCCAAAGCTTACAATTACATATTTTTGTAGATGCAAGCCAAAACGCCTTCGCAGCTGTAGCATATCTTCGTATAGTGTATGCTGAAGCTACGGAGGTGGTCTTTGTTCATGGGGAAAACTCGTCTTGCGCCAACTAAGTTACTGTCAATGCCACGTTTAGAACTGCAGGCCGCAGTTTTGGGCGTACGTTTGGATGCTTTAATACGGGAGCATCATAGTTTGAAAATTGATAAAACTACCTTTTGGAGTGATAGCAAAACCGCCTTGTATTGGATTCACTCAAAACAACGTAAATTCAAACAGTTCGTCGCACATAGGATTGCAGAAATCGTTGCCATGACAGCACCTTCACAATGGAGGTGGGTGCCGACTAATGAGAATACTGCTGATGCTGCAACAAGAACGTTAAAAATCTGCTCTAATACACCATGGTTGTCCGGACCAGCCTTTTTAAAGTCGTCAGAGCAAAATTGGCCACAACTTGTCATGAAGCCGCCAACTGAAGCAATGGAGGAAGAAGTTCTCAATTGTGCAGTTCTTCAGTGTCAGGTGACAAAACCGATTATTGAATTTAATAATTATTCTTCCTTTATCAGAATAAAAAGAGTAATTGCCTTGGGTCCTACGAGCCAAACAACATTTTTCGAGGGGTCTTTTCAATGGTGACCCGATTGCCAGGGGTCCACTTGTCGCTGATGAGTTGGCTGAAGCTGAAACAACTTTATGCCGTCTGGTTCAACAAGAAGTTTTTACCGACGAAATAGTCAAGCTTATGCAGAACAGGCCATTAATGAAGAAGAACAATATCTACAGTCTGTCACCATACCTGGAAAAGGATGGATTGCTTCGTCTTGCTGGGAGAATTGATGAGGCGTCCTTTTTACCATTCAACGCACGCCGTCCAATTTTATTGCCAAAAAGCCATGCATTTTCAACTCTTGTGATGCGCCATTTTCATGAGAAGTTCCACCACCAGAATAACGCCGTCATAATCAATGAATGCCGTCAAAAGTTTTGGATACCAGATGCCAAATCATTACTGAAGAGAATTCAACGCCACTGCTCTCAATGTATAATAGACAGGAGCAAACCAGAAACGCCGAAAATGGGTCAGCTACCTACAGACAAGGCTGACGCCGTATGTCCGACCATTTACCTATACTGGAGTCGATCTTTTTGGGCCGTTCAACGTTTCTATAGGCCGTCGTCAGGAAAAGCGCTGGGCTGTCATATTTACTTGCCTAACGATTCGAGCTACACATTTGGAGATTGCCGAGAATCTGTCAACTGATGCATTTATTATTTGCCTTCGCAATTTTGTAAATCGTAGAGGAATACCTACTGTCGTTAGAAGCGACAATGGTACTAATTTTATTGGTGCCCAAAAGAAGTTAAACAATGAAAGTCGTTTGTTCGACATTGACGCCCTTACAAACGAAACTGCGAAAAATGGAATCAAGTGGATTTTTAACTGTCCGTTACATCCTAGCACTGGAGGTTGCTGGGAACGCCTAATTCGAATTGTCAAGGGTCTACTAGCCAAAACATTACATGACGTCACACCGCGTGTAGAAACACTTCGCTCTGCACTGATTGAGGCTGAGAATATTTTGAACTCTCGGCCATTAACAGAACTGCCACTGTCACGTGAGGACGATGAACCATTGACGCCGAACCACTTCTTACTTGGATGTGTCAACTCTACCCAAACACCAAGCTTGCCTGAAGAAGTAATTTGCCTGCGCAAACAGTGGCGCATTGCACAAGCCCTTAAAGATCGCTTATGGAAGCGGTGGGTGGTTGAGTATTTGCCACAACTTACACGCCGACAGAAGTGGCATGATTCAACCAAGCCGGTTCAGTTAAATGACCTGGTCATAGTAATGGATGCAACAATGCCTCGTAACTCATGGAAGAAGGGACGCATCGTAAAATTGTACCCCGCCAAGGATCAGCAAATACGATTCGTAGACATTAAGACCGCCGATACAGTACTACGCCGCCCAGTGTCCAAATTGATTATCCTAAAGTTGATGTGTGAATCCCAGAGCGATTCACGGGAGGGGGGGATGTAATATTTATTATTATTTGAAAGTAACCGATTTATAACTGCCATTTATATTTGAAATTTGATTTTGATTTGAAATATTGTTTAAATAAGTTTCAAATTAACGTTTGTTATCGATAAGTATAATTTTAAGTACGGTCAGTCTAATTTTGTGGTCACACTGGACACTGAGGATAGCAGTGGAGGAGGAGTTCGAAATGTGCCGCCAAAACGAGTAGACGCGGACAAAAATACAAAATTGAAACGTAGTTATATGCCGCCGCCACCGCCATTAAATATATATACCTATAGTAATCATTAAAGTTTAAATTATAACGTTAACAACTGAGTTTGCTTTTCGAAATCCTTACATCGTTATTATAAGAACGCAGAAAAGAAACATGATAAAAACAAACGATTTGGAAGCGATTTGTTATAAAGTGATTCCCCATTCTACCTACCAAACATCTTAAATTATGCTTGTTTTTCCTATTTCAAGTGGAATTACCTCGGAATTACTTGGATTTTCTTTTTGCCGTCTTTAGACATTTTCAGTTTTATATTTCTATACAAATGACATATGAGTTGAATAAATCGATAAGCTATGTGAAATTTCAACGAAATCCAGCATACCGTAAAATGGGAACGAAAGTATTTTCTTTTATGTCTCTTGGCAAGGGTGGGCTTGGTTTCTGGTGGAACAGGGTGAAAGCTTCTGATCGCCGTGGCGCGGGGAATGGCCAGAGTCTCTACCTTAACCAAGTTGACGCACACCCTCCTCGTGGTGCCCCCTAGATAGCTGCTCTAATCGCCACACGGTGTTAGAGTAGTGAGCTAGGCGAAGCCCTCCCTGGGCTCTAAATGGGTTGTGCGTAGGGTTTGGGACCCGCCACGTAAAAACCTCCCCCAATGAAAGATAATAAACCTGTCTCGTATAGGAACGCCACCAAAGTTGACGACCCATGCAAACATACAAAGGACGATGATTTGAAGGTATGCACCTGGAATGTCCAGACCCTTAATTGGGCTGGTGCCTCTACCCAACTGGCTTATGCCCTCAGGATGTGTAGAGCAGACATTACCGCCATCCAGGAGATGCGATGGAAAGGGCAGGGCTGCTGCGTGGAAGCAGACTGTGCCATCTACTACAGCTGCCATGCGAAGCGGCACGAATTTGGGTGCGGATTTGTTGTTGGCCGGAGATTACGCAACCGTGTCTCTCGGTTCACATCGGTGAATGAGAGGCTGGCAACAATCCGCATCAAGGCTAAATTCTTTAACATCAGCCTAACTTAGGCGCACGCACCGATGGAGAACCAGGACGATGCGATCAAGAATGCGTTCTTTGATAGACTGGAGTCCGTCTACGTCCGCTGCCCAGCCCATTATGATAAAATCGTGTTAGGCAATTTTAATGGAAAGGTTGGAAGAGAGCACATCTTTGGTCCTACTGTCGGACAAATTGGCCGTAACGCGACCACATCGAACAACGTTCTCAGGCTAATTGACTTCGACGCGGCGCGAATCATGGTAGTCTGTAGTACCAGATTTCCGCATCCCGATATCCATAAGGCTACATGGCTGTCTCCTGATCAATCTACACGCAACAAGATTGATCATGTTGTGATTGATGGAAGGCATGCATCCAGCGTGCTTGCTGTTCGTACGTTCAGAAGGGTCAACATCAACGCTGACCATAACCTTGTTGCACCCAAGGTTCGCATACGTCTAAGCATAGTGAAAAACGAGCGATCTAGTGCACAGCGAAAGCTGGACATCACAATGCTGCAATCCCAGCACACTGCTGAGGCCTTTCCCGCTCTACTCTCTGAACAGCTCACTCAACCTGCCTCAGAACCTGATAGCGCCGAGGGACTCTGGAAGCATATTTCACACTCCTTGCGTTCCGCGGCGGAGAACGTCATTTGATGCCCACTGCCGAGGAACCAATGGTACGATCAGGATTGTCGCGAAGCCACTGCAGTAAAGAACGCCGCCTATAGAAGGACCCTGCGAGAAGAGACATAAAAGACAATACTTTCGTTCCCATTTTACCGTATTTTGGATTTAGTGTTTATGGGGTAACATTTTTTTATGTCGATTTTTAGTATTTTTGTGTTGGCAACTAAGCGGCACACTGTTGAAATTCACATTGTTTACCGAATTATTCAGCTCATATGTCATTTGTATAGAAAAGTAAATGTGAAAATGTCTAAAGACGGAAAAAATAAAATCCAGGTTATTGACGAGGATGTGGATCTTTCGGAAGTTGAACGTTGGGTTTGGTTAGTTAAAGTTCCCAAATATGTTGCCCAGAAGTGGAACAATGCGCCGTCCGAGATAGACGTTGGCAAGCTGGGCATCAGCGTGACGCCCGAACAAAAGGTTAATGTTTTGCTCACACTCAACCAAGCCGTGCTCCAAGGAAATCGAGAAGAAGATATACCCACAGAGCATGTGCTGAATCTTTTACCGATCGGGCAGCAACCTTTTGGCGTCTTCTCAAGCATGCCACCCGGCAAAACTGGCAATAATTTTGGCGAGACGTACTCCAAGTCAACGGCAGCTACAACCACCGAAAAAAGAGTTGCCGATTGCCATATGAAGCTCAAATTAGACTCCATGCGCGGGGCTGCAGTGGCACAGCGACGTGTTATAGCAATCCCGAAAATTGTGAACAACTTTAAGCCGGTTAAGGAGCATGCCAATAATGTGAGTCCCAACACGATTTATTGCAGTGCACGGCAAGGTCTAATATATTTTTGTTTTACAGGTTCAGTATGTGCGGCGCAAAAAAGCCAAGGGCAAAAAAACGCGATAAATAGAGCGCTTTCATGAACATGCTCTGTAGTGCTTTCGAGATTCATCAGTAATACTGCATTCAAGATCTTGTCGAAATAACCAATCAACCATTGGGTTATTTGAAAGATATTTTGAAAGAAATTGGCAGCTACAACATAGACAATACCCATAAATATATGTGGGAACTGAAGGAGGAATATCGTTTTTTTGAGAATGCAGAAAAGAAACATGATAAAAACAAACGGTTTGGAAGCGATTTGTTATAAAGTGATTCCCCATTCTACACACCAAACATCTCAAATTATGCTTGTTTTTCCTATTTCAAGTGGAATTACCTCGGAATTACTTGGATTTTCTTTTTACCGTCTTTAGACATTTTCAGTTTTACATTTCTATACAAATGACATATGAGTTGAATAAATGGATAAGCTATGTGAATTTCAACGAAATCCAGCATACCGTAAAATGGGAACGAAAGTATTTTCTTTTATGTCTCTTGGCAAGGGTGGGCTTGGGTTCTGGTGGAACAGGGTGAAAGCTTCTGATCGCCATGGCGCGGGGAATGGCCAGAGTCTCTACCTTAACCAAGTTGACGCACACCCTCCTCGTGGTGCCCCCTGGATAGCTGCTCTAATCGCCACACGGCGTTAGAGTAGTGTTGTGCGTAGGGTTTGGGACCCGCCGCGTAAAAACCTCCCCCAATGAAAGATAATAAACCTGTCTCGGATAGGAACGCCAACAAAGTTGACGTCCCATGCAAACATACAAAGGACTATGATTTTAAGGTATGCACTGGGCTGGTGCCTCTACCCAACTGGCTTATGCCCTCAGGATACGGCACGAATTTGGGTGCGGATTTGTTGTTGGCCGGAGATTAGGCAACCGTGTCACCCGTTTCACATCGGTGAATGAGAGGCTGGCAACAATCCGCATCAAGGCTAAATTCTTTAACATCAGCCTAACTTATGCGCACGCACCGATGGAGAACCAGAATGCGTTCTTTGATAGACTGGAGTCCGTCAACGTCCGCTGCCCAGCGCATTATGATAAAATCGTGTTAGGCAATTTTAATGGAAAGGTTGGAAGAGAGCACATCTTTGGTCCTACTGTCGGACAAATTGGCCGTCACGCGACCACATCGAACAACGGTCTCAGGCTAATTGACTTCGACGCGGCGCGAATCATGGCAGTCTGTAGTACCAGATTTCCGCATCCCAATATCCATAAGGCTACATGGCTACAGATTGATCATGTTGTGATTGATGGAAGGCATGCATCCAGCGTGCTTGCTGTTCGTACGTTCAGAGGGGTCAACATCAACTCTGACCATAACCTTGTTGCACCCAAGGTTCGCATACGTCTAAGCATAGTGAAAAATGATCTAGTGCACAGCGAAAGCTGGACATCACAATGCTGCAATCCCAGCACACTGCTGAGGCCTTTCCCGCTCTACTCTCTGAACAGCTCACTCAACCTGCCTCAGAACCTGATAGCGCCGAGGGACTCTGGAAGCATATATCCCACTCCTTTCGTTCCGCGAAACGACGGAGAACGTCCTTTGATGCCCACTGCCGAGGAACCAATGGTACGATCAGGATTGTCGCGAAGCCACTGCAGTAAAGAACGCCGCCTATAGAAGGACCCTGCGAGAAGAGACTTAAAGAAAATACTTTCCTTTACATTTTACCGTATTTTGGATTTAGTATTTATGGGGTAACATTTTTTTATGTCGATTTTTAGTATTTTTGTGTTGGCAACTAAGCGTCACACTGTTGAAATTCACATTGTTTACCGAATTATTCAGCTCATATGTCATTTGTATAGAAAAGTAAATGTGAAAATGTCTAAAGACGGAAAAAATAAAATCCAGGTTATTGACGAGGATGTGGATCTTTCGGAGGTTGAACGTTGGGTTTGGTTAGTTAAAGTTCCCAAATATGTTGCCCAAAAGTGGAACAATGCGCCGTCCGAAATGGACGTTGGCAAGCTGGGCATCAGCGTGACGCCCGAACAAAAGGTTAAAGTTTTGCTCACACTCAACCAAGCCGTGCTCCAAGGAAATCAAGAAGAAGATATACCCACAGGGCATGTGCTGAATCTTTTACCGATCGGGCAGCAACCTTTTGGCATCTTCTTAAACATTCCGCCCGCCGAAACTGGCAATAATACTGGCGACACGTACTCCAAGTCAACGGCAGCTACAACCACCGATAAAAAAGAGTTGTCCATGGAGGGAAAAATTGGACATAAATTCGATTGCCGTCCCAGAGTTGCCGATCGCCATATGAAGCTCAAATTAGACTCCATGCGCGGGGCTGCAGTGGCACAGCGACGTGCTATAGCAATCCCGAAAATTGTGAACAACTTTAAGCCGGTTAAGGAGCATGCCAATAATGTGAGTCCCAACACGATTTATTGCAGTGCACGGCAAGGTCTAATACATTTTTGTTTTACAGGTTCAGTATGTGCGGCGCAGAAAAGCTAAGGGCAAAAAAACGCGATAAATAGAGCGCTTTCATGAACATGCTCTTTAGTGCTTTCGAGAGTCATTCAAGATCTTTTCGAAATAACCAATCAACCATTGGGTTATTTGAAAGATATTTTAAAAGAAATTGGCAGCTTCAACATAGAGAATACCCATAAATATATGTGGGAACTGAAGGAGGAACGTCACACAAAACATATTAAATAATGCTTATATTTCCTATTTCAAGTGGAATTACCTCGGAATTACTTGGATTTTCTTTTTACCGTCTTTAGACATTTTCAGTTTTACATTTCTATACAAATGACATATGAGTTGAATAAATGGATAAGCTATGTGGATTGCAACGAAATAAATGGGAACGAAAGTATTTTCTTTTATGTCTCTTGGAAATTTGGAGCTGTTTATTGTCGAAGGGGGGTGAAATCAGCACATTTTTGAGTATAACTTTTGATGTTTTTATCCGATTTCGATCATTTTATTTACAACGTAAGTGCTTATATCTACGACGCAAACCTGTGCCAAGTTTGAAGTCGATAGATTAAAGGGTACGGCTGTTAATCGCGAAATTTGGTTTGGAGACTCGTGTGACCTTAACCGCTAAAACTGTATTAACTTTTTTTTTAATAGAAGCCCGCCATCCCCTGCAATCGATTTAGCTTATGTATGTTTCAAAATTCAACGTCATTGGCCCAAGAATACTGCAGTTATGGGCATAAAAATAATTTTTGCCCCATAATAACCAACTACACAATAGGAAAACTTATCAATTGGGGCTTCCCAATAGCAAAATGCATACACTCATATCGAACTTGTAAGAAGAGACATAAAAGAAAATAGTTTCGTTCCCATTTTACCGTATGTTGGATTTAGTATTTATGGGGGAACATTTTTTTATGTCGATTTTTAGTATTTTTGTGTTGGCAACTTAGCGTCACACTGTTGAAATTCACATAGTTTACCGATTTATTTAGCTCATATGTCATTTGTATAGAAAAGTAAATGTGAAAATGTCTAAAGACGGAAAAAATAAAATCCGGGTTATTGACGAGGATGTGGATCTTTCGGAGGTTGAACGTTGGGTTTGGTTAGTTAAAGTTCCCAAATATGTTGCCCAAAAGTGGAACATGCGGAAATGTGGAAATGCGCCGTCCGAAATGGACGTTGGCAAGTTGGGCATCAGCGTGACGCACTCACACTCAACCAAGCCGTGCTCCAAGGATATCAAGAAGAACATATACCTACAGGGCATGTGCTGAATCTTTTACCGATCGGGCAGCAACCTTTTGGCATCTTGTCAAACATGCCACCCGGCAAAACTGGCAATAATTTTGGCGAGGCGCACTCCAAGTCAACGGCAGCTACAACCACCGATAAAAAAGAGTTGTCCATGAAGGGAAAAATTGGACATAAATTCGATTGCCGTCCCAGAGTTGCCGATCGCCATATGAAGCTCAAATTAGACTCCATGCTGCAGTGGCACAGCGACGTGTTATAGCAATCCCGAAAATTGTGAACAACTTTAAGCCGGTTAAGGAGCATGCCAAAAATGTGAGTCCCAACACGATTTATTGCAGTGCACGGCAAGGTCTAATATATTTTTGTTTTACAGGTTCAGTATGTGCGGCGCAAAAAAGCCAAGGGCAAAAAAACGCGATAAATAGAGCGCTTTTATGAACATGCTCTTTAGTGCTTTCAAGAGTCATCAGTACTACTGCATTCAAGATCTTGTCGAAATAACCAATCAACCATTGGGTTATTTGAAAGAAATTTGCAGCTTCAACATAGAGAATACCCATAAATATATGTGGGAACTGAAGGGGGAACGTCACACCATACAAATTAAATTATGCTTATATTTCCTATTTCAAGTGGAATTGCCCCGGAATTACTTGGATTTTCTTTTTGCCGTCTTTAGACATTTTCAGTTTTACATTTCTATACAAATGACATATGAGTTGAATAAATGGATAAGCTATGTGAATTTCAACGAAATCCAGCATACCGTAAAATGGGAACGAAAGTATTTTCTTTTATGTCTCTTGGCAAGGGTGGGCTTGGGTTCTGGTGGAACAGGGTGAAAGCTTCTGATCGCCATGGCGCGGGGAATGGCCAGAGTCTCTACCTTAACCAAGTTGACGCACACCCTCCTCGTGGTGCCCCCTGGATAGCTGCTCTAATCGCCACACGGTGTTAGAGTAGTGAGCTAATGTGTGCAGCGAAGCACTCCCTGGGCTTTAAATGGGTTATGCGTAGGGTTGGGGACCCGTCGCGTAAAAACCCCCCCAATGAAAGATAATAAACCTGTCTCAGATAGGAACGCCACCAAAGTTGACGACCCATGCAAAAATACAAAGGACTATGATTTTAAGGTATGCACCGGAATGTCCAGACCCTTAATTGGGCTGGTGCCTCTACCCAACTGGCTTATGCCCTCAGGATGTGTAGAGCAGACATTACCGGCATCCAGGAGATGCGATGGAAAGGGCAGGGCTGCTGCGTGGAAGCAGACTGTGCCATCTACTACAGCTGCCATGCGAAGCGGCACGAATTTGGGTGCGGATTTGTTGTTGGCCGGAGATTACGCAACCGTGTCTCCCGGTTCACATCGGTGAATGAGAGGCTGGCAACAATCCGCATCAAGGCTAAATTCTTTAACATCAGCCTAACTTAGGCGCACGCACCGATGGAGAACCAGGACGATGCGATCAAGAATGCGTTCTTTGATAGACTGGAGTCCGTCTACGTCCGCTGCCCAGCCCATTATGATAAAATCGTGTTAGGCAATTTTAATGGAAAGGTTGGAAGAGAGCACATCTTTGGTCCTACTGTCGGACAAATTGGCCGTCACGCGACCACATCGAACAACGGTCTCAGGCTAATTGACTTCGACGCGGCGCGAATCATGGCAGTCTGTAGTACCAGATTTCCGCATCCCAATATCCATAAGGCTACATGGCTACAGATTGATCATGTTGTGATTGATGGAAGGCATGCATCCAGCGTGCTTGCTGTTCGTACGTTCAGAGGGGTCAACATCAACTCTGACCATAACCTTGTTGCACCCAAGGTTCGCATACGTCTAAGCATAGTGAAAAATGATCTAGTGCACAGCGAAAGCTGGACATCACAATGCTGCAATCCCAGCACACTGCTGAGGCCTTTCCCGCTCTACTCTCTGAACAGCTCACTCAACCTGCCTCAGAACCTGATAGCGCCGAGGGACTCTGGAAGCATATATCCCACTCCTTTCGTTCCGCGAAACGACGGAGAACGTCCTTTGATGCCCACTGCCGAGGAACCAATGGTACGATCAGGATTGTCGCGAAGCCACTGCAGTAAAGAACGCCGCCTATAGAAGGACCCTGCGAGAAGAGACATAAAGAAAATACTTTCGTTCCCATTTTACCGTATTTTGGATTTAGTGTTTATGGGGTAACATTTTTTTATGTCGATTTTTAGTATTTTTGTGTTGGCAACTTAGCGGCACACTGTTGAAATTCACATTGTTTACCGATTTATTTAGCTCATATATGTCATTTGTATAGAAAAGTAAATGTGAAAATGTCTAAAGACGGAAAAAATAAAATCCAGGTTATTGACGAGGATGTGGATCTTTCGGAGGTTGAACGTTGGGTTTGGTTAGTTAAAGTTCCCAAATATGTTGCCCAGAAGTGGAACAATGCGCCGTCCGACATGGACGTTGGCAAGCTGGGCATCAGCGTGACGCCCGAACATAAGGTTAATGTTTTGCTCACACTCAACCAAGCCGTGCTCCAAGGAAATCGAGAAGAAGATATACCCACAGAGCATGTGCTGAATCTTTTACCTATCGGGCAGCAACCTTTTGGCGTCTTCTCAAGCATGCCACCCGGCAAAACTGGCAATAATATTGGCGAGGCGCACTCCAAGTCAACGGCAGCTACAACCAC